>CM035410.1:109347023-109597023 GCA_020310875.1 Ceratopteris richardii
CGATATGAGAGAGGTGCATCTAATTTGTTGTCATGCAAAGTCTGCACTAGCCATTTTGGCATAGTTTTTGCCTGCTCAATATCAGCTCTCTCAGCAACTAGTGCATCATGTAAATCTGCATCAAAAATGGAATGATCTGCATCATCACATGAAACCTGCAAAGGTTGAGAAGTTGCCTCATTGGGACAAGCACTAGACTATCCACCTCCAAAAAGAGGCAGCAAAGTATCATACATGTCTTTGGAGCTAATAGATGTCTCCTTAGTACATGAAAGCAATGGTTGAATAGCATCTTCCACAAAAACAACATCACAACTAACGAGAATGCATTTAGTCTGTGGATGATGCAGACGATAGCCTTTACTTTCATAACTGTACCCAACAAAAATACATTTTACTTCTTTATCATCCATTTTTTTGTGATGTTGTTCACGCACTAATGCATATGCCAAACAACCAAAAACACGCAGATGAGCAACATATGGCTTAGATCATGCCAAGCCTCATATGGAGTGATAGACTGCAGCGCTTTGGTGGAACACCTGTTAAGTACATATGCTGCACACATGACAGCCTCAAGCCAGAAACTATGTGGTAAAGCCTAACTCTTGACCATACACCTCGCCATCTCCATGAGTGACCTATTCTTTCGTTCAGCAACTCCATTCTATTGAGGTGTATACGGCACTGTACACTGGTGTATTATCCCACGTTCAGCCAAAAATGCATTAAAATTAGAAGACATATATTCCTCCCCTCGATCTAAACGAAGGGTGCCCATTTTACATGTTGATAGTTTTTCAGCCAAAAGAAAAAATTGTTTGAAGCACATGAACACTTCGAACTTTGCCTTCAATGGATATACCCATGCATGCTTGGAAAAATCATCAATGAAAGTCACGAAGTAAAGATAATTTCCAAAAGAAGGTATCTGCATAGGACCACAGACATCACTCTGTACAAGTTGTAATTTCTGAGTAGCCCGAACTGAACCATCTTTTGGAAATGAGGAATGCTGCATTTTGCCCAAAATACAGCCTTCACAAACATGTTTTCTAGGTGCCTCAAGTTTGGGCAAAGAGGACACCATTTCAAATTTCTGCAGGTGTAGCAAACTAGCAAAATTCAGATGACCAAAGTGTGCATGCCAAAGCTTTGCATCTGACCTAGCCTGAGAATCATGTACTACACATGCGGAATCATTCAGAGATCTTTCATAGTCTATGAGCTTATACAGCCCACGACATAAAATGCCAGAAGCAGTAATCACATCGCTAGTTGACACATCATGAATTGTACACCTGTCATCAACAAATTTAACAACCAAGCCAATCTTGGCTAATGCAGAAACCGATAACAAGTTCTTCTTGATCCCTAGCACAAATAAAGCATCTGACAAAGTGAAAGAACTACCATCAGT
Source organism: Ceratopteris richardii (assembly GCA_020310875.1). Lineage (NCBI taxonomy): Eukaryota > Viridiplantae > Streptophyta > Polypodiopsida > Polypodiales > Pteridaceae > Ceratopteris > Ceratopteris richardii. The sequence continues at coordinate 109,348,444 of CM035410.1, forward strand.
GGTAGTCAAAATGATCTTACCAACTCCCATAACAGGATAAGAGGAGTTGTTGGTGCATGTAACAATATTCCTTGTAGGGGAGGCTCGAGTGAAGAAAAGAAACTACGCTGCGAGGTTATATGTTTGGTCGCCCCACTCTCAAAATACCAAACATCTGAATCTATTGCAGACATGCACTCCTCATGAGAAGATGGGTCAAAACGTCAGACAGTAGTAAACACCCATTCTTCTTCCTGCACAAGATTAGCAGACTCTGTTTTTGGTGTAGAGGCCTCTACAATAAATATTCCAACCTTTTTCTTCTTTGCCTCTTTAGCAGCCAGTTTTGGACAATTCTTTATGATATGACATTCCCTTTACAGTACTTGCAAAACAATTTTGCTTTTTTGATTTCTTCTCATCTTTATCTTCCTTCTTTGAATGTGCAACATTTGCAAATTTTTGCTTACTAGTTGAAGAGCTCCATTTTCCTTTGCCCTTCTGACTAGCCAGGAAAGCTTGATCTGCAACAGGCATAATGGATCTGTTTTGCCTGGAAATATCTTCCTGCAGTAGAACAGAGACCAACTCCTCAAATGACAAGGCTTTTGGATTGCCTTTCATCATTAACCAAAGAGTAGAATCAAAACTCTGATATGAATCAGGAAGAACATTCAGAACGTTCTGCACAAGTGAGCGGTATAACCTTATCAGTAGAAATCAATTGTTCCTTCAAGTCTTTGATCTTTGTTAGAAAATTGTCCATGGAATCACCTTCATTCATATGCTCACTCTCCAACTGTTTTTGGAGGTAAGCAACACGAGCCTCATTCGTAGCTTGATACAATGTGGTAAGTGTATCCCAAGCATCCTTAGTTGTCCTGCAAGAGCGAACATGAGGAATAATGGCACCTTTGACAGACAAAGCTATCAATGCATGTGCCTGGGCATCTCTACCATCCTAACAAATCTGCTCTACAGTAGGTGTAGCAAAAACCGCAACACAAAAGGGAATATGCAGAATATCATCATCTTTGACACCTTCTGCATCAGCTTCAATACGTGTTGTTGTAACAGTTACAGGTGTGATAGGACGTTTTTCAACACCCTGTACAATGTTCCATATCCCTTTTACAATCAATACATGTCGCGTTGGTACCATCCAACTGATCCTCAACAGCCAACATACGAAATACATTTTACTGATTTCAGCCATGGTTTGTGACTAAAATACCTTCATGCAGAAAATTGACTGTATCTCAAAACATTGAATAGAACTGCCCAGACGAGTTTTGCTAAACATGTAGCGGACTTCAAGATGCTTATACTAACAAACAGAAATTGGTATATACCTTTGGCACAAAAAGATGAAATAGCCTACACAAGCATTGCAATAGTGCATTCGGAGTCCGAAACGAGCTCAGATCATGATTTTGGCACGACACAGCAAAGCTGTTATGATCTCAAAAACACGCTGAGTATGCTCACCAAATTCGTGCGATTCTGAGACAGCAAACGGAGGAGTGTCGACGGTGCCCTAGATGAAGCGACGACCTGCTCTGATACCAATTGTTGGAGATAGACGTCTACGAAAGCACACGAACAGTACAAGGAAGGAGAAGAAGCTTGGAGCACAACACACAATATTGAATGTATTACTAGAGGATGTACAAAGATAAGTAGCCCATTAGGGCAATAGGCGTATATACAAGTCGGGGGAAAAAACCCTCCTAAAGAGGGAAAAAAGTGCCGGAGCGGTCCTAGTGTGTTCACACACATCACTACCTAAATATATCAACAAAGTTATCATATCCTTGACCTCACAACTAGAAGTGGTGTTAGCAGGCTTCTTCTTGATCAACCAAGATAGGGAAGACGACATCCAATGAGAATGTAGATAGTATTCTTGTACACTACTTATATGTAGAAGATATTATGTCTATGTCCATTTATCATTTTGCTACATCCAAAAAGGAGTTGAGAAGATCATCTTGGAAGGGATTCCATTGCACAAACTACAACAAGATGTTCATCGATTTGAACACGCTTCAATAGGCAATGGTTTGGTTTTGAATGTCTACCATCTTTCATGGTTTCTCAATAAACCCATAAGTTCCTATCTTCATCCAACAAAGACTCTTGGAGTTCACCAAAGTTGTTCTTGTAATCATCCTCATCTTGGTAAACTCTATTCCATTTCATTGGAGAAATGTCCCTATACAAGCATTTAGTCAAGTTCAAACTTATTCCAAATTCCTAATGAACGTTTTACCTAGGATCATTTCACGTCTTCTAGCTTTTCTGAAATTGAAGAATGCATGCCATTGTTTTCAGTATTTCTAAATACCCAATCTATCTTTCTATGTGTATTCTTTTTGTCTTTTGACAATTCCAAAAGTTAGCATGAGCTACTTTGATTAGTCAATAGTAAAACGATCCAACCACAAAGACTTTGTAAAATAAATATAAATAGCATTAAGCATGAGATCTCCTCCACTATTGTCCATGAGAGTCCTAGAGAAAATCAATTTTTAATATTAAAAAAAGACCTTTTGCTTAAGCAACAAGGGGGGAATCACATAAGTTATATCCCTTAAGCAATTTTGTTCTTAAAAAAAGGGGTGTGCTCTATACATGATGAAAAGCATTGCAAATATGTTGCAAAATTTGTCATTTGATATTGCATTGCTTATCTGTAGCAACATAACTAGGAATGTTGTGATGATAGAAAATTGCCTCCAATTCCCATGCATCACTTAAGCAATGCAAACAACTTTTCAAAAGGGAAAGATGCAATCCACCTTTCCAATTATCTAGTCCATAGTTGATTACTTGCATACAAGGTTCGTCTTATTCAGCATATGTGAAGGCAAAGGCACCATTCACCATTCATTATTGTAAGAGAGATACAAAGAGAGAGATGATGAGAAAAAGGGATATATATATATATATATATATATATATATATATATATATATATATATATATATATATATATATATATATATATATATATATATATATATATATATATATATATATATATATATATATATATATATATATATATATATATAACATAATATAGAGAGATCAGAGAGATAGAGAAAGAGAGCTAGAAGAAGAGCAAGATAGAGAGGAATAAAGAGAGAGAAAGAAACAAAGTATAGATATGCAATATGTAGTCAAATACTTTATATTACTTATAGCATAGATGTTATTGTCAATCCCAATGACGACAATAGAGAAAACTAGAGAATAATGCAATAAATGCAAGATCCTATCTTTGAGAAGAAGTACATGTGATTGGCATGTTAGATTGCAAATTTCATACCAATGGAGAAAGTAAAAAGTTGATATTTATATTTAATCATTGTGTTTTAACGTTTTGACGTAGACCTATTTCTTGATAGAACATCCAATTGTTCAAGTTTCTCCAAATCGCGATCTAAGCTCATTTCAGCCTCATAATGCACTATCACAGTGCTTGTGTAGGCTATTTCATCTTTTTGTGCCAAAGATATATACCTTTTTTTGTTCCCCAATATAAGCGTCTCCAAGTCTGCTACAGGTTTAGCCGAACTTGTCTGGGTAGTTCCGTTCAACTTTTTGAGATACAGTCAATTTTCTGTTCAAGGTATTTTAGTCATTGGCCATGGCTGAAAGCAATGATGTATTTCGTATGTTGGCTGTTGAGGATAAGTTGGATGGTACCAACTACCCGTTGTGAGCTTATATGATGCGGCATGTATTGGTTGCAAAAGGACTTTGGAACATTGTGCAGGGTATTGAAAAACGTCCTATCACACCTGCAACTGTTACAATTGTAGGTTCTAAAGCTGATGTAGAAGGTATCGAAGATGATGATATTCTGCATATTCTTGTTCATGTTGTGGTTTCTGTTGTACCTACTGCAGAGCAGATTCGTTGGGATGGCAGAGATGCCCAGGCACATGCATTGATAGCTTTGTCTATCAAACATGCCATTATTCCTCACATTCGCTCTTGCAGAACAGCTAAGGATGCTTGGGATACACTTACCACATTGTACCAAGCTAGGAATGAGGCTCGTGTTGCTTACCTCCGAAAACAGTTGGAGAGTGAGCACATGAATGAAGGTGATTCTATGGACAGTTTCCTAACAAAGATGAAAAACATGAAGGAAGAGTTGATTTCTACTGATGAGGTTATACCAGATAGCTCACTTGTGCAAACCGTTCTGAATGGTCTTCCTGATTCATATTAGAGTTTTGCCTCTACTCTTCAGTTATGATGAAAGGCAATCCAAATGCCTTGTCATTTGAGGAGTGATTCTTTGTTCTGTTGCAAGAGGATCAGTCTAGGCAGAACAGGTCCATTATAGGTGTTGCAGATCAAGCTTTCCTAGCTAGTCCGAAGGGCAAAGGAAAATGGAGCTCTTCAATTAGTAAGCAAAAATGTGCTAATTCGGTAGAATCGAAGAGGGAAGACAAAGATGATAAGAATCAGAAAAGCAGAAATTGTTTTGCAAGTACTGTAAAGGAAATGATCATATCATAAAGAACTGTCCAAAATTGGCTGCTAAAGAGGCAAAGAAGAAAGAGGCTGGAATGGTTGTTGCAGAGGCCTCTACACCAAAAACCGAGTCTGCTAATCTTGTGCAAGAAGAAGAATGGGTGTTTACTACTATTTGTAGTTTTGACCCATCTTCTCATGAGTACTACATGTCTGTAGTAGACTCAGATGTTTGGTACTTTGACAGTGGAGGGACCAAACATATTACCTCGCAGCACAGTTTCTTCTCTTCACTCGAGCCTGCCCCTATAGAGAATACTCTTACATGTGCCAACAACTCCTCTTATCCTATTGTGGGAGTTGGTAAGATCATTTTGACTACTGCTAATGGTAGTTCTTTCACTTTGTTAGATGCTTTGTTTGTCCCAAGGATCAAGAAGAATCTGTTATCAGTTTCTACATTAGCCAAGATTGGCTTGGTTGTGAAATTTATTGATGACAAGAGTACAGTTCATGATCTATCAAATGGCGACGTGATTATTACTTCTGGCATTTTATGTCGTGGGCTGTATAAGCTCATAGACTATGAAAGATTTGTAAATGATTCGGCATGTGCAGTACATGATTCTCAGGCTATGTCAGATGCAAAGCTTTGGCATGCACGCTTTGGTCATGCTAGTTTGATATGCCTACAGAAATCTGAAATGGTGTCCTCTTTGCCCAAACTTGAGGCACCTAGAAAACATGTTTGTAAAGCCTGTATTTTGGGCAAAATGCAGCGTTCCTTTTCTCCAAAAGATGGTTCAGTTCGTGCGACTCAAAAATTGCAGCTTGTACATAGTGATGTCTGTGGTCCTATGCAGACACCTTCTTTTGGAAATTATCTTTACTTTGTGACTTTCATCGATGATTTCTCCAGGCATGCATGGGTATATCCATTGAAGGCAAAGTCTGAAGTGTTCATGTGCTTCAAACAGTTTTTGGTTTTGGCCGAAAATCTATCAGCATGTAAAATGGGCACCCTTCGTTCTGATCAAGGGGGGGAATATATGTCTTCCGATTTTAATGCATTTCTGGTTGAACGTGGGATAAAACACCAGTGTACAATGCCGTATTCACCTCAACAGAATGGAGTTGCCGAACGAAAGAACATGTCACTCATGGAGATGGCGAGGGGTATGGTGAAGAGTCAGGCTTTACCACATAGTTTATGGCTTGAGGCTGTCATGTGTGCAGCATATGTACTTAATAGGTTGTAGCTCAAGGGTAAGCACTACCTCCCTTTACTTGTCAATCCGCGGAGATGTGAGGACCGGTATGAAGACCACGAGCAAGTGAAGGCACAAGTGTGTGAGTGAAAGCACATAAGCATGCACACACATACACACACACACACACATAAGGCAAGATCAAAGGAAGGAACAATGGAAAGCTTCTAGAACTCTCTTACAAAAGCTCTAGTCTCTAACAAGCTAATCTCAAAAATGAGCTCTCTAGCTCTTTTTATAGTTTTTGGACTAGTTTTGGCCTTGTCCAAACCTAGTGTCTGGCTAGTTAAAAATTAGGTTCCAAGGCTTATTTGAGGGCTCAAACAAAGTCTAAAAATTATCAAAATCAGTAGGATGATACTTCTAATACTCCTCAAGCTCAAGGACTCCTTGGCTTGAACAAAATGGAGTTGGAAAAATGTGAAATGGTATTTACAATGGTTTTTAGTGATGAAAATCACTATTTCTGTAGGGGATTCTTGTGAAAAACTGACATACACTTCTTGGAGCTCCCTACTTGCTCCCTTTTCTTGTGTGTCCACTTCTTTGATGTGCTTCCATGCTTTGTCCTTGACCTTGAGCTTCAACACTCCCCCCCTCTCGAATCTGTCGTCCCTAATAGACCCTTGTTGTAAGGGTTGTTCCATGTAGAGAGGTAGTGTACAGCCTTTGTATGTGATGCTTTGTAGGTATTGATGTTGTCCCCATGATGTCCTCTAGCTCTTCCAAAGATGATGTTCAGAGCAGTCATGCCCAGTACTCATAACCCTGGTCCTGTCTCCCCTTTTCAAAGCAACATTTGCGAAATATTGAGAATTCAATTTCTTTATATTCCTTGGAAAACAACATTGGGTAACTACACCAAGCTTAGTTTCACATATTCTCTTTAGCTCACCATAAGCAGGAGTCTCCTCATCCAGTATACATGCAAGGATCTGCAGGGTACCAAAACTACCCCTTGCAGATATCTCCTTGGATTCTCTCGTACATATAGTAGTTAAGCATCACTCAAGTTGTGGACCTTCAAGCTCTTCCCTTCTACCCTGGTAAGGGGAAACAATAGTTGTGGATGCCATGTTCATGCCAAGTGCTTGACATCTACCAGATAAGGCAACAATAATATCATTTGCTAGCCGAGACACACTTCTATCAAAACTGATAAATGCAGAGTAATCAATGGTTCCACCTTCAAGTAACATGACTCATTCATGTTCCATGAGCCAAACCTAGGAACAAGCTCTCTCCCTCTTTCTCTCTTGACTTCCCCCTCTTTTTTTTTGTTTTGGAGGAACAATGTCACCAAACAAGAAGACATATGTTAGTATCAGAAAAGAATAATTGACATATGTCAATGTACTCTTGTGCATGGGACTCTCAAATGTGTCTATGCACGGTCGTGTAATGTGGCCCTATATTAATGCGTACTTTGGAAATGCATAACTTGAATGGTGCAAAAGACAAGGTTGTGCAAGGAGCACACGGTTGTCGCTCGTCGAGGCTTTCAATGTTATTTACGGATGTTTATGCCAACTTTCTTGGAGGTATCCATTGGATCTCGAGATGACAACTGATCCTTCCTCCTTATAGGGATCCATTTGAGAATGGTCTTTGACTGTTTAGTGATCTCCTTTGGCTGCTCTATGTTTGGATGGTTTCTTGAGGCTTTGATCCTTTGTGGTTGGCTCTTTGGTTCTGTGGGGCCTACCGGTGCTTTTGGCTTCCATACCCATACCATTGTTGTTGGTCTTCTGACTATTGTCGAAGAGGTGAGTCTATCCTCCTATGGTCTCTGTGCTCAGTTCTTTCCCTTTTCTCTCCAAGGCTTCTTGGTTGAGACCTTTTGCATGGTGGAGAGCATGGGGCGTTGTGCATGTAAGAGTTTCTTGGGTACCCAGATGTGTGATTGCCCTTGTTGAGCTGCAACTAATTGCTTAGGCACCCAAACTTGTCGGACACCTTATGGTTGAGCTTCCCCTAGCTTCTTCATTCGTCTCCTGGCCTCGTGGGCTTGCCAGGATGGGAATTGTGGGGCCAAAGCTGGTGGTTGCGCTCCTTTTTGTATCCAAATCTACTTCATGTCTGGCACTACTCTCTTCTTGAAATCTTTTTCTCTATTTGATATAGCAGTTGTCATGTACTGTTTCTCTTGCCCGTGTGGTTGAACTACTATAGATGGATGAGACTTCGTATAAGAAGGGAGTCTCAATGGGTCTCCGACTCTTTTGTTGGAGGCAGTATCCTCTGCATCATAGAGCTTTGAACACATACAACTTCTTCTTCCTTAAGATTAGTCCTAAGAGAATGTGTGACATCATGATCTGTGAGCATGCAGTTTTCTAATTCTAATGTAATGCATTGTTCCTGTACCCAAACTTGAAGAATTTGGATTCTTAGGTTTAAGTTAATTGCATGGTCATAGATCCAATCTTGACCCAAGACAAGCGGTTCTGTAAGGTTCTCGTCTTGACACACTAGCATTTTGACTTTCATTGGAACATCTTGAACGTAGATGGGAAGTTCCACCTCACCCAAACAAGGGGTTTCCACACCTCCTAATCCTATGAGATAGGCTTCTATGGGGTTGATGTTCAACTGCAAGTCTTGGCAGTATGAGAGTCTAACGGCACTAGCTGTTGCACCTGAGTCAATCAATGCTCTCATAGTCCTTACATTCTCTTTGTGTCCTACCTCTAAGGTCACAAAGGGACGTCGATCGACTATTCGAGAACCAATTATGCCTAATTTTTGGCACATGTCCATGTGATATTTTGGGACTTTTGTGTTAACATCTAGGCCTAGTCTCCTTAACTTATTTCACCTCTTTTTTCCAACTTACGGGCATTTTGCTTTAGCGTATAAACCAACACTAGGTCTCCCTCTTTCAATCATTTATCTTTGATGTGGGCATCAAAGTATGCCTTTTGTCTTTTCTTTGCAGCATAGATGCCTGCTACTACTCGTAGCCTCATCTCACCTAAGCGTTCTAGATCAAAGATCCTATAGGACAATTCATGTCCATTCCACTCATATTCTTTTGCTACTTTTAAAGCAGGGATTAAGAAATCTAATGGTAGCACAACATTCTATCCAAAGACCATCTGAAATGGGGTGGCATTGAGTACCATTTTGTAGGCAACTCGATAAGCCCAAACAGCATGATGAAGCTGTTTGTCCCAATCAGAGCGTTTATTATTTATGAGTTTTGTCAACACATTACATAGGATCTTATTCGTGCTCTCGGCTTGTCCGTTAGCTTGGGGATGATAGGGGGCACACTTCTTATGTATCACCAAGAATTCTTGGAGAAGATTTTCAATGACTTCATTCAAGAAGTGTGTGCCTCTATCGCTCACTAACTCTATTGGTAATCCATATCTAGTGAATACATTCTCGAATAAGAACTTAGCCATAGTCTGAGCATCATTCTTTGTTGTGGCTTTCACTTCTACGCACTTTTTAAGGTAATCTGTGGCTAAAATAATATACTCAGCATGGGAGTTTCTAGCTGGGGGGTTAATAGGACCTACAAAGTCTATACCCCACTTCAAGAATGCATGTCCTCCCATCATTGGTCGTAGAGGCATCTCATCTTTTCTGATCCGATATTGTGCATGTTGGCATGTATCACATTTCTTCACATAGGTATGTGCATCCATATGAAGAGTGGGCCACCAAAGTCCTGAGAATAGAATGGTCTTGATTACTTGGTCAAGACCAAAATGTCCACCTACAACACCACTATGTGTAGTTTCTAAGACTTTCAAATAGTCTGATTCATGAATACACAATCTTAAGTATCCATCCTTGCCTCTTTGATATAGGTTGTCTCCGACTAAGGCACAGTCATGAGCCTCTTGCTCCATACTTCTTCTTCGTGCTAAGCTAGCTTCTTTGGGTAATGTCCCTGATCTCATGAATTCTACCAATGGAGCACTCCAATCTGGAACTAACGATACGTGATAAAGAGTCGCATGCTCCACTGGGGGTTTTTCCAGGCACACTTGAAAATTCTTTATCCACTCATGTACCTCTTTATCCATGCTAGGCCAATACACTCCTAAACGTTTCAAATTCTGCAATGTTCATTGTTTAGGATAGTGATTTCCTAACACTCCTTCATGGGCTTGTTGCAACCAACTACTATGTTCGTCATCCTCAACACAACAAGCTAGTACACCTTCCGTATCTTGTTTGTACATGCTTCTTGCCAATATTTGATAGTTTTGTGATCTTACAATTTCCTCTTTCTTTGTTTTCACATTCTTATTCGTGGGTCCGAAGGTTAGGACAGGTACCAACTTATTTGCCCATTTAGGAACAACTTCCAAATTGAACAGATAAGCATCAGGTAGTTCATCAGACACTCCTTGCGGTGGTTCTCCTGAAGTGATGCGAGAAAGGTGATCTACCCTGAGGTGGGTTCTACCTTTCCTAACAACAACTTCACAGTCATATTCCATTAGCAAGAGGAACGATCTTACTAGGTGTCCTATATTGCAAGATTTATTGACCAAATATAACAAAGCTTGATGATCAGTGAAAAACTTGAACTTATTAGCCAATAGATAGCTTAAATTGTGAAGAGAAATGGTGGATGCAATCCAAAGATGAGTTCGTGCTGCTACAACCAGCTTCACACCAGCCAACTGAGACTTCAGAGATGATTAGAAGACCCTTTGAGCTTCCTAAATCCACCAAAATATCAGCCAAGTACTTTGGAACATGTATCCCAAAAGTTTAAGTCAAGACAGACTAGTTGCGAAATGACTAGCTCCCAAAACTTGCTATTTTTGGACATACACCTACTAGAAAAAATGAACAGTGCTCTCAACTTGGTAGGAATTAGAAAAATTCCTTTTGGGCATAGCAAATAGACTTAGCAAGCTTCCCAATCCAAGTTAAAACACTTCAAATGATGGATTGAGCACTGAGAACAAGTTTCATCAATTTCTGGAACATTCCCACAATTCTCGGGGCTCTGCAGAGATAGACCAGTGCGCAGTAAAATGCATATATCTCCCAAATATTAGTCCAATGACCATGAAAATTTATAGGTACACACTAGACAGTAAGAGCTATCCAACGCACTTTAAAACACTGAAAAAGGTTCAGTAAAATGCGAGATATGACCTTCTGAAGGTACTGCTCTGAGTGAGTATAGCAGAGAACAAAACAGAGAAGTAGATGATAATAAATGTATAGATTCACATATGATTACAACCACATTGGCAATGAACCTTTGCACAATGGGAGTAGAATGATAGAGCTATGGAGTAAGCTCTTCAATCTCTACAAAATGACATGAAGTGGTCACGTACAAGGCTTGTTAATCGCCTCTTCCTTCTTGCTCCTTTTATAGCTATTCTTGGAGGGAGTTTTGAATTCGAATTCGAATGGCTCCACCTAAAAGTGATCCCCAAAGTTAGGAGATATTCCCTCAGCTCAAAAATTCGTGATTTTAGTAGTTAGAGCCATGAGTTTGCTTTTACATCATGCATGAGGTAAGCCAACCTTTTCCTTTTTTCTTTTTCCATTTACAAAAGATAAAATGTACTCTTTTACAAGAGGTGTTCACATGACTACTCATGTGACTTACAAATGAGGATAATATCAAATATATCAAGCATGTAGGCTTGGGTAAAATGCACCAATAGCTCCCCCTCAAGCCTAACATGCTTGGCCTTCAAATAAGTCTTCAATTGTCCTTGATTTCCTGCAAACCAATCATCAACTTGAATCTACTTAACTTCGTACCATCAAGAGCTTTCGTCAACATGTCTGCACATTGCATATCTGTAGAGACATAGGATAGTTGAATATCCTTGCTCATTAGCTTCTCCCTTACGTAATGGTAGTGGACTTCAATATTCTTGGTTCTAGCATGGTATACCGGATTAGCTGCTAGATGTAGTGAGCTTGTGTTGTCACCAAAAATGTGAGGTGTTGAAGAATGAAGTCCAAGATCTGTGTACAAAGACTTTAACCACATGATTTCTTGAGTTGCATTAGCCAAACCTCTATATTCGGCTTCGGTAGAAGATAATGCCACGGTTGGTTGCTTCTTTGATGACCAAGAAATGATTTTTGAACCTGCAAATGATATATACCCTGATGTGCTTCTTCTATCATCTTTAGATCCGGCCCAATCTGCATCTGAGTAGACCTTTAGCTCAATATCTGAAGTAAATGAATAAAACAAACCTTCGTTCATGGTCCCCTTTAGGTACTTGAGGACTCTCTTGGCCGCTTCGATATGTGGTCTTCCCGGCTTATGCATAAACTGACTCAATATGCTAACACTATAGCATATATCCACCCTTGTGAGTGTTGCATAGTTCAAACTTCCAACCAAGCTTTGATAGCTTGTGATGTCTTCAATTGGCTCTCCTTCATAAGCACTAAGCTTATGATTTTGCTCCATAGGTGTACCTGCACACTTGGTATTTTCCATCTTGAACTTGACGAGCATGTCATGGACATACTTCCTTTGTGTGATGTATATACCTGAATCTCTGTAGATCAACTCCAATCCAAGAAAATAAGTGAGTGGTCCGAGGTCACTTATTTTGAACTCCTCCTTCATTTGACTCTTTACCTGTTTGATTCCTTCAAGATCATTGCTTGTGATAATAATATCATCAACATACACACATAAATAGATCACTTCAGATCCATTCCTCTTTATGAACAAAGAGGTATCCGCCTTGCTAGCTTTGAATCCTTGGTCCTGCAAATAAGTCACCAATCTGAAATTCCAAGCTCTTGGAGCTTGCTTCAATCCATACAAAGCTTTCTTTAGTTTGCATACATAGTTAGAATGATGTGCATCCTCATATCTAGGAGGTTGTGCCATATACACTTCCTCAGAAATCCATCCATTCAAGAAAGCATTCTTTACATCAAGTTGATAAAGATTCCAATTTCTAGATGCAGCAAGACTAATGAGAACCCTAATTGTAGGCATTTTTGCAACAGGAGAGAAAGTCTCCTCATAATCAATACCATGGGTTTGAGCAAACCCTTTAGCAACTAACCTTGCTTTGTGTCTATTTATACTTCCATCTGGATTCCTCTTGATTTTGTATATCCATCGAGATCCAATTACCTTCATAGATGGCTTGTTAGGTACAAGCTCCCAAGTGTCATTCTCCTTCAAGGCTTCCATTTCTTCATCCATTGCATCTCTCCAAGCTTTCTTGCTTTGTGCTTCTTCGAATGTGGTAGGTTCTTCATTGGTTGAATCCTTTGCAATGTAGATTGAGTGCTTGGTGACCAAAGAAGTATCATAACCAAACCTTTCTGGTTTCTTCTTCTCCCTTGAAGACCTTCTAAGTGGTTGATGTGAGCTCTCCGGTCCATATGTAGCATCCTGCATCTTTGCTTTACCTTTGTTCTTCCATAGCTTTAGTCTTTCCAAGTCTTCTAGGTCAATCTCTGAATCACTTTCTTCAATCTTCTTTGGCTCCTTTGGTTGAAGAGATGGAAAGTCTTCATCCAAGTCATACGGCAGCTTCACTTTCCTGTCATCATCAAACCATGATTTGTTTTCATCAAAAATTACATCTCTACTCACAGAAAATCCTTTATTGGTTGGATTGTACAATCTATATCCTTTTTGGTTTTGGTCATAACCAATAAATACACACTTCTCTGCCTTGGGATCCAATTTCCCTCTTACTTGAGAAGGAATGTGAGCATAGGCTAAGCATCCAAAGATTTTGCAATGCTCTAGACTAGGTCTTCTTCCATTCCACACTTCATATGGAGTGGTTCCATCTAGTGACTTAGATGGAAGTCTATTTATGAGATATGTGGCTATAGACACAGCCTCTGCCCATAGGTAGTTCGGCAATCCCTTTTCGTTGAGCATGGACCTTGCAGCTTCGACAATAGCTCTGTTCCTCCTCTCTGCTACACCATTGACTTCGGGTGTATACCTTGTACTGACTTCCCTTTTAATGCCTCTTTCATGCAAGAAGGCATCAAATTCAGAAGAAAAGTATTCTCCTCCACCATCTGATCTGAGTCTTTTCAAAGTCCTACCTGTTTGGTTTTCAACAAGAGCAATATACTTCTTAAAGCAATTAAACACTTCATCCTTGTGCTTCATGAAAAACAGAATGGTCCACCTGCTACAATCATCTATGAAAGACACATAATATCTTGAGCCTGATATAGATGGCTCCTTACTTGGACCCCACACATCCGTGTGCACTAGATCCAAAGGATTTTGATACATATATCCTTTCTTATTGAAAGGTTGTCTATGAGCCTTGCCGAGTTGACAAGCTTCACACTTATAAATCATGTGTTGCCTTGTGATATTAGGCAAACCAAGTACACTTTGGTCCCTGCAAATCTGTTTGAGTGTCCTCTCACCAATGTGAGTAAGCCTTTTGTGCCATATCTCCAACTCTGTTAGAGTTTGAGATCCATTGCTAAACAAAGCTATGTTCTTTGTATCTTCCACTTCAAAAGTGAAAAGCCTTCCTATCTTTTCTCCCTTGGCGATCGTTGGAAAGCATTGCCTTGGGTCTTCAACATATGCTCCAAATCGATTGAATCTAACCTGCAATCCTTTTTCAACAATCTGTCCAACACTTATTAAATTTTTGGTAATTGTAGGGACATACAAGACTTTGCTTAAGAGGTTCATATTCCCATTTGATGTCTTCACATTACCTATCTTCTCCACTGAGTGCTTTGTGTCATCTCCTGTCTGCACTTCATGCTTGTTATGAGGATCTTCCAAATTAGAAAGTAAAGGCACATTTCCTGCTACATGGTTCGAGCATCCAGAATCAATGTAAAATATGTGATCATCATCCTTACCCTTCTTCACTGATAGATTCATAATCAATAATGAATCTTCTTGACTTTGGTCCTCTGCATAGTTATTGTAATCTCTTCTTCCTCTATGGCCACTTTGATAGTTGTTGTTGTTGTTGTAATTGTTGTTGTAGTAGTTGTTGTTGTAGCCTCCATTGTATCTACCTCTATTTGATCTCTAGCCACCTCTATTGAATCCTCTTCCTCTTGAGTTCCTCGGGTTCCTAAAACATTCTTCAGTAGTATGGTTAGATAAGCCACATATGTTGCAAGGTTGAGATGATTGGAATCTCCCCCTGCCTTGCTTTCCACCTCTGCCTCTTCCTCTAGCTCTTCCTCTACCTGCAAAGTTTGCTTGGAAAGAGCTTCCTTCATCTTCATTCTTCCTATTCTTTGACTTGTCCTTGACCTTAGCTTTATCAGAATATAAGGCAGAAGTTTGATTACCTCTTGAGGACTCACCACCTTTCCTAATCTTTGCTTCATGAGTGAAGAGTTGGCCCATGAGTGTGTTGAGGTCGGGTACATGCATATCCATGTATAAATCCATGGCTGTTGTGAATGACTCCCACTTGTCGTCTGCTTTGATTCCATTCATGATTTGTCTTATTATTTGCTCCTCTTCAATTACCTCTCCAATGCTTCCAAGTTGGTCGGAAATCTCCTTCATCTTTGTGACATAATCAGTCACATTTTGCTTCGGGCTTTTCTTCATTGTTGTGAACTCCATCCACAATTGGTTCTTCCTTGCTCGAGTGTTGGAAGAGAAGAAAGAAGCAAGTGCATTCCAGGTCTCTCTTGATGTCTTGCATCCCTTGACATGAGGTAAAAGAAAATCAGAGATTGAGTTTAGAATATAGGACCTTGCAACTGCATCCTTCGAACACCAATTCGAAAGTCCTTCCACTTCTTCATGTGATGGTTGCCCTTTGTTCCTCATGGTTGGCATTGCTTCATCTCCGGATATGAATCCATATAGATTCCTCCCTTGAAGGTAAGCCTCCATCCTTAGAGATCATGCCGGGTAGTTGTTTCGATCCAATTTGTCAATTGTTGATGGAAATCCATCTCCCATGTTGCTTGACTATGCTCTGATACCACTATGAAGAGAAATGGTGGATGCAATCCAAAGATGAGTTGGTGCTGCTACAACCAGCTTCACACCAGCCAACTGAGACTTCAGAGATGATTAGAAGACCCTTTGAGCTTCCTAAATCCACCAAAATATCAGCCAAGTACTTTGGAACATGTATCCCAAAAGTTTAAGTCAAGACAGACTAGTTGCGAAATGACTAGCTCCCAAAACTTGCTATTTTTGGACATACACCTGCTGAAAAAAATGAACAGTGCTCTCAACCTGGTAGGAATTAGAAAAATTCCTTTTGGGCATAGCAAATAGACTTATCAAGCTTCCCAATCCAAGCTAAAACACTTCAAATGATGGATTGAGCACTGAGAACAAGTTTCATCAATTTCTGGAACATTCCCACAATTCTCGGGGCTCTGTAGAGATAGACCAGTGCGCAGTAAAATGCATATATCTCCCAAAATATTAATCCAATGACCATGAAAATTTATAGGTACAAATTAGACAGTAAGAGCTATCCAACGCATTTTAAAACACTAAAAAAAGTTCAGTAAAACTCGCGATATGACCTTCTGAAGGTACTGCTCTGAGTGAGTATAGCAGAGAACAAAACAGAGAAGTAGATGATAATAAATGTATAGATTCACATATGATTACAACCACATTGGCAATGAACCTTTGCACAATGGGAGTAGAATGATAGAGCTATGGAGTAAGCTCTTCAATCTCTACAAAATGACATGAAGTGCTCACGTACAAGGCTTGTTAATCGCCTCTTCCTTCTTGCTCCTTTTATAGCTATTCTTGGAGGGAGTTTTGAATTCGAATTCGAATGGCTCCACCTAAAAGTGATCCCCAAAGTTAGGAGATATTCCCTTAGCTCAAAAATTCGTGATTTTAGTAGTTAGAGCCATGAGTTTGCTTTTACATCATGCATGAGGTAAGCCAACCTTTTCCTTTTTTCTTTTTCCATTTACAAAAGATAAAATTTACTCTTTTACAAGAGGTGTTCACATGACTACTCATGTGACTTACAAATGAGGATAATATCAAATATATCAAGCATGTAGGCTTGGGTAAAATGCACCAACATAAACTTCTTCACGGCATATACCATGCCTAAACCTTCTCTCTCTGTTGTATAATTTTGCTCAGCTGCCGTGAGCTGCCTGCTAGCATATGCTATAGGCAAATCTAGATTTCCTTCACCTGTGGGTTGTGCCAGCACACATCGTATGGCATGATTGGATGCATCCACATGGACATGGAATGGCTTATTCCAATCAGGAGTGGTCAGTATTGGTGTTGTGCACAAACGTCTCTTCAGCTCATTGAAGGAATTTTCACATTCGTCATTCCACTCAAAATTTGTCAACAATGCATAAAGAGGCTTAGCCATGATTGCATACATGTGGATAAACCTACGGTAGTATCCACAATGGCCCATAAAGGCTTGTACCTCTTTAACATTCCTTGGCCTCGGCAACTCCGCTATAGCTTTGACTTTGTCCTCATCTGTTGATATTCCATTCTTAGAAACAATATGACCTAAGATTTTACCTTGACGCACCATGAACACACACTTTTCTGGGTTCAGACACACTCGATATTCTCTGCACTTGTTGAAGACCTGTCTGAGCTCAGGGATGTGATATCTTCTTTCTTGGTAATGAGCACATAAGTCATCCACATATACTTCTAAGCTCTTTCTCAAGAACTCTTTGAAGACATGACACGAGCATTTGGAATGTTTCAGGTGCATTAGTGAGCCCAAATGGCATCACACGAAATGCAAAGATTCCCCATTCTATGGCAAATGCCGTTTTTGTTGATCTTCTAGGGCGATGGCTACTTGATTATAACTTGAAAATCCATCAAGGAAGCTATAAACTTCCTTGCATGCAACACGCTCCAATAGGTGTTCTGTGATTGGAAGCGGATAACTATCTCTGATCGTAGCGGCATTAACCTTTTTAAGGTTAATACACACTCGCAACTTTCCATTCTTCTTGGGCACCACTACAATGGGGGACACCCATTCAGTATGCTCAATCTCATAGATAAATCCAGCCTCAATCAACCTGTCAATTTCTTCTTTTATCTTAGCTTCATAAGTGTCATTATATGTGTAGGGCTTCTGTTTGGTGGGCTTGGCATCAGCAGTCATGGGGATCGTATGAGAGCATATTCTTGGATCTACCCCCTTCAAGTCTCTGTAGTGCCACGCAAACACGTCCCTATATTCCCTTAATAGAGCTACAAGCTCCATTTCTTCTCTTGCACTTAGGTCATCTCCTATATACGTGCATCTCTCTTCATTCTCTTCAATGGTCACTACAATCTTCTTGGTCTTTTCTTTGTTATCATATGATTCTCCTATGATGGCCTCTCTTTTAGGCATTCGTACCAAAATTTTTTGATCTTCCACTTCATATTTCTTGAAGTTTTCTGGTACTTCAAACAATGATTCCTCCTCTTCTTATTTCATAGCTTTTCTTTTCTTTTTCTTTTGACTGCTCTCACTTCCATCCTTTGAATTTACCGTTTTAATACTTGTGAGAGGTTCTTCTTCTTCTTTCTGGGTAAACATTGCTATATCTTCTAGATAGTGCTTTTCTGAGTTAAAGCAACTATCCATTACAATGGACTCTAGATCATCATGGTTTTCTTTTTCTTCTATGACATCACTAGGGTCACATTCTTCTAGCAAGGGCTGACACATGAACACTGAAATATCATAACCCTCTTCATCACAATGAGGTGTCCATTGTTCTTCATTGACTGCAATGTCCATGGTAGCTAAGATTTTTGCCCAACCATGAGGCTCAAATTCCTCATCTGGAAAGATCACCGGTGTGTAGGCTGGGTCTTTAATTGGTCTTTCTCCTTGAGAAGTTCCTTCTTCTCTCGCCTTAAGATGTTTTTCCTCTTCCTTGGCGACATTGCACATCCACAAGTGAGTATCTTCATGCAGCCATGATGGATCATGTGAACTTCCAGAATGCACAGATATAGAATCTTCTTTCGCTTTGTGGATAGGATTCCACTGTAGGGGTGGTACATCTCTGAAGGTGTAATCCTTCAAATTGACCTTGCTGGTGACCCCTAAGTGTTGTAAGTACAAGGAGTTGGTTCCCCAATCCTGTATGATTAGCAATTGTCGTAGGAAGGGTCTTCCTAGGAATATCTCATAGACATTATTTTTCTCAAAGTCACATATAGCAAATGTGTGCTCAAACTCTACACCACAAGTGGTTAGAGCCTTCTAGCAATCCTAGAGGTCTTTCAAAATGACCGTCTGCCATTTGAAGCTTCATTCTAGTTGGTCTTAATGTGGGTTTGCCCCATTGCTTCCACAAGGAGGTGGTTGCAATAGCAACACCAGCACCAGAATCTATGATTTCTTTGGTTGTGTAACCTTGGTAGGTGATTGGAAGATAAGTATTACCTCCTTCACCCTCACACATGTCCCCTATTTTATCCAGAGGTATCTCTGGTACTTTCTGCTTAGAGCCACCTTTTGGCTTATTAGATTCAAGTTCTAGGAACTGATCCTTCACATGATCCCATAGCCCAGGTTTTGCTTTTAGCAGCTCTTCTACAGTGAGGTGACACTGAACCTTAGTGTTTCTTGGAACCACTGAGTCTTCATTTCTTACCAATATTGTGGGAGCTCTGATCTGAAGAGATTCAGATTCCGAGGGGCGAGTGAATTGTGGCAGCTCTTCTAAAGTATTAGATTCACAATCTAATCTTTCGTCTTCTTGTTGTTCTACTTCATCTCCATAAATAGCTGGAATGTCTTGGGGAAATTGATCATGAAGGTCATCAATCTCACGAATAGGAGGGGAATTACCCTTCTCCTTGGCCCGTTTCTCCTCTTGTATTTCCCGCAAGAACTCTTGAGAGTGCTCTTAAATTGAAAGAGGTGTTCCAACATTCGTGGAATTAGGAACATAAGCTTTCATTGGTGGAGAGCTTCCTCTCTCAACAACTGGTTGAGTCTGTGGAGGTAAAGAAACTTGTGGTTTGTTTAACCAACTGCTCTAATCTTTCTAGTAAGCCCTGAAAATGCAAATTTGGTTCGACAGAGTTTGTCTGATTGAACTTTTGACTAGTCTCGAGCATAGCTTGAGCTAGTTCTACTATTTTCATGCACATTTTTGTCCGTTCAATCTCTAAATCTGCTCTAGGGTAACTCTTGTCTAGGTTTGCAGTTGTTGGCCCTTCTTGAAGACGAGCCTGGTAGGCCTTAAAGATCAGGTCCAAGCCTTCTGGGGTGGGATTTGTAAGAAGAGAACCTGGTTGCGGTCTATTTACAATGGGTGGTGGGGTGGAATGAGGTGGTGTGGATGGAGTTTCGGCATGCGAGGGACTTTGAGATGCAATGTCTTCTATTTTTGTTTTTTCTTCTTTCAGGCTTTCTTCTAGTTCAGATAACTTTCCATTCCACTTGTGATTGGCCTTCTCTCTAGTATCCTTCCATGTTCTTGTTTTTCTCTTACTAGGCTCTCCTGATTCAGTTGACTCTGATTGTTCAGCTGGTTTATCCTGTTTTAATGCTTGGGCCCTAGTGACAGCCTGTATAGGAGCCACATTACTACTACTTGCACTTGAATCCACCACGAAGCCTACCACATTAATGGGTGTAACCTTGGGCACACTAGAGGGTTTTCTTGGACAATCTCTCGGGAGATGGTCTTTGCTGCACTTAGGGCAAAAGGCTTGTATTGTGATGTTCTGTCCTTGCCCGGTAGATGGTGGGTGGGGACAATCACGAATGAAATGGTCGCCTTGACATCTGAAAAAAGGTCCTATAGGGGCTTGTGGTCTCATTTGTCTTAATTGGGGCCTAGGGTTAGGATTGGTGTACAAGACATTGGAGTATTCTGACTCCCAATTTTGTTCCATAGGTGGTACCTCATATTGATACGAGTAAATCTCACTATGCTCAGGTGACTCTGTGTAATAAGCATGTGGACTACCTTCATGGGAGTAGTCTGAACTAGGAGCATGAGAGTCATTTTCTGAGACCAATGGAGTTACTGGCACCAATGCTCTATTAAGGTTCTCTTCTGCCACTACATACTTAATTGGAATTACATTGGCAGGCGCTAATGGTTGGTTTCCTAGGACAGGTTGTGGCCTATATGGTGCTTGATATTGTTGTTGTGGTCTATAATATGACTGTTGGTATTAGTTCTGATACCTACCTTGTTGGTAAGGTTGCTGATAATTCTGTCTAACAGCCTGTCTATTGTATGGACACTCTTGAGCCGTGTGGTTCGTGTATTTTCTCTCAATAGTGCAATATGGAGCACTCCTTTCTCTCATGTTCTGGTTGTGCAATGGGCATACATTAGCCATATGGTCACCTCCGCAAGTATAACACCGATTCAATGAGGTGACCCTTGGTATTTGTCTATTTTGAACTCCTAGCTTCTTGGCAACTTGCTCTGCTATCTCTTCCAACTCAATGGAGGCTCTAGAGGTATGACTAGTAGAACTCTCAGAGTCTTTATAGAGTTTGGATAGTCCTAACTCCTCACCCAAGTTGTCTTCTATGTCAATGCAGGTCCACACACACTCTTCTATGCTTCTAGACTCTTTCAAGTACACATATGATCTTAACTTGGTGCTTAGTAAGCCGTCTAAAAACAAAGCCACTTGTTTGGTTGGTGTGGGTATCTCTAGAGCAGGGCATCTTTCTAAGTACTGTCAGAATCTTCTTCCTGCTAGTTGCACTGTTTCTTGGGGTGTCTGCTTGAAGCTATGGATCAAGGATGACGTGTTATGCCTGATACCACTCTTGGAAAATTCTACAATGAATTCCTCTAGTAGTTGACCTATATCGTGATAGTTGTGACTACTCAGTGGTTGAAACAAAGCTAAGGCAGTGCCCTTAAGAGTCAAACCAAATGCCTCGTACTAGGTGAACAAATCCTCAACCTGTTCACCTCTTAACACTTGTTTGAACTCGGCCACATGATCATAAGGATCTCCTGTCCCGTCAAAATAATTCTTCATTGCCTTGATCACTTGAGTGGGTCTAAGGGTTCTTGGGTGTTCTCGGTGTTGGGAGAGATGGTAGGATGCACTCAAGAGATTGAGTTGATACTGCTAATCCTGCTTTGCACCAGCCCTCCTTTGCTTCAGATATGATTAGTAGACTCCCTGAGCTTCCAAATGATACCAAAATATGCTATATGTACTTTGGAAATGATTTGACTAATGGTTAGATCAAAACAGATGAGTTTGCACTTCACTAGTCTTGAAAACTTTCTATTTTGATCTTGATACCTGCTCAGTCTTTCACTCAGTATGACCAGCACACTTACGATTGATCTAATTCCTTCTGGACATATTAGATTAGCTTAACAAGCTACCATTTGCAAGTGGAATGAGATAAAATGATGGACTATACTCAGAGAAAGAAGTTTAGCAAAATTATAAGTACCCCCGATTTTTTAGGAACACTGCAGCAGAATACCAGAGTCCACTTCGAGCGCGATTTCTCTCTGACGGCTGATTCAATGATCTTCAAATTTTGTAGGTGTGTATATGACTTTGTGCTGGTTCCAACAAGCCTTGAATCACTTGATTTGGTTCAGTAGATCCTGAGATATGCTCCTTTGAAGTTGACAGACTTGGAGATGATGACTCAGAGAAAAACAGAAGTAATGAATGTAATGCTTTCTATTAATTCACATGAATATACAATCTCTTTGGCTTGATAGATGTAGCCTAATGAGTTGGAGAAGTGTAGGCTATAGTGTAGCACTCACACTCTCAATGCTTACAGATGTTAGCCTCGGGAATGGAGCTAGACCACCGCGACTTTTCAAGTACATCTTTTATAGAAGTTGAGATGAGATTTGAATTTGAATTCAAATTCAAATCTCCTACAATCACTCCTCTAAAAGTAGGGAGATATTCTCTCCATTTACACCATCTAATTTTCCACGACTAATCAAGTAGGTGCGATTACATGAAATGCCAAGTCATATAGACTTTTACAATGGGTGAAATAGTAATAAGTCATAAGACTAAGTTTCTATGGTTCTTGCTTCACATAGTGATATCCTTCAAGGGTTCCAAGCCAAAGGTGAAGGCTTGAAATGCACCAACAGCTCCCCCTCAAGCCAAGCACTTTGGCTCAAGTCTTCATTTTCATTCTTCAATCACATCCTGCAATCCAATCATGGATTTGAATCTGCATAGCTTGTTTCCATCCAATGCTTTAGTGAGTAAATCTGCACATTGCATATTAGTAGACACATATGTCAATTGAATCTCTTTGCTTAGTAACTTTTCTCTCACATAGTGGTAATGAACCTCTATGTGTTTGGTTCTAGCATGATATATTGGATTAGCTGCAAGGTGAAGAGAGCTTGTGTTATCTCCAAAGATAATTGGAGGTCTAGTGTATAGACCTAACTCTGTATATAAGAGCTTCAACCAGATAGCTTCTTGAGTGGCATTGGCTAGCCCTCTATACTCTGCTTCAGTGGATGACAATGCCACTGTAGGTTGCTTCTTGGCTGACCAAGAAATAGGTTTATCTCCTGCAAAACAAATGTATCCTGATGTGCTTCTCCTATCATCATTGCATCTTGCCCAATCTGCATCTGAGTAAACTTTAATATCAATATCTGATGTATAATGAAAGTACAAACCATGGTTCTGAGTTCCCTTCAAATACTTCAAGATCTTCTTGGCTGCCTCTAGGTGAGGTGCCCTTGGTTTGTGCATGAATTGGCTTAGCACACTAACTCCATATGCTATGTCAATTCTTGTCAAGGTAGCATAATTCAAACTACCTACCATACTTTGATATCCTGTGATGTCTTGGACTTCTTCCCCTTCATGAGCACTTAGCTTTAGGTTGACCTCCATTGGAGTACTTGAGACTTAAGCATCCTGCAAGCCAAACTTCTTGACCATATCCTGTACATACTTCTTTTGAGTGATATATATACCTGAATTGGTGTAGACTAACTCAAGACCTAAGAAGTACTTCAATAATCCAAGATCATTGATCTTGAATTCCTTCATCATCTGTCCTTTGATGTGTCTAATTCCATTGACATCATTGCCTGTAATGATGATGTCATCAACATAAACACACAAGTAGATTACCTCTGTACTACTCCTCTTTATGAATAGAGAAGTGTCTGCTTTACTCATCACAAATCCTTGGTCTTAGAGATAGGTTGTCAACCTATAATTCCATGCTCTAGGTGCCTGCTTCAATCCATATAGAGCCTTCTTCAATTTACAAACATAGTTTACCTTCTTGGGGTCTTCATAGCCAGGTGGTTGTGACATGTAGACTTCTTCAGATATCCATCCATTCAAGAAAGCATTCTTGACATCTAATTGGTACATGTTCCAATTCTTGGATGCAGCTACACTTACCAATATTCTGATAGTTGGCATCTTAGCCACAGGAGAAAATGTCTCCTCATAATCAATGCCTTGGGTTTGTGCAAAACCCTTGGCTACCAACCTAGCTTTGTACCTGTTTATTGTTCCATCAGAATTTCTCTTTAGCTTGTAGATCCATCTGGATCCTATCACTTTCATAGAATCCTTCTTGGGTACCAAGTCCCAAGTATCACTCTCCTTGAGAGCTTCCATTTCTTCATCCATAGCTCCTTTCCACTCTGGTTTGGTGATTGCTTCTTCATAGGTACCTGGTTCTTCATTCAACAAATCCTTTGCAAGATATACAGAATGTTTAGTTACAAGTGATGTGTCATACCCAAATCTGATTGGTCTCTTGCTTTCTCTCTGAGATCTTCTAATTGCTTGAGTTGAGGATTCTGGTATATCCTCTAGCTTCTTTATCTTCATCTTTCCTTTGGACTTTCATGCCTTGAATTCCTCAAGGTTAATTGTATCATCATCATCTGAGCTTGAGTCTTCTTTCTGAATTGATTCCTTCTTGGTGAGCTTTGGGAAATCTTCCATGTCATAGGGTAGACTAACCTTCCTGCATTCATTCTCATACCATGAGTCATTCTCATCAAAGATGACATCTCTGCTTACCTTGAAGCCTTTGTTTGTTGGATTGTAGAATCTGTATCCCTTTTGGTTCAAATCATAACCAATGAAGATACATTTTTCAGCTTTAGGGTCTAGCTTTCCCCTTACCTGTGAGGGAATATGCACATATGCTACACAACCAAAGATTTTGCAATGATCCAGAGAAGGTCTCTTACCATGCCAAGCTTCATATGGTGTCATGCCATCAAGTGATTTGGATGGCAACCTATTTATGAGATAGGTGGCAGTGGATACACCTTCTGCCCAAAGATATTTTGGCAATTTCTTTTCATTAAGCATAGACCTAGCTGTTTCTACTATGAGTCTATTCCTTCTTTCAGCTACTCCATTTTGTTCAGGTGAGTACCTTGTAGTTATCTCCCTCTTGATGCCTCTTTCCTGCAAGAAATCTTCAAACTCATTTGAGAAGTACTCTCCTCCACCATCTGACCTTAGCCTTTTCAAGCTTCTTCCTGTTTGGTTTTCAACAAGTGCAAGATACCTTTTCAAACAATTAAACACTTCATCTTTATGTTTCATAAAGTTTTAATAGTTTACTTCGCATGTAGAAATGTGAAATGGTATCCTCTTTAGCCAAATATGAGACACTTTCTAGGCGTGCCAATGAGGGTTGTATGGGTAAATGGAGTGTTATTCCTTCCCCAAAGATGGCTCACTCACAATTGCATATAAATTACATGGTCACAATTATCTTTGTTGTCTTATGCAAACACTTTCATTTGTAAATTACCTATACCTATTTACTTTCATTGATGAGTTCTCTAAGAATGCATGGATTTATCCATTTAAAGAAAATTTCAAGTTTTTATGTGCTTTAAGCAGATTCTAAATATCTCTTAGCATGTAAAATGGGTGTCTCTCTTCTGATTGAAATGGGGAGTGTATTTCTTCTATATAACTCAACAATTATGTTGTTCAGAGGAAGAATAGGTCTCTCATGGGAATGGAAAGGTCTATGGTCAAAATACAAGCTTTTCCACATAGCTTTTGGATTGAGTTTGTTATGTGTGCAGCATATGTATGTGGAAGATTCAATTCAGCCCTTACTTTCATGAATCAAGGACACATCACTCATCTTAAAGGATGTGTATGGCACTTTGGTACTTCTTTTTATAGGTGGACAGTCAAATGCTACTCTGAGTGAGGCAATTTCATAGCATTTATGGGCTCCAAATGTTGATGCGGATCATTCTATTTATCGTGCATATTTACATGATGCATTTATGGATTAGAGACATTACATTGAAGAGGAAAAAACTATGCCTAAATGGCTGGTGCAAACTTTGAGAGTTAACAAGTTAGATGCACTTTTGTCATATCACACACATTCAAGCTCTGATGCCTCTTCTTTTGCATAATATTGTTATGAAATACTTGTCTATTGACCTTCCAACAAGAATGGGCCTATTTCTTTTGATGATGCATAAAAATAATAAAATTGGAGTGTGAGAGACACATGCA
Source organism: Ceratopteris richardii (assembly GCA_020310875.1). Classification (NCBI taxonomy): domain Eukaryota; kingdom Viridiplantae; phylum Streptophyta; class Polypodiopsida; order Polypodiales; family Pteridaceae; genus Ceratopteris; species Ceratopteris richardii. The sequence continues at coordinate 109,374,631 of CM035410.1, forward strand.
AAGCACACACAAGGAGCACAAATGCAGCAAGACACACAAAGAAGATGGATGGTTGGAATAGATCTCTCTATTGAAAATGATCAAAACTGAAGTAAGAGCTGAATATTATCCCTAGGTGCAAAGTACCACCACATATGAGTGAATCATGTATGTCGTAACATGGGGAAAAAACATCTAGCCAACACTAGCGTAAAAATCTCCTTGTATAGGGAAAATGTTAACGTCAAAGCTACTCAAGGAACACATAAGTGTAACGAATCCCACTAGAGTGAATGATGTGAACACATACAGGGAGTGAGAGATCAGAACCCACTAGGCAATAAGATTAAATCTTTGTGAAAAGCTTCAAACTTTTCCCATGGAAGATCTTTGGTGAATATGTCTACCACATTATCTTGTGTAGGCACATATACCAAATCAATATCTCTTGCATGAAGGTGTTCTCTCACATAAAGGATAATGCACCTCAATATGTTTGGTCCATACATGAAATACTGAATTTTGTGTAGTAGCCAATGCACTCTAACTATCAGTGAGAACATGGGTACCAATGTCAATCTCCATGCAAAGATCTATCAATATAGGAGCCTTAGCCATATACACTCTACTATGGCTTTGAAAATTTCCCTGTACTCAACTTCACAACTCGATGTCACCATTGTAGGTTGCTTTCAAATCAACCAAGATATGCATGAGTCTTCAAGGAAAAAGCAATTACCACTAGTGGACATGCCAATATCATAACAACTAGCCCAATCACTATGTATAAAAGCATGCAAGTATCACTGCTTGCCAAGGCAATGCATGAATTGAATCAAGTAGGAAACTACATGTATATTTGGTCTTGTGTTGCATGCATACATAAGACATCCCACAGCTTGTTGATAAAGAGAAGTGTCAAATGAATCACTGGAATCCTCAAGTAAGAACCTAAATCATGTCTCTATTGGTGTAGAAACTAGCTTGCAATCCTCAAAGTCAAAATGATGAAGTAGTTCTTCAACATACTTTGCATGATATATAACTATTTCCCCATCAACAGATACAAACTAGATGCCAAGATACTAGCTCAAAAGACCAGGATAAGTGACATCAAAAGTATGCTTCAAATCAACTAGAAGGATATCAAGTTTTGCATCAAACGACCTAGCCAAGAGTATGTCATCAACATAAAAGAACAAGCACAATAAGATCAGCCCTATCTTTTAATACATGGAGTATGCTTTTAATTAGATGACATGTGAAGCCAAGAGAAATCAAGTGCTGATGGATTTTCTCACACCATGCACATGGAGCTTGCTTGAGACCATACAAGGCTCTATGCAATCAAAAAACATATGCTCTTGCCAGATTGCTAGATTCTGTGTTGTATATGCTGGACCTATGAAACCATGGACCTGTGATATGAGCTATGGGCCTACCTCATTTCCAACAGAGCTCCCCCTCAAGTCAAGTGATCTTGAGGTCTTCAATCTTCCAAGATTACCTGCAAACCAATCATAGCCTTGAATTTGCAAAGCTTTGTACCATCCAATGCTTTGGTTAGAATATATGCACATTGTTGATGAGTAGACACATAAGTTAATTGAATTTCCTTGCTCACAATTCTCTCTTACATAGTGATAATGTACTTGAATATAAACAGTCCTTGCATGAAAAATTGGATTGGCAGTCAAGTGAATAGAGCTCATATTGTCACCAAAGATACTTGGAGTTCCAATCTCCAAACCAAGATTTGTGAATAGTGTCTTCATCCACATTGCTTCTTGAGTAGCTATAGCAAGACCTCATTGCAACAGCCTGCATGTTTGATCTTACTTCCTCCGCTATATTAGAAGTGTGCAACTACGTGCATAGCCTTCTAAGGGTCCGTAATCTCAGCCGCCCACTTTCCCCACCGCCTCTGCCGGACTTCTCGGAAACACCTTTTCTTGGCTGACGGCTCTGGTGAGGAAGATGATGCTATAGCAGAGGCGGATAACAACAATGTCCTTTCGATCAGCTCTACGGACACATTTTACGTTGCCTTCGATCCAAACCTTCCTGTGCTGCCACAATAGTTTTCTCTGTCAAAGTTGTCGACTGAACCTTGTAGTTCTTGTTCTTCTCCATACCTGCGCCTACTGTCCCCGACGATGGGATAATATCTAGTTTTGTCAGATTTTCTCCTTCTACAACCAACTAAAGCTACAAGCATCAGAACCTTCCATAGCTGAGACCTCATAATATACATTATAACTGGGTTTTGAATGCATGTCGACAACTCCTCACATCTTCTACCATTAGTATGTGATAGTAGATTGATGCAGTTCTAGGTCATTCTGCTAACTCACCTCATCATCCAGATGGGTAGAAACACTCCGTCTATTTTCCATTGCTACGCAGTTTCGTTCAAGGTCTTTGTCTTGCTAACAAACAACCATCATGAATCTCGGATGGTTCGCCTCCCTCATAGGTAGATGTTAGAGGGTTATGTTGAGGCGACGGGGGCCATAGTCAGTAGTCCGAATGATTGAAGATCGGGGGCGCGAATGCCTCTGCATCCTGCTGCAATAGTTGCGGCAAGAATGATGATTCGGCACTGTTATCTGGGAGCAACGTGAAGGTGCTTTCAGCCTCAAGAAGGGAGCCTCCAATTATCAATATCAAATACGAACAAGGCCTCATTTGCTTCCCGTTAATGCTCCTCTTCTTCCGCCACCTTTGGTTACTGCGAGATGCATCAGCGAGCTAAGCGGGAGAGATGAGATGAAGAGCACACCTCTAGCTAAAGGAAACAAAGAAAATTGAGGGTTGTTCGGCTTGTTAGAGAGACTGTCACAAGGCATCTGGGAGGACCAATCTAAGGCATCGCCGCCATTCTCAGCCATTCTACCACACTAATCGGATTCTTTCATGTGGACCTCTTCTAGGTGGCAATGGGCATTTACTTCAAAAGGTTCAGGCGGTGTCTCAAGGAAGTGCCGCCTCATGTGCATCAAACGACATGCCATGCATTGCGATGGAAGCAATGGAACTAAGCAAACGCTGAGAAGGCTGTGCCACCATTGTCAGGCATTCCAACCCACTAATCAGATTTGTTCATATGTAGCTTTGTAGGTGGCACTGCTACAACACGTCTCTGGCGTGGTGCATAATCGGATGCCATCTCGTGTGTCAAGGGATGTGCCAACGAGGAAGAAGCAATGTCGTTGGAATGGAATTCTTGTGACTAAAATAAGTGATACCCATGGTTTCCCAAGGATTGCACACTGATTCTCTCTAATCTCTACTTATCCCGAGTTGAGATCCTTTTTGTGTATTCTCTAGAGTTTGCTATCACCCCCAACCAAATCTGGCTGCATAGCTCTTCTTTGCATGGAAAAGATTTTTCCTGATGATCAAAGGAAGAAGAATGGCTTTTCCAGAGGTCAATGGAAGGATGTAGCTAATTGAAAGATAAGTTTTTTCCAAGTTATGTTTTCATTTCAATATTTGTTTTTCTCCATGCTTTCATGTAGGATGCATTTCATTAAAAACATAATGCAAATTAATGAAAGCTAAATAAGAGAGAATAAACATATTGAAATGAAAAAGCACAAACATATTGAAATGAAAAAGCTAATGAACAGTTGTAGCATCACCCCGATTTTCATGGGTTGTAGCAGTACTCAGACCTGTAAGCAGAGAAATGTTAATATCTCAAGATTCCAAGACGCAATGCTTATGAACCTTTGTAGGCATATACTAGATAGTATTCCAATTCTATAAATCTTTGAAGCATGGAAAATGATGAAGTATACACTAAGAACCAGCTCTGAGAAGAACACTGATCTGATGGAGTGTTGACAAATAAGTAGAATATGAAGAGACATATTCGACTTCAAATGAACATATCGCAAGATTGAAAACCCAATTGCAATGAAATTTTATGAGTATGTAGTAGACTTAAGGAGAAAACTTTATCAACTTAAATCACTCAAAATGATGCACCAAGCACAGAGAAATCGTCTTTGCAATCTGACTGAGAAAACTGAGAGATATGGCAGTGAACAGTATACTCACAAAAGCATCATGATATGAACTCAAATGATCATAGAAATGAAAGTATATTGATTGTAAAGTACAATGAACTTACTGATACATATGTGTTCCTTGAACCCACACTTTGATATGGCATAAAGCTCAGCTCATGGAGGTCTAAAAAGTGCAACTAGAAGGTCATGTACTTATAGTGATATTTGGAGCCCAAATTTGAATTTGAATCTCACCTAAAATCACTCTCCAATATTTTTGTAATTGATTTGATTCTCCAAATACCTTCAATCACAAATTATGGATTTCTCTTTCCTTTTTTCATCAAGTGTACTTAACCACTTTAGATTCCTTTTACTTTTACATCAAGTAAAGAGTTCAAAAATTACAAGAGGTAGTTCGCAAGTGAACTTTACAAAGACTAGAAATTTCCTTCAAGTCTCTAGGTCTTTTGATGACTCAAGCCATCACTTGGACTTACCATGGACTTGTTCCAACAAGTAATACACTCAGTGTTGTGCTATAAGCATATTATTCTTCTTCATCCTATTGTTTGTGTACTTCTGCAACCTTAAACTCCAATAACTTGTATCAGAAGTCCTCGTGTTCTACATGGATTCTTTGACACTTTCCCAATCACAATCTCTGAATCCCACAAAATTTTGTAAGCATATTCAAGGTCATTGGTGGTTCAAAATATCTTCACTATGTTGCATAAAAATTTTGGTTTGAACCTATTTTTCCCTTCAAATTTAATACCATAGCAATTATGCAAGAAATTTATTCCTTTTGTGTTAGGCATATATGCAATTTTTGGTTTACCACTACAAGCATCATGGGATACTTTAACAAATGTATATCCCATTCCCTAGAAACAAGTGCATCCGTGTATTCATATAAATCATATATACTCTTTTGATGTCTCCTTGTTAGTCTATATTCTACATATAAGTAGTGTACGAGAATACTAGCTACATTCTCATTCAGTGTCCCTTTCTTTACAGGTACCTTGTAAGTGCATATAATATTATTATGAAAAATAAGTATTTTTTTGTAACACATGTAGTACAAATGGCTACTTCATCACATAACATCTACATCTCTACAAGAAAAGAGAATAATATTGTACAATGCACCAAATCATGTAGTACTAATGGCTACTTCATCACATAACATCTACATCTCTACAAGAAAAGAGAATATCTTGTAATTTTTTTGTAAAATCTCTCATTTTGCATCTTGATAAGGTTTCCCATTTGTGACTCCAAAATACTTACCACATGCTTGTTGCTCAAACAAGAATATAATAAATTCAATCAATCCTCTCTTGTTGATGAAGCACTAACATCTTCAATGAATACACAATATAGAAATTTATATGAAAGTAAAGTGAAAGAGAAAATTGATCGCAAAACATGTCGTCTGCCTACTCCACCATCAACTAAAAGAAGGTCAAAGGAAGGTAATGATTGTTTCCTGACATAGTCTCTTTCAACTCTTGCAAGCTAAAACTTAACTTCTTAACTATGCTCTCCTTTTCTTCCATATCCTTTTCTAGCTCTTCAAGTTGTTCTTGTAAAGATATGATGGTGCTCCCTAAAGTGACCACCCTCATATGATGGAGTTGATATTGTTGAATCCAACATTTAGTACTAGCATTTGAATGTGTAGAGAATCGCTTGCAATAACCATATAGTCTAGCTTCACCCACACCAATGAATTGAAGTAAAGCTGGGAGGTTATGGAATGTTGGATGGTAAGACGATATTTGATCACAAAGATATAGGGAACCATTGGTCAAAATAAGTACTCTTTTCCCTAGTTGTGGGACATTCATTTTGAGAGTTCACATCATTGTAAACTGTATTTGGAGCAAAATCTCTAGGAACATGAACACAGATACTTGTGGATGGAGAGCATGATGACATCCAAGTGTTGAGATTTGTACTAGATGTCAACACCATCTTTCCAACAACTACAAAATGGAAATTTGGTTGGGAGGGACTCTGGATCATGTTTCGTAGAGAAAAGATGTTTTCTTGGACGGGGATGGTTCAAAGTGTGTCTTTTCTATTGCATATGGTTGAAAATGATGAAATTTCAAAAATTCCATCTTTGGGAGGCATAGTTATGAATTGATGGCATGGCACTTTACTTCTAGAGGGATTTTGAAAATATTAACTTTTCTAAAAGAAATTTAGAAAAAACAAGTTAAAAAATGTCACTTCTAACATTAATAATAAAAAATGGGAACTTTTAAGTAAATATAAACTGAAAATGAGACCTTTAAAAAACAAATTCATCCCTTCATTCATGTACATGCTCGAGTTTGATGATGTGGAAAGTATATTCTCTTCCTTTCTCTAGAAGAAGAGAGAGAAGAGCTAAGTAATGCTTGAACAAAAACCTACTCCAACCTTCTAAAAGGTACCTTATTAAATGCACTTTGTTTGCTTAAACATGAACAAAATTAGGCTTAATCCCTATAAAATAGGGATCCTTACAAGATCCATGTTGAGTCAATGTGTTTGTGAGATTCACTTGGTGTGTCTTGGAGTTATCTTCCCCTTTTTCAATTATGTATGCAATGTATGCATGTGTGTGGACCGATGTGTGTGTAAACCTAAAAATTTATAAGACATCTAAGAATGGATAATTATGTACGTATGCATGTTTGTAATATATTTATGTATGTATGCATGTATGTATGTATGTATGTATGTATGTATGTATGTATGTATGTATGTATGTATGTATGTATGTATGTACGTGCATTTATGTGTGTATGCATGTAACATTTTATGTATGTATGTGTGTATTTGTTTGTGTGTATGTAGTTATGTATGTATTTTTGTATGTATCTATGTATGTATTCATGTATGTATGTATTTATGCATGCATCTATGTTTTTATATGTGTATATTTATTCATGTATACATGTATACATGTGTGCATTTATATATGTATGTGTACATGTATTTATGTACATCGTATGTATGTATGCATATATGCATGCATATATGTGTGTATGTATGTATTGTATGTATGCACACATGTATGTATGTATGTATGTATGTATGTATCTATGTACATATGTTTTTATGTATGTATGTATGTATGTATGTATGTATGTATGTATGTATGTATGTATGTATGTATGTATGTATGTATGTATGTATGTGTGCATGTATGCATGTATGTATGTAAGTTCGGATGTATCTATCTATGCATTCATGTATATATGTATTGATCTTTTTGCAACAAAACAAAGACTTACTCCTCAAATGTTAGGGCATTTGGATTTCCTTTCATCATAAGATGAAGAGTAGATGCATAATTCTGATAAGAATCGACAACATTAAAAACAATTTACACAAGTGAATTACCTAGAAAGAATTAAGTGATAAAATTCAACTACTCTTTCAAATCCTTGTTCTTTGTCACAAAAGCGTCCATTGAAACCCTTCATCCATATGCTACACGCCAAATTCTTTGAGGATAAGGAACACAAATCCCATTTCTCACCTAGGATAGTGTGATAAGGGTGTTGCAAAGATCTTTGGTTGTTTTGCATGAATGAATATGATGGATAATGGCAAGTTTGACAAAAAAGCTATCAATGCATGAGGATATGCATCTTTACCATCCTAGAAAATCTATTGAGTAGTAGTTGTAACAAGAAACATAGTAGGACCACCAAATTAAAGATCATTATCTTTGATGTCACCTACATTGTTTCTATCATAACGTTTGCAAGTGTAGGAGGATGTTTCTCAAATCCATGCACACTATTCCACAAAAATTTTGTTGGAGGATGTTTCTCAAATCCATGCACACTATTCCACAAAAATTTTGCTACTAATACATGTTGCAACATGTATTCCCAAATGCGTAGTTAGAACGGTCCAATTTCGTTTCAATATCCAACATACAAAATACATCATTGCTTTTAGGCATGGTTGGTGACAATAATGTGATGCAAAAAATTGATTGTTTCTCAAAAAATTTGAGCATAGATATCATGACACATATAGAAATAGATTGGAATACCATTATTCCATTTTAATTCTTTGCGTTCACTTTTGCATGTTGCATGCCTTCATGAGAACTTTTTAAATATAGAATATACATTTTCCATGAAATGAGTTGATAATCTCTACAAGTTATCAAAAATTAGTGGAGCTTTTTATTATAACATCAATAATCTTTAATTGATTCCCTTATTTCTTGGATCCTCAAAAACCCATAAGGTCACATCTTCATCAAACAAAGACTCTTCGAGTTCACCATACTTGTTCTAATAAACATTCTCATCTTGACAAACTTCATTCCATTGAATTGGAAGAATGTCCCTATATGAGTGTTTAGTCAAATTGATACTAGTAGAGATTCTTCAATGTTGTTAGTAAATACAGTGTCAAAAAAATGTCTCTTGAAGGCTCTACCTAGGATCATTTCATAGTTTCTAGCTTTATAAAATTGTAGATTAATGGGATGTGTTGAAATCTCACAAAACATGCTAGTAGTTTCACTCTTTCAATTTCTAACTTTTTTTTGTGTTTTAAGAATTTCAAAAGTTAGTATGAGTTACATTGATTAGTCAACAGTAAGAAGATACAACCACAAAGTCTCTACAAAATAGTTGTACATAGAATAATGCATAAGTCTCCTCCACTACTATCCACAATGCAACTAGAGACACTCCATTTTCATAGTAAAAAGTGAAATGTTTCTTAAGAAAGAAGGGGAGAGTCGTAGATGAAAGAGATACTAGAGAGATAGATAAAGAGAACTAGGAGAAGAGAGATAAGAAGAGGAGAGAGAGAGAGAGAGGAAGAGAGCGAGAGGGAGAGAGAGAGAGAGAGACTAAGTGCAGAGAGAGAGAGACACAAAGAGGAACTATAACTATGCACTATTCAATCAACTACTTCTTATGACTGAAAGCACACATGTGATTGCAGTGAATCCCAATGACAAGAATAGAGAAAACTAGAGAAGAATGCACAAAATAAAAGATAATATCCACGAGGATAAGTGGATATGATTGGCATGTTAGATTGGAAAATTCATAGCAATGGAGAAATTACAAAATTGACTTTTTCAAGCATTTCTTTAGATATTTCAATTTAATTTGAAAACCAAAAAACAAAGGTAGATTCAAACAATTATAACCATACATAGCCTCAAATGGATTCGTTTACACATATGCAACATATCTTCAAGTACCTGATTAACCCTCTTAGTTTCCCCATCACTTTGTGGATGGAAATCTATACTCATAGTAAGGTGCATGCCAATCAATTCAAATTTTGCTTTCTAGAATCTTGATGTGAACCTAGAGTCTCTATCAGAGATTATGGCTTTAGGCATTCCATGGAGTTAGAAAAAATATTTTACAAATATTCTTGCAACATTCAAGGCAGTATGAGTCTTTTTCATAGGAAAGAAGTGTGTCATTAATCAACTACCACAAGTATGGTACCATGTTGACTCTTGGTCATACGCAAATAAGTAATAAATGTTGGAACATCAAGCTTACACCATGCTTGAGGTGGATGTGATCTACATCAAAAAGTTATCATTTGGATTACATCAAAAGAATATCCATTGGAAAGTTCTTTTACTTGTGCTCATTTATTGTATTATTTCTAAAGATTTTTCATGGATCATTTACCATTGTAAAATCCTAGAGCTTTGCAGATGTAATAGTAGAAAAAGAGAGTTAAACACACGAATTTGAGGTGGTTGACTTGCAATAGAAAATCAATCAATCACCTAAAAGTAGATCAGACTAGATCTTCATTTTTGTTGATTGTAGGAAAGTGAATTGACTCCCTCCAGCAACTAATGTTGCCTTCATTTGAATTTCAAATCCCCTTGTAGAAGTTGTGAAGCACTTCAGGAGTCTATATAAAGACCTCAAATCACTTGTACATTACATGGAAGCAATATACATACACGTGGCCATCTTTGTCTTGCTCCATTTTTTGCCTCATCTTCTTCAACAACAGTAAGCTTGCAGAGATTGTTGCTCTCTCTACAGAGCTCCAACTTGTTTGAATGAGATAGCATTGGAAAGATATTAGTGTCTATTTTATATGTATACATTTGCATAGCATTTTGTTTTTAAATTGGGAGAAATCTGATGCTTTGTGTCTCAAAGTCTATCTTTGTGCATTCCTGAAAAATAGGAGGTACCACTATTGAGTGTCAGGTTCATTCCAAAAGAATGTTTTGATTATTTATTGTACTCTTGTGCATTATATACACTCAACCCTATTTTTATCACTCCTCTAAAAGGATGTTTTCCAATTGTAATCATGCTGGCTACTATGAGCATTTGAATTTGATTATCTCATCCAAAGATAGTAAGTTTTTTGAGCTAGTCAATGTGCAAACCTATTTGTTTTGTATCGATTCTTTCTCCTTGATGCTCCAAAGTACATAGTGCATTTTATTGCACTTATCGCATGCCTATAAGGTCTATTTGAGTCTCCATACGTTCAAGGTTTGGTCTTGAGCGAGTTTGCTAGACGGAACTTCGTCGCTTTGCAACTCACTTTTCTACCTCCCACAAGCTTCTCCAAGTTCTTTCAATGGTATGAGAGCTAGATCAAGATGGCTGATGGATTTCGCTCAATGATTGAGAAGCTTGATTGACACAACTATGTGGCTTGTCAAATCATAATGGAGGCCTATTTGCAAGCTAGAAATCTTTATGGAATTGTAGCATGTGTTGAAGCTATGCATATTCCAAGATCCAAAGGAGGACCTACACAAGACGAGAGATATAAGCTCACACTTTGGTGTGCAAGGGATGCTAAAGCAAGGTTGTACATACTAAACTCTATCTCTAAGTTTCTATTACCACATACTAGAGGATGTGAGATATCTCAAGAGAATTGGGATGCCCTAGAGACTTTCTTTTCTACTAGTACCAAAGCAAGAAAGAATCATCTTTGGAATGAGTTCAACCAAATGAAGAAGACACCTAAACAAACCATCACAGAGTTTGTTATCAAGGTCAAGGGGGTTGCAGGTTAGCAAGCATCTATTGGAGAGCTTATTGAAGAAGAGGCTATCATGAGGCAAATTCTCAATGGGATTCGAAGTGATAAGAAAAGGCAATCATTTACCAAAGCTTATGACCTCATCATGGATCTTCAATCAAGAGGCCAAAAATAGCATAAAGGAAGGTAACTCCTATCATGGTAGTTCAACTAGTGCTCTATATGTAGATAAGAAGGACAAGAAGTTGAAAAGCAAGAGGAAGGAAGAAGATGAAGAGGAGACTTCCCAAGCCAACTTTGTAGGCAAGAGCAAGTGGAAAGGGAAGAAGAAAGGAACAAATCATGACAAAAACAAAGGTCAAAATGTTCAACATTGTGCCATCTATGATACAATCAATCACACCACTCAGAATCATTGGTCCAATGGGAAGACCCAGAGAGGAACTAGAAGAGGTGGATATGGTAGCAATAGAGACAGACGTGGACACAACTTCAACAATAACAATAGAGGCCATAATAGAAGGGACTACAATAATTATTCTAAAGATCAAGCACATGAAGACTCATTTCTTCTAATGAATCTAAACCACAAAGAAGGTAAAGAACATGATCATTTGTTCTACATAGATTTTGGATGTTCAAATCATGTTGCAAGCAATATTGATCTTCTATCTGACTTGGAAAGTCCAAAGCATAGACGTGAAGTTCAAACAAGGGATGACACAAAGCACAATGTGGAGAAGATTGGTAATGTCAAAGCGTCCAATGGCAGGACAAACATTCTGACTAAGGTTCTCTATGCATACACTATCACAAAAAACCTAATAAGTGTAGGCCAAATAGTTGAAAAAGGCTTGCAAGTTAGGTTCACCCAACATGGAGCTTTTGTGGAAGATCCATGTCAAGGCTTCAAGAAGATAGCCAAAGGTGAGAAGCTTGATAGGCTCTTTACTTTTGAAGTAGGACAAACTAAGAACATAGCTCTATTCGCTTTTGGGTTGCAAACCCTAAGTGAGCTTGAAGTGTTGCATAAGATACATGCTCATGTGAATGAAAGAACCTTGAAGGATATACGCAAGGATCAAAGTGTTCTAGGACTGCCAAACATATCAAAGCAACACATGATCAATAGATGTGATGCATGTCAGATTGGGAAGGCACAAAGATAAACTTCAACCATAAAGGCTACATCCACAACAACTTACTAGACTTAGTACATATAGATGTATGGGGATCAAGTTAAGAACCTTCATTGGCATGATCAAGGTATTTTGTCTCATTTCTTGATGACCATAGTAGATGGACTATTCTATACTTTATCAATAGTAAGAATGACGTGTTTGATTTCTTCAAAAAGTATCTAGCACATGTGGAGAATCATAGAGGTAGATCACTCAAGAAGCTCAAAGGGAGAATACTTCTCCATAGACTTTGATGAGTTCTTGTGGGATAAAGGTATCGAAAGGGAAGTGACTACTAGGTACTCTCCTCAATTAATTAGAATTGTAGAGAGAAGAAATAAGTCATTCGCTGGATCAGCTAGAATAATGCTTGAAGAAAAAAGGTTGCTACATTATCTATGGGTAGAGGCTATTTCAAATCATGTGTACTTTTCAATAGACTACCATCCAAATCACTTAAAGGTATGACTCCTTATGAAGCATGGCATGGAAGAAAATCTAGTCTTAGACATTGCAAGGTATTTCGTTGTTTAGCTTATGCTCATGTACCATCACAAATAAGAGGTAAGCTAGATGAAAAGGCAACAAAGGTAGTGTTCATTGGTTATGACTCAACCCAGATGGGTTATAGGTTCTATAATCCTTCAACAAAGCAGTTCACTACAAGTAGAGATGTTGTGTTTCAAGAACAAAAGTCTTGGTATGATGAAGACAAGCAAAAGGTAACTCTACCATATGATCTTGATTCTGATTCTCATCAATTAAAAAGCAAGCATGATACATAGGTCCAAGATCCACAAAGTGATACAGATGATGACCAAGATGAAAGGGAAAAGGATTACAAACTATGGAAGTCAAGAGGCAAAGCAAAGATGCAGGAGTGTGGAGAATGCTCTAAGCAATTTCCTAGGAGATCAACAAGAGAGAAAAAACAACCAGAAAGGTATGGATATGATTCCACATTTTTTATAAAGCATTCAATCTACTTGGCAAAAGACTCAATTTCAAAAGAACCCTCAACCTATGAGGAGGCAAAGGAAAACCCTAATAGGGAAAAGGCCATGAAAGAAGAGATAGATGCATTGAAGGATATGGACACTTGGGATTTGGTTCCAATGTCATCCAATCAAAAGTTAATAAACTTAAAATAAACTTAGGTGGATCAATTTGCTGATACAAAGGAAGATTCGTTGCCAAAGGATGCTCACAAACTCATGGTATAGATGTAAAATATGGATTTCTTAATGGTTTGATAAGTGAAAACCCTAATCATGCATCTTATGTTTGCAGACTTAAAAAAGCATTGTATGGATTGAAACAAGCTTCAAGATCAAGGACTCAAACCTAGTAACTCTGATCCTTCTCTATTTATCAAAACGGATCACTATAAGGTTATTTATCTATGTGTATATGTAGATGATATTATTGTGATAGGTGATTATATGAATGGCATTCAAAGGATCAAGAGACACATGCAAGAGGAGTTCAAAATCAGTGACTTAGATGAGCTCACATCTTTCCTAGGTATGTAGGAAAATTGAAGACATTAAGAATATCAAAGCTTGATAGGTAGCTTGATATATGCTACTCATACAAGGGCAGACATCTCATAAAGTGTGAGGGTGCTTAATCAATTCATGCACTCACCTAGAAGACCACAGATGCATGCAGCTAAGAGAGTACTTAAGTATCAAAAGGTACAATCAATTAAGGTATATTGTATCCTTACTATTGAGATTTGGATATCAAAATCTATTCAGATGCAGACTGGGCAAGACCTAAAGATGATAGAAGAAGTACCTCTAGTTACTTTGCATTTACATGTTCAAAGCTAGTGTCATGAAGTTCCAAGAAGAAAGCAACAGTTGCTTTATCCTCAACTGAAGCTGAGTATAGAGGTTTGACCATAGCAAATCAAGAGGCAATATGGTTAAAAGCATTGTATATAGATTTAGGACTTGTGAGTTCCAAACCTCACATATTTCGAGATAATGTAGGTTCCATGCATCTAGTAGCAAACGCTATTTTCCATGCAAGAAAACACATAGGGGTTAATTACCACTTCATTAGGGAGAATCTCATGGCAAAGGAGATTGACATTTCTTTTGCTCCAATTGAAAAGCAAGTAGCAGATATGATGACCAAGGCACTTGATGGAATAAAGCTTTGAAAATTTAAATCAATGGCAGGTATTCAACCTATTAGAGAATGAAGACTCAAGCATACTATAGCTTTAGGGGGATTTTTTGGAACATCAAGCTTACACTATGCATGAGCTGGATTTGATCTATATCAAAAAGCTATCGCTAGGATTACGTTAAAAGAATATCTGTTGGAGAGTTCTTTTACTTATGCTCATTTATTATATTTTTTTAAAAAGCTTCTTTATGGATCATTTACCATTGTAAAAGCCTAGGGCTTTACACATGTAAACATAGAAAAAAGAGCTAAAATTCCATGAACTTGAGGTCATTGACTTGCAATCAATGAATCCATCAATCACCTAAAAGTAGATCAAACTAGATCTTCACTTTTCATAGATTGTAGGAAACTAAATTGATTCCCTCCAACAACTAATCGCACCTTCATTTGAATTCAAAATTCACTTTTAGACATCAGGGAGCCCTTCAAGAGTCTATATAAAGACTTCAAATCACTTGTACATTACATGGAAGCAATATACATACACGTGGTCATCATTGTCTTGCTCCATTTTTCTGCACCATCTTCTTCAACAACAGTCAGCTTGTTGAGGCTTCTGCTCTCTCTACAGAGCTCCAATTTGAATGAGTGAGCACTCATTGGAAAGATATTAGTGCTTTATGTATGTGTATAAATTTGAATTGCATTTGTTTAAGTACATTGGGAGAAATCACAATGTTTCTATCTCGGGGTCTATTTTTGTGCATTCCTAAAAAATAGGAGGTACCATTGTTGAGTGTCAAGTTCATTCCAAAAGCACATTTTGCTTATTTCTTGTACTCTTGTGCATTCTATACACTCACCCTATGTGAATAAATCCTCAAAAGGGATTTTCCCATTATAATCATGTTTGTTGATATGCCCATTTGAAGTTGATTATCTCATCCAAAGATAGTAAGTTTTTTGAGCTAGTCAATGTAGAAACCTATTTGTTTTGTATCGACTCTTTGTCCTTGATGCTCCAAAGTACATAGTGCATTTTATTGTACTTAGCACATGCCTATAAGGTTTATTTGAGTCTCCATTAGCTCAAGGATTGGTCTTGTGCCAATTTTCTAGACCAAACTTTGTTGCTTCGCAACTCACTTTTCTACCTACTACAAGCTTTTCCAAGTTCTTTCAATAAAGTCCATAGAGATAGACTCCCACTTTTTGACTTGGAACATCCAAAAGGTTGTAGCATTCCAAGCATTCTCTTAAACTCAAATTTCACATGTTAATGCTTTAAACATTCACTAATATATTTTCTAATATCCCACTTCATACATGGCCAGAAGTAGAATATTTCGTTTTAACATAGGTCCTTGAATAACCTCCATGTGCAAAAAAAGGTGCATCATGAAACTCATGTTATATCTAAACTTCCAATGGAAACTTGGAAGATATTCATGATCAATTTTTACAACATAAAGATCCAAATTTATCTTGGTACATAGATCCCTTGTTTGCATGCAAAAAAAATAGGATAGGTGCATAAAAAGAGTCATGTTTTTGTTCTTCTTGAACCTGACTGAGAAAATAAGAATTTACTACAGGAAGGAGATTACATAAAGGTTTTCGACTCAACACATTAGAAACCTTATTTTTGTGACTTGCTAAATACTTAATGTCAAAATTATACTCGTTTAATAATTCCATCCAATGCTTTTTCCTATTGTTAAGCAATGGTTGAGTGAAAATGTAAAAATGTTTTTTTTTATCAGAATAGAGGGTACCCATTTACATGTTGACGGACTTTCAGCCAAAAGTAGAATTTTTTTGAAGCACATAAACACTTCGGACTTTTTCTTCAATGGATATACCAATGCATGCATGAAAAAATCATCGATGAAAGTCATAAAGTAAAGATAGTTCCCAAAAGAAGGTGTATGCATAGGACCATAGATATCACTATGTACAAGCTGCAATTTTTGAGTAGCCCAAACTGAACCATCTTTTGGAAAGGAAGAATGCTACATTTTTCCCAAAATACATTCTTCACATACATGTTTACCGGGTGCCTCAAGTTTGGGCAAAGAGGACACCATTTGAGATTTATATAGGCATAGAAAACTATCAAAATTCAGATGACTAAAGCATGCATGCCAAAGCTTTGGATCTGACATAGCCTGAGAATCATGTACTGCACATGCCAAATCATTTATAGATCTTTCATAGTCTATGAGCTTATACAGCCCATGACATAAAATACCACAAGCAATAATGACATCACCATTTGATAGATCATGAATTGTACATCTGTCATCAACAAATTTCACAACCAAGAGAATCTTGGCTAATTGAGAAACTGATAATAGAATTTTCTTGATCCCTAGCACAAACAAAGCATCTGACAAAGTGAAAGAACTACCATCAACAGTAGTCAAAATGATCTTACCAACTCCCATAACAGGATAGGAGGAGTTGTTGGTGCATGTAACAGTATTCCTTTCTGAGTCTACTACAGACATGCACTGCTCATGAGAAGATGGGTCAAAATTGCAAATTTCATGTGCTTACTACTTGCTTACCAAATTTTGTGTGATTTTGAGACTACAACTGGAGACGTGTAGACAAGGCCCTAGATTAAGCGGCGACCTGCTCTGATGCCAATTGTTGGAGTTAGACGTCTACAAAAGCACATGAACAGCACAAGGAAGAAGAAACTTTGAGAACAACACACAATGCTGAATGTATTACCACTAGAATGTACAAAGATAAGTAGCCCCTTAGGGCAATATGCGTATATACAAGCAGGGGAAAAAAACCTCCTAAAGAGGAAACAAAGTACCCCGGTGGTCCTAGAGTGTTCACACACATCACTACCTAAACATATCAACACACCTACAGTAGAGAAATTTTTTTTGGATGGCAAAGATGCTCAGGCACATGCATTGATAGCCTTGTCTGTCAAACATGCCATTATTCCTCACATTCGCTCTTGCAGAATAGCTAAGGATGCTTGGGATACACTTACCACTTTATACCATGCAAGGAATGAGGCTCCTATTGCTTACCTCCGAAAATAGTTGGAGAGTAAGCACATGAATGAAGGTGATTCCATGGATAGTTTCCTAACAAAGATAAAAAATTTGAAGGAACAATTGATTTTTGTTGATGAAGTCTTACCTCAAAGTTCACTTGTGCAGACTGTTTTGAATGGTCTTCCTAATTCATATTAGATTTTTTCTTCCACTCTTTGTTTGATGATGAAAGGCAATCCAAGGCCTTAATATTTGAGGATTTAGTTTCTGTTATGTTGCAAGAACATCAGTCTAGGCAGAAGAGGTCCATTATGCGTGTCATAGATCAAGCTTTCTTGGCTAGTCGGAAGGGCAAAGCTAAATGTAGCTCCTCTACTAGTAAGCAAAAAACTGCTAATTCTACGCAATCAAAGAACGATATCAGAGACGAGAAGAAAACAAAAAAGGAAAAAATTTTTTGCAAATACTATAAAGCAAATGATCATGTCATAAAGAGCTGTCCAAAATTGGCTGTTAAAAGGCAAAGAAAAAAGAGGGTGGAATGATTGTTGTAGAGGCCTCTACACCAAAAACAGAGTCTGCTAATCTAATGCAGAATGAAGAATGGGTATTTACTACTGTTTGCAGTTTTGACCCATCTTCTCCTGAACAGTGTATGCGTGCAGTAGACTCTGTTGTTTGGTACTTTGATAGTGGGGCAACCAAACATATTATCTCGCATTGCAGTTTTTTCACTTCACTCGAGCCTGCCCCTACAGGGAATATTGTCACATGCACCAACAACTCCTCGTATCCTATCATGGGGGTTGGTACGATCATTCTGGCCACTGCTGATGGTAGTTCTTTTACATTGTCGGATGCTTTATTTGTGCTAGGGATCAAGAAGAATTTGTTATCAGTTTCAACTTTAGCCAAGATTGGCTTGGTTATGAAATTTGTTAATGACAGATGTACCACTCATGATCTCTCAAATGGCCATCTTATTATTGCTTCTAGCATTTTATGTTGTGGGTTGTATAAGCTCATAGGCTATGAAAAATTTGTGAATGATTTGGCATGTGCAATACATGATTCTCATGTTGTGTTAGATTCAAAGCTTTGGCATGCTTGCTTTGGTCATCTGAATTTTGCTAGTTTGCTATGCATGTAGAAATCTAAAATGATGTCCTCTTTTCCCAAACTTGAGGCACCTGGTAAACATGTATCTGAAGGTTGTATTTTGGGCAAAATGCAGTGTTCCACATTCCCAAAAGTTGGTTGAGTTCCAGCTACTTAGAAATTGCAGCTTGTTCATAGTGATGTCTATGGTCTTATGCAGACATCCTCTTTTTGGAACTATCTTTACTTCATGACTTTCATCGATAATTTTTCTAGGCATGCATGGGTATATCCATTGAAAGAAAAATCTGAAGTGTTTATGTGCTTCAAATAGTTTTTGGTTTTGGCTAAAAATTTGTCAACATGTAAAATGGGCACCCTCCATTCTGATTGAAGGGGTGAATATGTGTCTTCTTACTTTAATGCATTTCTGGCTGAACATGGGATAAAACATCAATGTACAGTGCAATATACACCTCAACAAAATGGAGTGCTAAATGGAAGAACAGGTCACTCATGGAGATGGCAAGGTGTATGGTCAAGATTCAAGCTTTACCACATTTTTTTGGCTTCAGGCTGTCATGTGTGCAACATATGTACTTAACAGGTGTCCCACTAAGGCATGGTAGTCTATCACTCCATATGATGCTTGGCATGGTCGCAAGCCACCTATTGCTCACCTCCATATTTTTGGTTGTTTGGCATATGCATTAGTGCTTGAAGAACAACATAGGAATTCGATGATAAAGAAGTGAAATGTATTTTTGTTGGATACAACTCTGAAAGCAAAGCCTATCGTGTGTATCATCCATAGACTAAACATATTTTGGTTAGCCGTGATGTTGTTTTTTTGGAAGATGTTATTCAGCCTAAGGAGACATCTCTTAGCTCCAAATACATGTATGATACTTTGTTGATTCTTTTTACAGGTGAACAATCTAGTGTTGGTCCTAATGAGGCAACTTGTCAACCTTTACAAGCTTCATGTGATGATACAAATCATTCCATTTCTGATGCAGATTTGCATGATGCACTTGTTGATGAGAGAGCTCATATTGAGGAGGAAAAAAGTATGCCAAAATGGTTGTTGCTGACTTTGCATGGCAACAAATTAGATGGACCTCTATCATATTATACTCGTTCAGGCTCTCTTAGTGCCTCTTTTCCATTAGATTTCTATGTTATGGTTGCCTCTAGTCTATGTGACCAAAGTGCACCTATTTCGTTTGATAAAGAAAAAAAATTAAAAAATTGGATGGATGTTTTGCAATCTGAATATGATGTTATAGTGAAAAATGGTACCTGGTCTTTATGTGACTTTCCTCCTGGCAAGAAGGCTAGGTACTTGGAGCCCTACATATTATTTTATTGATCATTGTTTTACGGTGATTATTCTAAATAGAACAGAGAAGAATCCATCAAAATTTCCAAAAATATATATAGTGCCATGAGGGCATGTAATGAAAGAATTTTAGTAGTTGTTCTCATTTCATATATTATGGATCAATACAAGTTGTATAAATTCCAATTTCTTGTGATTTAATATTTGACTCAAGTTTGCATGAATTGATATTTGATGCAAGTTGCATCCTTCACAACTCTAGTTGAGTTGATTTATCATATAATTTCTCATTTCTCAACTCAAGATGACTTGATGTTAGAGATAGTTATGAGTGATAGAGTCATAAGAATGACTATGTTCTTTCCATAGAGGGAAGGAAATATTTCAAGAACACTTGTATTTGAATTCAAATTTGGCTCTCACTAAAAAGGTGATCCCTTAATATAGGAAATATTCTCTCTAAGTAAATTCATGACTTTCCACTCTATCCAACTCCATGAGTTAAATGGAGTTACAAGATTATCTTCATGTAAAACACTTTTACATTGGGTAATGATCAATTTATTACATCCTAGTGTTCATATGATCCATCAAATGGATGCACACATCTTCTTCAAGGTCTAGCCAAGTGTATTGGCTTGCCATTTGCTCCAATAGCTCCCCCTCAAGAAAAACACCTTGGCTTGGTCTTCTTCATCAATCCTCTTGAATATCCTACAATCCAATCATAGCTTTAAATTTGCAAAGTTTTGTACCATCAAGTGCTTTGGTCAATAAGTCTGCACATTGCATATTAGTTGATATATATGCCAATTGAATTTCCTTGCTCAATAGATGTTTGGTTCTTGCATGATAAATTGGATTTGCTGCAAGATGTAGAGAACTAGTATTGTCACCAAAAATCATTGGTGAGTTAGAAAGTAGTCCCAAATCTGTATATAGTAATCTGATCCATATGGCTTCTTGTGTAGCATTGGGTAATCTCCTGTATTTAGCCTCTATTGAGGACAAGGCAACAGTAGGTTGCTTCTTGGAAGACCATGAAATGGGCTTATCACCTACAAAAGAAAGATAACCTGAGGTACTCCTCCTATCATCCTCACAACCTGCCCGATCTGCATCTGAGTATAATTTGATATCCAAATCTGAAGTATATGGAAAGTATAAACCTTGTTTTTGAGTACCCTTGAGATACTTAAAAATCCTTTTGGTATCTTCCAAGTGAGGTGTTCTAAGTTTGTGCATAAATTGACTTAAGACACTTACTCCATAAGCAATATCAATCCGTATCAATCAAGCATAGTTTAGGCTTCCTACTATGCTTTGATATCATGCAATATTTTCAAGCACATCACCTTCATGAGCACTTAATTTTTGGTTTACCTCCATAGGAGTTCTTGCTATCTTGGCATTCTCCAACTGAAACTTCTTCAACATGTCCTGTACATACTTTCTTTGAGTAATATAAATTCCAAAATTTGTATAAACTAATTCAAGTCCAAGAAAATACTTTAGTGATCCTAGATCACTGATTTTGAACTCCTGCATAATTTGGTGCTTGATCTGTTTGATGCCATTGGCATCACTACCTGTAAGTATGATATCATCAACATACACACATAGGTATATCCCCCTCTAAATTACTTCTCTTGAAAAACAGAGAAGTATCTGCTTTGCTCATGATGAATCCTTGATCTTGAAGGTATGAACAACCTATGGTTCCATGCCCTAGGTGCCTGCTTCAATCCATAAAGTACTTTGTTTAGTTTGCACACATAATTTACCTTGCCTAGGTCATCATAGCCAGGAGCTTGAGCCATGTAAACCTCCTCTAAAATCTAGCCATTAAGAAAATCAATTTTTACATCCAATTGGTACATATTCCAATTCCTTGATGCAGCCACACTTACCAATACTCTGATGGTTGGCATTTTAGCCACAGGTGAGAAAGTCTCTTCATAATCAACTCCTTGGGTTTGTGCAAAACCCTTAGCCACAAGTCTAGCTTTATACGTGTTTATGATCCATCTGAATTTCTCTTGAATTTGTAAATCCATCTAGAACCAATTACCTTCATAGACTCCTTCTTTGGCACTAGCTCCCAAGTATCATTCTCCTTGAGTGCTTCTATTTCTTCATCCATAGCTTCCTTCCATTCTATCTTGGTCTTTGCCTCTTCATATGATGATGGCTCTTCAAATGATAAATCTTTAGCAAGATAAATGGAATGCTTGGTAACTAAAGAAGTGTCATACCCATATCTGATTGGCTTCTTGCTCTCCCTTTATGATCTTCTAATTGCTTGATTAGATGATTCAGGCATGTCCTCCAACTTCTTCATCTTGCCCTTGCCTTTCCATTTCCATGCCTTGAATTCTTCTAGGTTGATGATGTCCTCATCAGCTGATTGATGTCTTCATCTTTTTTGGTTCCTCCTTGGTGATGCTTGGAAACTCCTCTTCCAAGTCATATGGTAGCTTAACCTTCCTACATTCACTTTCAAACCAAGAATCATTCTCATCATACACAACATATCTACTGACCATGAATCCTTTGTTGGACAGGTTATAGAATGTGTATCCTTTCTAATTTGAAGCATACCCTTTGAAGATGCACTTCTTTGCCTTAGGGTCTAGCTTACCTCTAATTTGAGATGGGATATGCACATAAGCAACACATCCAAAGACCCTGCAATGATCAAGTGATGGCCTTCTACCATGCTATGCTTCATATGGGGTCATCCCATCAAGTGATTTGGATGGCAACATGTTCATAAGATAAGTGGCAGTAGATACACTCTCTACCCACAAATAATTGGGTAAATTTTTTTCATTTAGCATTGACCTAGCTATTTCAACAATCAACCTATTTCTCCTCTTTGCCACCCCATTTTGCCTAGGGGTATACCTTGTTGTAATTTCCCTTTTTATTCCTCTATCCTGCAAGAATGCATCAAATTCATTGGAGAAGTACTCACCTCCTCCATCTGACCTTAGTTTCTTTACACTTCTTCCTGTTTGGTTTTCCACAAGTGCAAGATACTGCTTAAAGCAACTGAACACTTCATCTTTGTGCCTCATAAAATACAAGACAGTCCACCTAATAAAATCATAAATAAAAGATACATAATACCTTGATCCAGAAATTGAAGGGTCCTTACTTGGTCCCCACACATCTGTGTGGACAAGCTCCAAGTAATCCTCATGCATATAACCGTTCTTTGAGAAGGGTAACCTGTGTGACTTACCAAACTGACATGCACCACATTTATAGATCATGTGTTGCTTGCATACATTGGGTATCCCAAGAACACATTGATCTCTACATATTTTCTTTAAGGTTCTCTCACCAACATGCCCTAATCTTTCATGTCAAATCTCAAGCTCTCACAATGTTTGATCTTTGTAATTATAAAGTACAATATTCCTTGTATCTTCAAGTTCAAATGTAAATAATCTACTTGTCTTTTCTCCCTTGGCAATTCTCTTGAATCCATGTTGGGGATCCTCCAAAAATTCTCCATATTTGTTGAACCTAACCTACAAACCCTTTTCCACAATATGTCCAACACTCATCAAATTCTTAGTGATTGTAGGTACATAAAGAACGTTGCTCAACATATTTCTATTCCCATCAAAATGTTTAACATTTCCTAACTTGACCACTGAATGCTTGGTGTCATCACCTGTTTGCATTTAGTGCTTTCCCTTAGGTTCCTCAAGGTCAGAGAGAAGAGCTACATTGCTTGCCACATGGTTTGAACATCCGGAGTCAATGTCCTGCTTTGAAGTCATGTTCATAATCAGAAGGGAATCCTCTTGATCCTCTATGTAATTTTTGTATTCTTTCCTTGATTTGTAGCCTCCTTGGTAGTTGTTATTGTAATTTGTGTTGTAGTTATTGTTGTAACATTGATGATGTTTGAACCTTTCTCTTGATTGTGTGTAGCCACCTCTTTTGAACCTCTACCTCTCTAATTCTTGAAGTTCCTGTAACACTCATCTGTGGTGTGATTTGATAAACCACAAATATTACATGGGGAAGAGTTGAAAGATCTCCCCCTACCTTTCTTACCTTCTCTGCCCCTACCTCTTGAGTTCCTACCTCTCCCTGCATAGTTAGCTTGAGAAGTAGTACCTTCATCTTCAATCTTTTTGCTCTTCCCTTTCTCTTTAGACTTGCCTGTGTATAGGGCAGAAGAGTTATTACCTCTAGATGAGTCTCCATTTTTGTTGAGCTTGGCTTCATGGGTAAAGAGTTTCCCCATAAGTGTAAGATCTAGAATCTGCATGTCCATGTACAAGTCCATAGCAGTTGTGAAGCTTTCCCATTTGTCATGTGCCTTGATGCCATTGATCACTTGTCTCACAATTTTCTTCTCTTCAACTTCCTCTCCTATACTTGCCAATTGGTTAGCTACATCTTTGACTTTGGTCACATATTTTGAAACACTTTGCTGGGGTTGCTTCCTTTGAGTGGTAAACTCAATCCACAATTGGTTCTTTCTTGCTCTTGTATTGGAAGAAAAGCATGAAGACAATGTATCCCAAGTCTCTTCGGATGTTTTACACTTCCTAATATGTGGAAGAAAGAATTCAGAGATAGAGTTAAGTAAGTATGACCTTGCTAATGCATCTTTGGCACACCATGAGTTGAATCTTTCAAGCTCCTCTCTTGTAGGTTGTCCTTTGCTTCTAAAAATGGGCATCTCCTCATCTCCTGATATGTATCCATAGAGACTCCTTCCTTGCAAGTATTTCTTCTTTATCACGTGTCGTTAATTCTAGATTGGAGTGCTCCATTGGTAGAATTTATGAGACCCGAAACACTACCCAATGAGGATAGTCTAGCAAGAAAATGAAGCATGGAGCAAGAGGCTCAAGACTATGCCTTAGTAGGAGACAACCTATATCAAAGAGACAAAGAAGGTTACTTGAGATCAAAAAGAACCTGCTATTAGTTTCTACATTAGCCAAGATTGGCTTAGTTGTGAAATTTGTTGATGACAGGTGTACTATTCATGATCTATCAAATGGCGATGTGATTATTGCTTCTCGCATTTTATGTCGTGGGCTGTATAATCTCATAGACTATGAAACATCTGTAAATGATTTGGCATGTGCAGTAAATGATTCTCGGGCTATGTCAGATGCAAAGCTTTGGCATGCACGCTTTGGTCATCTGAATTTTGCTAGTTTGCTATGCTTGCAGAAATCTGAAATGGTGTGCTCATTGCCCAAACTTGAGGCACCTAGAAAACATGTTTGTGAAGGCTGTATTTTGGGCAAAATGCAACATTCATCCTTTCCAAAAGATGGTTCAGTTCGGGCTACTCAGAAATTGCAACTTGTACATAGTGATGTCTGTGGTCCTATGCAGAAACCTTCTTTTGGGAATTATCTTTACTTCGTGACTTTCATCCATGATTTTTCCACGCATGCATGGGTATATCCATTGAAGGCAAAGTCCGAAGTGTTCATGTGCTTCAAACAGTTTTTGGTTTTGGCTGAAAATCTGTCAGCATGTAAAATGGGCACCCTCCGTTCTGATCGAGGGGGGGAATATATGTCTTCTGATTTTAATGCATTTCTGGCTAAACGTGGGATAAAACACCAGTGTACAGTGCCGTATACACCTCAACAAAATGGAGTTGCTGAAAGAAAGAATAGGTCACTCATGGAGATGGCGAGGTGTATGGTCAAGAGTCAGGCTTTACCACATCGTTTCTGGCTTGAGGTTGTCATGTGTGCAGCATATGTACTTAACAGGTGTCCCACTAAAGCACTGCAGTCTATCACTCCATATGAGGCTTGGCATGACTGCAAGCCATCTGTTGCTCATCTCCGTGTTTTTGGTTGTTTGGCATATGCACTAGTGCCTGAACAACATCACAGAAAATTGGATGATAAGGCAGTAAAATGTATTTTTGTTGGGTACAGTTCTGAAAGTAAAGGCTATCGTCTGTATCATCCATAGACTGAACGCATTTTGGTTAGCCGTGATGTTGTCTTTGTGGAAGATGCTATTCAGCCATTGCTTTCATGTACTAAGGAGACATTTGTTAGCTCCAAAGCCATGTATGATACTTTGATACCTCTTTTTACAGGTGGACAGTCTAGTGCTGGTCCTAATGAGGCAACTTCTCAGCCTTTGCAGATTTCATATGATGATGCAGATCATTCCATTTTTGATGCAGATTTACATGATGCACTTGTTGATGAGAGAGCTGATATTGAGCAGGCAAAAACTATGTCAAAATGGCTGGTGCAGACCTTACGTGACAGCAAATTAGATGCACCTTTGTCATATCGTACTCGTTCAGGCTCTCATAGTGCCTCCTTTGCATCAGATTGCTATGCTATGGTTGCGTCTAGTCTTTGTGATTAGAATGAGCCTGTTTCTTTTGATGAAGCACAGAATTCAGAAAATTGGATGGCTGCTATGCAATCTGAATATGATGCTATAATGAATAATGGTACATAGTCTTTATGTGATTTGCCTCCTGGCAAGAAGGCCATTGGCACTAAGTGGGTATACAAGCGGAAGCATAAACCTAATGGTATAGTTGACAGGTATAAGGCTAGGCTTGTTGCAAAGGGTTATGCGCAGGAAAGAGGCATTGATTTTGATGAGACCTTTGCACCTACATGCCATATGACTACTGTTCTGAGCATTTGTGCACTTGTAGCCCATCATGGTTGGAATGTACATCAGTTGGACATTAAAACAACATTTTTGAATGGTGACTTGCATGAAGAAGTGTATGTTTTTCAGCCCCGTGGCTTTGTGTAGAAAAGGCATGAAAACCAGGTGTGCAGGTTAAAGAAGGCATTATATGGTTTAAAGCAAGCACCACGTGCTTGGTATAAGAAGATACATGCCTATCTAGTTGCACATGGTTTTGAGAACAGTCCAACTGAAAGCACCTTATATGTTAAGCGTGCTAATGATGTGCTTCTGATCATTGTTGTCTATGTTGACGACATGCTGCTCACTGGTCCTATTGAGAAGCATATTTCTGATTTCAAGGCTGATTTGCATGCCTCATTTGAGATGTCTGATTTGGGGCATTTGCATCACTATTTGGGCATTCAGTTTATGCAAGTTGATGGTGGAATGGCTTTGTGTCAAACGAAATATATTGACACATTATTGCAACGTTTTGGTCTTGAAGAATGTAAGCCTATTGCCACTCCTATGGAGACAGGTTTACGATTGAGTCTTCATGATGCTGGAGATGCATTTGATGTTGTTCTCTATCAGTAGGCTGTTGGATGCTTGATTTACTTATGCATTACTCGGCCAGATATTCAATTTGCTGTCTCACAGATGAGCAGGTTTATGCATTGCCCAAGAGTCACGCATTGGAAGGCGGTTAAGCGCATCTTTTGCTACTTGAGTGGTACTCGGCTACTTGGGTTGTTTTATCCCAAGGGGGGATCACTACCGCCAAATTTGCATGCTTTTTCTGACTCAGACTGGGTTGGTTGCTATGACATTCGTGTGTCCACTAGTGGCTTTTGCTTCATGCTTGGTAGCTCATGTATATCTTGGTTGAGCAATAAGCAGCCTACTATGGCCACTTCCAATTCTGAGGCTGAGTATAGGGCAGCTTTCACAGCTACTGTTGAGTGTGTGTGGCTCAGATGCCTTATGGCTGATTTGGGTGTTGGTCACACTTCTGTCACCACCATCTTCACTGACAGTCAGAGCACATTGGCAGTTGCGAGGAACCCTGTGTTCCATGCTCGCACTAAGCACATTGAGGTGCATTATCACTATGTCAGGGAGAGGTTCTCTGTTGGGGAGATCATCTTGGCATATGTGCCCACGCAGGAGAACATTGCAGACCTTTTCACGAAGGCTCTGCCTAGGGAGAAGTTTGAAGCTTTCTGCAAAGCTTTGGGCTTACGTCCTTTTGTGGAGTGATTTCCACATAGCTTGGCACTTCCTTATACATGAGTGCCAGCTCCTTGTTCATCGCATCACTCCCAGGGGGGATTTGTTGATATATTTAGGTAGTGATGTGTGTGAACACACTAGGACCGCTGGGGCACTTTTTTCCCTCTTTACGAGGTTTTTTCCCCCCGGCTTGTATATATGCCTATTGCCCTAATGGATACTTATCTTTGTACATTCTCTAGTAATACATCAGTCTTGTGTGTTGTGCTCCAAGCTTCTTCTTCTTCCTTGTGCAGTTCGCGTGCTTCCGCAGACATCTAACTCCAACAAAGGTATCTGATAAATTTGGGTGCCTAAGAAACTGGTTACAGCTCAATAAGGACAATTACAAAGGTGGGTACCCAAGAAGCTCTTACATACACAACAACCTATGCTCTCACACATGAGAAAACTCTCATCAAAGAAGCCAAGGTGAGGCAAGGGTCAGAACCAAGCACAGAGATCACAAGAAGATCACCTCACCTCTTTGGTAATAGTAAGAAGACAATCATTAAGGGTATGGATTTGGAAACCAAAAGCATTAGTAGCCCCCACTAAACCAAAGAACCAACCACATGGGATACAAAATTTAAGAAACCATGCAAAGATGAAGAAGCCCAAGGTGATCTCTACACAGCCGAACATGGTTCTCCAATGGATCCCTATAAGGAAGAATGCTCAGTTGTCATCACAAGATCCAATGGATAACTCTAAACACATATTGCATCAAGTCTGCAATTAACATCAAAATCCTTGATGTGCGGAAACCATGTGCCTTTGGCACAACCCTGTCTTTTGCACCATTCAGGCCATGCATTTCCAGAGTATGCAAATATAGGGCCACGTTACACGACTGTGCATAGACACATTTGAGAGTCCCAAGCACAAGAGCACATTGACATATGTCAACTATTTTTATTGATACTAATCTCTTTCTTCTTGTTTGGTGACATGGTCAAAAAAAAGAGAGGAAAAAAACAAGAAACAAAAACAGAAACAAAAAAAGAGAGAAGAAGGACCAAGACCATGTGTTCAAAGAAATTCATCAGTGAATCATCAATAGGGACATCTATCAAAAATGAAAGAGACACCCATGGTCAATCACCATGATGGGAGTACAACACGAAGAGATGAACATCAACCGGCCATTCACCAGGGTAGGAATCCCCTACTTTGGCAATGCCATAACAATAATAGATTAGGAACCCTCTTCGTCATCATACCCTTGAGCACGTAGCTCAAGACCCAATTTTTTGTACCATGCTTTTTACCATGCATTCCCAAGTACGCATACATAGGGCCACATTACAAGGCCATACACAAGGCACATATTTTTGTAAACCCATGCACTAATGCAGTTACTCATCATTCATTATGGGTTACAAAGTACTTGGTATACAAATTGAAAAAGCCATGTTTGGAAGATCTAGAGGACATCCAGGTTACAACATCTATACCTATGGAGTAATTCACAGTCACCAACTACTCAACATCAACACTGACAACCTCTTTTGAGCAACTAGCACTTTTGGGGAAGCTCATAAATAATCATGCTGGAATAAAAGGCAAAAGTACATACAAGGGGACTAACACTGGCAAAATGACAGACACCTCTCAAGTACAACACTAGTGATTTTTATCACTAAAAACCATTGTAAATATCATTTCTTATTTTTGCAACTCCATTTTGTTCAAGCAAAGGAGTCCTCAATCTTGAGGGTATTAGAAGTATCATCCTACTAATTTCCATAATTTTTGGACTTTGTTTCAGCCCCCAAATAAGCCTTGGAACCTAGTTTTATTACTAGGCTAGACATTAGGTCTGGGTAGGGCAAAAACTAGTCAAAAAACTATAAAAAGAGCTAGAGAGCTCATTTTTGGGGTTAGCTTTTGAGTAATTCATTGGGCTTTGCTTTGCGGAGATTGAAGCTTTTGTAAGAGAGTTCTTGTGCAATTGAAGCTCTCCATTGTTCCTCTCTTTGATCTTGTCGTGTGTGTGTGTGTGTGTGTGCATGCATGTATGTGCTTGTCACTCACATTTGCTCACCACGATCGATCACAATCTCCATATCCTCCTCATGTCTCCATGGATTGACAAGTAAAGGAGGTGGTACTCATGCTTGAGCTACACAATGCAACTGCTTCATTCATAACCTGAGTGTCTTCAGATGCCTCTCCCATTTCTATGTCCTCAAGTAATGGGAATCTCTTTCTCTTTATCCATGTAATGAAACTATACTTAAACTTAGGCTTCCCAATGGAGAA
Source organism: Ceratopteris richardii (assembly GCA_020310875.1). Taxonomy (NCBI): domain Eukaryota; kingdom Viridiplantae; phylum Streptophyta; class Polypodiopsida; order Polypodiales; family Pteridaceae; genus Ceratopteris; species Ceratopteris richardii. The sequence continues at coordinate 109,404,647 of CM035410.1, forward strand.
GACTTGCTCCAAGGACATGGTCATTTGAATTTTCAATAAAATATCATTTAAGATTTCTTTTGCATTGTTCTTCTTCTCTAGCTCTGAAATTAGCACAGCTTTAGGAGCTTTCTTCTTCTTTTTCTTTTCACTTTCTTGAACATTTTCAATCTTTTCACTAGTCTCTGGCTTCTTTTCATTCACATGACTCCATTCTTCAATCTTAATTGGCTTTGCTGGCCTCTTTCCTTCTCTTATTTCCTTTCTTCTAGCCTCTTTTAGAGAAGCTACAGGCTCTTCAAAGTGTAAATTCTTCTCATTCTCTTTAGCCCTTTCTTCTTCATTCTTATTTTTTCTTCTAGTTACTCTTCTTTCTGGTTCAACCTCATCTTTCATTCATCTCTTCTTCTCTTGTCCTCAACATTAGCTATGTGTGAGTAGACAAAGAACTGATCCATAGGAGACTTCTAGGCAGTCTTCTACATGATTGTGTCTGTATCTCTCACTAGGGCTTCTATTGAGTGATTGTTTTGTGGTTGTGGCCTAATTTCCTCTTCATTTCCTTCTTATAGAGGCTCTAATTGGGCTCCTAATGTGCTAACATTCGTATTGGAAAAGTTCTCATATAACTTCTTCATTCCTCCCTTCCCCTAGTTTATAGACATAGGAAGCCGAGTCTTGAAGTCACAAAGCTTTTTATCTATGTATGTCACTAATTAGTGTTCTTTAGTCTGTTTCAATTGTTTGCATGCACAGGAAAAATGTTCCTGTGCATCACACCAAACACATCTCTTTTCTCCTCTAAATCCCCAAGTTCCTCGTCTATCAAATGGCCCAATATTTCTCTGATATATGGGTTGAACTCGTGGTGTAGGGTTCTTCTGAGCAACATGCTACACTAGAGGTGCAGCCTAAGGCATCACATATCCTTATATGTTCGGTACTGGCAAGGCATTTCTTTGCAATGGATCTATATAGCTAGTGTCAACATGAGCATGAGTGGTGTCTCGATAACCCATAGAATAGAACTTATTGTGTAAACTAGACATCTTTTTGGACAAATATAAGTGCATCTTCATGGCATTCTCAATCTGGTTCCTAAGGATTTCCAATTGCAACTTGATTGATGTGGGAGATGTGGATGCAAACAGTAGACGTAGTTGATGTTGTAGACATGGTCTAAATCATCAAAATAGTTGTATCTCTTTGCTCTAATGGATCAATCTATGCAATCTATCATATAGCAAGCCTGGCATTGTCTCATCTAGGAAAATGCCTCTACTTCTCTTTTAACCATGGCCCAATCTTCCATCAACCCAAATATTTTCCCAAGCTCTTCAATCCTTCTCTCAATGTAAGTCTTGTCCTCAGCACTTAAGATCTTGAGAAACAAAATTACCAATTCATGCCTTAGAGATTCTAGGTCAGCCTCAAAAAGTTGAGCATACCTCCTTAGGAACTCCTTTTTTCGGTGTGTTGAAGATGCAGTGGGTTGTAGGGAATGGACCCACTACAAGAAACCCTCTCTATTGTGCTGAATGAAATCCTTTGGATATAAAAATTTATGTAACTCTTTTCTAAAGTCATCCAAGTCTTCTCTATATGAACTGAGATGAATGCTAAAATTGATCCTAAAACTACCCAAGTGAAGAAATGAGTCAACCTCTCTTCAGGTAATCCATGGATCTGAGCTTGATCTTCACTAGACCAAGCTCGAGCCCCTTGTTAACTTCCCTTTATCTCTTAAGATAGCTTGGAACACTCGAGCCCCTTGCTTTTCTATCAGTAGATCTTTAAATACTCCTTCCATTCCTCTTCTCTGGCTTGTCCTAGTGTGTAAGACAATATCTAAAGTAATCGGCTCAAAAATTTCTCTTAACTCTGAGTAGAATTCGGCGAAAAGACTAGATGTGCCTTGAGCCAGGAGGTGAAAGTAAGTCTTTAAAGATCTCTCTTAAATCAACTACCTACACCAAAATCTATTTCTAGATGTTTGTAAGACCTGAGCCACTTGGTATCTTTTTCTTTCTTCTTGATTTGACTTTTGTTAACCTAGATTAGTTTATCTTTAGCTTTGATCTCTTTCTTTTCTTGACTTGATTTCACACTTCTTTTTAACTTGATCTTTTTTTATTTCTTTTCCTTTTCACTTTTTTTAACTAATTTCTTTTTTGTGCTTTTGTTTTTAATTTTTATAATTTTCAAGGATTTTTCTTTACTTTTATGATGTTTTCTTTCTTCTTGAAGAAGCTAAACTATAACACTAGAAGGTTTTCTAAATAAATAACAATCAAAAAGAAGTGCTCAACATGATTTGTTTAACCTAATGCAAAGTATGAGTGATCAAAATCAAGTAGCAAAATCAGTCCTTGTTTTTCATGTGCATGCAAACAATGTAGATATTGAAAAAAAACTTAAAAAGAAAATACCTAGAAATTTGATCTGAAGCCGAGGTTTTGGGTTCATGCAGTGAAAAATATTTTTACATTTACTTTTTGAAAAACCTAAATACAAGTAATTCTAAATGTGCATGAAAAAGAGCTTTCTCTATCAAGTGAAGGTGTGGATGGTGAGTCGAGGATCTCTATCCCTACGGCAACCACCTCGCTTCACATCGGGTTCACTTTGTCAGAGGGAGGGTAGAGTCAATCACAGTGGTGGAACAAGCAGCCAGGGTTGGATCAGTTCCCAGGGGTGTCGCGTTGCTCATGTCTGATGAGCAGATTTTGCACACTGGACACCTTTTCCTAGAGAATAGTATGCCACTAGGTTTGCCCTGCACAAAAGAAAAAAACACTTTTCATGTGTAGATCGGTCAGGTCGAAGAAATGGGTGATTGTGGAAGAAGCACTTGATTGAAAAATGAACGTCAAATAACTCAATGTGAAAATACCATCCTTGTCAATACCCAAGAACTAGATCAAATGTATATAGTCAATGAGCTAATCGACTAATAGAGTAATACATCATAGCTGATCATGAAAGATCAATCAGGAAATATAAATACAAAAGTAAATCGCTATGCGGATGATAGAATGCTAACAATCGAATACACCATTTTAGTGCGTATGAGGCAAACAAAATGTTGGATCCGTCTTCTCGGCTATGAACACACCATACATAGCTTGTTTCTAAATACTAGTTACGTTGGACGAAACAAAAAGGCCATCCAATTCCCTTTAAAACCTTTCCTATTTTTCTTAACTTCTTACTTTTATGTATGAATGAGACTCCTGCTCATTGCGAATAGAAAAGGTAAGCTTCAAAGTGTTGTGAAAGAAAAGAGACTACAGACAAGAACCAAAGGTGCTATTATTGCTTATGTTTGTGTTGCCAACATTTATGCAAACATTCAAATTACATAGAGTGCATAGTCTTCCACAATAGGATATGTATGGCACACATGTTTTGAAAACTTCAGCCTTACATCAAGTATTATGCTTAAGACGCTTTCCGTTGGTACCCACATATGATTATTGAATGTAGATCTATGTGCTATCATTATTCATAGTGCTCAAGCACTTGAAAAGTTGTGCTGAAGTTGTCTCCATACAATTGCCTGTCGCTGCAGTGAAAGCTTTATATATGCGTACACATTCAAGGCTATATATAAATGTGAAATTGTTGCTATTTATAACATCTTTTTAGCTTTTCTTTGGCACCCCATGTATGCGAACAATACTCCATCGAAGTTATGACTCTCCTTATTATTAAAAAAAAACAAAAGAAATATTAAATTGTTTGGCTCGGCCTGTTTTCTCTTTCATGTGATCAAAGTTCATGACTTTGATTTATGAGTTGTGATTGGGTTTAAATCTTATTCCTTTAAAATGAAAGAATCTCTTTCCCTCTTTTCGCATGAAAACCTCGCAACAACATCTTCATAAATATGCATTGGAGGTTAGTGGTGATGCTCTGAACATCAAGTTTATTGAAGGGCTTCATGAGGAGCTTCGTTACCAACTGAAAGGATCTGGATGCATGGATTTCTTGGATGCGGTTGTGATAGCTAAAAATTTTGAGAAGATGGAGAAGTTCAATATGTAGGAGGTGAATAGAACCAGAATCATTGCAACAAGGCATAGGAAATAGAGACCTGCCACGTAAAACATGAACAATTCAAATAAGAACTCATCTTTTAATGATCAAGGTAAGAATCATGCTCAAGTCTAAAACCAAAGGAGGCATCAACCCATCCATTTGTAGTAAGACCCTAATTTTCTTGAGCAGGAAAAAAAACTCGATTTGTGTTTTCATTGCACGAAGGTGCAAAAATTGACAAAGCAGATGATGGAGGTAAGTGAGCTAACTCTACTTTACCTTGTATGGTGAATAGTTCTTTTCCAAGGGCTTTTGTAATTACAATTTTGGGTAAAATTTTGATGCATAAAATCAGATTTCTGATCGATTTGGGTAGTATGCATTGTTTCCTATCTTCCAAATTGGTAAAGAATTTATGGATCCCCCTACATATCTAGATAATAAGACCTATAGAGATGGATACATTGAAAACCTTACGTTTAATTTTTCTAATAGGTGTTTGTCTGAGAGTTTCTATGTGATTGAAATGAAATAGAGTGATGCAATTATAGGCATGGATTGGTCAGTTCAAAAGTTTGCAACAATTGATTGCAAACAAAAAACAATCACTTTAATTCTAGATGGTGAATCTATCCACATTCTAGGTGATGCATATAATCCTAAGCCTATTCTCATTTATGCTACACAGATAATTAGAGGTATACGTGATAGCGTATGTGAACAATCTAAATGAGGATTTTAATGATGAAAATATTTCAAATTATGTAGAAAATCTTTTGAAAGAATATGTAGATATATTTCTAAAAGACTTGCTAGGTATAGCTCCACCTAATCAGATTGACCATGCCATTGAATTTTATTCAGGGAGTGAACCATATTCTAGAGCACCCTATAGATTAAACATAGATGAATTAAAGGAGCTTAAGATTCAATAAGATGATCTCTCAAAGAAAGGCTTGATAAGACCAAGTTTTCACCTTGGGGAGCACTTGTTTTATTTTAGAAGGAGAAAGATGACTCTTATAGATTATGCATTGACTAGAGGTTGTTGGATAAAAGAACAATTAAAAATAAGTACCCACTCCCTCACATAGATGAATTATTAGGTCAATTAAGTAGAGCAATTGTATTCACTAAGATTGCCTTAAGATCTAGATATCACCAAATTAGGATCAAAATAGAAGGCATATCCAAGACAACTTTTTGAACACATTATGACCACTACGAGTTTACAGTTTTACCTTTTGGATTAACAAATGCTCCTTCCACATTCCTATGCTTGTAGACCAATATTTTTCATGATTACCTAGACGAATTCATCTGATTATTTCTTGATGATATATTTGTGTACTCTAAAGATGATTGTGAACATGATGTACATCTCAAGAAGACTTTGGAAACTCTTAGAGAACACAAATTTTATGGAAAAAAGAGTAAGTGTTTCTTTAGTAAGGATAAACTTTTGTATCTAGGTAGAGTCATATCTAAAGAGGGAATTCATATAGACCAGGGTAAATTGATAACAATAGCTGATTGGCCAGTTCCTAAAACTATAAGGGATGTTAGAAGTTCTTTTTAGCATTGGCAGAACATGAAAGAGCACATAAAAAGGATTTCTCTAAGATAGCTTATCCCTTCACAGATTTGACTAAAAAGAATTTAAGATTTGTGTGGAGTGATGCGAGTCAAAAATCATTTGAATCATTGAAACAAAAAGTCACTAAAAATTGTGTTTTGAAAATACCAAAAATGGGAAAGACTTTTGTGGTTGCATGTGATGCAAGTGGTAATAAGATAGGATGTATTCACTCATAGGATGGTAGGGTGGTTGCATATGAATCCAAAAAATTAAGAAAACATGAACTTAATTATCCAAGTTATGATCTATAAATGCTTGATGTTGTACATGCACTTAAGCATTGGAGACATCTACTATTATGGGTTAAGTTTGAATTGAAATCAGGTCATCAAAGTCTAAAATACATTTTCACACAATCATTGCTCAATAATAGGCAAAAATGTTAAATTGAATTACTAAGTGAGTATGATTTCAACCTTAAGTATTTAGCAAGGAATTAAAATAAGGTTGTAGATGCCTTGATTCGAAAACCTTTATATAATCTCCTTTCTGTATTAAATTTTGATTTTCTCGATCAAATCCAAAAACAAGACTCTTTTTATGCACCTATCTTGAATTTCTCGCATGCAAACATGGGATCAATGTATCAAGATCAATTTCATTTGAAAAATGGATCTTTATATTAACAATTGATTATGCATATCTTTTGAGTCTCCATTGAAAGTTTGGATATTACATGATTGTCATGATGCACATTTTTTTGCACATCCATGTTATTTAAGGAGTTATGTTTAAATGAAATATTCTTACTTTGGCCATGTATGAAGCACTGTCGAGATGAAATCCCTCTAGGATTGTCTACCAATAATTTTTTCAAAATTATTTCTTTGCCTTACTGATCGTGATTTAATGTTTTGACTACAGGAAGATGAATAGAGTTAGAAATTTATTCAAGTATCTGATTGATCTGATTGACTGTGTGATGAGAAGTTTCATTTGTACTTTTATATGTATTTTTTATTTGGCAAGGCCCTTGAAACTTGTATAATTCCTTGTGAAAATTCCTTTAACTCTTCAAAAAAAACCGTAACCCTAGTTGTACTTTATTCTAAACCCATTAAAACTCTATCTATATGACCAAAAGAAGAACCAAACCCCGTGTATATACGAAACCCTTGGAAAACAATGTAAAATTCACCTAAAGAAACCTCAAACCCCCATAAAACATGCAAACTAACCCTTGAAAACCAATTATTAACCCTTGAGACCCTAGCTTTAACCCATGAAAACCTAACTCTGGGTTTTAAACCCATATGGTAAATATATAACCATTGATTTAATATGGCTAACTCTAACCATAGAAAACCCTATGTTTCCTCGAGTAAAAACCCTAGTTGGGAACCTTAGAACCCATTTTTTCTCTTAATCTTAACCCTTAATTTAATTTATTCTTTGTATATAAGTGTGAAAAGAAAAGAAACCTTAATAAAAAAAGAAAAAGAAAAAGAAGTGAATAAATATGAAACATATATGGTTGATCTATCACTCCTTGTGTGTGTTCACATCAGTTACTCTAGGGGGGTTTTGTCACTTATGTATTCCTAGAGTAGCTTTGATGTGACCCTTTTCCCTATACATGGGCACTTTTTACTCTAGTGCTAGCTATATGTTTTTTCCCCATGTTACCATATACTTGATTCACTCATATGTGGTGGTACTTTGTACTTGGGGATATTATTTAGCTCTTACTTTAGTTTAGTTCATCATCAATAGAGTGAGCTATTGGAGCCATCCATATTCTCCATGTGTTTTGATGTGTTTGTGCTCCTTGTATGTGCATCTCATGTGTCTCTTTCACTTCTACAGACACCCAACATGTTTGGCTCAAAATTTTCATCCATCCTTGGTTGGAAATTTTCAACCATCTTTCCTTGCAAATTTGGTAATTCTAAACCATCTTTGGTTAGAATTTTCCAGCCATATTTGACTAAAAAATTTCATATCTTTCAACCTCATTTGGATGGTTTACATGGCCAGAGTCAAGTGTACCACTCTGAACCAAATTCATGAGTGTATTGAACACATCTTCTCAACTAATTGATATTTGCATTCAAGTATAGGATAAGCTAAATTTTTAGCAAATGCTACATCTCGATTTACAATAATTTTTTCTATCAATGTATGGTATTAGTGATAACTTTTACTCTCACTACTATATCCAACAAATATACATTTCTTTACCTTTGCATCAAGTCTGTGATGTCTTTGTGATGGCACAAGAGTATATGCCAAAAAACCAAATATGCACATATGAATAATCATTGGCTTCCACCTATTCCAAGCCTCATAAGGTGTAGTGACTCTTCTTTTTTAGGACAACAATTCAATACATAGTTTGCACACATGACCACTTCCATCCAAAACTTATCTCAAAGATGCTTTCCTTTTTCATACATCATACCGTCTCAAGAAGTGTTGTATTCTTGAGCTCTGCAACACCATTTCGTTGAGGTTATATGGCACTATATGTTGGTGTGCAATACCTTTTTCACAAATAAAAGCATTAAATTTATGTGACATGTATTCACCACCATGATCCATGATAAGAGTCAAATGCTTATTTACACAAAATTTTCAACCACAGCTAAAAATATTTTAAAGAAAGGGATTACATCATTCTTTGATTTCATAGAATACACCCAATTATGGTGTGTTGCATCATCCATGAAGGTAACAAGTTATACATGCTTTCCAAAAGATGGATTCTTGAATCGACCACATACATTACTATGAACAAGTTGCAATTTCTTTGTACCATGTATAACACCATCTTTGGCAAAATAAGCATGATGCATTTCTCCAAGTATAAAACCTTCACATGAATGCTTTTCAATGGAATCAATTGTAGAAAAACCAATGAACATATCCTTGTTTTGCAATTAATGCAAACTATTGATGTTCAATTGGTGAAAACAAGCATGCCATGACTATGTTTCATCCATTGCTTGCAAAGGAAGAGGCACAAACTCATAAAAATTATACACGCTTGGATTTCCTTTTGCAACCAAACAAGGTGTAGTAGCAAGGCTTTGCAAAGATTTTGTCTATTCTTTGAGTAATGTAGAAATGAGTGATGCATCCAAAATCATTTCGTCAATGTTCGTCAGTTGCTATTTTAAATTATTGATGTGTGTAACATATAAATCCATTGACTCATTTTCAACCATACAAACATCTTCAATTTTATTTCTCAATTAATCAACATGTCCTTCATTATGTAGGGCATACAAAGAAGCAAGTGTATCCAAAGATTATCTTGGAATAATGCATGATATGTATGGAACAATAATATGCTTCATAGAAAGTGCAATCCATACATGACCTTGAGCATCCTTTTGATCCCATCTATGTTCTTGTTCCATATATTGAGAAGGCATAGCCACTTTACTTGATGAAGAACCTGAATCTATGACAACATGCTACATAGTAGGTCAATTGCTGGGTGGCTTGTCAAAGTTCCGCCACTATGTTACGTAGTTGCTTTGTAACAAGAACATGCTTAACCATGTAAAAACACATTGAATAGTTGGTCCTATCAAGATTATGTTTAGCTTAAATCATGCCAAAAGCCATTGTTTCTTGCCATTGCACCACATAACTCAAAAGTACCAAGATATGAACTTCAACAAAGATAAAATGCAAATGGAAATGCAACTCATAAATCTATAATTCTCAAGGAAATTCAAATTGGATAAATGGCTTTAAAAGGGGGTAAAATCCTAGAACACCCAATGAAAATGATCTCCTAGTGCTGAACTTTGTACTTCTATGCTCTGGAATCAATTCCCATTGTTAAAAGTGCAAACAAAAATGGATGCAAAAAACTTGCCCTAATACCATTGTTGGGTGTGTGAGGGAGAGAGGAAGCACAAATAAAATTATACACAAGATCTAAGAAGGGGATCGGTGCACAAAGGCATGTGATGGCTAGAAGAGATCTCTATAAATAAATTATTAGTAGTATGAGACTAAGCTACAAGTGAATCCCTAAGTAAAATGTACCACCACATATGTGTATATCATGTATATGTGGTTACATGGGGAAAAACATCTAGCCAACACAAGAGTAAAAATTTCCCATGTATAGAAAATTTTTTCACATCAAAGCTACTTGAGGGACACATAAGCATTAAAAAATGGTGCTTGCATTTTAACCTATAAACCCATTTACTACTCATGTAGGTTGCTTCTTGATCAACCAAATATGCATGGCCTACCCAAGCATGAAGCAAGAACCACTTAACGACACACAAATGTCATAACAACCAACCCCATCTAAGTCATAAAAGCAAGTAAATCTAGTATTACTGATCCCCCATTAGGATAAAACAATGCAAGTTATTGCATACTAGGTAAGTAGTGAAGATACACAATTTTCTCCCAATGCTTGACATATAGGCTATGCATAAAATTTCTCATTTTAAAGATGACAAATTGAATGTCAAGATCGATAATAGATACATAAATAAGGCATCAAATAGATTATTGATAGAAACCAATATCAAATGCATCTCCAACATCACGAATACTCAATCATAAAACTAACTCCATGGAGCAGCAATAGTCTTACATTCCTTAAGACCAAAACATTTCAATATAGTATCAATGTAATTTTTTGACACAAAGAAATACCTCTATCAACTTGGATGAACTAAATCTCCAAATAATGATGCAAATGCACCAAAACTAAATTGGCATGCAAGTCAGCCTTCATGTCAAAAATATGCATCTCATTAGAACCAATTAGCAACATGTCATGATCAACATAAACAACAAGGATTAGAAGCATAACATCTACATGTTTTACACTTAGGCTACTTTCAATTGGACTATTTTTGTGCATATATTTTGTTAATCATGCTTGTAAACACACTTAGGATTGTCTGAGAATCTTTTTACCCTCTTTAAAAGGATTTTCCCCCAATTGAGTCTATACCTATAATCCTTATGGGCTACTTATCTTTGTACATTCCCTTCATAATACACTTAGTGTTGTGCAACAAGTGTATTATTCCCTTCATAATACACTTAGTGTTGTGTACTTTTGTAGACCTCAAACTCAAATAATTTGGTATCACTTGTCCTTTTTTTCTATAGGGATTCTTCCAATCACAATCTCCAGATGGCACAAAATTTTGTCAGCATACTCGAGGTCATTAGCAACTCTAAATAACTTCACTATGTTGCATCAGAATTTTGATTTGAATGTATTTCATCATTTGAATCTAATGTCACCAAACATATATACAATTTTCACCAGTACAAGCATCTCAAATTCTAAGATCAATCTAGACAAAAATAGGTCAATTGTGTGTGTTGAAGATCAAACTTTCTTACCTAGTCAGAAGGGCAAAGGTAAATGGAGCTCAACTAGTAGTAAGAAAAAATTTGCTAATGTTACATAATCAAATAAGGAAGATGGAGATGATACAAAACAAAAAAGTAGAAACAATATTGTAAGTATTGGAAGAAAAATGATCATCTCATTAAGAATTTTCTTAAATAAGAGACAAAAAAAAGAGGCTACAAAGGCTCCTATAGAGACCTCTACACTAAAATTTGAGTCTACTAACCTTGTTCAAAAATAAAGAATGAAAATTTACTACATATTTTATCTATGAACCATCTTTTCATGAGCAATATATTTCTATAGCAGACTCTCGTGTTTGGTATTTAGATAGTGGCTCGACCAAAAATATTAGACTGGAGTGTAATTTCTGAAGTATTTTGAGTGATGCACCACACTGAACTCTCCTTCTTGAGAGCTCTGTGATGATACCCTCATAGTAGAAAACCAAGCTCCAGGCACTACACACAATAGTCAGCACAGAGGCTACAGAATATGCAAAAGAACACATTACATATGGAGCACAAAGATAGATTTCGTAGGTGTTACAAATGCGGTTGAACATACGGTGTGTGGCTGACCAAGCCCCTATATGTTTTATTAAGCAACATATACAAAAGTGTCCGATGACCATTTGGCCTCTCACATGGACACTATTGGTAATAATCTCCCACTAACGGCCAATATGGCCAAAGTGACTATGGGAGAAAAATAAAGAATGATAAAGAATACCTGAGTATAAGTATACAAACTATACCTCCCACCTAATGGGCATGTTACATAGTATTCAAGTGTTGTGTAAGGTCATGAATCAAGTAACCCCCATCAAATGACAATAGTGTTGAAAGATATGTTATGGTAGAGCTTTAGTCAAAGCATCTGCAGCATTATCTCGAGTATGAACCTTCTCAAGAATAACGCGCATAGTGGCTAAGCAGTCTCTAATGAAGTGATACCTCAACTCAATGTGCTTGGTCTTTGCATGATAGACCAGATTCTTAGCCAATACAATGGCACTCTGACTATCACGGAGTAAATGAGGTACATGTTGAGGTAGATCCATATCACAAGTAAAATGGGAAAGCCACAATGCTTCCTTACATGCCTCACTTGGTACAACATACTCTACTTCTGTAGTGGAAAGAGTTGTACATTCTTGAAGAAGAGATCTCCAAGAGATAGCACCTCCAGCAAAATGAAAAATGTACCCTAATGTAGACTTATGATTGTCTATATAACCAGCATAATTAGAATCTGTGTAACCAATAATGGATGCTTTCCCTCTACCTAAGCATAGACACTTGTCCTTAATGCCACTCAGATATCTCAAAATCATATTAACTGCTTCCCAATGCTTCTTACCGGGATTCAACATATATCTCCTCACAACTCCCACAGAAAATGCAATGTCTGGTCTCATAGATACCATAGCATACATGAGACTACCATCAGCAGATTGACAGGCAATTTTGCATATGTGGGTAGAGGTGTACTCAATGCCTTTCCACCCTACATATGGAACCTATGAAGTACTTTGGATATATACTCACTTTGAGACAAGAATCTTAGTCTTTTACTCCTATCACGAGTAATGCACATGCCAAGAATATGTTTGGCATCCTCGAAATCCTTCATATCAAATTTTGCACTCAACTTCTTTTTTAGAAATGACAAGTCATAAGAGGACTTTCCAGCAATCAGCATATCATCAACATAAAGTATCAATCATATCAACCTGCCATCTGAGCATCTTTTTCTATAGAGACAATGATCCTCATTGCTTCTCAAATTGCCTTGAAACTTCCTAAAAGCATCAAATTTTTGGTATCATTGTCTATGGGACTGTTTAAGTCCATATAAGCTCTTCTTCGGCTTACTAACTAGACTTTCTTTCCAAGGCACTACATAACCCTCAGGTTATTCCATAACCCTCATCTATAAAATCTCCATGCAAGAAAGCAATTTTAGCATCCATTTGGACTAGCACTTAGTCCTCCATTGTAACAAATCCAAGGAACATCCATGACGTAGTCATCTTGACCACTAGAGAGAAGATTCCTGAAAATCAATGCGATGTTTTTGCTTAAAACCCTTTGCAACAATTCATGATTTATACTTTGGAGAAGCAATATCTGATGTGAATTTCAGTTTATATATCCATTTACATGTTAAATCTTGATTACCCTTTTGCACAGGTACCAAATTTCAAGTACCATTCTTATGAATAGAATCCAACTCACTCTTCATGACACTCTCCCACTTGACATGATCATTTGTCTACATAGCCTCTTATAGCAAGAAGTCTCACCAGCATCTATTAGCATAACAAAATCCAAACATGGAAAATATGTATCAGGTGAATGTGAGACACATGCAGAGTGTCTCAATGGTTGCTAAACTAGAATATTTTTAGATTGATTTGATCAAAAATTCTCTTGAAGATCCCTATTTGCAGCATTTTTATGCATGCTAACTAGAGGACTAGTATCCTCAAACAACACTCTTCTTACTTTAACCTCCTTAATGGGTTGCTTATGCATCTTAGACTCATTGAAAATGACATCAGTACTTCTTATCAATAGCCATGTTTCAAGATCTCATAATCGATATCCGAATTGGCCTTCTCGACCATATCCAAGAAAAATGCATTTCTTTGACTTATGGTCCAACTTTTGTCTAAGGTTTGTGGGTATATGAACATATGCTTCACACCCAAAAACTCAAAGATGATCATAATATGGTGGCTTCCCTATCCATAACTCTTGTGCCACTTTCAAAACTTTGGTAGTACCAGGTGAAAGGTTAATCACATGAACTGCAGTTAATACTCCTTCTACCCAAAAGCCTTGTGAAAGGTTTAAATGATGTAGCATGGAAACTACTCTGTCTTGAATAGTTCTATTCATCCTTTCCGCTACACCATTTTGTAATGGGTATAAGGGTCTGGAAGCTCTCTAGGAATTCCTTTTGATTGATAGAAAAGGCTGAATTCATGTGAGGTTTACTCACCCCCATTATCTGAATGTAAAGCCTTAAGCTTGGTTCCCTTTTTAGTCTCAACTGAAGTAAGACATTTTTTGAAAGTAGGAAATACCTCATCCTTTTCTTTGATAGGATATACCCAGACTTTTCTAGTAGCTTCATCTATGAAAGCGACAAAGTAAAGATAACCACCTAGTGACCTTGTGGGCATAGGACCACACACATCTGTATGAACAAGATCTAAAGTCTGAATTGAAGAGTCAATGTGCATCTTGTGCACATTCCTAGTTTGCTTTGCATATAAGCCATAAGCTATTCAATAATAGCTAATAAGTGTTCTTTGTGTGATACAAATAAAGGATAAAGTAACCAACTTTACTTCCTTTTGCAATGTATTGCCGTTTGATATGCAAAAGGACTGAGCATATAATACCACCTTGTAACCAAGGTCATCAAGTTGACCAACTGACATCAAACTACATGATAATTGAGGTACATGGCATACATTATGCATAGTAAATTTTGAACCATCAATGAACTTCACAACCACATCTCTAATCCCAACAACATCACACTAATAAGAATCCCAAAGTCTCATAGTACCAAGAGACTTTGTTGCATAAGTAGAGAACCACTCTCTATGTGGTGCCACATGGAAAGAAGCACCAGAATCTACCAAGCAAGTTTGGGAAAGGGAATCAGTCATAAGAGCCTCAGTAGGCATAGTACTATCAAGTATCAACACATCAGCATCATAAGAAATAGCATTGATTTCTTCAATCTTCACAGTCGAAGTAGATAGTGCAAGTAGTTGTTTAACATGCCCATCAACATTTTGGACTTTTACCTTTAGCATTCTTTAATGCATAGTAGTCTTACTTCATGTGTCCTTTCTTATGAAAATAATGGCATTCCATATCCCTCTTCCTTGATTTACTTCTACTCTTTTTCCATTGATCATTCTTTTCCTTTTTCTTACTCTTTCCATGTTGCTGATTCTTTCCTTGGTAAGAATCAGCGACATTATATGCATCTCCACTCTGAGTGCCAACCATAGATTTTATATGAATCTCTTCACTAGGGAGTGCTCCAAATATGTCATCATAGACGAGTTTACCACCAGGTGCACTATTTCTAATAGCAGTGCAAAATGTGTCCCATTATGATGCCAAGGTGCATAACAACAACATTGCTTTCATTTCATTATCCACGTCCATTTTTTGAGCATGTAACTGAGAGAATATAGCATCAAACTCATTTAGATGAGCAGCAACACTATGTATCCTTCATGCAAAGGTCATATAACTTTCTCATTAGATACACTTTATTTCATGCCATTTCTTTTTCATATGTATTTCCTAACTTCTTCCAAAGCTCCTTTGCACTTTCACAGTCCAATACTCAAGTAAAAATTATCTTCCAAGTGCAATGGAATGGTAGACCTAGCCATTTCATCCAACTCATCCCAATCATCTTCATCCATGTCACTAGGCTTCTTTGAGATTCGAGTTACTAGCTTCCATTGCCTTGTCTGAATCAACACATATTTAATTTGATTCTTCCATAGAGCAAAGTTGGTGCCATCAAATTTTTGGATCTCAAAATGGTCTTTGCCCTACAAGGTATAGCTCCTTCTAGGAACACTGGCACTAGACCTTGATCCGCCAAATGTTTTTGAGATCTTCAATGCCATGATGATCAAGAATTAATGAGGATGATGATGGAGCTAGAAGAGTCAAAACACCACTAAGGTTCAAGAAAAGGACGACCAAGTGTCAAATTTTGCGAAAAATTAACGGAATCTCCCTAGAGAAATGGATTAATGAGTAGTAATGACCAACCAAAAGGATTTTGTGAGAAATATGCACTCACAACAATAAGTGTATCAAGTAAATTGACCATTATATAGTTGACAAAAACAAAAAATATGGAAAAAGTTTGCCAGAGTCTCCTCCGCAAAATGATCCTATGATTAGTGTGAAATGCTCATAATTGCAAGTATTGATATTTAAACCTACATATGCAATCAATGATTCCACTGCATATAATCAGATATCCAAAAGAGGCCAACTTGGCTTATGGAGCACCTATGAAGAACTAGCATACATCTCCTATGGTGAGGTTGGGTAAGTCTTCCACATGCATCACTGAAGAGACCCCAACATTCTGGTGTCTCCCAGTTAAGAAAACCTCATCATGACCTTTATCAACAGCAAAGGCTTTATGCAAAAATGTAACCTCTATGTCAATGACCACATGGACGTACATAAGCGATATCCACAAAAGTGCACATAGTGTGTATGTGCTCAATATATGTAGTAAGATGGCACTTAAAGGCTGATTTCACAGCCCAAACACTAGCCAACAACACCTACAAGTGTTTATCAACTCTATTCTTTCAGCTCAAAAACCTGCATAAACTTGCGGTGGCTACTCCCACCACAACTAAAACCTTTTCAAGAAACATGTAGATTTACTAGTGTGGCTGAACAACACAGGCCCAAAGGTGGATATTCATTGTTGAAGAAGTACAAAGAGCACTCTTGTTGATGTTCTTGAACCTGTGTAATGAGAACTATGCGCAAAAATATTCCAAAATGGCTCCAAGAATCATCCCAAAAATGCTTCAAAACAGGGTTTCAAAGCACAAAATGAAGCTTTGAGGGACCAAAACATGTTCAAGGTAATGTTAACTTTAGTGTTTCCCCTTCTTCAGACACCACAAGAGTGTAACATAGTGGCATGAGATCTTGTCAGTTAAGCGCGCTCTAGGGGGAACAAGATGGGATGAGTGATCTCCTCAAAAGTGTTGGGAACCTCTGTCTTCCTTGATCGTTGAGGTCCTCCCTCGCACATAGCTAATGGTTCCAACAGTGACTTCAATGACTTGCATGAGGTATGCCAATTTCTATGCCTCGGTTGCCACCTTAGTTATAAGCCTTGGACAAAGCCTTGGGCGGGTGGGTGCTGGCTTTGCTTGCACAAAAGGAACAAAGATTTTGCCTCGAAATGCTCTGATAATAGTGAAGTATTTTGACAACAATGCACCACATTGAACTCTCCTTCTCGAGAGCTCCATGATGATAACCTCATAGTAGAAAATTGGGCTCCGTGCACCCCACATACTAGTCCACACACAGGCTACAAGATACGTAAAAAAACACAATACACAAGGAGCACAAAGATAGATTTGGTAGGTGATACAAATGTGGTCAAACATACGATGTGTGGTTGACCAAGCCACTATATGTTTTATTAAGGAACATATATAAAAATCTCCAATGACCATTTTTCCTTTCAAATGGACACTACCAGTAACAATTTCTTCACTTCCATCAAGTTTGCTCCTATAGGAAATACTTTCATATGTGCAAACAACTCATCTTGTCTATCATAGGTGTTGATATGTTTAGGTAGTGATGTGTGTGAACACACTAGGACCAATAGGTAACTTTTTTCCCTTAAGAGGTCTTTTTACCTCGGCTTGTATATTCCTATAACCTTAATGGGTCACTCATCTTTGTACATTCTAGTGGTAATACATTCAGTATTGTGTGTTGTGCTCCAAGCTTCTTCTTCTTCCTTGTGTTATTCGTGTGCTTCCACAAACCTCAAACTCCAACAATTGGTATCAGAGAAGGTCACCGCTTCATCTAGGGTGTTGTTGACTTCCCTCTAGTCATAGTCTCAGAATCGCATGAAATTTGGAGAGCATACTCAGGGCAATTAGCAGCTCAAAACAGCTTTATTCTATCATGTTGAAATCATGTTATGAGCTCGTTTTGGCCTCCGAATGCACTATTGCAATGCTTATGTAGGCAATTTTGTCTTTTTGTTCCAAAGATATATACAAATTTTGGTTCGCCAATATAAGCATCTTGAAGTCTACTAGAGGTTTAGCAGAACTTGACAAGGTAGCTCTATTGAAATTTTTGAGATACAATCATCTTTCTGCATCAAGGTATTTTAGTCAGTGGCCATGGTTGAAAGCAGTGATATATTCCATATGTTGGTTGTTGAGGATAAGTTGGATGGTACCAATTACCCATTATGGGCTTATATAATGGGTCATGTATTGGTTGCAAAAGGACTATGGAATATTATGCAGGATGTTGAAAAACATTTTGTTACACCTGCAAATACAGTTGCTGACGGTGATGCAAATGGCATTGAAGACGGTGATATTCTTTAGGTTTTTCTTCCTACTGTACTTCCTATTGCACCTACTATAGAGCAACTTTTTTGGGATGGCAGAGGTGTTTATGCACATGCATCAACTCCTTCACCACATCACTCCTAGGGAGGATCTGTTGATATATTTCGGTAGTGATGTGTGTGAACACACTTAGGACCATTGAGGAACTTCTTTTTCCCTCTTTAGGAGGCTTTTTCCCATGGCTTGTACATATGCCTATAAACCTAATGGGTCACTTATCTTTGTGGATTCACTTGATAATACATTCCATATTGTGTTGTGCTCCAAGATTCTTCTCCTTACTTGTGTTGTTCATGTGCTTCCATAGACCTCGAACTCTAGCAAAGATCTTATCCATTTATATTTTGTATCTAATCCATCTTCGTCAAGGGAGTTCTTGTAATTTTGATATCTTTTTTTGTATGTAGGATCTTGGGTTGCAAGATCTCATGTATCTTTTCTAGTTAATTTATTCACACCTATCAATCTCGGGTTGTGGACTTTGCATGTTAGTTTTATGTTCTTATACTATTTCCACTATGTCATTAATCTTGTACATGTATATCTTGAAAATCTTGTCCAGTCTATTCACAAGGCACAATCTAATGCTTTTTTAAGCTTTGACAAGACTACCTTCTATCCAAGATCAGGCACCATGGAGAACACAATTGAACAAATTATGGAAACACTTCAAAAATCTTTAACAAAAAGTCATAGATCTAACTTAATGAAAATCCACCCCACTTCCAACATTTGGTATCAGAGCATAGTTGACATACACCCTTAACAAGAGGAGTAATTATAGACTTGAGAATGAAGACAAGCTTGAGGGAATGTCTAATTATCCAATGTGGAGTTTTATGATGATTAATCTCTTAGTGTCAAAGGAATTATGGAATATTGTCAATGCCACTTATCCAAGGCCAAGAAAAGTCAGAGAAGAGGCTACTTCATCTTCGAAAAGACGTTCTTCCTATTTCTGCTTAATAGGAGGTTAGTGAAGAAGAAGAAACTCTTTCATAATCAGGAGTCCGTACTGCTATAAGATTTCTTCCTACAAAAGAGCAATCCAAATGGGATTCAAGGGATGCACAAGCACTTTTATATATTGCTATGGGATTCAAGAGGCATATTATACCCCAAATCAAGTCATGCAAAATCTCTCATGAGGCTTGATTGGAATTAGAGAATCCCTCTCTATCAGAGCAAAAACCTTGCTAGGAAAGCTCATCTAAGGAGACAACTAGCCAAGACAAGGATGAAAGTTGGTGAATCAGTTCAGTCACACATTCTAAAGCTCAAAGACTTACAAGATCATTTATTCAATGTTGGACTTACTATTTCAGATAAAGAGATGGTAAACGCACTTCTAAACTCACTTCAATCCTCATATCATGCTTTTGTTACTTCTTTATCTCTCTCTCTCTATACGAGATAGAGAAACTTCATTTGAAGAGTTGTAGTTCTTGTTACTTCAAGATGAAGATCAGCAAAAGGGTATAGAAGAGAATGATGAAGCCATGTTATCATCAGCAAAGGAAAAGAATAAGAAGGAGAAGAAGATTCATCAATCCAAGAGGGAAAGTAAGTCTATTAATCCTAATTCTTCAAGTCCTTCTCCTAATGCTTCCTCTACACCCAAAGAAAAGTCTTTGACTACATCTGATTCCAAGAATAGTGTTGAAGATGATCCAAAACATAAATCCTCAAAGGTAGATTCATATGCATGTATTACTATTGAAGAGGTAGTTTTTGATCAAGCATCATTAAATGCAATCTGAGTGATCATCAGCACCTCTTGAAGTTCTAACTTATGAAGTTGGAGAAGGTTCCATAGTTCTAGAAAAAAGAGATATTGAAGAATCAAAAAGGGTTCCACCACTTTTCAGGAATACACCAAAGTGGTTATATCAAAACTGGAAGGATAGTGGTATAAAGGAATACAATGAAAGAACCAAAAGTCAAACAAGGATACAACAAGTAGACTAGGCAAATTATGCAGAACATTTTGAGATTCATAATGTTTTAGCACTCACTTCAATTGAGAATGAACCAGGTAGTGTTCAAGATGCACTACATACTCTTGTATGGAAGAAAGATATGCAAGAAGAGATTGATTCTATTCATAAGAATCAAACATGGAAGCTTTGTGAGTTACCAAAAGGTAAGAGAGCTATTGGTGTTAAGTGGATCTTCACGATCAAAAGAAAAGAAAATGGTAGCATAGATAGGTATAAAGCAAGATTAGTTGTCAAAGGTTATGCACAAAAGAAAGGTGTTGACTATGATGAGACTTTTGCACCTACATCTAGAATGATAGTAGTCAAGACACTACTTTCTTTAGTTGCATTCTTTGGTTGGAAAGTATACCAGTTAGATGTCAAAATTACATTTCTTAATGGTGATCTTCATGAAGAGGTTTATGTTTAGCACTAGAAGGTTTTGAAGAGACAAGTAAAGAGCATTTAGTATGCAAGCTTATCAAAAATTTGTATGGACTAAAGCAAGTACCAAAAGCTTGGTATGAGAAGATACATGTCTATCTTCTATCTATTGGTTATGAAAACTCAGATGTGGCTCCCACTCTTTATGTTAAAGCCAAGAAAGATGTTTTAATTATAGTTTGCAGTTTCTCAAGTATCCAAGTTCATGCATAATCAACTCAAGATTCAGTGGAAAGCAGTTAATACATATATTTTAGAGACAGGAAGGTTTGCAGTTTATTGAACCATGTACCATTATGACATTGAAGGGGGGATTTTTGGAAACAATGTAAAGAGATTCAAAATCCTCAACAAAGTATAGCTAAAGTAATAGTCTTTATAACTCCCTCTTCATGCAAGAGTACATGGCATGATGGCTAAGCCCAACGCCTCTCTACACACCCAGCATGGTTTGATTTTGTCTGGTGTAGTGCATTCACATTTTAGAGTTGATTCTTTCACATAGCTTTTTAGGAATTGTTTCTCGTGAGATGGTGGTGTCGATTATCATAAACTCCTCAATGGCGATAGTGCTTTTGTTGTGTGTTTTTCAAAAGAAACTAAAGCTATAAAAGAGGATCAAGGCTCATTGTTTTATATCTTCTCAAGCTCCAGCACAAGCTCAATGCAAGGCTAAGGAGGAGATCAAGGAGATCCTCAATGTGAGGAAGAGTTCTTACACTCCTGGAGGAGGTGTGATCTACATTAGGAGTTATTTGGAGGAGTTCATGATAGTCAACCATCAACATCACTTGTTGAGTTACTGTGAGTAACAAGTCTATTTCCATTCCAACTTGTTCATTCACTAGTTTCTGATTTAGGACAATGAAAATTTGGGTTTTCTATAAAACAGTTCTAAAATGTTCATATGCTCACACACACACTAGTTTGTATCATATTTACACATTGTAATTTGAGATTGGAATATAATTTAGTGTAGATGAGCGTCCTAGCTTACCGTACACTTTGAAAATCTTGTCTATTCTCTCTCTATCTCTCACTCATCATCTTTTTTAGTATTAAGGTGTGTATGCTAGGGTTCATGTGTTGGAAGATCTTGTAAACCTATGTATTGTTATTGTGGCCCACCCCACTTCCAACAAAAGAGAAATAATAGGAGCCAAAATCCACATGTTCTATTTGAATTCAAAATTCAAATAATTATTTGGAAAGATGATTGGAATTGTTTGGTAAAGTCACTCACCACCAACCATCTAGATTGAAGGAAAAGTGATTATATAAACTCCTATGAAGAAATCTTGGACATAGGTTGAGAACTCATGCACTTCACGAGTTATTATTGATATTTTCTCATATCCACAAGAGTCCTCCAACACCTCCAAGCATTGTATGTTACATATACTTAAAGCTCCATCATCTTTGAGCTATTGTGTATTGTTGGTTGTCTACTATTCATGTCTGCTGACTTCTTAGAGCCATTTGAGTGATATGGTCTCAAGATCACAAGCAATGCATGGATCATGAAGATAACATCCTTGTGAAATTTTTTTAAAGGATTTTATCATTGAAGCTTTGTGTCTAGAGATTTGAGTCATTCTCTATGATTACATATATGCATTGTCTTCCTCCTGAAATATTGGGATCACACCTATGATCTCTTATGAATAATTCTCTTGTCCTAAGCCATTTAAATTCAATTTATAGCTTGGGATGGCTCACTTATTGTCCTATTTGAATTTCTATGAAAGGATTTCTTTTAGCTCATGGCAGGTTAAGATCACTGAGCATTTTTATGAGTTCCTTCTTCCATAAATAAAAGGTTTTCTCTTCATGCTCATAATCTGCAAATAATTTGTCTTGGCATGAACTAGAGTACATTGCTCCAAAGTACTATGGTCATTTACATGTGTCATTAGTAAGCTTTGAAAGTCTATTACAGTGTGCTAGCAAGAAATAGGTAGGTCTGGAGAAAAGACCCTCTCATCTCTATACTCTTCCATCACTTCCTCACAGCACATACATGAAAGTGAGTATTTCCCAATTCTCAAAATGGCCAACTAAGGTTCTTTAAGTGGAAATTTCTCCCCTAAATAAAAACCAAGCACATCCTTTTTACTGGCTTATGGTGGCCTACTTTGGACATGGATGCAAGAAGCTACATTGAAAGATGTGACAAATATCAAAGAACTACTATCCTTTCTATAGAGACCAAATGCCACTAAGTCCAATTTTGAGTGGGAGAGCATTTTCTAAATCCAAAATAAAAAGTTTTCATTGGTAGAAATAATTTTGCCTTTCAAATCCTTGATCTTTGTCAAAAAAAGCTCCATTGAATCTCCTTCATTCATACGCTCACTCTCCAATCACATTTGGAAGTATGCAAGTTGAACCTCATTTCTTGTCTAGTATAGTCTTGTAAGAGCATCCCAAACATGTTTTGTTGCCTTGCATGAGAAAATGTGAGGGATAATGGCATGTTTGATAGAAAAAGATATCATTATGTGTGTTTATGCATCTTCACTATTCTAGTGAATCTGCTCTACAATAGATGCAATAGGAACTACAATAGGACTATGAAATATATGATCATATTCTTCAACAACACTTGCATCATTCACTATCACTATATTTATAGATGTAGGATGAAATATTTTATAAAGTAAGTGTATGATTTGAATGTCCAGCCAGTTCAAATAGATCTGAATTCGGACATCATTTGATCACTTGAATGTTTGGCCAAAGATCTTGAGGCTAGAATGAAGTAAAGGTTCATATACTCTCTCTAAGACAAGGAATCCACCTAGCTTAGTGGTTAAGTCTTAAGGAGGGGCAAGGAGGAGGTCTTATGTTCAAGTCTTGTAAGGTGCAAGGCTTTTCCCAAGAGCTCCATGAGCCTGAGCATTGTGGACCATTCTTTCTAACTAGAAGCTTTCTAGATAAAGGGTGGTGGAGAATCAATCCACAAAAGAGTGGTGTGGATTGATTCACATAAGGATGGTTCTCAAATAATGCTACTTTTTAAAAATATTTTTTCTCCAGTAAAGTTGCTCATTTAAAGAGTGGCTTAGAGTTAAAAGGGTCGAGTCCTTAGTAGCTATATATATAGGCATATGGTTAGGAGGAGAGTCATCATCAAACTTTTTCTAGCATGACAATCTTAAGTTCCTTGATGAAAGATTCCTTCATTTGTTTGAAAATTTTCAATTTTCTCTTGCAACTCATGGATAGATGCACCTAGATGGAGTGTAGATCTTATTTGCTCACCGAAAATCCTTTATCTTGTAGATTAATGACTAACATGTGATTCCAAGCTCTTAGAGATTGTTTTAGTTCATATAGTGATCTTTTCAATCCAAACATATTCACAATATTGTGAGTCTTGAAAACCAAGAGGTTGGTCCATGTATATGTCTTATGAGACCCATCCATTTAAGAAACCACTCTTGATATCCATCTCATTTATTTTTTTGATTCTTGGTAGCTGCAAAACTCATGAGTATTTTGATTGTATACAACTTTGCTACAATCAATGCCTTGAGTCTCAACATACCCTTTGACTACTAACCTAGCCTTGTACCAATTTATGGTTCCATCAAAGTTCTTCTTTACCTTGTAGATCCTTCTAGATCCAATGACCTTCATATCGAAGGTCTTGGGAAATAAGTCCTAAGTGGTGTTCTCTTGTAATGCTTCAATCTCTTGTTCCATGGAATGTTTCCACTCTGGCTTCTTCTTGCCTTCACCATAAAATGAGGGTTCCTCAGGACTCGTTTCTTATAATGGAAATCACTACACAATGGTGTGTGGGCTTGGTGGTCCGAAACATCAAAGTGGGTATGGTGGTATGGGACACCATAATTAAAGGTGAAATTCAAATTCAAGGCTTTGAAAAAGCATCCTAAGTTTGGAAAATTGCAAAATTCATTTAGGATTTGTTTTGGTCCAATTGAAGTTGGATTGACAAAAGTGAGAGAACACTTCTTTTCTACATTTTACCAAGACCCTTAAGCCCAGATTTGACACACTAGTCCTCTAGTTGGGTGAGAGGTTAATGGATGTTGGTTAGACATGAACGATAGTGAAAGCATCTAAATCAAATATTTTGTTCAACCATAGTAAAATTTTATTCATGTAGACCAAGTTCAAGTGAATTTATAGAGAGTTCTCAAAGTCTTGAATAGTCAGAATATCCATTCGTGTTGATAGGTCCATGCACAAGTGGTGCACATAAATGGACCATGATAGCAATTTGGTTGGAGATACTTATTATCCACCTACTTCACATGTTTAATTGATGGGGATGTTTAATTCACCCTTAACATTATTTTCATACTTTGAACTCAATTCAACCTATCAAGTGCAAATCTAAATGGTATTTCAAATAATTTGGTAGGAATGAGACCACACACCGGCTCCTCTTTTTCTACATTCAATCTTGGATAGGATCCCCTTCTAATTAAAGAGGTGAATCAGAAAGATGACAACCATGCTCCTCAATTCTGACCATGGATGTGGGGGAAAGCTATTACATAGTTATAACATGAAGCATATTTTTGAGGAAAAATTGTTCATCAAGGGGAGGGGGTGTTACATAGTTGCCTTCATGCTAACAAAAAACGGGAGTCTGAGTAGTAGCATGTGAACCCATTCTTGGGTAGAGCATATATGGACTCTCACATGTGCTCCATGTGGCAACCATGTGAGAGGCCACATGGTTAACTCCCATAATAGAGAAAGAGAGAGAGAGAGAGAGAGAGATTACATTGGAATATGTACGTGGTTGGGAGGATGTCACTTTAAAGAACTCCATGTGGATCCGTATTTGTAGCCGACTAGCACTTCATCTTCTTCATATAAGCAAAAAAGGAGGGATTCAGCAAGTTTTATCTCATAGTTGGTATTTGAGCCAAGGAGAGGCCACAAGCACGTGCACAAAGGCATAGAACAATAAATAACCACATCCCTCCCGCTTCCCCCTCTCTTAGATGAAAGAAGGCATGCTCGTGTATCACTTATAGACCTCCAAAAAAGGAACTAACTCGACTTATAGGATAGAGATGTGTCTCATTAGGCTACGCACAAATTTGCAAATATGACAAAACTCATCTCCCCTCACATATAAAGTTTATAAGTTTGTTTTTTGTGAGTTTTTCCCTTATTTTTGAATGAAAAATGGATTATCTTTTGAGAGAAAACAGAAGAATATAAAATTGATGCTGAGAAAATAGAGTACATCAAGGAGAGGACACTCAAAAGGGAATTGTACATCAATTATTCATTTCCTTGAACTGTACATCAATGATCGAAAAATGGATGATCTTGGAGGGCTAATGAAGGCATATGTACTTTGGGTTTTGAATAATGGGAAAAAACAAGAAAAGTAGGTGAAGAAATTTCATGAATACATTGCTGAGCTTGCCAAATATACCCATCCCATCATTTCTTCTCTTTTTGCTTATCATTTCCCACATCTATGCCTTCCAGGAGCCATAGCTTGATGCTCAAAGACCATATTTGAGTGATCTTTGTCTCGTTTCAAGGCTTATCTTCCAAGCTTCAATTTGCAAAAATGATGTTCATTTGCACAAGATTTGATAAGTTAAAAAAGCTCTATAGCACTTCAGCATGAACTAGTCAACCACCTTCGACCCTCATTTTTTTGGAATGTTTGCTGTCCTATTTCACTTTTGTTACTTGCGTTAGCATTTTGGTGATGATTTACGGGTGTTGGAGCACATTTTGAAGATTGTCAAGGACTATCAAGAAGTTGAAATTTGTTTAGTTTTTCTCTACCTAAGGTTTTTGAGCACTTTGAGGTCACTTTTGGAGCTCTTTTGAGTGGTCTATGGTGGTAAAACCTTCCTTGAAGCAACATATATGGTGGTCTATGGCAAGGAATTGAAATCAAAGTCTTATTACCTCAAATTTCACTTCAAACTTGATTTAAATAGCTTGGAGACTACCAAAAAAGTTCTCTTGTGTTGTTTCTCTTTCTTTTCTTATATAAATTTTACTTCCATATTCATTTATCACTCTAGCTTTTACATTGGGAGGCATGGAAACTGAGGGCCAAGGGCAAGTAGCACACACTTCCCCACCTAAAGATAAAACTCTAAAGTGACATGAGCAACAGATGGGAGAGGTAGAACAAGAAGATTTCCAATACATTGAGCTCTACGATGACTTTATTACACATAAAGAATTTGATGAGATTAAGGAATAAACCCGAAGAATAGAGATTATCATAAGTAGCATGACATCTCTAGTAGATATTTGAAAGCCCAAATGGTCTCTTTGGAGACACATGTTAGCTCTTTCCTTACTAGAAAGGAAAGAGAAACTCCTACTCTTCTTATAGATGAGACAATTAGGAAGGAGATTCTCCAACCTAGCAAACATAAAGGGGAAAGCTCTAGGAAGACTCCTTCTTGAAAGACTTAAAGCCACCAACCTTCATGGGGGATGATCAAGAGAGAAATATGGATGTAGAATACACTTTCTTGTAGAAGTGGAATGACTTGCATCAACTTAAGGGCACCCCACTTGAGTATCATGTGCTTGAAGTGAGTCTCTCGCTTGGCCCACAGATTTATAAGTGATGGATAAATCTCAAGGAGGAAAATCCTATCACTACATACTATAAACAATTTGAAACCCTTTTCTTAAAGATTTTCTCCTTGAGAATGAAGAAGAGAGGAAATGGGATGAGTGGGATATGATCACATAGAGAGGTAGACCATGATCAGGCTACATATCCCACTATAGAGACATTATCTTGAAACTCAAGGGGCTTGAAGACTTCTGAGAACTAGGGGGTTTGTCATGAGAGGTTTAGACAAGGCCATTAGGAGGGAGGTAAAAAGAAATGCACCCACAATGTTTGAGGAGGCTATCAAGTATGCATTGATATATGAGGACCCTAACCATCCTCAATATACTCCTATGGAGATGGATCAACCCTTCAAACATGCTAGTACTAGAAAATTTAAGAAAAAGATAGTGATGCTGAAAAACAAGCTCTTTATAAAAGAACAAAAACTACAAGGGCCAAAACTACCCACATAACAATATGAAAGGGAAAAGAGGAAAAATTAGTGCTTTAGGTGCTTGTCTCCTAATCATGTACAATGGAGTCGTCCACTTCATAATGGGGAAGAGAAGAAAGGACCAATGACTAGTACAACCCCTAAAAAGGGTAAAAAAAGTGGTCCACCTTGTGCAAAAATTTTCAATACATGGTAGCCCTAGTTGCAAGGAGGTGGAACTGATGCATGAGGATATAGAGCATACATGTTGCTTGACCTAGCCGTTGTGATCACCACAGTTTGGACCACATTATTTGGTTAAGTTTCATGGTAGTGTATATGCGACCAGGGTGAGAGTCATGATAGATGACTCCACCACTCATAAGTTCATAAACTATGCTCTAATCAAGAGATTAAAGATTCCCCAACAAGCTAGTGCACATAAATACATCATATCATTGATGCAAAGTGAGGATAAGAGGATATGGGGCACTATGGTGTCTAGTTTGGAGGTCCAGATACAGGGATACAAAGATTATGTGGACTACCAAATTATGAACATGTAGAGAATAGTCCTTGTGTTAGGAAGAGGGTGGCTTTGGGGGTTGGGAGACAAACTTAAATGAAACTACAAAAATAACACTCTTAAGTTTGTGAAGAATGAAGGTAGATTCTATATTCAAGGGGAGAGAGATAGAGAGAGAGAGAGATGTAACGAGTGCACCCCTCATCTCATCTTTAATACTTTGTTTCATTATTAGCATGTAAAGTAGATGTTTTTATTGTATAGTTATGATCTTGGGCATTGCATAGACACTTCATCTTATGTATATTTTCATGAAAATAATGTAAATAAAGACAGGACTTTCCATTATTCATTTTTGACTATAGGTTTAGCATAATTTATTTGGGTAGTTCTATTCAACTTTTTGAGATACAGTCAATTCTCCGCATCAAGGTATTTTAGTCACCTGCCATGGTTGAAAGCAATGATGTATTCCGTATGTTGGCTATTGAGGATAAGTTGAATGGTACCAACTACCCATTATGGGCTTATATGATGTGACATGTATTGGTTGTAAAAGGATTGTGGAACATTGTGCACGGTGTTGAAAGACATCCTACTACACCTGCGAATAAAGGTACTAAAGTTGATACAGATGGCATCGAAGATGGTGATATTTTGCAGATTCCTGTTCATGCTATTATTTATGTTGCACCTACTATAGAGAAAATTTGTTGGGATGGCAAAGATGCTCAAGCACATGCATTGATAGCTTTGTCTATCAAACATACCATTGTTCCTCACATTCGCTCTTGCAGAATAGCTAAGGATGCTTGGGATACACTTACCACATTGTACCAGGCTAGGAATGAGGCTCGTGTTGCTTACCTCTGAAAACAGTTGGAGAGTGAGCACATGAATGAAGGTGATTCTATGGATAGTTTTCTGACAAAGATCAAGGATTTGAAGGAACAGTTGATTTTTGCAGATGGATTCCTTCATGACACTTCACCTATGCAGACTCTTCTGAATGTTCTTCTGGACTCATATCAGAGTTTTGCTTCTACTCTTCATTTGATGATGAAAGGCAATCCAAACACCTTAACATTTGAAGAGTTAGTTTTTGTTTTGTTGCTGGAAAACTAGTCTAGGTAGAACAGGTCTATTATGTGTGTTGCAGATCAAGCTTTCCTGGTTAGTCAGAAGGGCAAACAAAAATGGAGCTCTTCTACTAGTAAGTGTCATGGACAAAGGAAACCATCCTGAACCTCAGATTCTATGTGAATCATAAATCTCATGATTGGTTCAGAATTAGGAAAAACCAATGCTTACATTGCATTCGGAACATGTCAAAACCCTAAGATCGAGTGTCTATTTGCTAAATTCTGACATTCGAAGGCCCTATTTGGTATACTGACATCATTGATGACATCATCAATTCGCAACCACCCTTGAAATCCTATATAAGGAGGCCTTGACCACATTCATTCTCAGTCATGCCGATACCAGTCTTGGGAGCTCAAGGAGTCGTGGCCGCCAAGTAAGTACTCTCCAAGTTCCAGTTCTAGTTCTTGTCTTGTTCCTTGTTCTAGGCTTGTCTAGTCTAGTTCTTGGAAATCCTGTCTTGTCCTCTTGTAATCTCGTAGTATGAGATCTTCTCGAGTTATTTCCTATATCCACTTCATCTCCCTGAAGGGAATTCTTGTAATCTTGATATCTTGTTTCATACTTACGATCTCGGGTTGTGGGATCTCGTATATCATCTCTAGTCGAGTTATCCATACCTATCAGTCCGGGGTTGTGGGACGTCTTGTATCAATCACATATTCTTGTATCATTTTCCCTATGTGGGTGCTCTTGTAATCAGAAGTATATTTCCAAAATCTTGTATAGTGTAGTCAGAGAGCACAATCTAGTGCTCCCCTAACATTTTGGCAAGACTAGCTTCTATTCAAGACTAGGCATCATGGAGAATGCTTATGAACAGATTGTGGCATCACTTCAAAGTCTTCAACAAAAAATCAAGGAACTA
The DNA here is from genome assembly GCA_020310875.1 of Ceratopteris richardii. Taxonomy (NCBI): domain Eukaryota; kingdom Viridiplantae; phylum Streptophyta; class Polypodiopsida; order Polypodiales; family Pteridaceae; genus Ceratopteris; species Ceratopteris richardii. The sequence continues at coordinate 109,434,836 of CM035410.1, forward strand.
ACTCATAGACACACACAAGTTGAGATGGAACATCCATTGCATGTAGGCACGCTTATCCAAGAACTACAAGAACGATTCGGGAATCTTCAAGCAAATCAAGGAAGCATTCAAGTGAACCAACGTTCTAGTTCATCTTTCATGAAGGAGACTAAAATTTGCATGCTAGAAAAGTTTGATGGTGATCGCACAAAGTTCCGATGGTTCCTACAACAAGTCAAATTGTACATCCGTATACAGCCTAATAGATACCCTGATGATGCATCCAAGGTCGGTTTTATTGGAAACCTGCTCTATGGTCAAGCATTATCATGGTTTGCCTCAACCTTGGAGAAGGATATGGCAATACTTCATGACTATGAGGGGTTTCTTCAAGAACTCACCACCACATTTGGAGATGCAGATATGAGTCGAGTGGCAGAAACAAAACTCCGGAAGCTACATCAAGGTAACCGCCCTGCCTCCACCTATGCATCTAAATTTAGACAGTTGATATGTGACCTCACTTGGCATGAAGATTATTTCATAAGACAATTTAGATGCAGTTTAAGAGATGATGTAAAGGACCTTCTACTCATGATGCCAGAGGTTAAGACATTGAATGAATATGTCAACCAAGCTATTCAATGTGATAACTACCTTTTTGAAAGGAAACAACAAAAACAAATAGAAGGAGGACCTCGCCAATGGAAACCCTTCTAGCCCACTCCTAGAGATGATTCTATGCCCGAACCTATGCAGATAGATGTAACTAGGTTCCAGCCTCTAACAGAGAAGGAGGGATAACAAGTTATGCAGGAGGGATAACAAGTTATGCATCTATTGTGGAAACCCTAGCCATATTGCAGTTAATTGTCCCAATAAGAGAACGAACTCTAGAGTCGCAGCCACCCTTGTAGAGCAGGGAAACGAGGAAGTCCAGTTGTAAAAGAGACCGTACAACTGGATCATGATATAAGAAAGGGTCTCATAATTCCAACTACACCAATAGAAACATGTCTTGCACCTGTCAAGTTAATCATGGCCAAGAAGACCCTTTCCCTTACAGCCCTAGTAGATTCAGGAGCCTCCTCATGTTTCATCGATGAAGGATTGGTAAAGAAACATGGAATTCCTGTACTTCAGAAGGACAAACCAGTAGTAGCTGAAGTAATAGATGGTCAACCCCTAGCATCTGGTAATATAACCATGGAAACCACACCATTAAGAGTACACCTTGGTGACCATGAGTCCCACATATGTTTCAATGTAATATCGAGCCCAATACATCTAGTTATCATTGAAATGCCATGGTTAAAGAAGCATAATCTAGAAATTAATTGGGAAAATAATAAAATCACCTGTTGAGATATCTAGAACAACCCAACATATGTCGGACTGGGAGATTGTGCACCACTAGTTTGATATTGTACATCCTGTGCCGAATGCTTGGCCTTGTATTGCGGCCCTATCATGCTTACTTGAGGTGCATCAGACACAACATGAGTGCAATCGGGTGCTTTATCTCCTCGATCATCTGCTCCTCGTGGTAGCTTTGGTTTCCAGACCCATTTTGAGAACACTGAGAGAGGTCGCTGGGTTTTCTCGATTCGTGCAGCTGCTCGTGTTCCATTTGCCTTATCCATTGTCCGAGTGAATTTGGCATTGCTTTGCGATCTTCTCTGATGATTCTTATGTGTTGTTGACTCTTGCCTTGTCTGCTGTGGTATTTCCTCTTTTGTCCTTACATTCTGTTTAGCTGCTTGTATGACCTTTTTGGGAATCCATATCTGATGTCGAGATCTTTGAGCTTCAAGCAAGGGCTTGGCAATCCATACTTGTACTGGTTCTTTTCGTTTGTAGTTCTTTGTAGCGGGTTTGGTGATGCCTGTGTCCTTCTTCAGAGCGCTTGTGGACGTTTCTTGACTCTGTATTTGATCCTTGCGTACCCACATATATTTGGGTGGTTGTCGATTCGAGTATCTGCTTATTGGTTTCCAACAGTACAATCTTTGGATGTTTTGAGCCTGTTTAGGAGAGAGCGTCTCCTCGTTGGTTGGCTTATCCTCAATTACATTGGATAACTTCGACTCTATGGTGGACGTTGCTAGGATTGAAGTTTTAGCTTCGATGCCTTTGCTTTCTGAAAGGTAAGCATAGTTGATACTTTCTTCTGTCGTTTTTTGAACTTCCTTCGATTTTGGTATTGACCTAGTTTGGTTACATGGTTTCTCTTCAAGCAAGCTGAAAACCTCTGTATGTCCTATCGTAGCTGAAATATATCCTTGAGCTAGATGGATACATGCTTCTGTCTCAATGATCCAGTCGTGTCCTAGAATGAAGTCTTCTATCAAATCGTCATCCTCACATACTAGGACTCTTTGTTCCATGGAGGTATTTCCTAGGTGGAGGGATACATTCGTGGTTCCAATGCATTCTATGGTGTGACCTCCAATTCCTATTAATTGGGCTTTTGTGGGATTCAATTCTAATTGCAGCTCGTCTGCTATTCTCTTTCGCATGCAGCTAAGGCCTGCTCCTGAGTCTATCAATGCATGTATCAATTTATACTCTGTCTTGCCAATTCCTAGGTTTAGGTAAGGTTGTGTTTTACACATACTCGTTGAATCCTGATTTTTGACCTGATAGTTTGCCATAGGGATGGGCTCTTCTCCTTGGAGATAGCGTTCATCTCTTTGCCTGATCCACTCTTTCCGTTTCCTAATGCGTTCTAGTACTTCCTGTCGGGCTTCCTCTCGAATTCGTTCTTCTTCCTTTTTCCTATTTTGAGCTCCTAATAGTCGCGCTAGCATTTGATCAGTCAAGGGCTCCATGAATCGTCTTACTCTGCATCCACTGATGTAGTTGGGAAGAATGTCTCCGTCTAGTGTGGCGAGATTGATGGCACCACTAGTAGAGATTCGATTTATAATCAGGGGTCCATATCCGCGTTTTTGTAGCTTCTTTGCATGTTGTTTGAGGGTGTATACTAGGACTAAGTCGCCTTCTTTTAATCCCTTGTCTTTTATATGTGAATCATAATATGCCTTTTGTTTCCGTTTAGCGGCATAAATGCCTGCTACAGCTTGCAATCTAGTCTCGTGCAGCTTTTCAATTTGATCTAATTGCTGAGACAATTCATGACCGTTCCACTCATATTGCTGGGCCACTTTTAATGTAGGTACTAAGAAGTCAATTGGCAAAATTGCATTCTGCCCATACACTAGATTGAAAGGTGTGGTTCCAATGGCCGTTTTATACGCCACTCGGAAGGCCCAAATTGCGTGATGCAATTGTTTGTCCCAATCGGACCTTCCATTATTGACTATCTTTGTCAGTACAGTACATAGTACCTTGTTGGAACTTTCAGCCTGTCCGTTAGCTTGAGGATGGTATGGGGCTGATTTCTTATGAATCACAAGAAAGTCATTCATCAGCGACTCAATGACTTCATTTAGGAAATGCGTTCCTCGATCACTCACTATCTCGATTGGTAGTCCAAATCGTGTAAAGATGTGCTCAAAGAGAAATTTTGTTGTGGTTTGAGCATCATTCTTTCTAGTGGCTTTTGCTTCTACCCACTTGGTTAAGTAGTCGGTGGCTACTATGATGTACTCCGCATGGGATCCTTTCGCCGGTGGATTGATAGGTCCTATGAAATCAATACCCCACTTGGTAAATGCTCTTGCACAAACCATGGGTCTCAAAGGCATGTCGTCTTTTCGAATGGGATATTTCGCTCTCTGGCATGTTTCGCAGCTTCTCACATAGGTCTCCGCATCCATATGTAAAGTTGGCCACCACAAGCCTGCAAAGAGAATCATCTTGACCGTTCTGTCTGCTGAGAAATGTCCTCCCGTAGCTCCTGCGTGTGCCATTTCTAATATGGGAAGATATTCTCCTTCATGTACGCACAATCTGAGTTGATTGTCTTTTCCTCTTCTAAACAATTGTTTTCCCATTATCACATAATTCTTGCTCATTTCTTCTAGGGATCGCTTTCTTGCTAAACTAGCTCCTATTTCGTGCTCTTTTGTTTTGAGGAATTGTACTAATGTTTTACTCCAATTAGGCGCTATGGTAGAAAAAGGTAAGGACACGTGATCCTCTGGGTTAGTTTCTTGGCATTCCACACAATTACTTACATAATCGTGAACGTCTTTTGTCATGTCGGGCCAATATACGCCTAACCTTTTTAATTCTCGAATTGTTCCATGCATCCCTTGATGGGTTTTCCACTTGTTTATGTGTGCCTGCTGGATTAGTTGCTTCTGTTCATCCTCCTCGACACATCTCAATAAGACTCCGTTAGGTTCCTTATAATACATGCTTCCAGCAACAATGTGTAAATTTCTGGTTTGAAGAATCTCTTTTTTGCTATTCTTATTTATTGAGTGTTGAGGGCCATGGGTGAGTATGGGAATTAGTCGTTCCGCCCACTTCGGACATACTTCAAGATTAAACAAATACGTATCTGGTAAATCATCCGGTACTCCGCTAGGTGGTTCTCCATGCGTTAGCCTTGAAAGGTGATCTGCTCTTACATGTGTGTTTCCTTTTTTGACTATTACCTCAAAGTCGAACTCCATTAATAACAAGAACCATCGTACCAATCTTCCCGTGTTGCAAGGCTTATTGACTAAATACAACAAAGCCTGATGGTCTATGAAGAACTTGAATTTGTTGACTAAGAGGTAGTGTCTAAACTTCTTCACTGCATAAACCATTCCTAAGCCTTCTCTTTCAGTAGTCGTGTAATTTCTTTCTACTTGGTTTAATTGTCTACTCGCATAAGCGATTGGATGGTCAAGCTTTCCTTCGTCAGCCGGTTGAGCTAGGATACATCCAATGGCATAGTTTGAAGCATCAACATGAATATGAAAAGGCTTGCTCCAGTTGGGTGATTTTAGAATTGGGGCTGTACTCAGCCGCTTCTTAAGCTCGTTGAAGGCCTTCTCACACTCATCTGTCCATGTGAACTGAGTCAATAGACCATATAAGGGCTTAGCTATTATGGCATACATGTGAATAAACCTACGGTAATATCCACAGTGTCCCATAAAGGCTTGTACCTCTTTCGCGTTCTTGGGTCTTGGTAGCTCCAAGATAACTTTAATCTTTTCTTCGTCCGTGGATATTCCATTCTTTGAAACGATGTGTCCTAGGATCTTTCCTTGTCGTACCATGAAGACACATTTCTCAGGGTTCAAACAAACTCTATACTGTCTACATTTATTGAATATTTTTCTCAGTTCCGGTATGTGGTCTGGTCGTTGATTTGAGTATGTACACAGATCATCTACGTATACTTCCATACTTTTTCTCAGAAATTCTTTGAAAACATGACACATCAGTCGTTGGAAGGTGGCTGGCGCATTAGTGAGCCCGAAAGGCATTACTCTAAATGCATAGATTCCCCATTCAGTCGCGAATGCGGTTTTATGCTGGTCCTCGGTTGCAATAGCTACTTGGTTGTAACCAGAGAATCCATCCAAGAAGCTATAGACCTCCTTGCCGGCAACTCTTTCCAAAAGATGGTCTGTGATGGGTAAAGGAAAACTATCGCGTATAGTTGCTGCATTTACTTTTTTCAAGTTGATACACACCCGTAGTTTTCCGTTTTTCTTGGGCACTACTACTAGTGGCGATACCCATTCTGTGTGTTCAATCTCATAAATGAATCCTGCTGCTAGTAATTTGTCAATTTCTTCCTTTATTTTTGCTGCGTAAACTTCGTTATAAGTATAAGGGCGTTGTTTAGAAGGTTTTGCATCTGATGTCATAGGAATTCGATGAGCGCATATGCTGGGTTCTACACCCTTGAGGTCTTTGTACGTCCAAGCAAATACATCTCGATACTCTCGGATGAGTCGTATGAGATCCTCTTCTTCCTCGTCCGATACGTCTTTCCCAATATACGTGCACCTCTCTTCTCCGTCTTCTATCGTTACAACAACTTTCTTGGTTTGTTCCTTGTTGTCATAGGCCTCTCCATCCCGGGCCTCTCGGTTTAGGCATTTGAGTGGCTATTTTCCTTTCTTCCACTTCGTATCTTTTAAAATGTTCTGGAACTTCGAAATGGTCTGGTTCCGGTTCCACTTTACTCGTCTCCTCTCTATGCACGTGTATTCTTGGGATGGTTTTGATTGCTAAGACTTTTGTTGGTCTTTCTTTTGATTCTTCTTGCATGGTTTCTAAATATTGTTCTTCAGAGTCAAACTCTGGTTCCATTTCTATGCTTTCATACTCTTCTTTCCACTCTTCCTCTACAATTTCTCCTGCTTCTACTTCTTGGAGGACAACCATGTAGAGGTTCATGTCATATCCTTCCTCGTCTATACAATCGTTCATCGTCAATACTTCCTCATTCACACACACATCTAATGTGGCTAGGATTTCCATCCAGCCATGTGGTTCGAAGAGTTCATCTGAAAAAATTTTAGGCATGTAATCGGGGTCTTCTATCGATCGATAATTAGGGTGCCCTATTGGCCACATTTGTTTTTTACACTCCTCCTTCTTTGCTTCTTTGCACATCCACAACTGGGCATCCTCGTGCATCCAAGATTGGTCACTTGATCCAGCACTGTGAATGGATAGGTCATCTTCATCTTTGTGGACTGGATTCCATTGTAATGGAGGGACATCCCGATAAGCGAATGTGTGCAAGTTTATCTTGGTAGTGTTCCCTTGGTGTTGGAGATATAATGAATCTCTGCCCCAATCTTGTACTACTCGCATCTGTCGCATGAATGGTCGTCCTAATATCATTTCATAATTGTTTGCTTTTTCGAACTTACATATGGCCAGTGTGTGTTCAAACTCCACTCCACACGTTGTTAACTTAATTCCTTCCAATATTCCTAGGGGTCTCTCCACATGACCGTCTGCTAACTGGAGTTTCATGCGAGTGGGTCGTAAGGCTGGTTTTCCCCACTTTTCCCAAATTTCCTTCGTTGCAATTCCTACTCCGGCTCCTGTGTCTAAGATAGCTTTGGTCATGTACCCATTGTAGATGACAGGTAAACAAGTATTCCCTTCATCCCCTTCACTGAACTCTCCTACTTTGTCGACTGGAACCTGTATTGTGGACTTATTCTCCCGTTCCTTTTCTTTTGATCCTTCATTCTTTGGCAGTGGTTTCAATTGATCTGCCATTTGCTTCCACAACTGGGGTTTGAGTCGAAGCAAATCTTCCACCGTTAATTGGCATTGTACTTTCGTTTTCTTTAACTCTGTTAGGTTATGCGAACTCTCCTTTCCTTCTCCTGTTCCTTTTCCATGCACCGTGGGTGCTCGTATTATCACTGACTCTCGTTCGTACTCCCCCATATAGTTAGGCAATGTTGAAATGCTTATGGTCTCCTCTCTACCTCTATCGAGTCTTGAAATCTCCTCGTAGGCCTCCTCGAGGTTAGGATGGGGTTGACAGTCTTCCACATCTATTTCATCAAATGGTGGTGGATCGACACCATTCTTCTTCCATTGCTCTTCTCTGATCCTATCCCACAAGTCCTTGGGCCATTCTGCTTCTAAGTCTGGTATGGCTGATACAGGGCCATCTTGTGCCGTCTCTTGTTCACCTTGGGAATCTTCTTTCCTTAATTCCTTATCCTTTGGTTTGAGGTATTCTTCATAAGGTTCCTGTGCAATCCTTGTCTCTGGTAGAGTTGGGATAGTCTCTTCTAGGGTTGTCTGTGCTACTTCTATGAGTTTTCTGCATAGGGCTAGTCTTTCCTTTTCTAATTCCCCTCTAGGGTAGATTTTTTCATGTTGCTCTATGTTCGGTCCCATTTTGATTCTAGCTTGGTACGCTTTTAGCCACATATCCAAGTCGTCTGGCTTTGGATCTGCTAGAATTGATCCGGGCTTCTCCCTATCTGAGCTCGGTTCGATTATCTCAGGAGTCTCCTTAGACTTCCCTTGTTCTTTGTGTTTACTTGATTTTTCAATTTGCTTTTTACTGTTTGTACTCTTGTTCTTTGCCCACTTATCCTTGAGTTTCTCTCGTCGTTCTTTCCATTTCTGAGCTTTTGTGTTGCGGGAATTTTCACATGGATCTTCGGAGTCTTCCACTATCTGATTTGAAGGACTTATTTTCGTGTTGTTTTTTTGTTCCTCTTCTGATTGCTGTTCTTTTTGTTGTTTTGTCTGGGCTCTAGTGATGGCTTTTAGTGGCACTGTGTATTCCTTATCACTTCCAGATTCTTCTATGACCTCTATTACATTGATTGGTGCAGAGCCTTGGTTTTTTACAGGGTTCTTAGGGCAATCCCTAAAAAGGTGTTCCTTTCCGCAATCACTGCAATATCCTTCCCAGATTCTAGGTGGTGGAGGGTTGTAGGGTCGAGGGCATTCTCTAATGAAATGGTCTCCTCCACATCTAAAGCATGGTCCTCTCGGTACTGGTGGTCTACTGGGTGGTCTCATGGGTTGTGGTGCTTTAGGAGCTGTATACATTAGAGTGGAAGTCTCTGCTCCATAAGTCTGATCATAGCCTTCATACCCATAGTATGTAGTCTCATAAGCCGGTTCGCATTCCATCATGTAGGCTTCGTACGGATAGTACTCACTTGGTAGGGCTTCGTATCCAAGGTTTGTTGATTCTATTTGGGTCATTGTCGTGGCTGGTACTATAGCTCTTTCTAGATTTTCTTCTGGTTGCGCATATTTTACTGGTACTACTTGTTGAGGCTGCGACGGTTGGGGTCCTAGCACTGGTTGTGGTGGTGGGTATGGTATCTGTTCAATTGGTCTAGGTACTCCCGTCTGAGCTAGATAAGGGTTGTATCTTGGGATCTCTCTGTTCGGGTCTCTAGGTGGATATCCATACGGTCGATACTGAGGTGGTTGGAAAGGGCGTGTTTGCCTATTAAATGGACAGTTCTCAGTAGTGTGATTAGTGTATTTCTGTTCTATGTGACAATACCAAGAAGTCCCTTGTTGTTGTTGCCTGTTGTATCGATAAGCTGGTTGTGCACCGCCCCCTCCTCGGACACACAGGTGAGTGGGGTGATCTCCTCCACATAAGCTACATCTCCGTAGCATGGGCAATCTTTGAACTGGGGGCTGATAAGCTCTTTGCCCCTGTGCTCCTAATTTCTTGGCTAATAGCTCTGCTAATTCTTCCACGTGACTGGAGTTGGAAGAAATAGCACTCCTTGAGTCGTCCGATTTAGCGTGGCTGGGCTTGCTGTTGAGGTCCTCAGCCAAGTTATCTTCCAAATCAATACACTCCTGAAGACACTCACTCAAAGTTTGTAGTCTTTTCACGTATACTAGTGTCCTTAAGGTTCCATTATTGAGCCCATCCAAAAATAATGAAATCATTTTTTGTTGAGTCGGTCTCTCTGTTACTGGGCATCTATCCACATACTGGTTGAACCTTCTGGCCGCATTCTTCACTGTTTCATTAGGGTTTTGTTTGAAGCTGTGAATTAGCGAAGATGAATTGTGTTTGATTCCTCTCTTAGTGAATTCTCCTATGAATTCCTGAAAAAATTGTTCCATGTTCCCAAACTGGTTGGGATCTAAGGGTTGGAACCATGTCAGAGCTGTTCCTATGAGGGTGAGTCCAAACGCCTCATACTGTACAAAGAAGTCGTCCACTTGTTCCGCTCTTAGGACTTGTTTGAATTCAGCAATGTGATCATATGGTTCTCCAGATCCATCATAAGGGTTTCTGACACACTTAGCCACTTGAATCGGCCTCAGCCTTCTAACTGGTTCAGGTGGTCTGGGCATCACAGGAAGAATAGGGACAGCTGGTCGTATGGGTGGTATACCAGGCTGTCTTCCTATCGGGGGTTGTGGTCTTACTGGTGGTCTGCATTGGTTTCCTATCCCTGGTTGGGTCTGATAGTGTGATTGTACTCTTGGTGTGGCAAATTGTACATGAGCATGATTAGGTACGCTCCTATGGCTGGTCTGTCCTGATGCAGTATTTTCTGTTTCTTCTTGATTTCCAAACAGATTTGTGAGGTTGTTGCTTGCTCTCTCTGGGGAAACACAGGTGTACCCATATATCTTAATCGAGACCTGTCTAAGATACTCACAGGCCAATACCTTCTTTGATCTTTATCCAGGTATGTGAGTCTAGTCTCATCATCAGGGTCTTTCAATTCATAGAAAGTCATGGGGTTCTCTTCTCTCCCTGGAACAGGTGAATCGGTTTGCAACAGTAAGTTTGATCCGTGAATCATATAGACTTCTAACAAATAGTCGTCTTGAGGTATCAAGTCACCTCTCCAGACACGTGACACTCGGGATCTGCCTCTAGGGGTGGTCACAAACTCTTCTGGTTGTGTCCTTCCTAGGTTTTCAGGGTCTGAGAGTTCTCCTCTTTCATTGATCCTTTCCGGAAATTCGGTTACCATGTAGATGTGACCAACTTTGTCAACATATGCACCTCCTTCGTATTTGATAGCTGGTCGGGGTACGATTGTGGCATTTTGGGAAGTTACCATCCTGGCCACAGACCTATTTAAGCCATCCAAGTAGATTGGAATCTCCTGGGCATTGGTGGATACATACTGCAAGGAGGTACGGTAGTCCCCCTCCACAGTAGTCATGAAGCTTCTCGTCGGTGTGGGACCTTGCATGTCTTCCGAAGTCATAGGTAACTCCTCCTCCGAATCACTGGAAGTTTCTAAGTAAACGGAGTGATGACTAGCCTGGGCTATACTTCCTACTGAGGATATAATACTCCTTCGACTACTTAGAACTCTTCCTGACCTCAAGTTCATTCACTCTCCTAAGCCTCTCTTTATGCTTCTTAGATTCCCCTTAGGTAGCTCTCCCAATGACTCAATTAGTCTGCCAAAAGAAAGGTTTTAACCTGGGCGATACCACCTCCTGACGATACCACTCTTGGCGATACTGCACTGGCCGCGATACGATACCAGACACCCAGACGATACGATATCAATCTGGTGTCGCGATACTATCCTGGAAGACAAACGATACGACACCTCGACTAGGTACGATACGATACCTGAAAGGCTCGGCGATACGACACTAATGACAGTGTCGCGATACTACCCTGATGAACAGGCGATACGATACCTCTGTGGTGTCGCGATACCAGAATCTCAAGGGACGATACGATCTCACAAGGACTGACGATACGATACCAGAGGCCTCAGGCTATACGATCTCACCGAGATAAGTGCGATCGCGATACCAATCTTGGCGACACGATACCACTACGGTGTCGCGATACCAAGATATGTAACCAGCGATACGACACTTGGAGAGGGGCCCGATCGCGATACCAAAGTAGTGTCGCGATACCAAGGTAGTGTCGCGATACCAAAGTATCAAGCGATACGATACCACCCGGTAAAGTGAGGTCGCGATACTAAACCTTAGGTGATACGACACCACAAGGGTGTCGCGATACCAAGTGTTAGTACCGGACGATACGATACCAAAGATCCGATACGATCGTGATACCGTCTCAGTGTCGCGATACTGGAGTATTGTCGCGATACCAAGGTAGGTATCCAGCGATACGACACCTCTGGCGAGTGTCGCGATACAAGGGAATTTTGGTATCGCGATACCAAAACTCAACCGATCGCGATACTCAAGCCAAAAGGTCTCCAAACTTGAAAATTTTTGCACCCCCTTGCACCTCTCACCCTTCTCCTCACTCTTAAGCCTCTATCTCTCACAAAACACACAATTAATCAAAAATTTTCCCCCCCGCGATACTACGCATTCCTTTTAATCATTTGTTGTGCAAGTTTAAAGAGTTTTTGGTATTGAATCTTAATGGGGACTCACCTTGGGTCTACCTAGCTTGCTTCTGGAGCTTTTGCACAAGCTTTGAGGCTCTATCCTGCACGATACCAATCAGACGATACCAGTCGCTGTCGCAGACGATACCAGTGAGCAGTGAAGTGTCAAATGAACAATCTTTTGGTTTTTATATTTTTTTGACAGAACTTGAAATTTTGGGATTTTTGGTGATTTTCTGGGTATTTTTGGTCTACTCCTACTCCTCTTCTCCTCACTTCTCCTCTTCTTCTAACCTAACCCTAACTCCTTCTTCTCTTCCCTCCTCCTAAACCTAAACCTAAAACTTATCACACACACCTCGAAGATGAGAAGTGACAAGTGCTGAAATGGTGGACTACTTGCCAATGGACAAATTTGCGTCTACAAGTACGATTCGATCACACTCACTCTATAACTATCACGAAGGCACCTTGGTGGAGTGACTCCCCGACAACGGCGCCAAAAACGTGTGTACTTGAGCCACGAAGACTCAAGGACTTGTACCAATGAGACTATACCTCAATTGCCATACAAGTGCATATAGTGGAGTCCTTTTCACACATTTAAATGTCAATCCTAAGGAGAGACTTACCAAGTGTATGAAGACGTGTGCACACGTGATAGAAAATGAAGTGGTTCAGCTATTCACACATGAGAAAAGACTACTACCACTCACACCTACTGAAATACTTAAAGTGTTGCCGCAAGCCTCTTTTCAGCAGTTTTGGTATTTTGAGGTTTTCTCCCAGCCCAGAACTCCGAACATAGGCAATAGGGTACTCGTTTCGAAGCTCTCAACGAGACGAATCCAACGGTGGTGGTTTCACTCAATTCTGACCACTCTGCTTCAAGTTATGGCAGAAACAGTGAATTACGGGAGTCACAAACACCTGCGCCTCAGCTTCTCCTAGCTTACGCACGCACTACAGCAGCTCAAAACAAAGGGGAAGGGGTAGACAACAGTCTTACACTTGCATTTCAAGCTTCACACACACATTCAAGAGCAAAATGAAGATCAAAATCAGCAAGAAAGAGGCAAACTCGAACATTCAGAAGTGCTCCTTCTTCACAATGACAAAAAAGCTCCTTACAATGAGTCACTTTTGACTTATATACTAGTGCCCTAAGTTTGGTCCTTTCACACAAGAGACCGGCACTTTATTCACTAAAATACTAACTTCCTACTATTGTACATGGGTAAATCACTAATCTTCTGTGGGAATGCACCTAGAGGACTCCTCTAGTGCATTTACAATGGAAAATATATACAAAAGTGGTTATGATACAAAAGTGGTGTGTCCAAATCGGAAAAATTTTGGGGCCCGTCCTTTTCTCTGCTTTGTGCGCTCTTTAGCTCTGCAACAATAATAAAATCACCTGTTGAGATATCTAGAACAACCCAACATATGTCGGAGCCAAGGCCTTCATACATGCAGTAAGGAAGGAACCGGCATATATGATCTGTGCCATACCAGCTCAAGAATCCAAGAAAGATGATCCAGTGCACCTACCCAATCAATACGAATGTTTTGAAGATGTTTTTGAAAACAAGAATGCAGATATCCTCCCAGAGCATAGACCTTATGATTGTCCCATAGATCTTCAAGAGGGAGCACAACCACCCTTTGGACCAATCTACAAACTATCCCTAGAGGAACTTATAGAACTACGCAAGAACATTGATGAGAATCTAGCAAAGGGTTTTATTAAACACTTTTATTTGTAAAGAAGAAGGATGAGACTCTCCGGATGTGTCTAGACTATCCTGGATTGAATAAAGTCACTATAAAGAATAGATACCCTCTACCACTCATATCATAGCTCTTGGAACACCTTGGAAAAGCAAAGCTCTTCACGAAGATTGAATACTTCAAGGAGCTTACAATCTTATCATGATCAGAGAAGAAGATGAATATAAGATAGCATTTCGAACAAGGTATGGGCACTTTGAATATGTAGTTATACCATTTGGTCTCACAAATGCTCAAGTTGTCTTTCAACATATAATGAATGATATCTTTTGAGAGTATTTAGATGACTTTGTGGTAATATATATTGACAATATCTTGATATTCTCCAAAAATCTAGAGGACCATGAAGGTCATGTAAAGATAGTCCTAGCGAAACTAAGAGAAAAAGGATTATATGCGAAATTGGAGGTGTACTTTCCATAAGATAGAAGTGGAATTTTTAGGGTACATTGTATCAGATAAAGGAATTTTTATGGACCCTAAGAAGATTGAGACAATCCTTGATTGGCAACCACCTTCATGTGCTCGAGATGTACAATGTTTTTTGGGGTTTGCCAATTTCTACAGGATATTCATCAAAGATTACTCCAAGATAGTAACACCTCTTACCAAGCTAACAGGGAACTCCAAATTCTCATGGACCAAAGAAGTATGAAAAGCCTTTCAGACCTTGAAATCAACATTCACAACTGCTCTAATTCTAGTTCATCCTGATTCCATTAAGCCCTTCTTCCTAGAGACAGATGCATCAGACTTTGCCATAGGGGCCATTCTCTCCCAATATGGAGATGATGGACACCTACATCCAGTTGCATATCATTCAAGGAAATTTTCCCCTCCAAAAATTAATCATGAAATTCATGATAAAGAACTTCTTGTCATAGTGGACGTGTTTGATATCTGGCATCACCATCTAGAAGGAGAAACTCATAAAGTTATGGTGTATACAGATCACAAGAACCTAGAATATTTTATAACCACCCACATCCTCAATAAAAGGCAATCTTGATCGAGTAACTTTTTATCCAGGTTCGACTTTGTCATCACATACCATCCTGAACGTCAACAGTATCAATCAGATGCCTTGTTAAGAAGATCTTACCTTGCACCAAAGAAGGGTGAAGAGGCCTTTGATCAACAGGAGAGCGTATTACTCAAGCTTGAGCATCTCTAGTTGGCAGCTATCTCTTCAAGCCATCATGAAGATTCAGCCTTGAATCATTTGATCCGTGAGACTCTACCACGAGATGAATTGTTTTGTAATGTTAAGCAAAAAACACAAGAAGGAAAAATTCAAGAAGTAAATGAATTCCAAGAAAAGGATGGGTTACTATTCTATAAGAACCTAGTGTATGTCCCTCTAAGAACTCCCAAGATCCAATTACTTCAACAACATCATGACAACCTTGCAGCATAACATTTTGGAATAAATAAAACAATAGAACTCATATCAAGGGACTTTTTGGTGGCCTCAAATGTGGAAGGATGTCAAAGAATATATCCGAACCTATGATACTTGCAATAGATCTAAGGTGCCCCGACATACACCTCATGGCCTCTTGCAACCTTTACCTATTCCAGAAAGGCCATGGCCTTCATTGTCTATGGATTTCATCACAGATCTACTAAATTCAGATAAGTATGATGTCATTCTTGTTATTGTGGATAGATTTACAAAGATGGCACACTTCATTCCAACTACCAAGGCAATCACAGGTGTAGACACTGCTAGACTTTTTCTCAGATACATATTTAGGCTTCATGGATTGGCTCGTGATATTGTCAGTGATCGAGGTCCATAATTCATATCTAGCTTTTGGAACAGTCTTTGCAAGATCCTTGGTGTTCAAGTTAATCTATCTATTATAGCAAATCATCCACAGACTAATGGACAAACATAACGGCTGAATCAAGTCCTAGAGCAATATCTCCATTGCACCAACAACTATCATCAAAATGATTGGTTTGAGCTTTTACCCTTTGCAAAGTTTGCATATAACAATAGTGTTCATGCATCTACTAAGCAGACTCCATTCTTTGCAAATTATGGACAACATCCAAGGATGGATTAGAACTCTCAAATCATGTCAAGAACCCAGCTGCCAGAGACAAGACCCAGTACTTGATGGACATTCACAAAGAACTCAAGGAAGAGATCCATAAAGCTCAAGAACAATATAAGTATTATGCAGATCAACATCATGTTCAGAATCCATCGTATCAAATTGGGGATAAAGTAATCAAGGTTCGAGAATTCCATAAGAGAAATCCAATGAAGTTGAGACCACAGAACATGATCGCTCCTCGTGAAACTCGTAGCTTGAGGGGGGTGATGTCATGGACAAAGGAAACCATCTTGAACCTCAGATTCTATGTGAATCCTATATCTCATGATTGGTTCAGAATTAGGAGAAACCAATGCTTCCATTGCGTCCAGAATGTGGCAAAACACTAAGTTTGATTGTCTATTTGCTAAATTCTTACATTCGGAGGTCTTGTTCAATTTGCTTACATCATTGATGACATCATCAATTTGCAACCACCCTTGAGAACCGCCCTTGAAATCCTATATAAGGAGGTGTTGCCTACATTCATTCTCACTCAGGAGGTTTTTTTCCCTTGGCTTGTATATACACATATTGCTCCAATGGGCTACTTATCTTTGTACATTCTAGTGGTAATACATTTAGTATTGTGTGTTGTGATCCAAGCTTCTTCTTCTTCCTAGTGTTGTTTGCATGCTTCGGTAGACTTCTAACTCCAACAGGTGATGCCCTTTGGTCTCACCAATGTTCTCTCCACTTTCATGAAGCTCATAAATAATGTTTTACGGTGATATCAAGGGTAGTTTGTAGTAGAATGTTTAGATGATATTCCAATGTATAGTAGATTATAAAAGGAACATTTGGAACACATGAGGAAAGTATTCCAATTGTTATAAGAAAATTCACTCTTTTTTAAGGAATCAAAGTGTGAATTCTTCAAAATAGAGGTTAGATATCTTGGGCATATAGTCACCAAACATGGAATCCAAATGGAGCCTGATAAATCACACACTGCTATGGAATGGCCACATCCTATAAACCTACAAGAGCTTCATATCTTCCTATGTTTTCCATTTTCTATCATAAACTCATCAAGAACTAAGTGATGTAATGGCAATGTAGCACAGTGGATTCTATTTTGTGAGAGCTACACAATGATGCCCTCATGGTTCAAAACCAAGCTTTGGATGCCAAACACAGTACTCTGCATGAGAACTACAAAATACAAAGAAACCACACATTAGACAAAGAGCATGAACACAAATTTCCTCATTTTCACAAATGTTCTCAAACATTGAGTTTGTGGCTGACCAAGCCACTATATGTTTTATTACAGAATAGATACGAATGTGTCTGATGGCCGTTTTGGCCCTTCACATGGAATGGACACTAATGATAACAATCTCCCACTAAGTCCAATATGTCCAAAGTGACTAAGGGAGAAAAAAATATATAATGATAAAGAATACATGAGTGTAAGTATACAATTTATATCTCCCACCTAATGGGCATGTTACATAGTTTACACATAAATATGAAAGAACAGGAATCAAGTAACCCTCATCAAGTGATAACAGTGTCAAAAGATATCTTGTGGTAGAGCTTTAGTCAAAGCATCTACAACATTATCTTAAGTATGAACCTTCTCAAGAATCATGTGCTCGGTGGCTAAGAAGTCTCTAATGAAGTGATACCTCACCTGAGTGTGCTTGGCCTTTGCATGATAGACCAGATTCTTAGCTAAAGTAATGGCACTTTGACTATCACTAAGAAAGCGAGGAACACACTGAGGTAGGCCCATATCACAAGCAAGATGAGAAATTTGTAATTCTTCCTTACATGCCTCACTTGCTGCAACATACTCTGCTTTTGTAAAGGAAAAAACTACATTCTTGAATATGAGATCTCCAAGATATAGAACCTCTAGCAAAGTGAAAAATGTACCCTGATGTAAACTTCCGATTGTCTACACAACCAACATAATTAGAATTTGTGTAATCAATAATGGATGCCTTTCCTCTACCCAAGAATAGGCACTTTTAAATACCGAATGGCGACGAAGACGATGACGATGGCTGCTGCTGTAACTTCTCGCGAAGCCATGGCAACTTGAGAGTGAGGGAGAGTGCGCTCTTCGTCTGCACGGGTTTGACGGACCAGGACAGGAAAGAGACCTAGCATCGGAGGTTTGGAAGTGAAGATTTGGGCTTCTTGTCTGCGCGACTATGGCGGACCAAGCCTCATGATTCGTGGTTTTCGGTGAGTTCTTTGTTCTCTTGTCGGCGAGCGTGCTGGTTCCAGGGACGCGATCGTCTCCCCGGGTGACTGGGTGGAGACTCGATCGGCGACACCTGTTGAACGTGGCGATCGCGGACTGTGGCATCGCCGGTGCCACGATATCTGTTGAACGCGGCGATCGCGGGGCTTGGTATCGCCGATAATTGCCTCTTTCGCCGGAGTATCGCCGGGACTCAGGCGGTGTCTCGCCGGAGTATCGCCGGTGCAAATTCGGTGTCTCATCGGACCCTCCTCAGGTATCGCCGGTGCCATTTCGGAATATCACCGGTGCCAGATCGGTGTATCGCCGGTTCTTCCTCAGGTTTCGTCGAGCGTCCGGTGTATCGCCTGGCGTCAGGCGACGTTTCACCGGGGATCGCCGGAGCCACCTCGGAGTATCGCCGGGCGCAGTTCCCGGTGCTTCCTCAGGTCTGGTGCCTTCCGGGGTATCGCCGGGCGTCGAGCGACGTTTCGCCGGGTATCGTCGGTGCCTTCCTTGATTCATCCCGCCGGCTGAGGACGGAAACGATCGCCCGCCCACCAGCCCTCTTTCGACGATCGCTCGCGAATATTCTTTTTACGATCTCGACCGTGGATTCCAAGTATCGTGGGATCCGGGGCGATACTCGTGCTTGGGGCGACCGTTTTGGGTGACCGGAACCTTACAACGCTTCCTTGCCCCCCGGAAAAAGAAGAATGGAAGGTCGCGAACCTTTGCTCGAGAATCGCGCGTGCCTGGCCAGTTCGAAAAAGTGAGGCCGATACCCGCAGGCGTCAGGGTCGGATCTGCCGCTGTTCGCCGGTTTTTCGGTGGGTGTCACCGGCCGCTCGGTCGCCTGGGCCGTGTGCACCGATCGGAAGTTAAAAAAAAAAAAAAAAAGGGAGGAGGAGTTTTTTTTAAAAAAGAGAAGAGGAGAATTATTTTGGGGGTGGAATTTTGGAAAAGTACCCTCGTGACCGCCGTGGCCTTTTTTCGCTTTAGTTCATAAAAGAAAAAAAAAAAGAAAGAAGAGAAAAAAGAAAAAAGAGAAAAAAAAAGAAGAAGAAAAAAAAAAAAGAGAAAAAAAAAAAAAGAGAGAAAAGAGAAAAAGAAAAAAGAGAGAAGAGAAAAATATAAAAAAGAAGAAAAAGAAAAGGACAGATCGAAAAGGGGAATTGGGCGTCCCTTCTCGGTTTTTGGGGGTGGTTGGCTTCGGTGTCTTCCTGGTCTGTGGTCAGTTTCTCCTCCATGTTGGAGGGGCCTGCCCTTGGGTTCTGAAAAGTAAAAGTGGTGCAAGTTCCTTTTGGCCATGGATGTGGCTGCTGCCTCTCTCGTGAAAAGTAATCGGGCCCCTCCCCCTAGGGAGACCGATTTCCTGGCCGCTCTGTTGGAGGGGGGGTCGTGTGCCGCCCCAGAGGCATCCGAAAGTGTTGTATCCCCCGTCGTGTCCCTCAGTAGACCCGCAGTTTTGTCTGCTCAGGAGGAGCTCAAGAAAGTTTGCCTAGTCGGCCAAGTATTTGGCCCTAGGCCCCCGCTCGAAATTGTGCGACAATGGCTTCGAAAAGAGTGGTTCCCTCGAGGACTAATTGTCAGCAAATGTCAGTTCTTACCAGCAAACCACATGCTGCTAGTCTTTGAGAATGAAGAGATGGCGTTCCAAGCCCTAAGCGTTGGCACCTGGCAGTTTGGTCGGGCGACCCTGTGCCTATTCAGATGGTCCCCGGACTTTACTCCTGACAAATCGAAATCACTGCGGTACCCGCTATGGGTTGAGCTCCCTAACCTCCCTTACTTCTTGTACAACTTCGTGTGGGACATTGTCTCTCCTATCGGCAAGCCGTTGGCTTCACGCGAAGACATTGGTGGTCTCATCTATGAAGGTGCAAGACACTCGTTCAATGCTAGGTGGCACCCACAAATTTGCGTCGAGGCCGACCTCTCTTTGCCGCTTCCATCAATGATCAAAGTGGACATGGGCGAAGGTGATGTTTGGGAGCAGGTTATCACCTACAAAAACCTCCCCAACGCGTGCTTTCGTTGTGGCCAACAAGGTCACAGGATTAAAGACTGCCCTATCAGGCAAAAAAACAAGCGTTCGCAAGAAGCCTCCAAAACTGCTCAAGACAACAACGGCGATTTGACCCACTCGACCAAGGAAGGGGAAGGCAAGGGCTTCCTCAATCCTCAAGCTGATGCTGATGGCTTTACTGAAGTTAGAAGAAGAAGGAAAAGAAGTCCGAGGGCCAACGGTGAGAGAAACAACCTGCCACTTACCCCCAACAGCAATTTGTACTGCAATCTAGGAAAGGAGATCAACGAGCTTGACTATCCAAGCGGGAAGCCACTCGAGGTAGACACCTACGACAATGCCCTAGAGATCCCTGACAACAAAGAAACCCCCCAGGAGGGCTATACCACAAGCAAAGAAGATGGATTCACCACTAGTAATGAAGACAACATGGATAGTGAAAGTTCCATCATTGGATCGACGATCCCGGAAACGGTGCCGAGCACGGGGCCCTACTCTCCCCAGCAAGGTGTTTCCCGCAAAGGAAAACAACCTATGGAGCTACCCTGGAAAAGCCCCTACAAGAACCGATTTCTAAGTCGGGAACAGATCCCAGCGAAAAAGAAAGATGAAGCCAAGAGAAGAAAGGACAAGGCTCCCTCCCGCAAAGAGGGATCAATTCAAAAATGATTGTCATCTCGCTTAATGCTAGGGGGCTAACCGACCCCTCAAGAGCGGCCATCATTGGTCAATGGCTCCGTGACACCAGCTTAAAACCAGACATTATATGCATTCAAGAGATCAAAATTGACGGAGAAGACCTTCTGAAACGGCTCAGACAGGTTTCCTCGGCCCATGTGTGGATCCCAACAAAGCACCAGCGGGGGTCCGGTGGAACGGCCATCGGTGTTAAACAACCCTGGCTTGAAAAGCTCGAGAACTCCATTGAAGATGTAAATCACCGCTGGATTGCGGTTTCTTTTGGTGCTCCCCTCTGTGTTACTATGGTTTCTTTATACGCCCCTAACGGGGATTTGGAGAGGCTGAACACTTGGACTTCTCTTGACTCACTTCCTCACAACGTGATTATATGTGGAGACTTCAACATGGTGGAGGACCCTATGGACAGATGGATGGGCAAGGGCAGGGTCATTGACAGTCGGGAGAAAGAAACGTGGGACATGACCAAACTCCACCTGGATCTGGTCGAATTCAAAGACTCGAATGGCTTTTCCTGGTCGAATCTCCAAGCGGGCGAGGATCTGAGGAAAGCTAGACTTGATAGATGCTACATCTCTCAGAGCTTTACTCATCAGTGGGGCCACCCTTCAATCACGCAACGTACTGACCTCACCATCTCCGATCACTACCCGATCGTTATCACTTTTCAACCCTCCAACAGGACCCACAAGGCTCCGTGGTTCCATGCCAACGCCTCCACCTTCTCTCTCCCCTCAGTCCATCAAGAGATTGCCGATGTGTGGAAGGTGGCGTTCGCCTCTGGCTTGGCCCCAGCCAAGTGCTGGAGAAGTGCGGTCGACAAGTCTCGCAAGATCATGATCAGAACTAAGAAGATGCTCGAGACAGTGCGGCGGGCTCGTAGGGAAGCGCTTTACCACAGACTCTGGCGACTCGAGGAGGAAGTGAACAAAGGAAAACACCAAGCCCAGAAAGGTCTCCGAAGAATCAGAGCAGCGTTGAGATACGAGGAAGAAATACAAAGGAAAAACTTGCAAATATTCTTCAAGGAGTGGTGGGCTGGAAAAGCCGACAAACCCACCAAAGAGATGTGCAGTATCCTTAAAAGGAAACACAACAGAGAAACGATCCCCCTACTGCTAGACCCACATGGCAATGTATGCAACTCGGAAGAAGATAATTTTGGCATCATCGAAGGGCACTTCACGAGCCTCCTGGGAACCTCGAACCCCCTCTCCCACCATAGAAGGGATTGCATGGCTGCCATTTCTAGGGTTTCCCCCCGGAGAATACCACCCAACCTCCACTCCCTGCTCCATGCCCCGATCTCTGAATCAGAAATCATTGAGGTCATTGATGCCCTCCCTCTCGGCAAAAGCCCGGGACCCGACGGACTCACTAACGAGTTCTTTAAATCCTTCAAGCTGGTGGTCGCCACCCCTCTTCGGATGGTTTGGCAAGAAGCGCTAAAATTTGGTGCTCTTCCTTCTTGTATAAATAATGGAATTATCAAGCTGATTCACAAGAAGGGGGAAAAAAACAGAATCGAGAACTGGCGGCCAATTACGATGCTCCAAACAGGGTACAAGATTGTCGCCAAAGTCATTGCCAACAGACTTGCGTGCCACCTGAGATCTTGGCTTAGCGAGGACCAAAAAGGTTTCATCAAAGGCAGATCCATCCTGGAAACCATTATGGATATTTGGGAAGGTATTCAATTTGCAAATGAGTCTAATCAAGATGTGGTCTTCCTCAAGATCGACTTTGACAAAGCCTATGATAGGCTAGAATGGGACTATATTCTGCAGTCGCTACAAGACCTCGGATGTAGTCAGAAATTCACCAAGATGATCGCGACCCTTCTCGGCAACGCAACGACCCAAATTAACGTTAACGGCAAACTGTCGAAGGCGATCCATCTTAAAAGATCTATTAGGCAAGGGTGCCCTCTTGCCCCCCTTCTCTTTGCCATCGCCACTGAGGGGCTGAGCAGACTTGTGGCTCATCACGTGGAGGCTGGCAATATCAAAGGCCTCCAACTACCCCACGACCACAATCAAATCATCATGAGACTATTTGCTGACGACATGAACGCGTTCGTTCACAATGATAATACCAGCCTGGAGACTTTCTGGAGGTGCCTTGATACCTTTTGTGAGGCCTCTGGATCCAAGATCAACCACAATAAGACCGCCTTTAGGGCCATCGTGGGACACCAACCTGGCCTTCTCATTGCTCATGGCTGTCAAATCATTCCGCAGGGCCAAATCTTTCGGCTTCTTGGAATCCCCTTGGGATTTGGCGTCTCTATGGAGCAGCGATGGAACTGGGTGCTGGCCAAACTTGAAAACAAGCTCAACTACTGGAGAGGCATGCAAATCAATCTCGCTGGACGGGCGATGGTTATCAACACGTTCCTCCTCTCGTCTACCATCTATTTCCTTTCTTGCTGGAGACCGAATGAACAAGGCCTGTCCAAACTGAATAGCATCTGCAGAAACTTTCTTTGGATGGGTGATCATAACAGAAGGGGGGTGCCTAAAATCAAATGGGCCATCTGCACCAGCCCTAGAGATAGCGGGGGGCTTGGCATCCTGGACATTGGGTGTATGGCTAACAAACTGGCAGCCAAATGGATGATCAAAGCTTGGTGCAATAGGGAGGCCTCATGGGCCAAGCTGATCTTCAGAAACAAAAATGAGTTGGCCCTCACGGGGTCCCCGAACTGGAAGAACCTTGACATCATGACCCTGCTATTCTCCCCGATACCTGTCTTCCCGAAGGGCTCCAGTCTCGTATGCTCTCTTTGGAAGGGCTGGAATAGAGTCAAAAGCTTCACAAGAATTAGTGAGGACTGGAAGTGGGCGGCCGGAATCAGACAAAACGACTCTATCTGGTTTCCGATACAGGGCATCCGGAGTGTGGAGTCGTGGAACATTCAAAATGCCAAGAAGTTATGGAACAAAGGATTCAAAAAATGGAAACACCTCTGGAAACATGACACCAACAGTTGGATCAACTTCGAGGATATCGACCCTCGCATAAACATCTCCTACGAAGAATGGAACACCTTGCAAAGCAGATGCCTCGCTTGGGAGCGCCACAAAACTCGCCTTCTCATGGGACATGATGCTCCGAACGCGCGTGGTCTCAAATGGCACAATGGAAATAGCCTTCTCAAAATCCCGAACATCAAAGAAACGACTGACCTCCAGATCAGCCTCAACAAGAAGTGGTGCCTGACTTGGACGCGGCTTCGGTGGGACATGAAATTCATGGGTATCTGGCACCCACTTATAGAGATTAAGAAGTCTGTGCTCTTATGGCAAATTCTTCATCGAGGAATTTGGACTAACCAAAAGGCTAGCAAAATTTGTGGGATCCCTCCGTGGTGCAAACGCTGCCACCGTGCTATCGAAGATGTCCCACACATCTTCCTTACTTGCCCCAACTCCTACAGAATCTGGCAGACGGTTGGACTGAAAATCAGAGTTCAGAAACAGCTTAGCTGGAAACAAGTCCTTTTGGGAGAAGCGATTGGATGCTCTGCGGCTCTCTGGAACGCAATCAGAGGGGAAGTCCTGTGGAAAATTTGGCGGGAGCGGTGTGCTCTCAACTTCGGCGACCCTCCCAAGGAGTGGACGATTGAGAAATCTCTTTTCCTCCTTGGCAAGAGGATTGTCAACAGTAAGAAATCCCCCCCCTTCAGGCACCATCAAGTCCTCCTTTTGATCAACAACAAGCTCAAACCCAAGTGGGTCCCGCATGAGGGCGACGAGAGGGTGATCAACCTTCTTTGTAATGCAACCTAGGAATCAACCAAGCCTCCCCCGCTTTGTGGGATTCGGGGGGTCCCGTGGGCACTAGTCCCCTTCTTTTGTACCCTTGTTTCTTAATTTAATTCAAGTCCGGGAGAGTAGGCTATTGCCGAACTTCCTTTATAAAAAAAAGAATAGGCACTTTTCCTTAATGCCACTCAGATATCTCAATATCATCTTGACCGCTTCCCAATGCTTCTTGCCAAGGTTAGACAAATATCTGCTCACAACTCCCACTAGAAATGCAATGCTTGGTCTCATAGCTCCAATAGCATACATGAGACTAACCACAACAAATTGATAAGGAATTTTGGTCATGAACTCCTTTTCCTCATCTAATTTGGGGCAATTATCCTTGTCCAATTTCATATATGTAGGTAAAGGTGTACTCAATGCCTTATCACCCTACATATTGAACCTATGAAGTACTTACTTTAGATATGTACTCACTTTGAGAAAAGTATATGCATCTTTTACTTATATCATGAGTAATGCACATCCCAAGAATATGTTTGGCATCTCCCAAATCCTTCATATCAAATGTCTCACTCAACTTCTTTTTGAGCAACGACAAGTCATCAGAGGACTTCCCAACAATCAACATATCATCGACATAAAGTATCAAGAATATCAAGTTGCCATATGGGCATCTCTTTGTCTAGAGACAATGATCCTCACATTTCATAAAAGCATCAAACTTTTGGTGTCATTTTCCAGGGTACTATTTAAGCCCATATAAGCTCTTCTTTAACTTATAAACTAGACTTTGTTTGTTAATAACTACATAGCTCTCTAGTTTTTCCATATAGATCTCATCTATAAGATCTATTACACTTATGTGTTCCTCAACTAACTTTGATGTGGACCTTTTCCCTATATATGGGCACTTTTTACTCTAGTGCTAACTAGAGGTTTCATCCCCATGTTACCACATACATGATTCACTCATATGTGGTGTTACTTTGTACTTAGGAACATTATTCAGCTCTTACTTCAATTTTGTTCATCATCAATATAGAGAGCTATTCCAGTCATTCATCTTCTCTATGTGTCTTCCTACATTTGTGCTCCTTGTGTGTGCTTCTTGTTTGTCTCTTGCACTTCTACACACAAGCAATAGTGGTATCATAGTAGGTTCAGCTCCTTCTCAATTTTTGGTTTTCTGCATCATGGCAAATACACGCTTTTAACAGTGCAAATAGACTTCAGAGCATAGACTAGTGATTTATAGCATCCAAGAAACATTTTCAGTAGTTGCATTGTGATTTTATTCCCACTTCAAAGCCATGCAGTTAGAATCGCCATCAGAGTGACGAATTGTGAGCTGAAATTTCAGCACTCATTTCAGGTTTTGTTGAAGTAAAGATTTTGCCACATTCCACATTCTTGTTCTTTAGTTAAATGGCAAGAAACAATAACTTGTTTGGCATCCTTCAAGCTGAAGATAAGCTTGATGGGACCAACTATCCAATGTGTTCTTACATGATGAAACATGTTCTCGAGGCCAACAACTTTGGAACATAGTGATAGATGTAGATCAAAGACATGCAAGTTCTTCTACTTCACAATCTACTATCACACATGGAGCTTCTTCCTCTAGTACAGTGCTTACTCCTTCTCCACCTACATAGAAGAAACTTTGATGGGATGGAAAAGATGCTCAATCTAATGCATTGATTTCACTTTCTATGAAGCATCATATGGTTATGCACATTTGGTCATGGTCTACATCAAGACAAGCATGACACACTCTTGCTTCTTTGTATGTCATGCCTAATGAAGCATGTGTTGCATACTTGAGGATGAATGTATGGCTGAAAATGAGTCTATGGATGTGTATGTGATACGGATCAAGGACTTGAAAGAGCAATTGGTAGATATATATGAGATTATTTTGGATGCATCACTCATCTCTACATTGTTGAAAGGATTACCAAAATATTTTCAAAGACTTGCCACTACACTTCGTTTGGTTGCAAAAGGGAATCCCAATATGTATTCATTTGATGAGGTTGTGTCTCTTCTTTTGCAAGAAAATCAATCTAGAGTGAATAGGAGTGCTTTGAATGAGGGAACTCAAGCAGTTGCTATCTCACAAAAATGGAAAGTAAGTATGGTTCAGCTTTGGTTTCATCAAAACCAAAGCCTCAACCTTCCTCTTCCACTCATTCATCTAATGATGTTGATTTGAAAAACAAAAAGAGATGAAAATATTTTTGAAAGGCTGACCATACTATTGATGAGTGTAGAAAGCTTGCTAGTAAGCGCAATGAAAAGAAGAAGGAATCCAACATGTCGATTGTTGAAAATTCTTCAAATGCAAAGAATGATGAAGCCAACATGGCTCAAGATTTTTGGGCATGTGTTGTTACATTTCATTATGATGCATCATTGCATTCTAAATATATGGTCGTGAGTGAGGTTTATTCGGATTAGTTCTTTGATAGTGGTGCTTCAAAGCACATGACTTCATGCAAAAGGTTTTTTGCATCTTTGAACGATGAAGAAGACCAAGAGCTTTGTCGCTGTGACTATCTGACAAAGTTGAAGAGCTATGGTAGTTCAAACATCAGAGGTGGTTGTTCCACACCATAAATAGATAGAGGGAAAGAGAAGATAAACTAGAGAGAGAAGAAAGTAGTCTCTCACTACTTATGCACAGATAAGTGGCAAAAAGGTGTTCCTTGCATTTCGATAAGAGTAGATTTTTATTTTTAAATATAGAGAGCCATTTGGCCAATAAAAAACAGATAAGATTCTTGGATAGATTTCCCTCTAAGCTAGAGGTGTTCACATTTATATAGAAGAAAGCTCATAGCTATTAATCCCTCCTTTGAGCTTGATTATACAAGAAGATCTTTGAGAACTATCCTTCCCTCACAACTAGGCTAGGCTGGTACAAATATATTTTTCCTTCCCATGTATAAAGGTGGTACAATATTTCCTTCCTTCAACAAATCCTTATTGGTGGTACAGACTTATTGGTGGTACAAATCCTTCCCTATACATATGAGGATGGTACAAAAGGGATGTTTTACAAAACATCATCATAGTTGAAATCGACTTGAGCTTGTTGTTCTTCATTTTTCTCCTCTATTAAATTGATGTTGCTAGAGATTTTGAAAGCTCCTTTGTTTTTGTTGTTGTTGTTGTTGTTGTTGTTGTTGTTGTTGTTGTTGTTGTTGTTGTTGTTGTTGTTTTTCCCATTTTTCTTTTTGTTACTAATCGATAATGCTTTGTAGCATGGTTGGGTTTACCACATATTTTGCAAGGGTTAACTTGAAAACAATCTTTTGAGAAATGGTTGGTGCGATTACAATGAATGCATTTTGTAGTTCCTACAACCAAGGCATTTGTTGTGATTAATCATGATTTTTGAGTTATTCTCATGTTGTTTTAGAGAACTGATGACATCTTCTAGTTTAGGGATAGGGTCATTTTCTTTTAAAACCATTACAATTTGTCCAAATTTATCATCAGGAATAGCTTTGAGTAGGATGGCTACTTGATCCTCATTTTCAATGGGGCATTGCAAATAAGATAATTGGGTACAACTACTCTTTAGCTTGTTTCCCCGTGATACATGGTAAGAGATTAAATTTGAAATTTAAGTGATATTTTGGATTTTCTAGAACTAGCTCGAAAATTTTGCTCTAGAGTGATCCACGCTTGATTTGCCATAGTGCAATCATCCAATATATATACATAGTTATCATCTAAAGAGGTGAGTAATAGTCCAAGTGCTTGTTCATCCTTTTCAATGAAATGTGGTAGCCCTCTTCTATGCTCAAGTGTTTCATCTAGTGCCAATGGTTTTGTGACGGACCAAAGTTGTATGGTCATAAGATGCCCCTTAATTTTTGTTTGCCATGTATGAAAACCTTGTCCATTAAACTTGTCTAAAGGCCTTTAACTCATATTGGAGAGGTCTTAACTCTTGGAGACTATCCAAGGATAGTGTCTAACTCCTTATAATAATCTTTTCTAAAATCTTATTTTGATGAGAAGGTCTTACCACTCAAAAAGAGGGCAATTTCTAATCCCATTTAAGCATAGTGACCTTAAAATGGTCCTCTTGAAAGGAGATAAGTTTCTTATAAATGTTTATGATCAGTGATAGTAGAGCGTTGACTAGATTGCACCACAAGCTAGTAATCAATCTTGTCTATTAGGTGTAACAAGATTATGCAAATTTAGAAGTTCCAATAAGATGGATAAACAATATGATGTGATGTACAACACAGGTGACATTTTATGTGTGTTCTTTTGTTGTGCCATACTTTCTGGCAAGTGTGTAATGTATATTCTAGCCCCTTGCACCTTTGACTGGTTTGTGCCCCAATGAACAGAGGCTATTGTTAGAAAAGGAAGCGGAATGAAGATGGTCTTATGAAACAGTACATCACAATAAAATAAAGAGATGACATGAACCATACTATAATAATTAGATATAAAATATAACTAGATTTGTTGCTATCAATTACTAGCATCACACTTTGGCATTGTAGATACTTGCAATCTCAACACCTTCATCTTACTCATCAGCATCATTCGATCTTCCATACATGTCGATACTCATACCTTGCTAATGTTATTAGCATGTGTGACAATATGCTCCTTGTTGATAGTGTGCTTATCAAAAACTAAGAAGTTGTGTTCACATTGCTTAAATTCTTCACTACTTATGGTCGTTTCCATGTGGGAGAAGCACATTAAGCACAAAAACTGAATTTCTTGCTAGAAATCA
Organism: Ceratopteris richardii; assembly: GCA_020310875.1. Lineage (NCBI taxonomy): Eukaryota > Viridiplantae > Streptophyta > Polypodiopsida > Polypodiales > Pteridaceae > Ceratopteris > Ceratopteris richardii. Next base: position 109,463,918 of record CM035410.1, read on the forward strand.
AAAACTTATAAGCTATTAACAACCTTCTACCTCAGCATTGATGAAAGTGATGAATGAAATCTTCAATGGCATCAATCCTTGTTCACATGAACATCCACATAGAAGCAAAATTTGGAATTCGATGGTGTCACCAGAGGCAACTTCAACAAGCACAACTAGAAAACAAATCTAGAGCTTTGTTTTTCAAAGACTTTGGCTTGATATGAGTTTCTCAAGTTGTATGGCACATAGTGTGAGAGGAGCTCCACAATAGGCACAAGTACACTATCACTGACTTATGCACAAATGGCGAAGAAAATCCGAATTTGGAAGTTGATTTTGCATGCACAACACCTTGTTGATATCCACCATGGATTCCACATCAGTACTCATGAGTGAGGAGAGCTTCAAGTTCATTTGCAATGTGGTTGTTTAGCTTTTGCATAATCATATGTTGCTCAAGTTGCTCTAATACCATATGAACAAAACCAAGAGCTATGGCATAGTCACTAAGGCCAAGACCAACACCAAGAGCTATGGTGTAGTGACTATCTGACAAAGTTGAAGAGCTATGGCAATTCAAACATTAGAAGTGTTTATTCCATGCCATAAACAAACGGAGAGAAAGAGAAGATAAACTAGAGAGATAAAAAAGCACTCTCTTATTATGCATGCATAGATAAGTCATGAAAAGGTGTGTCTTACATCTCGATAATATTAGATTTCTTTTTATAAAAAAAATAGAGGGCCATTTGGCCATCAGCATATAAGATTCTTGGATAGATTTCCCTCTAATTTAGAGGCGTTGACATGTATAGAGAAGAAAGCTCATGTGGTGTGTGAAAACAAAAGATGCACCAAAAGGAGGACATGTGGTGTGTGCAAACAATGCCTTTTATCCTATCATTGGAGTAAGATAAATTGAGCTTACAACTGCAAATGGAGGTGTGATTCTCTCGAAAAATGCATTATATATACCTAGTATCAAGAAGAACTTAATTTCAGTTCTATTGATTGGGAAAGTTGGACTTCATGTACACTTTGTTTATGATAAGTGTATGGTTCATGATTTTAAAAATGGTGATATTATCGTGATGTCCGATACATTATGTAATGGTTTATATCTCTTGGACACATATAAGAGGGCTTCCTCAAATGCCCTGGTTGATCATACTTCTTCCATGGCTGAAATGGAGCCTTGGCATGCTCATTTTGATCACTTGAACTTCAATAGTTTGCTTTACTTGCAAAGGAAGCACATGGTAATTGGTTTGCCAACACTTGAGTCCATTGAAAATCATGCATGTGAAGGTTGGATTCTTGGAAAAATGCATTGTGCTTCTTCTCCAAAAGATAATCATGCACACACTACAAGAAAATTTCCGCTTGTTCATGGTGATGTATGTGGTCCCATCAAGACTCCATCTTTTGGGAAACATGTATTTTTTGTTACTTTCATTGATGATGCTACTCACCATACATGGGTGTATCCTATGAAAGCAAATAATGAGATATTTTCTTGCTTCAAAGCATTTTTAGCTATGGCTCAATTTTTTTCTTCAAACAAGATTTTTACTCTATGCACAGATCATGGTGGTGAATACATGTCACATGAGTTCAATGCTTTTCTTCATGAAAAAGGAATTTCACACCAATGTATGGTGTCATATACACATAAGAAAAATGGTGTTGTTTAGCATAAAAATGGAACACTCCTTGAAATGGCACAATGTATGGTTAAAGGAAAGTACCTTCCTTACAATTTTTGGATGGTAGCATTCATGTGTGTAAAATATGTGTTGAATCACTGCCCTACAAAAGCATTGAGATTCATCATTCTTTATGAGGCTTGGAATGGATATAAACCTATGGTTAGTCATATGTACGTGTTTGGTTTTTTGGCATATGCTTTTGTGCCATCACAACAACGTAAGAAACTTGATGAAAAAGCAAAGAAATATATATTTCTTGGTTATAGTGCTGAAACTAAGGGCTATTGTTTGTACCATCCATTGTTGAACATCCAATAGTTAGCTCTAAAGATGTGTTTGATACACTCATGCCTTTTTTCCAAAGTGGTGCACTTGATTATGGTCATCTAGACCATCCAACTGAGACTCGAAGGGATGAAAAATTCTAGGAAAATAGAGCTTGACTATGGCCATGTAGACTAGCCAACTAAGGCTCAAAGAGCTAAAAATATAGAGAATTTTTAGCCAAACATGGCTGATATTTTTAAGCCAAAAAGGGTCAGCATTGCATGAAATTTCCAGCCACATATGGCTTAACATTTTCCATAAAATATGGATGAAAATGAGCATGAAATTCAGCCCATGCATTACATGTTGACAATGTATTACATAATGAACGCATGTCTATCCAGAGTGCACAAAGTATGCCAAAGTGGTTGAAACAAACTTCGAAGGAAAAAAATTTGAGTACACCTTCACTTGGTAGAACAAGATCAAGCTCTCACCATGCATCAAGTAAGTTGGTGGGTTATTCTCTTATTGCAACAGCATGTAATGAAGAGCCACTTACTTTTGAAGATGCATGTGATGATCCACATTGGATGAGTGTTATGCAATCAAAAATGGATTGCATACATAGGAATGGTACTTGGGAGTTATGTGCATTATCAAAAGGGAAAAATTCCATTGGTACAAAGTGGGTTTACAAGATTAAAATAAATTCATACGGTAGCATTGATCACTACAAAGCTAGATTGGTTTCCAAAGGATATGTGCAACATTATGGCATTGACTATGAGGAAACTTTTTCACCTACTTCATGCATGACTACCATTCATAATGTGGTTGCATTGGCTACCCAACAAGGTTGGAAAGTACGTCAGTTGGACATAAAAATAGCATTCTTGAATGGTGATTTGCAAGAAGAGGTTTATGTGAAGCAACCTCTTGGATTTTCCATGAAAGGGAAAGTGCATATGGTTTTTCACTTGCATAAAGCCTCATATGGTCTCATGCAAGATCCATGTGCATGGTATGAAAAAATCCATAAGCATGTGATTGCTCTTGGCTTCACATGTAGTCCAATTGAAAGAATACTCTATGTACTCAAAGATGGGGCTGACCTTATGATGCATGTTCCTTATGTTGATGGAATACTCTTGACTGGGTCATGTGATGCAAAACTTGATATCCTTATGGATGATTTGTAGCATACTTTTGATGTCACTTATCTTGTTCATTTGAGCTACTATCTTGGCATCTAGTTTGTATCCATTGAGGGGGGGAGTTATTATGCATCAAGCAAAGTATGTTGAAAAATTGCTTCAGCATTTTGAGTTTGAGGATTGCAATCCAGTTTCTACACTAGTTGAGATAGGATTTAGGTTCTTAGTTGAGGAATCCAGTGATGCATTTGACACTTCTTTTTATCAGCAAGTTGTCGGATGTCTTATATATTCATGCAACAAAAGGCCAGATATATAGTATGCAATTTCCCACTTGAGTTGATTCATGCATAGACCTAGTGTTGTCAGGATCTTGCTCATGCGCAAACAGAGGTTACAAATGCAAAAAACACACAGAAGAATAGAGACAACAAAAGACGAGTCTGAACGCAGTATTGGGTGCAATCTCCCCCCATGCACCCTGTTTCGACAGTCCACAGAGTGCATGTATTTATAGGAATTTTGATTACATCGAAAAGAGTGGTTACATGAGAGCGGCTTCGAAAAGCAAGCGTGAAACTAAAAGTTGGTAACTTTTACAGAAATCCATTGCTTTCAATAACAGAAACTGCGGTCTACAATGACCCTTATTCTAACCATTACTTTTCTAACTGTTTCTAACAATAGAACCTTCTACGCAGGTTTATTTACAAGCTAAACAATAATTATTCGGATTATTGATATCCGCCCTTTCACGCCTTGCACGCTCCTCATGAACCTTCAGTTGCTATATCAAAAACATCAAAAACACATTAATACATCAATAATTTAACACTCTAACAATGCATTGTTCAATAATAATTTAACACTCCAACAATGCATTGTTCAACATTTTCCATGTTTCAATCCAACAATGCATTGTTCAACATATTCATGTTACACTCCAACAATGCATTTTTCAACATATTCCATAAGTTATAACATGCCCCTCAGTTGAAAAAGCAACTGACCTCAGTTGATAAAATAATAAACATGGATGGCCAGTCACATGTTTCATCACTGAATTAAGAAAATAGGCATGTGCCATGCAAAAACACATGCATGGAAATGTTCATGGAGTTGTTACATTAATGTGTTTGTGTATGATATGCATAAATTAAGTGGCCATAATGAGGTGTTAATTGTGTTTTATGTATCCATTGACATTCTTCAATAGAGTGATTTTTTTACTTAACCAAATATCGATGATATTGAGTACCTGTGCATGTAGTAGTGACATCATGATCAATGATTTTCTCAGGAACTAAGATTTCAGATTGTTCTTCAATTAAAGGAGGGTCATCAAGAAGGGGAGCAAGTGGTAAAGTTCCTTTAAATGGTTTAAGTAAACTAATATGAAAAGAGTTATGAATAGTCCAATGAGATGGAATATCTAATCTAAATGAATTATCATTTTCTATAATGTGAAACGGTCCATAATAGTGTGGTGCAAGTTTAATTTTAGGATGCTACAAAATATTTTTGAGATGCTCTTGACTTTTCCTAATGTGCTTGTGAACATCATGAAGTATAGAAACGTGATCTTGAGCAATAGAATCAGCCATCGGAATGTCGGTTTGGGTGAGGGACATGGGAGTGGGAAGCTTTTTACCAAAAACAATTTCAAAAGGTGCATGACATGTAGTGGTGTGTGTAGTGTTATTGTAAGCAAATTGAAGCAATGGCAACTTTTCATCCCAGTTATTAGGATTATCTAATGAATAACAACGCAATAAATCAAGAATAGTATTGTTTGTAGCCTCACTTTGTCCATTACTTTCAGGATGAAATGCAGAACTAAAATCTATTTTAGAACCAAAATGTTGAAATAAGGCAACCCAAAAATGAAAAAATCTAACATCACGATCAGATAACATTACTTTAGGAAATCCATGATGTGGGAAAATGCATTTAATAAATAATTTTGCAGCTTGAGGTGCAGTCAAAGTTTTTCTACATGGAATGAAATATGCATATTTACTAAACCTATCAACTATTGTCCAGATCATATCATTATGTGATGAAGTGATGGGAAGACCTGTGATAAAATCCATAGAGATTTGTTCCCATGGTTCATTTGGAATGGAAAGTGGCATTAATAATCCAAATGGTTTACCATGATGACGTTTGAGACGCTGACATACTATGCATTGAGAAATGGTGCTTTGTATGCCTCTATGACCCATGTAAGATGGTTCATGCATTTCTTTAATGACAAAATCTTTAAAAGCTTGGGTTATGCACAATCTATGTTGAAAATAGAGAAAACCATTATGAAATGTATAATGTTCATCAGATAAAGATGCACCATTCTTGAAGTCATGCCATGCACGTGAAAAATACAAATCAGATACATAAGTGGAAACCATTTCTTGAAAAGAATGTATTTGGATGGCAGAAATATTATGCAAAACAACAGAATGCGAAGGATAACGGCTAAGAGCATCCGCTACAACATTCGCTTTACTAGGCTGATATTGTATCATGGGTTGGAAATTTTGAATGAATGATGCCCATTTAAGATGCCTATCAGAGATTAAGGGCTGATTTAATAAATGCTTAATTGCCTGTTGATCGGTTTTGATTAAGACCTCAGAGCCCATAAGATAGTGTTTCCAAATTCATAGAGCATGCACAACTGCTAACAATTCTTTATCATATGTAATATAATTTTGTTCTAAAGGCTTAAGCTTTCTACTCTCAAATGCGATAGGATGGTCATTTTGCATTAAAACTACACCTATTCTTGAACCACTAGCATCAGTAACGACATGAAAGGATTGTGAAAAATCAAGTAACTGTAAAACAGGTGCACGTGAAAGTGCATGTTTTAGTTTTTCAAAGGACTATTGTTGGGTAAGTCCCCATGCAAATTTTATTTTCTTTTTCAACAAGGTAAGAGGCAATGCTAAATAAGAAAAAATTCGAACAAACTTCCTATAGAAACTAGCCAACCCAAGAAAAGAACGAACATCATTGACTGATTGTGGTGTAGGCCATTCTACGATAGCTGTAATCTTTTTCGGATCCAAATGCACACCTTCACTTGAAATAATATGTCCTAAATATTCTAGCTTACGTTGAAAGAAGTAACTCTTTTCAGGATTAGCATAAAGTGTGTTCTCTCGTAACAAATGAAAAACTGTTTCAAGATGCTTTTCATGTTCACTATCATTCTTATTGTATACAAGTATATCATCAAAGAATAAAAGAACAAAAGCTTGATAATCAAGAAAAATATTGTTCATCATTCGTGCAAATGTAGCAGAGGCATTAGTAAGTCCAAAGGGCATTACCATAAATTCATAATGGCCAGTTTGCATTCTAAATGCAGTCTTAAAAATATCACTTTGTGTCATATGAATCTGATGGTAACCCAATTTTAGATCAATTTTACTAAAGGCACGAGCTCCTCATAACTTATCTAAGAGATCATCTATTCGTGGAATAGGGTATCTATTCTTTATTGTGATCTTGTTAAGGGCTCTATAATCAATGCACATGCGATAAGTTTTATTCTTCTTCTCTAGTAAGAGAACTGGTGCTCCAAATGGGGAAGAACTAGGCCTTATAAGTCCTTTCTGTAGTAGGTCTTTTACTTGGTTTTCTATTTCCTTTTGGTATAGTGGGCCATGTCTATAAGGTGCTTTATGAGGAGGAGAACTACCAGGGACTAAGTCTATGCTATGGTCAAAGGATCCTCGAGATGGTGGTAGTTCAGAGGGATACTCAGACATAAAACAATCCTTATAAGTACTCATGAAAGCTTTATATGCATCAGGAAGTGTATGAATATAATCATTGATGACATTGACAAAAAAAATGCATGAGTTGAATCCTTTCCTAAATGCACGCTTTACTTGAGTGTGACTAATCAATGGAAACGGCTGAAAATCATGTCGTGCAGACAAAGTAATGATTTAACCTTTGAATTCAAAGTTAAAGGTATGTGTATGGTAGTCAATACGTGGGTTATAATGATGATGAAAAGGCATACCTAGTATAACATCCTAAGATTGCAAAGGTGCAATTAAAAATGTTCGTGAATCAACATATGGGCCTATGCTAATCGTAACATCTTGCACTTTTCGTGTTACATTATAACGACTACCTTGAAACGCAGATTTCACTTTATACAAGGAAGGAAACCTTTGTAATTTAAGTTCTTGTACTAATAAATGTGAAATGAAGTCATGTGAACTACCATCGTCATGTAGAATTTTAACTACTTTATTATTTATTGTACCCTGCATGCAAAGTAGAGAGTGAAGAGAGATATCGTTACCCAAGGTACTTAAGTCCTTCTCCAATGATTCCTCTGTCCAAACAGGAGGAATTTCTTCATCATGGACCTCCATGTTATGCAATTGAGCTGTGGCCGGTTTCATGTGAAGAGGTCGCAATCTGCACCTTATTTTTGTATGTCCAGGTTTACCACAATTCCAGCAAGTGATTCGTATTTGCTTCTGTCGGGCATCCACCGCTGAAGTTTGAAGGGTAGGTGGTTTGGTTGGTTGGAGAGATGAAGCAACAGGTGGAGTTGAGTAACTAGATTGTGGAGGACGAGGAAAACTAGGGTAAGATGGGGCATTAAAAGTACCCTTCATAGGAAATGCGGGTTTAACATAAAGTGGTCGTTGGCACGGTTGTTGTAGATGGATTGACTTGGTTATGGACTGGAATTCTTTTTCTGCATCATAGGCAAACGATATAGCCTCGTTGAGGGTTGTAGGTCATAAGGTGTGAAGCTTAGCTTGGATTCCCACCTCCAAACCATCTTCATATTTCTGATGCAAGATATCCTCCGGTACTTCTTCAAGCATTTGAACTAGTAAATTCTGCCAGAACCGCTCAGTGTAAGTAGTAACCGTATCACCCTCCTTCCATGTAAGGGTCATCCATGCACGTCGAACATGTAAATGGTATTGAGGAGGAAGAAAAGAATCCTTCACTTTTTCTTGGAAAGCCTTCCAAGTTGTTGGACGCTCCGTATTGTGCCGCAGGACATTCCACCAGAGTTGAGCTTTACCTACTAAATAGTTAGTGGCAAATTTAACTTTTTCACTTTCAACATACATCTCGTCAGTATAAAAATCATCAAACTGTGATAGCCAGGAAAGGAATAAAGGCCCATCCTTTCGGCCATCAAATCGTAAAAACTGGTAGTCTCTAGTACCAATCTTCGAATTAGTAACATCAGATTGGGCAGAAACAATAGCTTTTACTACTCTCGTAAGGTTGTCTTCCTCCGTTTGTATCTTTTGGAGGACTTCATCATGTTGTCGGATTTCATTCTGAGCTCCTTGAAGCTCATGCCGCAAGAGCTCTAGTTGTTGTTCAAGTGTTGCCTCAGGTAGAGGTGAATTACTGTAATCCTCCATGGTGCTCTTGGACCCTTAAGCTAGTGCTTTCCTCTCGGATGTACCCTCAGGGAATGTACCCTAGCAGAAAAGTACCCTGTCTGGATGTACCCTGATGTACCCTGACAGGATGTACCCTGTCTGGATGTACCCTGAGAAGTGTACCCTGAGACGCGTCGCGACGTGTCGCACCGTGCCTCCTTGAAAAGTGAGAAAAACTACAAGGTATGTTAAATATAAGAGGAAAGAACTTGAGTGACAACTCCAAGAAAGAGTGTAGTGGTAAAAGTGCTTCCCTTGAAAGTAGGAGGTTGTGGGTTCAAATCCTCCTACCTTAGGGAATCTAAACCACTCTATTGCCACTCAAAATTAAAATTGCCTTGCGCGTAGTCAATGGTTGCCAAGGGAGCCTTGGGTGCCAATGTTGCCAATGTATTGCCTAAGTTATTGCTTAAGTTCTTTGCCTTAGTCGAAGCCTTGGAGTAAGCTGAAGGAGTAAATGTAGGTTCTGGTTCTAGAACTGGAAACGGAAACGAAAACAGCGAACAATGAAACAGATCCCTCCGTATTGACGCATGCAGAGCTCTGATACCACTGTTGTTAGGATCTTGCTCACGCGCAAACAGAGGTTACAAACGTAGAAAACACACAGAAGAATAGAGATAGCAAAAGATGAGACTGAACGTAGTATTGGGTGCAATCTCCCCCCACGCACCCTGTTTCGACAGTCCAGAGAGTGCATGTATTTATAGGAATTTTGATTACGTCGAAAAGAGTGGTTATATGAGAGTGGCTTCGAAAAGCAAGCGTGAAACTAAAAGTTGGTAACTTTTACAGAAAGCCATTGCTTTCAATAACAGAAACTGCGGTCTATAATGACCCTTATTCTAACCATTACTTTTCTAACTCTTTCTAACAATAGAACCTTCTATGCAGGTTTATTTACAAGCTAAATAATAATTATTTGGATTATTGATATCCGCCCTTTCACGCCTTGCACGCTCCTCACGAACCTTCAGTTGCTATATCAAAAACATCAAAAACACATTAATACATCAATAATTTAACACTCTAACAATGCATTGTTCAATAATAATTTAACACTCCAACAATGCATTGTTCAACATTTTCCATGTTTCAATCCAACAATGCATTGTTCAATATATTCATGTTACACTCCAACAATGCATTGTTCAACATATTCCATAAGTTATAACACCTAGCATTAAGCATTGGCAAGTGGTGAAACATGTGTTTAGATATCCCAAAGGCACTTTGAGTTTAGGTCTCTTTTATGGTAGAGATATTCAGCCATTCTTGCGTGCTTTAGTGATTGGGCTGGTTGTTATGATACTCACATATCCACTAGTGGTTATTGCTTTTTCCTTGGAGACTCATGCATATCTTGGTTGAGTAAGAGGCAACCTATAGCACTGACATCGACTTGTGAAGCTGAGTATAGGGTAGTTTCACAGATACAGTGGAGTGTATATGGCTGAGATACTTATATCCCCATTTGCATGGTCTAGCTCTCCAGCCCTTTAAAAAAGGTACTAAATCCCAAGTACCATTCTTGTGAATAGAATCCAATTCACTCTTCATGACATGCTCCCACTTGACATGATCCTCTGTGTGCTGTTGATATATTTAGGTAGTGATGTGTGTGAACACTCTAGGACCGTCGGGGCACTTTTTTCCCTCTTTAGGAGGTTTTTTTCCCCCGGCTTGTATATACGCCTATTGCCCTAATGGGCTACTTATCTTTGTACATTCTCTAGTAATACATTCAGTATTGTGTGTTTGTGCTCCAAGCTTCTTCTTCTTCCTTGTGTTGTTCGCGTGCTTCCGCAGACGTCTATCTCCGACAATTGGTATCAGAGCAGGTCGTCGCTTCTTCTAGGGCGCCATCGACACTCCTCCGTTTGCAGTCTCAGATTCGCACGAAATTTGGTGAGCATACTCAAGGTGTTTCCAAGATCAAAACGCCTTCGCTCTGTGGTGCCGAAATCGCGATCTGAGCTCGTTTCGGCCTCCGAACGCACTATCGTAGCGCTTGTGCAGGCTATTTTGTCCTTTTGTGCCAAAGATATATACCAGTTTCTGTTCGCCAGTTTAAGCGTCTCGAAGTCTGCTACAGGTCTAGCAGAACTCGTCTTGGCAGTTCCATTCAACTTCTTGAGATACAGTCAATTTTTTGCATCAAGGTATTTTAGTCACCGGCCATGGCTGAAAGCAGTGATATATTCCGTATGTTGGCTGTTGAGGATAAGTTGGATGGTACCAACTACCCATTATGGGCTTATATGATGCGACATGTACTGGTTGCAAAAGGACTGTGGAACATTGTGCAGGGTGTTGAAAGACGTCCTGTTACACCTGCGACTACAGGTAGTACAAATACAGGTGCTGGAGGTACTGGAGCTGATGAAGATGGTGTCGAAGATGATATTCTGAAGATTCCTGTTCGTGCTGCTATTTCTGTTGCACCTACTGCAGAGCAGATTCGTTGGGATGGCAGAGATGCCCAGGCACATGCATTGATAGCTTTGTCTATCAAACGTGCCATTATTCCTCACATTCGCTCTTGCAGAACAGCAAAGGATGCTTGGGATACACTTACCACTTTGTACCAGGCTAGGAATGAGGCTCGTGTTGCTTACCTCCGAAAACAGTTGGAGAGTGAGCACATGAATGAAGGTGATTCGATGGACAGTTTTCTTACAAAGATCAAAGACCTGAAGGAACAATTGATTTCTGCTGATGAGGTTATACCAGATAGCTCACTTGTGCAGACCGTTCTGAATGGCCTTCCTGATTCATATCAGAGTTTTGCCTCTACTCTTCGATTGATGATGAAAGGCAATCCGAATGCCTTGTCATTTGAGGAATTAGTCTCTGTTCTGTTGCAGGAAGATCAGTCCAGGTAGAACAGGTCCATTATGCGTGTTGCAGATCAAGCTTTCCTGGCTAGTCAAAAAAGGAAAATGGAGCTCTTCTACTAGTAAGCAGAAATCTGCAAATGCTACACAATCGAAGAAGAATGGGCGTTTACTACTGTCTGCAGTTTTGACCCATCTTCTCATTATCAGTGCATGTCTACACTAGACTCAGATGTTTGGTACTTTGACAGTGGGGCAACCAAACATATTACCTCGCAGCGCAGTTTCTTCTCTTCACTCGAGCCTGCCCCTACAGGGAATACTGTCACATGCGCCAATAACTCCTCTTATCCTGTTATGGGAGTTGGTAAGATCATTCTGACTACTGCTGATGGTAGTTCTTTCACTTTGTCAGATGCTTTATTTGTGCCAGGGATCAAAAAGAACCTGTTATCAGTTTCTGCATTAGCCAAGATTGGCTTGGTTGTGAAATTCGTTGATGACAGGTGTACAGTCCATGATCTCTCAAATGGCGATGTGATTATTGCTTCTGGCATTTTATGTCGTGGGCTGTATAAGCTCATAGACTATGAAAGATCTGTGAATGATTCGGCATGTGCAGTTCATGATTCTCAGGCTATGTCAGATGCAAAGCTTTGGCATGCACGCTTTGGTCATCTGAATTTTGCTAGTTTGTTACGCCTGCAGAAATATGAAATGGTGTCCTCTTTGCCCAAACTTGAGGCACCTGGAAAACATGTTTGTGAAGGCTGTATTTTGGGCAAAATGCAGCGTTCTTCCTTTCCAAAAGATGGTTCAGTTCGGGCTATGCAGAAATTGTAGCTTGTACATAGTGATGTCTGTGGTCCTATGCAAACACCCTCTTTTGGAAATTACCTTTACTTCGTGACTTTCATTGATGATTTTTCCAAGCATGCATGGGTATATCCACTCAAAGCAAAGTCCGAAGTGTTCATGTGCTTCAAACAGTTTTTGGTTTTGGCTGAAAATCTATCAGCATGTAAAATGGGCACCCTCCGTTCTGATCGAGGGGGGGAATATATGTCTTCAGATTTTAATGCATTTCTGGCTGAACGTGGGATAAAACACCAGTGTATAGTGCCGTATACACCTCAACAGAATGGAGTTGCTGAACGAAAGAACAGGTCACTCATGGAGATGGCGAGGTGCATGGTCAAAAGTCAGGCTTTACCACATAGTTTCTGGCTTGAGGCTGTCATGTGTGCAGCATATGTACTGAACAGGTGTCCCACTAAAGCGTTGCAGTCTATCACTCCATATGAGGCTTGGCATGACCGCAAGCCATCTGTTGCTCATCTGCGTGTTTTTGGTTGTTTGGCATATGCATTAGTGCCTGAACAACATCGTAGAAAATTGCATGATAAGGCAGTAAAATGTATTTTTGTTGGGTACAGTTCTGAAAGTAAAGGCTATCGTCTGTATCATCCACAGACTAAACGCATTTTAGCCGTGATGTTGTCTTTGTGGAAGATGCTATTCAGCCATTGCTTTCATGTACTAAGGAGACATCTGTTAGCTCCAAAGACATGTATGATACTTTGATGCCTCTTTTTACAGGTGGACAGGCTAGTGCTGGTCCTAATGAGGCAACTTCTCAGCCTTTGCAGGTTTCATATGATGATGCAGATCATTCCATTTCAGATGCAGATTTACATGATGCACTTGCTGATGAGAGAGCTGATATTGAGCAGGCAAAAACTATGCCAAAATGGCTGGTGCAGACTTTGCGTGACAGCAAATTAGATGCACCTTTGTCATATCGTACTCGTTCAGGCTCTCATAGTACCTCCTTTGCATCAGATTGCTATGCTATGGCTGCATCTAGTCTCTGTGATGAGAATGAGCCTGTTTCTTTTGATGAAGCACAAAATTCAGAAAATTGGATGGCTGCTATGCAATCTGAATATGATGCTATAATGAAGAATGGTACATGGTCTTTATGTGACTTGCCTCCTGGAAAGAAGGCCATTGGCACTAAGTGGGTATACAAGCTGAAGCGTAAACCTGATGGTACAGTTGACAGGTATAAGGCTAGGCTTGTTGCAAAGGGTTATGCGCAGGAAAGAGGCATTGATTTTGATGAGACCTTTGCACCTACATGCCGTATGACTACTGTTCGGAGCATTTGTGCACTTGCAGCCCATCATGGTTGGAATATACATCAGTTGGACATTAAAACAACATTTCTGAATGGTGACTTGCATGAAGAAGTGTATGTTTTTCAGCCCCGTGGCTTTGTGCAGAAAGGGCATGAAAACCAGGTTTGCAGGTTAAAGAAGGCATTATATGGTTTAAAGCAAGCACCACGTGCTTGGTATGAGAAGATACATGCCTATCTAATTGCACATGGTTTTGAGAACAGTCCAACTGAAAGCACCTTATATGTTAAACGTGCTAATGATGTGCTTCTGATCATTGTTGTCTATGTTGATGACATGCTGCTCACTGGTCCTATTGAGACACATATTGCTGATTTTAAGGCTGATTTGCATGCCTCATTTGAGATGTCTGATTTGGGGCATTTGCATCACTATTTGGGCATTCAGTTTATGCACGTTGATGGTGGAATGGCTTTGTGTCAAACGAAATATATTGACACATTATTGCAGCGTTTTGGCCTTGAAGACTGTAAGCCTATTGCCACTCCTATGGAGACAGGTTTACGATTGAGTCTTCATGATTCTGGAGATGCATTTGATGTTGTTCTCTATCAGCAGGCTGTTGGATGCTTGATTTACTTATGCATTACTCGGCCAGATATTCAGTTTGCTATCTCACAGATGAGCAGGTTTATGCATTGCCCAGGAGTCACGCATTGGAAAGCGGTTAAGCGCATCTTTCGCTACTTGAGTGGTACTCGGCTACTTGGGTTGTTTTATCCCAAGGGGGGATCACTACCGCCAGATTTGCATGCTTTTTCTGACTCAGATTGGGTTGGTTGCTATGACACTCGTGTGTCCACCAGTGGTTTTTGCTTCATGCTTGGTAGCTCATGTATATCTTGGTTGAGCAAGAAGCAGCCTATTGTGGCCACTTCCAGTTGTGAGGCTGAGTATAGGGCAGCTTTCACAGCGATTGTTGAGTGTGTGTGGCTCAGACGCCTTATTTCTGATTTGGGTGTTGGCCAGTCTTCTGCCACCACCATCTTCACTGACAGTCAGAGCGCATTGGCAGTTGCGAGGAACCCTGTGTTCCATGCTCGCACTAAGCACATTGAGGTGCATTATCACTATGTCAGGGAGAGGTTCTCTGCTAGGGAGATCAGCTTGGCATATGTGCCCACGCAAGAGAACATTGCAGACCTTCTCACGAAGGCTCTGCCTAGGGAGAAGTTTGAAGCTTTCCGCAAAGCTTTGGGCTTACTTCCTTTTGTGGAGTGATTTCCACATAGCTCGGCACTTCCTTATACATGAGTGCCAGCTCCTTGTTCACCGCATCACTCCCAGGGGGGATTTGTTGATATATTTAGGTAGTGATGTGTGTGAACACTCTAGGACCGCCGGGGCACTTTTTTCCCTCTTTAGGAGGTTTTTTTCCCCCGGCTTGTATATACGCCTATTGCCCTAATGGGCTACTTATCTTTGTACATTCTCTAGTAATACATTCAGTATTGTGTGTTTGTGCTCCAAGCTTCTTCTTCTTCCTTGTGCTGTTCGCGTGCTTCCGCAGACGTCTATCTCCAACATGTGCATAGCCTCTTTGTAGCAAGAAGGCTCACAAGCATCTCCTAGCATAACAAAATCCAAACTTGGAACATATCTATCAGGTGGATGTGAGACACATGAAGAAAGTCCCAATGGTTGCTAAATAGGAACATTTGCAAATTGATCTCATTGGACATTCTCATGAACATCCCTATGTGGAGCATCTTTTATGCATATTGATTGGAGAACTAGTATCCACAAACAATAATCTTCTCACTTTAACCTCCTTAATGGGTTGTTTATGCATCTTAGACTCGTTGAAATTGACATCACTACTTTTGATCACTAATCGTGTTTTAGGATCTCATAAACGATACCCAAATTGGTCTTCTCGACCATATCCAAGAAAAATACATTTCTTTGAATTATGGTCCAACTTTTGTCTAAGATTCTTGGGTATATAAACATATGCTTCACACCTGAAGACTCGAAGATTATCACAATATGGTGGCTTCCCTATCCATAACTCTTGTGCAACTTTCAAACCTTTGGCAATACTAGGTGAAAGATTAATCACATGAATTGCACTCAATTTTGCTTCTACCCAAAATCCTTGTGAAAGGTTTGCATGATGAAGATAGTTATATTCATCCTTTCAACGACGCCATTCTATACTGGGGTATAAGGAGCTGTAAAATCTCTACAAATTCCTCTAGACTAGTCACTAAACAGAAAAGGTGGAATTCATGTGAGGTATACTCACCCCATCTAAACATAAAGACTTATGCTTAATTCCTTTTTCAGTCTCAACTAAAGCAAGCCATTTTATGAAAGTAGGGAATACCTCATCCTTTGATTTTATAAGATATGTCGAGACTTTTCTAGTAGCATCATCTATGAAAGTGACAAAATAAATAGAACCACCTAATGACCTTGTGGGAATAGGACCACACATATCTGTATGAAGGAGATCTAAAGGCTAAACCAAAGAGTCAATGTGCACCTTATGTACATTCTTATTTTGCTTCCCATATAGACAATTCTCACAATATGAAAAATCAAATAAAGATAACACAAGTAGAAAAAATGAGATATATTTTCCATTCCACTACAAGATATGTGGCCCAAACGGCCATGCCAAATACAAGCCATAGGTTGTTCTCTGACAGCTAATAAGTGTTCTTTCTGTGATACAAATAAAGGATAAAGTGAGTCAACTTTGGTTTTTTTTTTTTTGCAATAACCATAATACCCTTTGATATGCAAAAGGATTGAGCATAGAAAACTACCTTATAACCAAAGTCATCAAGTTGACCAACTAACATCAAATTGCATGATAATTGAGGTACATGACATACATTATGCATAATAAATCTTGAACCATCAACGAACTACACAACCACATCTCCAATCTTGATAGTGTTACACTGGTAAGAGTCACCAAGTCGCATGGTACTAAGAGACTTTGTTGCATAAGTAGAAAATCGTTCTCTATGTGGTGTCCAAGGAAAGAAGCATCAAAATCTAGTAGCCACATGTCAAAAAGAGAATCAACCATAGGATCCTCACTAGGCATAGTACTATCAAGTGTCAACACACTGACATCATGAGAAATAACATTAATTTCTTCAATCTTCACAATCAAAGCAGATGGTGTAGGTAGCTCTTTAAGATGCCCATCAACATTGTGTCCTTTACCTTTAGCATTATTTAATGCATAGCAATCTTTATTCATGTGTCATTTCTTATGATAGTAATGGAATTCAATATTTCTCTTCCTTGATTTTCTTCTACTCTTATTCCATTGACCATTCTTTTCCTTGTTCTTGCTCTTTCCATGTTTCTAATTCTTTCCTTGCTAAGAATCACGAACACTATATGCATCTCCACTATGAGTGCCAACCATAGATTCTCTACAAATCTCCTCACTCAAAAGTGCTCCAATATGTCATCATAGACCAGTTTAGCACCATGTGCACTATTGCTAATAGTTGTGAAAAATGTTTTTCATGATGAATCAGGGCTAAAGCGAAAGCAAGTTTAAGGTCTTGAAAACTCTTTGCTTGTTCCTCTTTCCAATTAATCTCCTGATGCTTCCTTTGAGTTGATCTATCAAAGGTACTGCTAATTTGGCATACCCTACTACAAACTTCCAATAATATCTAGCAAATCCAAGAGAACTTTGTAATACAAAAGTCTTGGGCTCAGGCCAATTAACAATCACTTGGACCTTGTCTGGGTAAACTTTGATTCCTTCTATGGAAATGATATGGCCTAGATACTTTACTTTAGGGGTAAAAAATCACATTTTGACTTTTTATCATAAAGTTGATTATCCCAAAGTAATTCAAAGACTTTCGTCAAGCCTACTAAAGATGGCTTTCATGATCATTGTTATAGATCAATATGTCATCGAGGAAATCTACTACAAATTTTCCTAAGTATGGCCTAAGCACGATTCATAAAAGTCATGAATGTTGTGGATGCATTTGTTAACCCAAACAGCATGGCTAAAAATTCATAATGACCATATTAGTTCGAAAGGTTGTCTTAGGAATATCATCATCTTTAGTTCTGACCTGATGATTACCCTGGTGTGGTCAATCTTTGAAAAGATTTTAGCTCCCTTCAAGCTATCAAAGAGATCTTCAACAAGTAGCATGGTACTTATTCTTCATTGTAAGATTGTTTAATGCCCTATAATCAACACACAACCTCATAATACCATCTTTCTTTTTCACAAGAATGGGTGCGGCCCAAGGGGACTTGCTTGGCCTAATAAATCCTTTATCTAGATAGTCTTTGATTTGTTTCTCGACTTCTAGATTTTGGACATAGGGGAGGTGGTAGGGATTTTGAGAATTTGTCTTGGTTTGCAGAAATAGATCGGTTTGCATGATCAATGTTTCCATGAAAGAGTGGCAAGCCATGGGGGAGTTCCTTAGGGAACACATCTTCAAACTCATGCATAAGTTTATTAAATTTAACATACACATCACAAGGAATAAAAGATGAGACATAAGAAACTTGATTTGTATTATTAGAATCAATTACATCAGTGCTAAGGACCAGAAAAGCTTGGGTTCTAACTTCATCGTTTACAAGTTTCTTTAATTCTATGTGTAAAATCAGGGGAGTACTTGGAACATTGTGTTCGCCCTTGATTTTATACAACACCCCGTCATGCTTGAATTCCAAAGTGTTTGTATAGTAACATATGGACAATGAAGGTCCAAGACTCCAAAGCCACTCTCTCCCTAAAACCAAGTCTACCCTTTTCATGTTCATAATTTGAAAGTCCAATTTATCCTTAAAATCTTGAATTTCTAGCTCTAAATTTGAAATCATGGTATCCCATATGCGGGTGTCTTGCCCATCCATCATAGAGATGACATATCTATCAGGAGAAGGGCTCTAATGAAGAGCTAACTTTTTAACAAGTGCATAATTTATGAAATTATGTGTGGTTGAATCATCGACCATAATCTAGATTGTGTGATCTTTGACTGACCTATGCAGCTTGATCAAATCATGTGGACCAAATTCTTGAGGTTGCCATATGTTTTTGGAAACTTGGCACTTATGGGTACATTCATAGTGCATAATCTAAATTTGTTTGGCACTTGAATTTTCATCCAAGTTCAAGGTATGTATCATGTGTATTTGTTGTTTCCCCCTACCTTTATCAGCCAAAGTGGCCCTATTATCTCTTCCAACTGCACATGCCCTACTACAATGTCCTAGCTTAAGGCATTTAAAACAGAAATTCTCTTTTTGTGCTTTAGCAAGTTCTTCTTGAGAAAGAACATGTCTAAAAACACGTGGTTTTCTACATGCGTTCAAATGCTCATGGCCCTTTGCCTTTACGTTTAGTGGTATTTCTTTTGAAATGACCACTTTCCTATGGGAAATTTATATGAGAATTCTCCTTGTAGATTTGTGCAATCTTAGTAGCTTCATCAAGCGAATTAGGCACATGTCTCTTTACACTTCATTACAAATTCATTGGTTAACAAAACCATGAAGCTAATGGAAGTCATCTAGGTTTTTTTAATTTCAAAATAATGTCTTGATCTTCTGAAATGTAAACTAATATTGATCTTCCCTTTTGCTTAATTCGATCCCAAGCCTCCCAATTGCGTTCCTCCTCATTCTCGGGGAGAAAATCTTTTTTGAAGAGGTGAGTGAATTCAGCCCATGTTGAGGGTTTTTAATGATTTTTAGATAGACTCATCCACAACATGTGGGCCTTAGGACCTAATTACAAACTAGCTTCTACCACTCACACATGGTGAGGAGTGTTCTTAAGTTGGTGGATATCATGCCACTTTTCTAAGACCATTAAGACTACATCCTTATCTTTTCTTGAGAAGTAAGGAGAACAAAGATCTTTCCCTAAAGAAAGATCCGATGGATGGCTTACACCTGCTGATTGCCCCGAAGTATTGGCAAAAAGCGGATGGTAGGAGTCATCAAACTGAGATGACTCAAACTACCACTTAAGGGAAACAAATCCATTAGGGAAATGGACATATCCTTTTCCAACGAAATAGACATAGGCAAAGTCGCAATCGAATTAGTATGGCTACCAAGGGTCCTATCTACCTCTTTAGGCATTTAGAGTAAGTCCAAAATAGCACAAAGGTGATTTTGAACCTTGTCAACGGATTAATGAAGATCTGCAATCTCATCCTGGACATTGGACAAATGTCCAAGGCCCTGCTCTACTTTCAACAACCTATCTTCAAATTCATTCCTCTCTTTTAAGTGGTGTTCATTTCCCCTTATTGTGTGGTACCCTCAATGTTTAAAGCTAATGCCATTGATCCTATAGGTGGGCTAAACGCGAATCAAGATACTAATGAAAGTGGTACTGAAACAAACATGGATACGCTGTTACTACTCATAAGTGTGGCATGGCTTGAAGTACCCTCCATCGCACACAATCCATTATTAAACTATCTTTAGAGTTCCTAATGCAAGTGGTGTGTGATAAAACCAACCAAACAATGCACAATTTCACAAGATTACTTCTCGATTAATGCTGGTTTGACGTAGACTCGATCCTAGCAAAGGGTACTAGAATTTCGACATGGCAAAACCTCCAAGAATGGATGGACTCCATAGCTTCACTTTATCATACTTCTTTGAGTGTTGCTTTACTATGTCCTTCTCGGGTCAAATTGATGCTTCAAAATCAAGTTCAGTTGAAAGTATAAAACTCATGAGAATGCAGAGAACTCGAGAGAATTCGGGTTGGAGATAACTTCTCAACTCAGATTTAGTAGGAAATATGTGCAACATAGAACACATATAATACTGCAGAGATTTCAAACATAAAAATCTGTTACTATAATGGCTAAGGCATTCTATCTGGATGAAGAAGAACGTGGATCAGTCCTTGTGAGCACTAGCCACAAAGGAGTATCTTTTCCTCTTTGATAATCAAAGCATCTAGGCGATGGGGATATGGATAATTACAATATCGAGAGAGAAGCTGAATGCGAATACATTTGTTGTATTGGTAATGATCAACACCTTTGTTTGTAGAGGTCGAGTGTTCGAATCTCGTCTTCATCCACCTGTCTCATTTTTGCTTCTGTAGTGCCACAAATCAAGCCTTGATTAGAATCGTAGGATAAGGAGATCACAAATGCACCTTGTTGTGGTGGATAAAAGGAAGCTCCCTGGATGGTAAGGTGTTGCTCTAGCACAATGGTGAGAGCCCCGTTAAGAAGCTCCACCTCCTTAATGTCAATCCGCGGAAGAGATAGGAGTGATATGAAGATCGTGAATGTGAGATGAAGTGAGAGTGAAGGTGAGAAGCATAGAGATGTGCACACACATACACACACACTACAAAGAGACAAGCAAGACACAATGGAAGGTGAGAAATCAACTCTATTGCTCAAGATCTCAATTATAGGCTGATAGCTCTAAGCTCACACTAACCAACCTCAAAAATGAGCTCTCTAGCTCTTTTTATGGTTTCTAGACTAGTTTTGACCGGTTTCATATCTAGTGACCAGCATAGTTAAAAAATAGGTCCTAAGTGCTATTTGAAAGGGTAAACAGTGTCTAAAAATAACCAAAATTGATACGCTCATTCTACCTAAGCTCCTCAAGCTCGAGGACTCCTCGGCTTGCACAAAATGGAGCTATGGATTACAAAAAAGGTTTTTTCTATGTTACATATGTTACAATAGTGATGAAAATCACTGTTGGAGGTTTTGAAAAGTATTTATAAGACATAATTCTTTTGAAAAAAGATCCGACTGACTCCCTGCTCTGTCTTTACATGCTTCCGCGTCTTTTGTGCCTCTGGCTGCTGCCAACACCCCCCTCCCTCTCGCTTCTGTCGTCCTCGACAGAACCTTGTTGTGCGGTCTGTCGGATGTAGTTCTGTAGTAGTTCTTGAGTGAGGGTGTGTTCTGATATTCGAATGCCTCGGGCCAAATCTGCCTCGAGTTTCTCCCAATCAATTGGTTGCGGTTCATCGGGTGGCAGGAGTCGATAATGTGTGGAATATACCATTTGTTCACAGGTGAATAAGTGTAAGAGGTGGGTGGGCCTGCTGATGAACACTTCTGAATGGTATTCCCAAAAACCGGTTGTGAACATCTCTTCGAAAGTCTGCTTGTAGCACGCCGGTAAATATTTAATTCTGCAATGCCAGGCATAACACACCCGTAGCGATGGCATTGTACTCATATCGTATGCAAGATCTAGATTGCCATGCTCGAAGCCCGGGGTGTTTACATGAGGTGCCTTTATACGACGGAAGACTTTGAAAACCATTTGCATCATGTCAAAGATTTTGACAGTCATGTGCGCTGCTATATCGTCTATGCGTTTCAAGCGAGGGAGCCAGTGACGAATCGTGGCCATCATGTATCCCAGTATCGGTAGTTCTATGGGTGGCTTGAAATATGGGTAATTTAACCAATCTTGGCACTGCTTGTTGTTCTGTACTTTAATGGCAAAGGCTGTCCAGGAGCGGCGACGTGGCACTGGTCCCCAACATGGGTTGTATTTCAAATGTAGTGGTGCCTTTACCCAAGTACTCATCATCTCAGGATATTCTTGTAAAAGATCTTTACGCCACTCTGGTTGATAAATCTCTCCTTGTTGCGCATCCAGTGGCAAATCATCAGGCTCAAACTGAGTAGCATGAGATGGTTTCTTGCCTGTTTCTTTCTCTATGGCCAACTGATACTCGGCCATTAGCATAAAATACGGTTTGTACTGTAGCTCATGCCCTGATATGTATCTGCGAGGGGCCAAGTGAGCGAAGTAGGGTGACTGTAAAATTCTTTCCTCAATCATTGCCATTGCGTGCAGCTGCACCTCTACTCGTGCTGAGTGGGTGGTTCCAAGCTCTTCCACTGTCTTCATCCATGCGGGGGTTGGAAGTTCATAAGTCATCTGGCCTTCAGCCGTGACTCGTCCGCCTGGGATGGGTTGTGGTTCGTAGGCTTCTTCAAATGTTTCCTCCACCGGAATGGTTACATTTTCTTCATCGGCTAGGAGCTCTGGTGGGGAATCTGGCCGTGGTGGTGCTTCATATATAGCTATCTGCGATTCAAGAGTGGACACCTAGGCCCGTAATGCGTTGAGTTCCTCTAGGATGTCAGGAGAAGGGTCCGCGGGAGCTGGTAATCCTTGGGGTGCTGGTAGTCCTTGTATTGCGGGTGCTCTGAGCTGGAGTAGTTTATGATCTTCCTTTAGCTTCTGATACTCTTCGTTCATTCGATCGTATTCGTCGAGCAATCTGATGTGATCATCGAGCAACATTTTCATTGATTCGGAGGGCACTGCTTTGAACCGGCTAAGACTTAATGGTTGGTCTGGGTTATCGAGAGCAGCTTCTAAATTTTCTCTGTTCTGCTCTTGTAGCCGCTGGTTTTGCTACTACTAGGTGCCTTCTGAGTAAGCCCATGTTCCGAGTCAGCGTCGCATTGCGAACTGTCTGGGCCCTTAACAAATTGTCAAGATCAGCAGTGGCCTCTTTGGTTTTCTCTTCACTTTCTACTTCCAATTTGTGGTATGCCTCGCGTAATTCTTGTATCGAGTATTCAATGAGGCAATCTCAATCGACAATGAATTAAGCTGCGACTGCAAATCGTTGGTTGTCCTCTGCAGCTGATGATAATTATTTCCAAGTGATGTGAACTCATCTCTTACTTGCGTCATACGCGTGAACATTTGTCGAAATGCTGTGTCTATGGTGGGTGCTAATATTAATGGTGTGCTAAGTGAAGATGCAGTGGGTGTAGATGCAAAGGGAACGGGGAATGGGGGTGGGAAAGTGGATGTTGTGGTGATTGTTGAAAATTGTGGTGTGCTTAAATAGTGTGGTGCCACCATCGACGTGAGTGGTGGTGCGGTAGGTGGTGATATATCCATATCGCTGGATGTGGTGTTGAGTGCGGTGACTGTGAATAGTGTTGTGATCGTGGGTAAGTGTGTGGGTGTAAATACAAGATTTACAAAGGTTGAGGAGTAATCTACCGAGGGGTTGTCTTGGACGGCTTGGTTGAAAGGGGAAAGAGGGGTTACGGTGGGTCGGGGAGGTGAGACTGGGGAGAAGGTTAATGGAGGTGGGAATGGGAAAAGGGGTCTTGGAGGTGTGGGGAAGGATGGAAAAGATGGATGGAGAAATGGGTTGGACAGAAAGGTGGATAGGTTAGGGGGTAGACTAGGTTGAGTGGGTGCGGGAATTGTGGGCTGAGTGGGAGTCAGGACGACTTCTGCTACTCCACCGGACTGGCTGGCTTCATCGTCTCCTTCGTCATCATCTGTTGCTGTTCTTTCGTCATCTGAGCTCGATACGATTTGTCCTTGTGGTTGATCTCGGGGTGTGGTAGGGTAGCTGGGCCTTTCATATTCCTGAGAGAAGAGGTATCGAGAAAGAGAAAGCTTCCGCACCAATAGTGGTGGGAACTTCTGTTGTAGTGATGGTAGGTCCTGGGACTGTGGTTGCTTGAGTAGTGACTGTGCTGGTAGTGCCCTCCGTTACAACTGGTCTTTATAACCGTATACGAATAGGTTGTACTATGGGAGTGGCTTCTGTCGAAGACTGCTCTGGAGATGGTTGTGGTGAGGGTGATTCTGGCACTTGAAGGCAGGGGATAGTTCCTCTCATTCGCTTTCATGCTCTTCCTTTGCTAGGCTTCCTAGCTTTCTTTGTGGTTCCTTTAAACGCTTTCAGCTCTTCACTTATCATTGCTCGCTCGATAGGTAAATCATATGCTAAGAACATATATACGATTCTAGTCAGTGTGCAGCATCCATTGATGACTTTCTTCCTTTCCCATCTATGTTGTGCTAAATACATCTGATCAATGATCCAGCTAGCTAGATCAACTGTCTGGGGTCCAATACAAGATAAATACAAACCAAACCATATTCGTTTGTGAGACATTGTGAATCTGTCCTGAGCGGGGAAAGCAAAATGCTGCATACATATCCGTAGTGGTTTTGAAAGCTCAGGTGTGATCGCTGAAATCTCCTCCCACTTAGTGACGTCCCCACGTTTCATAGGGTCTGGAACTAACCTTTCTCGCTCTGTGGGCGTGTGGGTTCCATGAATCTTGATGGCAGCTCGAATCAGATCTTTAGAAAGATAAAATCTTTTGTATGGTGGATCGTTCACTAAAGATGGCAAAATAAAAGTTCCTGGCAGATCCTTGTTCTCTGAAGCTATCAAAGTGGTGATTAAGTAATAGCATCTGTAGAAGTCAGGTTTAGGCAAAGGGTCACTGAAATACTCTGTGAAGCCGGCTCTTGCCCAAACATGTGTTAAGTCTTGTGTGTTCTGTAGCCCTTCGAACTCTCTTGAGAAGAACTGATATTTTCCCCATGTACGGTCATCAAAAGTTAAATTAGCCTCAAATATGAACTCAGCATCCGCCAATGGTCCTTCCAGCCCTTGAAACCAATGAGAATTGCGATGAATCTTCTCAGTATAGCCTCGAGGAGGATCGTCAATAGGCATGGGTCCTGGGAATCCTTGGAATTCTGGTGGTGGAGCCGTCGGATGGGACTCTGCGAGTAAAACACCGATAGGTGCTACAGGTGCGTTGGGGCCTGCTTCTGATGGTCCTTCTTCGGTTTGCATGATGATTGTCGTGCTAATGGAAAAGATCTGCTACAAAAGATTAGCACATTAGTATGGAAATTAATTATGATCCCATTAAGGTGAGACCGCAATCCCTTTCCATAGCCGATGTGTAACCCGTGTAGCCAAGTGTTGTGATGTGATTGATGTAATGCTTCTTGCAGAACTAGTGCAGGTCTCTAGACACCTACCTATGTTCAGATGATACATACTTTTCTTGATGAGGTATTATTACAAGTGATGTTGGGTTATAGTGTGTGGATTTATACAAGGTTCAGTCATGAATGAGTTATTACATGGTTGTAGATTAGTCGAGGTGGGAGTTATGTTAGACAATGGGTTAGGAGAAGACTTCTGGATACGTTTCGGTATCCACTTCCTAAGAGTTTGTGATCGGGTGATAGGTCTCTGCGGAGGGACAAAAGATGATATAGGATTTGGTGGTATGGAGGGCTAAAAAGCTTTCCGAAGGGTGTATTTTACATGGCTTGAGGGTTGAGCTATAATAGATGGTTTGGGTACCCAAATGTGCGTGGGTGTGGGTCGATTCATAAGGTACTTCTTGGCGATCTAAATTTGTCGAATGGTCAAACTTGTAGAAGAAGGTCGAGGGGATGTTGGATACTGATTCTGCTTCTGCCTGGACTTCTTCTTATCAATGTCTGCGTTGTTGAAATCAGTCAGTGCTTTCTGTTCTTTTGGCACCCATATTTGTCTTGTGCCGCTTGCTTTGTGCTGCTGAGACTGCTTTCCTCTTTTCGTCGTCTGATGTTGTCGTCGGTCTGGGTTCCTTTGCAGTGGTTGACTCTGTTGTGGTTGAGGTTGAGAGGTCGGATGGACACTCTGCTTTGGAAAAGAAGGGAGGTCCAACACTTGCGAAACCTGTCCATTAGGAAGTGCTACGTTTTGTACTTTTAATCTAGGCCAGTCCGCAGTAAGTCTGGAAGGATGGGCACCGCAGGGTGTTTTGCCCATGTGGCCGCTGATGTAACCCACCTGACAGCTGATTGTGTCCATCTACCCAAGTGGTTGGGTAATTGCCCCTTCTAGTTTGCAGGAAGCCCCAGGGAAAATCTCCTGACGTCCTTTTGATTGACAATTGTCCATTGCCAAGCCCGCGTGGGTTGGTGTAGATGTAACGTGATTGATCTGACCAAAGATCTTCCGGTCTTCTGTCGCATGCATTTCATAGGGTCTAGGGTTACAAACCTCAGTTGGAACGCCATTAGGGAAGTCAAGCGGTATCACTCGCTTCTGATCTAAGGTTCCCATCTGTAAGGAGCCTTGTCTAAGATTTAGGTCCACCGAGTGATCGTATAGCCAGTCTTGGCCAAGGATTAGGGGTTCTATCAGGTCGTCATCATGGCACACTAGTAGCTTTACTGTCAAGGTCACTTCGTTTATTAGGATAGGAAGGTCCACCTCACCCATGCAAGGGGTTTCCATGCCTCCTAGCCCTATGAGGTATGCCTCAATTGGCCGCATTTCTATTCCTGAATCCTTATAGTGGGACCATCTAATCACACTAGTCACAACACCTGAATCAATTAAAGCCCTGAGCTCTTGGCAAGGGTTGCCGTGCTCTAGCGTGACTGTAATGAATGGTCTCCTGTCCACTATGTTAGGATGAGTGGTTGACTTTACTTGACACATGGCCATGGGATATCTGGGTGATGTTTCCAGATGGTTATACTGTTCTCTCCCTAGTCCTTGTCTTCTTAACTTCATGCGCTTAATGCGTTCTATAGCTTCTGCCTGAGCTTCAGCTCGTATTCTATTTTCTTCCTCCTTACGCTTCTTTGCCAGCGTGAGTCGTCTAAGCATATCCTCAGTAAGAGGTTCTTGGTATAACCTGACTCTACAGCCACTAATGTAATTAGGCATTATGTCTCCTTCTAAGGTGGCTAATTGTACTGCTCCACTTGTCGAGAGTCTGTTAATGATCATAGGTCCATAACCTCGCTTTTCTAACTTCCGTGCGTGCTGTTTCAGCGTATATACTAGAACTAAATCTCCTTCTTTCAAGCCTTTATCTTTCACATGTGCATCAAAATATGCCTTCTATCATTTCTTTGCCGCGTATATTCCTGCTGCTGCTTTTAGCCTGGTTTCTCCTAATCGTTCCAAGTCCATTATTCTCGCTGATAATTCATGGCCGTCCACTGATGTTCTTGTGCAACCTTAAGGGTCGGTATCAAGAAGTCCAAAGGAAGCACAACATTCTGACCAAAAACCATCTGAAAGGGAGTTGCATTGAGTACGGTCTTGTAGGCCACTCGATATGCCCAAACAGCGTGGTGTAACTGTTTGTCCCAATCTGAACGTTTGTTGTTCACGAGTTTCGTCAGTACGTTACAAAGGATCTTATTAGTGCTTTCAGCCTGACCATTGGCCTGAGGATGATATGGTGCGGATTTCTTGTGAATCACCATAAAATCCTGTAACAAATATTCAATGACTTGGTTTAGAAAGTGAGTTCCTCGATCGCTCACTAACTCTATAGGCAATCCATATCTTGTAAAGACATTTTCAAATAAGAATTTTGCAGTCATGTGTGCATCATTCTTTTTCGTGGCTTTTGCCTCTACCCATTTGGTGAGATAGTCAGTCGCAACAATAATGTATTCAGCATGTGTTCCTTTTGCAGGGGGGTTAATGGGTCCTACAAAGTCTATACCCCACTTAGAAAATGCACGTCCGCCCATCATGGGTTTCAATGGCATTTCATCTCTGCGAGTAGGAAACTCAGTTCTTTGGCACACATCACATCTCTTTACATAGGTATGTGCATCCATGTGAAGAGTGGGCCACCATAATCCTGCAAAGAGGATGGCTTTGATTATCCTATCTGGTCCAAAATGACCTCCTCCAACACCTTGGTGTGCAGTCTCTAGTATGCTCAGATAATCGCTTTCATGAACACACTGTCTTAGGTATCCATCTCATCCTCTTTTGTATAGATTATCGCCAATAAGTGAATAGTCTTGAGCTTCCTACTCTAGGTTGCATTGTCGTGCTAAAGTTATTCCTTGAGGGAATGTTTTCGTCCTCAAGTACGTCACTAAAGGTTCACTCCAGTCTGGTGTGAGAGACACATGACATAGTGTAGCATGTTCTATTGGTGGTCTTTCACAACAAACATGGCATTCTTTACACAACTTGTAGACATCTGCTTCCATCGTAGGCCAATATACTCCTAGTCTATGCAGAGTCTGCAATGTACGATGTTTTGAATGATGTTGCCTTAATGCACCTGTAGCTCAGTGATGAGTAGCACCTCCTTTAATGTCAATCCGGGAAGACGTGAGGATGGTATGAAGACCTCGAGCAAGTGGCGGCACAAGTGCGTGAGTGAGAAGCACACAAGCATGCACACACATACACACACACGCGCACACACGGCAAGACAAAGAGAGAGAATCAATGGAGTTCTTTAGATTACTTTCAAAAGCTCTTACAAGTTCGTTTCAATTACAATCTAACCTCTAAAATGAGCTCTCTAGCTCCTTTTATAGTTTTTGACTAGCTTTGGCCCTGTTCAGACCTAGTGTCCGGCCTAGTTAAAAATTAGGTTCCAGGGCTTATTTGGGGGCTCAAACGATATCCAAAAATTACGAAAATTGGCAGGTAGATACTTCTAATGCTCCTCAAGCTCAAGGACTCCTTGGCTTGCACAAAATGGAGCTACAAAAAGATGAAATGATATTTACAATGGTGCTTAGTGATGAGAATCACTTTTAATGGGTGTAGAGGTTTTGAAAGATTAAGGTTGCCTTAGTGCTAAATCTGCGTGAATGTTCATAAGTGCTTCTTTCTGAAGAAAATTGTTGGCCTACTTGCCAGATCTTCGTTGACTCCCTTGTCTGCTTGTGCCTTCTCTCCCTTGTCCACTGCTAACACCCCCCCCTCTCTCGCGTCTGTCGTCCCTGACAGACCCTTGTTGAGAGGGTTTTTGGATGTAGAACTCGACGACGTCCTGCGCTAAATGATGTTCAGCAATTCGCAACCCTTTAGCCAAATCTGTCAGAAGAGCATCCCAGTCTACCGGCCCAGGAACCTCTGGATGTGGCATACATAGCTTTTCGGAGTGGAGAGCTTGTTCCACTGCAAACAACTGCAAGAGATGGGATGGTCTGGGAATGAATATCTCTGAGTGATATTCCCAGAATCCCGTGACAAACATCTCTTCGAACGTTTGTTTGAAGCAGGCCGGTAGATATTTGATGCGAGCGTGCCATGCATACACCACATTGATCGATGGAGTTGTGCTCATGTCGTATACAAGGTCCTGGTTCCCTTCATTAAATCCTAGTGCTGAGAGATGCGGTTCCTTGACATTTTTGAAGGTCCTGAAGATGACCAGCATAAGTTCAAAAATTTTCAGGCACATCTGAGTCATGATATCAGGAACATTCTTGAAACGGACCCCCCAATGTCGGATCGTTGAAATCATATAGCCAATTGTAGGTGCGCCTTTAGGGGGTGCGAAGTACACGTAATTTAGCCACTTCTCACATCCTTTAATCGTCAGCACTGTATGTGTGTACTCCGGCCAAGATCTCCTTCGAAACACAGGGCAATAACATGGATTATATTTGATGTACAATGGCATGTTGTTCCATGTTCTTACCATTTCCGGGTAGGTTTCGAGCAGCCGAATTCTCCACGTTGGTTGGCGGATATGTCCTTGCTTGGCACTCTCTGGGATGTCATCGGGTGCAAATTGGGTGGCAGAGGTGGGTTCCCTTGAGGTGTGGCGCTTGATCTCCGCATTATAATCCGCCATTAGCACGCAAAAAGGTACATACAGATCATCCGATGGGCCGATCCACCTATGGTGTGAAAGATTCTGAAAATAATCAGATTTTATTACCACCTCTTCCAGTTTTGACATCAATGTGATTTGGACTGCCACCCTGTCATCATGCGTCGTGGCTACTTTCTCTAACTTTTGCATCCATTCCGGTGCCTCAATCTCAATTGTGTCCATTCCCTGTTCTGTGCGCTTACCGCCGGGTGTTGGCATTGGTACATAGGGATCCTCGAATGTTTCTTCTACTTCAATTGGCACCAGATCGTCAGGCTCGGGGTCTACTAGAGGGGAGGGCTGACGCTCATATTGCATAACCTTGCTGCGTAATTCCTCAAGTTCGGCCCGGAGTTTAGTGACCTCTTCAGCTGTTTCTTCTGCGGTTATGCTCGGGCTGGGTTCTGTCTGCCGGGTGGCCAACTGTCTTCGTAACTCGTCTCTCTCTTTTTCTAAAGTGGCATGGGCCTCCATTAGATCGGCATGAGTTTCTAACACCACCTGCATATTCTCCGAGGGAATTGCCTTGAATCGTTCTGGGTCAATCTCCTGTGGGGAGCCCTCCATGGCCGCCTCCAGATTTTCTTCGTTCTGTTTCTGTAATCGTTTATTCTCCTCTAGCGCTGTAGACATATGCTTGCGGAGGAGGCCCAAGTTCCGTCGAAGTTTCAGGTTTTCCGTGATCTGAGAATGTAGCAGCTCGTCCATATGTCGTCGTTCTTCGTCATCTGCTTGGGGTGGGTTGGCTTCTAATTGTGCGTATTGCTCCTGTAATGTCGCGTGCTGCTGTTCTAGTCGCTGCTTCTGCTCTTCAAGATCCCTACATCTTGCTTGGAGATCCTCGTGGCTTCGGAAGAGCCTTGTATGTTGGTTGTCCAAGTGTTGGTAATGTTGCTGAAGTTGGGCCATGCATTGATGCATATTATTAAATAAGTTATCGAGAGGAATAGTGTTGAATGCAGAGGGGTAGGGAAAGGGAAAGGGGATTGTGAATGCAGTACTGGGGACGGGTGAGGGGGGAGGTGGGGGAATGGGAGATTGTGGGTAAACGGGGGATGGGAGAGGTGCAGAGGTGGGTGACACCTCCATGAAAGTGGGGTTCGTGGTGGGAGTGACTGTGAACATGGGGATTGTGGTAGCGGTGAGGGTTGTGAATGTGTATAGAGGTGTGTGTAATTGTGAACTTCTAGGAAGTGTGCTCGGGGTAGTGAGGTGCACCGTGGCTGTAGTTAGACTTATGTTTTCAGTGGAAGTAGAGTGTGTGGGTTGGCTGATGGTTTGTGCGTGGGTGTGTGTAGTAGTTTCAGAGGTGGTGACAGTGGAGGTCACAGGGGTAGAGGGAGGTGAGTGAGGTGGATGTGGGGGGGAAGGTGGCAAGGGAGGTGATGGGGGTGCACTCGATGTGTGGGCTTCCTCGGTGTCGTGAACTGTGTGTGCTGTGCCAGTGGTTGTGGGGGTGCCTTGTGGTCCTGAACCTAATACATTCATTCGTTTTCCTGTTCGTGGGGGGCGTCTTCCATATCTTCTCTCTGTTCTTCGTGATTGCGCTAGTGCGGTGTGCACTGTTTTCGGTACTCCCAAAGCATCTGATATCATTTCCAAGGTGGCACGGTATTGCTCGTCCACACCTTCCTCCTCCAGAATCTGATTCATGAGAGCTTTACCTGCAGCTAATGAGAGCCTGTGTTGCTCTTGAACTCGGTTCATTGTATCGTAAAGCTTCTTCAACGCGCTAGTGTAGGCGGGGGCACCTTCCAGTACGTGTAGGGCTTCTTGATCATACTCCTGTTCTTCTGCTTCTGATTGTCCACCCTGTGTCTCCTCATGAGCTTCTTCTTCATCGTCCACATTGACTACGTCCGGTTGGCTGGGCTGTGCTTGGTCTGGGACAGTTTGCTGTCCACTGGCTTGCTCTTCTTCAACTTCTGCATTTACAACTTCAATGATTCTTGCAACTTCTTCGTCCGTTAGATCCTCCAGAGTGAACCCATGCGGGAATTCCAGATCAGTCGGTACTGGTGGAAACACAAGATTAGGGCCATCTGTGCTGTGCCTGGGTAACCTGATAGTAAATGGTTGCACTCGTCGGGGGAGTCTTGGGGTGGTCTCAGGCGTCAGGGTAGCACCGCAAGCTTGTGCGCAAGGCATCTGGACAGAGCCTCTCATCTTCTTTGAGGGAGGCCCTACAGCTGACAATCTGCGTTGAAATTCCTGTGCTCTGGACCAGATCAAAGCCCTCTGCACCGGTACATCATATGCGAGACATCTGTATACAATCCTTGTGAGTGCGCAGCAACCATACAACACAGATTTTTGCTTTTTATACCATCTCTGATGAGCCATATGAATCTGGTCGATACTCCAGTGGGGCATATTGATGGTCAACTCAAAAGCATCCGCCAGGTAGAGGCTAAACCAGATCTTTTTGGGAGGCATTGTGAACCTCTCCTGCGCGGGGAAGGCGAAATGTTGCATGACCATACGTAAGTGGATGGCGATCGTGGGTGTCATTGCAACCATGTCCTTCAGCTTTGTCAGGTTCCGGTTCTTCATGTTGTCTGGAACCATAGTCTCTTTCTCTGTTGGAATGTGCATACCATTCATGTCGAGTGCCTCTCTTACCAGGTTGATAGTCAAGCGGAAACGCTTCAGCTCATTGCCCCTTGTGAGTGATGGGAGCACAAAGGAGCTGTATCCTTTCTTGTCTTTGCTGGGGGTGAGGGTACTAATTAGATATGAGCATCTTAGGAAATCTGGCTTTGGTAGTTGGAATTTGAAATAATCAGCCTTCTTCCATATTGGCTTCAGTCCTTCGTTGTTCTGTAGCTTTTCAAACTCCCTGGTAAAGAAATGGTATCTGCCCCAACGTCCATTGAATTCTACCTCGGATTCCCACATATATGTACCTTCACCCAGAGGTCCAGCAACATCACTGAACCAGTGTGAGGTTTTGCCCACCGGCATTGTGTGACCCTGCGGAGGATTCTGAATTGGTATGGCGTGCAATGCCCATAATGCCGCTGGTCTTTCCTTTAATTCTTCCTCGACTGGAAGGCTTTCGATGTCCACCACTTGTGGGCTGGTGCCTGCCTGAGAGCTAGTTCCTACTGTATCTGCCATTTTACTTCTTGCTATCTGTCTCTGTGAGAATATACAAACATGTGTTAATATTGTACAGGACAAGGGAGGACCGTTGTTGTTCCCATCACAATATTAACATGAGGGTCGGGAGCGAATAATGGGTTAGTAAGTGTTCGGTGCACGTGTGTGTAGTTAATGCTTGGGTAGTCCTAGGAGACTAATGAAGTTAGTAAGTGGGGATGAATTTACAAATTGGGGTCGGGGGGTTTATTACAGGCCTTAGGCTGCCAAATGCAGTGGATGGGCTTTGCTTTCGGTTTCGTAGAGACTCTAGAGAGCTTTCTCGGTGTCGTGGTTTGAAAATGAGGCCTTTTAGGGACCCATTTACATTTGATTACATGCATGCTCATGGGCCTTGGTGTGTTTCTGCATGATGAGAACGAGTGAATACTGGCAGTATGCGTAGCTGCGTTATGCTGTTTAGGTTGTGGCCTCGGCGTAGCTACTTGTGCCCTCAAGCAAGCCTTAGGCACCCAAATTTGTCTTGATTGTGGGCTAGCCTTCATCGACTTCTTGGGCACCCAAATAGAGGTCACTCTAGCAGGAGAACTTCTGCCAGACTTCTTATTAATGTCGTGTTGTTGGTTATTAATAAGAAACTCAGCCCGTGGAGTTGACGGTGGTGCAACTGGTTGTTCGCCTTTCCGCACCCACACATGGTTTACTTTCTGGGACATTCTGCTGCGCAGGTACTTTTGATCTCGGACATAGGTAGTACTCTGCTTCTTCTGCCTTTGATCCACTTTGGGTTGCTGCCTCCTTCTGGCCTTTGGAAAAGAAGGGAGTTCCGTTGCATTCCTGACTCCGTTTTTGCGAGTATCATTCCTCTGCAACACATAGTTTTGGACAAGAACAGCATGGTCATCTTCATGTGTACCCCTGGAAGGACCAGGAGTCTGTGCCTTTCCTAGTTCCTTGAGTGCTCCATTATCTAACTCTACTGTAATTCGACTATGATTGACCCATACCTGAAGAAGTCCACTTCTTAGGTTTAAATTAATTGCTTGGTCATAGATCCAATCTTGACCCAAGACTAGAGGTTCAGTGAGATCCTCATCTTGGCACACCAGTACTTTAACTGTCATTGCCTCATCATGAATGTAAAGGGGAAGTTCCACCTCGCCCATGCAAGGGGTTTCCACTCCTCCCAATCCTATAAGATATGCTTCCACAGGATTGACAGTCAACTGTGAGTCTTGGCAGTAAGACACTCTAACAGCACTAGTGGCTGCGCCTGAGTCAATCAAGGCTCTTACGGTCTTTGCACTCTTTCCTTGTCCTATATCTAAGGTTACGAAAGGACGTCTATCAATTATCCTATGCGAGCTTGTTCCTGCAACTTCACACATGGCCATAGGAAATCCTTGATCTGCATAGTCATTCACTCTAGGCTGATCTCTACCTTGCCTTCGTAATTTCATCCTTCTGATGCGTTCTAAAGCTTCAGCTTGAGCTTCTTCTCGAACTCGCTTTTCTTCCTCTTTGCGTTTCTTAGCAGTGTTGAGTCGGCTAAGCATTTCCTCTGTGAGGGGTTCCTGATACAACTTGACTCTGCAACCGCTGATATAGTTAGGGAGAACATCACCCTCTAATGTGGCCAATTGTACTGCTCCACTCGTGGAGATCCTATTGATGATCATTGGTCCGTAGCCTCTCTTTTCTAGCTTCCTCGCGTGTTGTTTCAGTGTATAGACTAAGACTAGATCTCCTGCTTTCAAGCCTTTATCCTTCACATGGGCATCGAAATATGCCTTCTGTCTCTTCTTGGCTGCATATATTCCTGCAGCTGCTCTCAGTCTTGTTTCTCCTAATCGTTCAAGGTCAAAGATCCTAGAGGAGAGCTCGTGACCTGTCCATTCGTGTTCTTGTGCTACTTTCAATGTAGGTATTAAGAAGTCCAAGGGTAGCACAGCGTTTTGGCCAAATACCATCTGAAAGGGAGTGGCTTGGAGTACCGTTTTGTAGGCAACTCGGTATGCCCAAACAGCATGGTGTAGCTGTTTGTCCCAATCAGAGCGTTTAGTGTTCACTAATTTCGTCAGTACGTTGCATAAGATCTTATTAGTGCTCTCAGCTTGTCCATTAGCTTGAGGGTGATAGGGGGCAGACTTCTTGTGTATTACCAAGAATTCTTGGAGTAGATTTTCAATCACTTCGTTCAAGAAATGAGTGCCTCTATCACTTACAAGCTCTATAGGTAGCCCATATCTTGTGAATATATTCTCAAACAAGAACTTGGCAGTTGTTTGAGCATCGTTCTTTGTCGTAGCCTTTACCTCCACCCACTTGGTGAGATAATCTGTCGCAACAATGATGTATTCCGCATGAGAACCCTTAGCTGGGGGATTAATAGGACCTACGAAGTCTATTCCCCACTTAGAGAATGCACGTCCACCCATCATAGGTTTCAGTGGCATCTCATCTTTGCGTATAGGATACTGAGTCCTCTGACAAACATCACACCGTTTCACATAGGTATGTGCATCCATGTGAAGGGTTGGCCACCAGAAGCCCGCAAATAGTATTGCCTTGATCACCCGATCTGGTCCAAAATGTCCTCCTGCTACACCTTGGTGAGCGGTTTCTAAGATCTTCAGATATTCACTTTCATGGACACATAACCTCAGGTAACCATCTTTACCGCGCTTATATAGATTATCACCTATGAGTGAGTAATCCTGGGCTTCTTGTTCTAAACTCCTTTTCCTAGCCAGCGTCATGTCTGGGGGGAATGTGTTTGTCCTCAGGAAGGATACTAGTGGTTCACTCCAATCTGGCACAATGGATACTTGATACAGAGTGGCGTGTTCCACTGGTGGTTTAGTGCAGCAGATTGGGCATTCCTTGCACAACTTTTGGACATCAGCTTCCATAGTTGGCCAATGTACTCCGAGTCTCTTTAGGGTCTGTAAAGTTCATTGTTTTGAATGGTGTTGCTCTAGTGCACCTACATGTGCTAATTGCAACCATTTAGAGTACTCATCCTCTTCTACGCAACAAGCCAAGATCCCTTGATCTGTGTGCTTGTACATACTTCCTGCCATGATGTGGTACTTTTGGGCTTTTACAACCTCTCTATTCCGTGTGTTTACCACTGGATGGTTAGGCCCGTACGTCAATACTGGGACCAATGGCTTAGCCCACTGCGGCACCACTTCCAAATTAAACAAGTAAGCATCAGGAAGGTCATCTGATACTCCTTGTGGGGCTTCTCCCGATGTGAGCCTAGAGAGATGATCTGCTCTTAAATGAGTCCTCCCTTTTCTCACCACAACCTCAAAATCATATTCCATTAGCAAGAGAAACCATCTTACTAATCTTCCTGTATTGCATGGCTTGTTTACGAGATATAACAATGCCTGATGGTCAGTAAAAAATTTAAACTTATTTGCAAGCAAATAATGTCTAAATTTCTTAACTGCATAAACCATGCCTAATCCTTCTCGCTCTGTAGTGGTGTAATTCCGTTCAGCCGCATTCAATTGTCTACTGGCATAGGCAATTGGAAGATCCATATTACCTTCACCAGTTGGTTGTGCAAGTACACATCCAATAGCATAATTGGATGCATCCACATGAACATGGAATGGTTTATTCCAATCTGGTGTGTTTAAGATTGGTGCTGAACATAATCTTCGTTTAAGCTCCTGGAAGGAATTCTCACATTCATCCGTCCACTCAAAGTTAGTCAGAAGTCCGTACATGGGCTTTGCAATGATAGCATACATGTGTATAAATCGTCTGTAATAGCCACAATGCCCCATGAAAGCTTGTACTTCCTTGACATTCTTTGGCCTAGGTAGCTCTGCTATGGCTCTCACTTTTTCTTCGTCGGTAGATATGCCATTCTTTGACACTATGTGTCCTAGAATCTTGCCTTGCCTGACCATAAAAACGCACTTTTCTGGGTTCAGGCAGACTTGATATTCTCTACATTTGTCAAAGATTTGTCTGAGTTCAGGGATATGGGTTTGTCTAATGTTGGAATGAGCACAAAGATCATCAACATAGACTTCTAAACTCTTCCTCAGGAACTCCTTAAACACATGGCACATCAGCCTCTGGAAGGTAGCTGGTGCATTGGTAAGCCCAAATGGCATTACTCTAAAAGCAAAAATGCCCCATTCCGTGGCAAAGGCTGTCTTATGCTGATCCTCTGGAGCTATGGCTACTTGATTGTAACCCGAAAATCCATCAAGGAAGCTGTACACTTCCTTGCCTGCCACTCTTTCTAAGAGATGTTCTGTGATGGGAAGCGGATAGTTATCTCCAATCGTGGCGGCATTAACCTTTTCAAGTTAATACACACGCGCAGCTTGCCATTTTTCTTGGGCACCACTACGATGGGGGATACCCATTCAGTGTGCTCAATTTTGTAGATAAATCCAGCTTCAACCAGTCTATCTATCTCTTCTTTGATCTTAGCAGCATAATTATTGTTATATGTATAAGGCTTTTGCTTAGAGGGTTTAGCGTCTGAAGTCATGGGGATAGTGTGTGAGCATATGTCAGGGTCAACACCTTTCAAGTCCTTGTAACTCCAAGCGAATACATCTCTGTATTCTCTTAGCAAGGCAATCAATTCGTGCTCTTCTTCTTCTGTCAGGTCATGGCCTATGTACGTGCATCTCTCCTCTCCTTCTTCTAGGGCCACTACTATTTTCTTGGTGGTTTCTTTGTTATCATAGGCCTCTCCTGATTGTGCCTCTCGTTTAGGCATTCTTATCATGACTCTCCTATCATCTATCTCATACTTCTTAAAATTTTCTGGGACCTCAAACAAAGATTCTTCCTCTTCTGGTGAGACTTCTCTCTTTTTTCGTTTCTTTCCTTCTTCCTTTGGGCTCACATGTGTTGCTAATCTTACATCATTTGTAAGCTCTCCATGCCTCTGGGGTTGAAATTCTACTTCATGGAAATATTCTTCATCTGATGCAAATGGTGGGTCCATAATGATAGACTCGAGATCGGAGTCACTTGCATCCTCATATGCATCAGGGCTAGGTTCGCATTCTTCTAGAACTGCCTCTCCCCTGATTGGCTCTATGGAGAAGACTGAAATGTCATAGCCATCCTCATCACAGTGAGGTGTCCATTGTTCTTCATTGATGGCTACATCCATTGTTGCTAAAATTTCTGCCCAGCCATGGGGTTCGAATTCCTCATCAGGAAAAACTACAGGTGCATAGGCTGGGTCTTGAATTGCTCTATGTGTTTCTTTTGCACCTATTTCTCTGGCCTTTTCTCTCTTCTCTTCCTCTACTGCTACTTTGCACATCCATAAGTGAGTGTCTTCATGCATCCATGAGGATCCAGACCCTATGGAATGCACCGATTCTGTATCATCTTTGGCTCTATGGATGGGATTCCACTGGATAGGAGGTACATCCCTATGAGAGTAATCTTTGAGATTGACTTTGGTCGTAACACCTAAGTGTTGCAAGTACAAGGAATTGGTCCCCCAATCCTGTACCACTTGCAACTGTCGCATAAATGGTCTTCCCAAAATCATCTCATAGGCATGATTTTTGCTAAAGTCACATATAGCAAAGCTATGCTCAAACTCAACACCACAAGTGGTGAGAGTTATGCCTTCTAGCAATCCCAAGGGCCTCTCTATATGACCATCGGCCATTTGCAATTTCATTCTCGTTGGCCTGAGTGCTGGCTTGCCCCAACGCTTCCATAGGGAAGTGGTGGCAATTGCCACTCCTGCGCCTGAGTCCAAAATTGCCTTGGTTGTGTACTCCTGGTAGGTGATGGGAAGATAGGTGTTCCCCTCTTCACCTTCACACATATCTCCTATCTTGTCCAAGGGAATTTCTTGCACTGTCCTATGGGATCCTACCCGGGAA
This sequence comes from Ceratopteris richardii, assembly GCA_020310875.1. NCBI lineage: Eukaryota > Viridiplantae > Streptophyta > Polypodiopsida > Polypodiales > Pteridaceae > Ceratopteris > Ceratopteris richardii. Next base: position 109,502,920 of record CM035410.1, read on the forward strand.
CGAGGTTTTGCAACTTCAGTTACTTGACTGGCTACATGTTTCCGAGCGTTTGGTCTATCCTCAGGCAGTTCTTCCAAAGTGAGATCGCACACCTCCGAGTTCCTAGGTATGACTGGGCCGTCGTTCCTTACCATGACTGTGGGTGTTCTCATACATGTGGACTTTGCTTCCCATGGGCCTGTGAAGTGGGGTAGCTCCTGTATGGAATTAGACTCAAAGTCCAATCTCTCATGAGACTGAGTACTCTCTTGTTCCCCGTAAATAGATGGGATGTCTTGTGGGAATTGGTCGTGTGCATCATCCACAAGTTCAAAAGGAGGGGCGACTTCACTTTCGTTATCCCATTTGTCTTCTTGAATCTCTCGTAGGAAGTCTGGTGCAAATCGATTCATAGAAGAAGAAGTGTCTGGCTCCGTAGAATTAGGCACATAAGCAACCTGGGAAGGAGGGCTTATTCTATCATTGGCTCTCTCCTTGTTCTCATAGATGGTTGGAGCACAAGCTTCCTGGGGAGGATTACTTATTCTATTACTCTTCCGAGCAGGCTCATACGCTCCCTGAGAAGGAATGTAGGCAACCTGTGGAGGTACGTAAGCTTTCGAGGGGGGTTCATCTGCCTTTTGGGGGGGAAGATAAGCTTCTTGAGGAGGCACGTGGGCTTCCTGAAGAGGCTGGCTTATCCGTTCTCTTGCCCTGTCCTTTCTTTGAGGGACAGGTTCCTTTTCTGATTGTGCAATTAGCCTCTCTATTCTTTCCAGCAGTCCATCAAAGTGTAACTGCGTCTTAGCTGAGCTAGAGATATTAAAGAGGCGGCTAGCTTCGAACATGGCTTGGGCCAATTCCACCATCTTTGCACAAATTTTTGTTCGTTCAAGCTCTAGCTCGGCTCTAGGGTAGCATTTTTCATGATCAGTTATGGTTGACCCTTCTTGGATTCTGGCCTGATATGCTTTAAGCATCATGTTTAGGTCTTCGGGAGTGGGATCAGCTAGGACTGATCCTACTCTAGGGGGTGGTGGGATTTGATGAGGCGGTGGGGGAGGTGGTGGGTCGGATGGAGATGGGAGTGGTGGTGGTGGAGTAGTGTGAGAGGGAGTTTGAGTTGTGAGTTCGGTTATTCTGGCTCTTGTTTCCCTTACGCTTTCCTCGAGTTCACTCATCTTTTTAGCCCATTGTCTTTTCATTCTTTCTCGACTATCTTTCCATGCTCTAGTCGTTTTCTTTGTCACACTCTCGGTTTCACTAGCCTCTGGGCCCTTTTCCTGGCTTGCCTCTTGGTTTTGCTGCAATGCCTGAGCTCTAGTGACTACCTGTACTGGTGCAGTGGAAGTGACACTTCCTGAGGAGTCTACCACTAACCCAACAACGTTGATAGGGGTGATTTTTGGCATGTTATTGGGGTTCTTTGGGCAATCTCGTAAGAGATGCTCTTTTCCACAGTCTTGGCAAAAGCCTTGGATGGTCACTGACTGGGGTTGTGTAGGTGGAGGCAAGGGACAATCACGAATGAGGTGATCTCCTTGGCACCGGTAGCACGGTCCTCTAGGAAATGGTGGTCGTACCTGCCTAGGTTGAGGCCTAGGGTTTGGGTTTGCATACATGACGTTCGTGTAATCTGACTCCCAACTAGGTTCACTCGGTTCTTCACTGTAGTAGGACTCACCATGTTCTGGAGATTGCATGTAGTAAGCCTGGGGACTATCGACATGTGTAGAATCAAAGCTATGGTCACTTGGATCACTTTCAGAAAGCAAGGATGTTACTGGGACTAAGGCTCTATTCAGGTTCTCTTCTGCAGCAGTATACTTTACCGGGATCACGTTAGCGGGGTTTGGAGGCTGTTGGGCTAGCACCGGTTGGGGTCTCTGTTGGGCCTGATATGGTTGCTGATAGGGTTGCTGTGGCCTACCATATGGCTGTGGAGGGTACTGGTTCTGGTATCTGCCTTGTTGGTAGGGCTGAGGGTAGGGTTGCCTAACTGCCTGCTTGTTGTATGGGCAATCTTGTGCGGTGTGATTGGTGTATCGCCGTTCTATGGTGCAGTACTGGCTACTAGGATTAACTTGGGGTTGAGCCATAATGGGGCAGACATTCGCCATATGGTCACCACCGCATGTATAGCACCTTTTCACAGGAGCAAACCTTGGGATTTGTTTGCTAGTTACTCCTAATTTCTGAGCTACTTTCTCTGCAAGTTCCTCAATTGATGTGGATTGCGTGGAAGAGTGACTAGATGCACTATCTGAATCTTTGTAGATTTTGGAAAGCTCTAGTTCTTCCCCTAGGTTATCTTCAATGTCAATGCACATGCGTACACACTCTTCTATAGTCCTAGGATCTTTCAGATACACATAGGATCTCAATTTCGTACTCAGCAATCCATCAAGGAATAAGGCTACTTGTTTGGCAGGTGTGGGTAGCTCCGAAACAGGGCACCTTTCAAGATATTGTCTAAATCTTCTTCCGGCCAGTCTGACAGTCTCTTGGGGGGTCTGTTTGAAGCTGTGAATCAATGAGGAGGTATTGTGTCTTATGCCGCTCTTAGAGAACTCTACAATGAAAGCCTCTAGGAGTTGGTCTATGCTCCTGAACTGCCGCTCATCCAATGGTTGAAACCATGTAAGTGCTGTGTTCTTAAGGGTTAGACCGAAGGCATTGTACTGTGTGAACAGATCCTCCACTTGTTCAGCTCTCAAGACTTGCTTGAACTCCGCCACATGATCATAGGGATCTCCTGTGCCATCAAAGTAATTCTTCATGGACTTAACTAGCTGGGTCGGTCTCAGAGTTCTTGTGTGCTCTCTAGGTCTCGGCAGAGGGAATCCATCCACATTTCTTTGGTTCCTGTGAGCTCTAAGCATCTCAGGTTCTACCCTATTCGTCTCCGTTCTCGTTCTTTCTCTGCCCACTGGGTTGGCAAAACTTACTTCTGGTCTATCTCTACTTCTGTCTCTTTGCATACCATGAGCTTGGGATGTTCCAGCCCCAGGGTGACCATAGGATACGTTCGATCTTGGTTGAGGGAAAATGAATTCACCCTTCCAAGTGTAAGCATGCCTATCATTTTCCGTAACCGCAAAGATCCGTTCTGAAGTGTGATCTAAGTAGGTCACTCTACCTGGGCTATCCGGATCCTTAAACTCATAGATCATGATACTTCCTATATCAGTTGGCTGATTAGATTTATACCTCCAAAAGGCTTCGTCAGTTTCTCGATTGAGGAGCAACTCTATGCTCTTGTTGTCTTGGGGAACCCACTCAGGCGTGATAATCCTCGTGAGAACTGATTTACCTCGGGGGGTTCTAGGTTCTACGCCCATATTTCCTTGTTCTAAGTCCCCTAAGTCCGCTTCTGAGATTACATTCCCAAATTCGTCTGTCCTATCTGGGTGACTGGTGACTACGTATATGGTTCCTTCTTTGTCCAGGTATGCCCCGTTTTCAAACTTGACTGCCGGGTGCTCTAGTCCAATGGATTGGTCAGGATTTTTAATCTGGACCACGGACCTTCCTAGGCCGTCCTCATAGATGCTAGCACCTAATCGGTTGGTCCTCAGGTATTCCAACTGTGTTTTGTAAGGGCCTTCTACCCTGTACAAGTAAGGCACTCCTGAACTTCCTGTAGGTCTGTCCATGCCTTGAGACATCTCTGACTCACTGGTCTCAGAGCTAGGGTAGTATGAGTGGTGGCTCAACTACTGGGCCCAAGACCTAGCAGTGTGGTTAACACTAGCCTCTGAAGACCTAAGGCTTTGTCTCTCCCTTACTAGATGTCGTCCCGATCTAAGGTTCATATGCCTATTTCAGTAGCCCAATTTTGCCCAGAGTACAACCTTGTTGCTGATCAATTGGTTTCAGTCACTTGATTCCTTTTTAGTGTGTTATCGTGTTTATAACCTTGTCTGAAGTTGCGTCGACAGGTATACTTGAGTGTATTTCCGCACTGTAAATTGATCGTTCCAGGTTAGGTTCTCTACCTTAAGGTTATCGATAGTACAGAGATTATGTTTTTATCTTGAACTTGAGTTTTTAGGTAGTCTTCAACTTGATAACTGCCTACCGTCGCCCTGGCTGACTCCTATCACTAGTCGTTCTTAGCCTAAGCTAGGAATTGACAAAGGGAGTTGAGAATTTCCAACCTTTTGTTTCCTGCTTGGTTGCCTTTGGATGCCCAGGAAGTGTGTTCCCAAGCTTGCACTTACACTTGCTCAAAACGCCTTGCGATGCTCTCAATAGATCTGTAAGAGTTCCAAAGTTAGCTCAAGACTTAAACTCCAAAGACAGAACCAATGATTTTCATTCAGGTAGCACAACACCAATTTTCACTATGATTTTTTTTTGGAAAATAATTCTAGAAATCCCTGACTTTGATCCCCCTGGGTATGGTCAACTTCAAAATACTCTATCTGAAAATCAACGTATTATCTTTATAAAAAACAGTTTAGGGCTTGTACTATATGCCACGAGCTTTCCAACAAGCCCTAGAGCTCAAAAAATTGATTTCGTATGAAAAAGTTATGACTGTTCAGGGTTTAGGGGGTTAAAACAAGATTCACGCTGGCCGACAGATCCTAGGATTTTGTCCAAATCACAAGTGTAGGAACCTCCCAAAATGCTAATAGATTGACTATTGTGCCCCAAAATTATCCCAAAAAATCAAACCCTAATTTTTGGCCGAAAAGCCTGTCAATCGCGATCGACAGGTCTGTCAATCGCGATTGACAGAGGTGTCCGTCGGGGCTGTCAATCGCGATCGACGGTGTCGATCGCGATCGACAGAGTCGATCGCGATCGACGGTGTCGATCGCGATCGACAGAGTCGATCGTGGCTGTCAATCGCGATCGACAGTATCAATCGCGATCGATACGTTTTCCGGATTTTTCGCCGAGATTTCAGTCAATCGGGGGCCTATCAGTCGCGATGGACACGTGGCTACGCGTAAAAGTCAATCAATCGTGGAATTTCAGTCAATCGCGATCGACGGTGTCAATCGCGATCGACAGGGGTGTCGGTCGTGGCTGTCAGTCGCGATCGACAGTATCAATCGCGATTGACAGGGTCCTACGTGGCAGTCAGTCGGTCGCGAGGGTCTGTCGGTCGTGATTGACAGGGTCTGTCGGTCGCGATTGACAGGGTCTGTCGGTCGCGATTGACAGGGTCGTGTTAGCAGTGGACAAGGGAGAGAATGCACAAGCAGACAAGGGAGTCAACGAAGATCTGGCAAGTAGGCCAACAATTTTCTTCAGAAAGAAGCACTTATGAACATTCACGCAGATTTAGCACTAAGGCAACCTTAATCTTTCAAAACCTCTACACCCATTAAAAGTGATTCTCATCACTAAGCACCATTGTAAATATCATTTCATCTTTTTGTAGCTCCATTTTGTGCAAGCCAAGGAGTCCTTGAGCTTGAGGAGCATTAGAAGTATCTACCTGCCAATTTTCGTAATTTTTGGATATCGTTTGAGCCCCCAAATAAGCCCTGGAACCTAATTTTTAACTAGGCCGGACACTAGGTCTGAACAGGGCCAAAGCTAGTCAAAAACTATAAAAGGAGCTAGAGAGCTCATTTTAGAGGTTAGATTGTAATTGAAACGAACTTGTAAGAGCTTTTGAAAGTAATCTAAAGAACTCCATTGATTCTCTCTCTTTGTCTTGCTGTGTGTGCGCGTGTGTGTGTATGTGTGTGCATGCTTGTGTGCTTCTCACTCACGCACTTGTGCCGCCACTTGCTCGAGGTCTTCATACCATCCTCACGTCTTCCCGGATTGACATTAAAGGAGGTGCTACTCATCACTGAGCTACACCAAATTTTGGCATCGTTGCCGGGGAACGAGCTTTGAGGACGAGCGTGTGATGGTAAGACGTAGAGTTGACGCGTTGGAGTTGTAGGTATTTTCTTCACTCTCATCGATTTTCTTTTACTTTCTTCACCATCTTCATCACCATCATCATCTTCACCATCTCCCACCTCCATCTCCATCATCGCGAAAATTTTCAGTTTTGATCATATCACCATCTCCACCTCATTTCCTCCATTCCACTTGTGAGAGAGAGCGAGAGAGCGATATTGCTTGCACTGTTTTTGCATGTTGTTGTGATTCTTGCAGGTACTGCCATCATCATCATCCCCAGCACGCTGCGCGCAGGTACGAAATTCGAAGAAACTGTCTCGCGGTCGCAGGCTTCTGTCAATCGCGACTGACAGAAATTTTTGGCTTTTCACAAAAGTGAGTGCACCATTAGCACAAGCACAAGGAGCACATCCTAAAACATTAAAAACAGTAGAAAAATCCCGAGGATTTCAGTCAATCGCGATCGACGGTGTCAATCGCGATCGACAGGGGTATCGGTCGTGGCTGTCAGTCGCGATCGACAGTATCAATCGCGATTGATAGGGTCCTACGTGGCAGTCAGTCGGTCGCGAGGGTCTGTCAATCGCGATTGACAGGGTCTGTCGGTCGCGATTGACAGGGTCTGTCGGTCGCGATTGACAGGGTATGTCGGTCGCGATTGACAGAGGCTGTCGGTTGCGATTGACAGAAAACCTCGGGATTTTTCTACTGTTTTTAATGTTTTAGGATGTGCTCCTTGTGCTTGTGCTAATGGTGCACTCACTTTTGTGAAAAGCCAAAAATTTCTGTCAGTCGTGATTGACAGAAGCCTACGACCGCGAGACAGTTTCTTCGAATTTCGTACCTGCGCGCAGCGTGCTGGGGATGATGATGATGGCAGTACCTGCAAGAATCACAACAACATGCAAAAACAGTGCAAGCAATATCGCTCTCTCGCTCTCTCTCACAAGTGGAATGGAGGAAATGAGGTGGAGATGGTGATATGATCAAAACTGAAAATTTTCGCGATGATGGAGATGGAGGTGGGAGATGGTGAAGATGATGATGGTGATGAAGATGGTGAAGAAAGTAAAAGAAAATCGATGAGAGTGAAGAAAATACCTACAACTCCAACGCGTCAACTCTACGTCTTACCATCACACGCTCGTCCTCAAAGCTCGTTCCCCGGCAACGGCGCCAAAATTTGGTGTAGCTCAGTGATGAGTAGCACCTCCTTTAATGTCAATCCGGGAAGACGTGAGGATGGTATGAAGACCTCGAGCAAGTGGCGGCACAAGTGCGTGAGTGAGAAGCACACAAGCATGCACACACATACACACACACGCGCACACACGGCAAGACAAAGAGAGAGAATCAATGGAGTTCTTTAGATTACTTTCAAAAGCTCTTACAAGTTCGTTTCAATTACAATCTAACCTCTAAAATGAGCTCTCTAGCTCCTTTTATAGTTTTTGACTAGCTTTGGCCCTGTTCAGACCTAGTGTCCGGCCTAGTTAAAAATTAGGTTCCAGGGCTTATTTGGGGGCTCAAACGATATCCAAAAATTACGAAAATTGGCAGGTAGATACTTCTAATGCTCCTCAAGCTCAAGGACTTCTTGGCTTGCACAAAATGGAGCTACAAAAAGATGAAATGATATTTACAATGGTGCTTAGTGATGAGAATCACTTTTAATGGGTGTAGAGGTTTTGAAAGATTAAGGTTGCCTTAGTGCTAAATCTGCGTGAATGTTCATAAGTGCTTCTTTCTGAAGAAAATTGTTGGCCTACTTGCCAGATCTTCGTTGACTCCCTTGTCTGCTTGTGCCTTCTCTCCCTTGTCCACTGCTAACAGCACCTATGTGTGCTAATTGCAACCAATTCGCATGTTCTGATTCATCTACACAACAAGCAAGAATCTTTTGATTGTCCTGTTTATATATGCTTCCTGCTATGATTTGATATCTTTGAGATTTTAGTGGTGTAATTTCTTTCTGCTGCGTTCAATTGTCTGCTCGCGTAAGCTATGGGGAGATCTATGTTACCTTTGCTCGTGGGTTGTGCTAACACACATCCTATGGCGTAATTGGATGCATCCACATGTACATGGAATGTCTTACTCCAATCTGGGGTTGTCAATATAGGTGCTGAGCACAAACGTCGTTTGAGTTCATTGAATGAATTCTCACATTCATCTGTCCATTCAAACTTGGTTAAAAGAGAGTACAATGGCTTGGCTATGATTGCATACATGTGTATGAATCTCATATAATAACCGCAATCGCCCATAAATGCCTGTACTTCTTTTACACTAGTTGGTCTAGGTAATTATGCAATTACTTTCACCTTTTCTTTGTCTGTAGAAATCCCATTCTTTGACACAATGTGTCCTAAAATTTTGCCTTGTCTGACCATGAAAACGCATTTTTCTGGGTTCAAACAAACCTGATATTCTCGACATTTGTCAAATATTTGTCTTAACTCAGGGATATGTGTCTGTCTTACATTTGAATGTGCACATAAGTCATCGACATAAACTTCCAAATTCTTGTGTAAGAATTCCTTGAAAACATGACACATGAGTCGCTGGAAAGTAGCGGGTGCATTTGTTAAGCCAAATGGCATTACACGAAATGCAAATATGCCCCATTCTGTGGCAAAAGTTGTCTTGTGTTGATCTTCTGGAGCAATGGCTACTTGATTATAGCCTGAAAAGCCATCAAGAAAGCTGTAAACTTCCTTGCCCGCAACTCTTTCCAATAAGTGTTCTGTGATAGGAAGAGGATAACTGTCTCTAATCGTGGCGGCATTAACTTTCTTAAGGTTAATACACACACGCAATTTTCCATTCTTCTTGGGCACAACCACAATGGGGGATACCCATTCGGTATGCTCAATTTCGTAAATGAATCCTGCTTCTATCAAGCGATCTATCTCCTCTTTAATCTTCGCAGTGTAATTATCATTGTACGTGTACGGTTTCTGTTTCGTGGGTTTTGTGTCTGGCGTCATAGGGATTCTATGAGAACATATGTCTGGATCTACTCCTTTCAGGTCTTTGTAACTCCAAGCGAACACATCTCTATATTCGCGCAATAGGGCAACTAATTCTTCTTCTTCTTCCTTCGTCAAATCATGCCCTATGTATGTACACTTCTCTTCTTCTCCTATTATGGCTACTATTATTTTCTTGGTTTTCTCTCGATTATCATATGCTTCTCCAATGTCAGCTTTTCTGTTCGGCATTCGTACCATGATTCGTCTGTCTTCTATTTCATATTTCTTGAAGTTCTCGGGTACTTCAAATAAGGATTCTTCTTCTTCTTACATGGTTTCTTTCTTCTTTCTTTTCTTGCCTTCACTCTTGCTAGTCACCTGAGTGGCCATTCTCACATCATTCATGATCTCTTCGTGGTTTTGAGGATGAGTTTCTACTTCGAAAAAATATTCTTCTTCTGATGCAAAGGGTGGGTCCATGATAATTGATTCTAAATTGAAATCACTCACATCCTCAATTGCATCAGTGTTAGGTTCGCATTCTTCTAAAACGGAATCACACATGATTGGCTCTATCTTGAAAACTGAGATATCATAGCCATCCTCGTCACAGTGGGGTGTCCATTGTTCCTCATTGATGGCTACGTCCATGGTTTCTAGGATTTCTGCCCAACCATGGGGTTCAAACTCTTCGTCTGGAAATACTACAGGTGCATATGCTGGGTCTTGAAGGGTTCGTGGATGTTGTTCTTCACCTAAGGTCCTGGCCTCTAATCGTTCTTCCTCTTGTTTTACAACTTTACACATCCATAGATGAGTGTCCTCGTGCAACCATGAGGGGTATGACTCTAAAGAGTGTACTGATTCTGTTTCTACTGGTGTCTTATGGATGGTATTCCATTGTATTGGGAGTACATCTTGATGTGAATAGTCTTAGATTGACTTTAGTAGTCACTCCTAAATGTTGCAAGTACAAAGAATTAGTTCCCCAATCTTGTACAATTTGCAACTGACGCATGAATGGTCGTCCCAATATCATCTCATAAGCATGATTTTTTGCAAAGTCACAAATGGTGAAGGTATGCTCAAACTCCACACCACAAGTGGTGAGAGATATGCCTTCTAGTAAGCCTAATGGTTTTTCTATGTGTCCGTCAGCCATTTGTAGCTTCATCCTGGTGGGTCTGAGTGCTGGCTTACCCCAACGTTTCCATAAAGCGGTGGTAGCAATGGCTACTCCGGCTCCTGAATCTAAGATGGCTTTCGTGGTGTAGCCCTGATGAGTTATTGGAAGATAAGTATTACCTTCCTCTCCTTCACTTACATCTCCGATCTTTTCTCCTTGTATCTCTGGTACCTTCTTATGTGATCCTATCTGTGAGGGAGTAGTAGCAAGCTCAGGGAATTGATTTGCTACATGTTTCCACAGTTCTGGTTTAACCTTTAACAACTCCTCTAGAGTGAGATTACACTGTACTTTAGTGTTCTTGATCACTTCCGTGTTTCTCGGGATTACTGATTCTTCATTCCTCACTATTATCGTGGGTGCTCTCATACTAATAGACTTTGCTTCCCAAGGTCTTGTGAACTGAGGTAATTCATGCAAAGAATTGGATTCAAATCCTGTGTGTTCACTCAGTTGCTCTTCCTCTACATCATCGTAAATAGAGGGGATGTCTTGGGGAAATTGTTCTTGCAAGTCGTCTATTTCTTGAATAGGAGGATGGGTTCCTTGTTCTTTTCTCCACTTCTCTTCTTGTATTTCTCTCAAAAATTCATGTGAGTACCTATGTATGGAAGACAGGTTGTCTTGACTTTCTGTATTGGGTACTTGAGACAGGGATGGTGCATTCCTTTCCTGTGTCTGTGGGACACTAAGATTCCTAAGCTGATCCTTATTCTCTTTGCTTTCTATCAAGTATTCTAGCCTCTCCATTAGACCTTGAAAGTGTAATTTAGGTTTTGCCATGTTATTCCAATTAAGATATCTAGAGGCTTCGAACAAAGCTTGTGCTAATTCTACCATCTTCATGCAAAGTTTAGTCCTCTCAATTTCTAAGTCTGCTCGAGGGTAGTTCTTGCTCATTTTAGCTACTTGAGGTCCTTCGTTTATTCTGGCTTGATACGCGTGAAACATCATGTCTAGGTTTTCAGGTATGGGTTCCGCTAAAACTGATCCTGATTTCTGAGCTGGGTTCTCTTGATTCAATTCCTATGAAGTCAATTCTAGAATTTTGGCTCTAGATTCCTTGAGAATCCCTTCCAACTCAGTTATCTTCTTACTCCACTTTCTCTTAATTCTTTCTCTAGAATCTTTTCAAGATTTTGTCTTTTTACTGCTAGATTCTACAACTTCACTACTTCCAGCTACTTTCTCTTGATTAAGCTGTTGGTTCTCTAAGAGCGCCTAGGCTCTTGTTATAGCTTGAATAGGCACGTATGTAGGGTTGAATCCATCTGCGTTGATTACAATACCTATCACATTGATCGGTGTCACATTTGAGGCGTTAACTGGGTTCTTAGGACAATCTTTGATTATGTGCTCTTTACCACAATCGTCACAAAAGCCTTGGATGTTATAGTACTGTGATTGTCCTGCTATTGGAGGATGTGGAAAATCCTTTATGAAATGATCTCCTTGGCACCTAAAGCATGGTCCTCTAGGGCCCTGTGGTCTTTGCTGTCTCAATTGGGGCCGTGGATTTGGTTTTGTGTACATCACATTAGCATAGTCTGGCTCCCAACTAGGTTCCGCTGGTGGACTATCATAATGATATGTCTCCATGTGTTCTGGTGACTCTGTGTAATAAGCGGGTGGACTATCTACATGAGTAGAGTCAAAACTGTTTGAGTACGGGTCACCCTCTATGATCAAAGGTGAAGAAGGTACTAAGGCCCTACTTAGGTTCTCTTCTGCAACAGCGTATTTCACTGAGATGACATTTGCTGGTGGGGGTGACTGCTGAGCTAAAACAGGTTGAGGTCTCTGTTGAGCCTGATACGGGTAGTTCTGAGGAGGCCTATAGTAATAAGGCTGGGCATTGTAATGGCCTTGATACCTACCTGGCTGTGCGTATGCTTGCGGGTAGTTCTGTCTCACTGCCTGTTTGTTATATGGGCAGCCCTGAGCCGTGTGATTTGTGTCTCTTCTCTTAATTGTACAGTATTGGCCACTAGGGTTGGCTTGTGTTTGTGTTGCATTGGGACACACATTTGCCAAATGATTTCCACCACAAGTGTAACAACGTACGTTAGTTGTTAACTTGGGCACCTGTTTACTAGAAACTCCTAGTTTCTGGGCCACTTTTTCTGCTAGGTCCTCTATCGAGTTAGACAATTTTGTGGATGCTAGAGATGAACAGTCTGAGTCCTTATAGACCTTTGAGAGTTCCAATTCGTCTCCTAAGTTGTCCTCAATGTCTATACAAATTCTTACACATTGCTCTAGCGTTTTGGGTTCTTTTAGGTACACATAGGAGCGTAGTTTAGAGCTCAACAAGCCATCTAGAAACAATGACACTTGTTTGGCTTGTGACGGTAGCTCTTGCATTGGACATCTTTCAACATATTGTCTAAACCTACGTCCTGCGAGTCTAACTGTTTCTTGAGGGGTCTGTTTGAAGCTATGAATCAGTGAAGACGTGTCATGTCTAATCCCACTTTTAGAGAATTCAGTGATGAACGACTCTAAAAAGTGATGGATGTCTCTAAATTGCCTTTGTTGCAATGGTTGGAACCAAGTTAAAGCGGTATTCTTTAACGTTAGTCCAAATGCATTGTATTGTGTGAACATGTCTTCGACTTGCTCTGCTCGTAACACTTGCTTAAATTCTACAACATGGTCATAGGGATCTTCTGTCCCATCAAAGTAATTTTTCATGGATTTTACTAACTGAGTGGGTCTCAATATTCTTGCGTGTTCTCGTGGTCTTGGTAGTGGAAAATCATCTCTACCACCTGGTATTCCATGATCTCTTTGTCTATCCGCTCTATTAGTGTCCGTGGTTGTTCTATCTCTCCCTATGGGGTGATTGAAGCTTACTTCGGGTCTCTCTTTGTTCTTTTCTCTTTGATTACCATGGGCTGTGGATGTTCCTGCCCCTTGGTGGTTCGCATTTACATTTGTTCGAGATGGAGGGAATACTAATTCACCTCTCCATGTGTACGTGTTTCTAGCGTGGTCTAGCACCACAAAGACTCTTTCTGAAGTCTCATCCAGGTATACAACCTTTCCAGGTGTATCCGGGTCCTTAAATTCGTAGATTATGATGGAGCCTACCTCACTAGGTTGTTCTGTTCTGTACCTCCAAAATGCTTTGTCTGTTTCTTTATTTACAAACAACTCTATGCTTCTGTTGTCCTGAGGGGTCCATTCTGGAACTAGTACTCGTGTCAGTACAGATTTCCCTCTGGGTGTTCTAGGCTCTTCTAATGGTTCTTTTCCTTGAGATTTTGCTTCTGTTTCCCACTGAATTATGCCAAAGTCATTGGTGTTGTTTGGCTGCGTACTTAAGATATACATCGTTCCTTCCTTGTCTATGTGCGCGTCTCTTTCGAATTTTACCACTGGACATTCCAATCCAATGGGTTGATCGGGATTATGCATTTACACCACTTGTCTTCTCAAACCATCCTCATAGATGCGGGTACCTAAGCGGTTGGTTCGAAGAAACTCCAATTGAGTCCTATAGGGTCCTTCTGGTCTTTCTAAATATGCCACATTTGACCCTCCTTCTGGTCTTTCAGTGCTAAATGCCATTTCTGATTCACTCGTGTCTGAGTTCTCGTAGGGGTAATTACTATTCAATGGCTGAGCCCACGATCGAGCAGTAGTGCCTACACTTGCTTCTGATGATCTAAGGCTTCGTCGGTCTGACTTACCTATATGTTTGCCCGATCTAAGGTTCATTAATTTTCTTCCTTACACGCTCAGATCGTCAATGATTCTTTGTTATTACTTTCTTGATTCTTTTTAAATTTCTTTAGATTCTTGTCTTGATGTATGCGTCAGGAATTTGACTTTCTGTGGTACTTTGAGTTCTCGTTCCGTCAGACTTATGTTCTTTCCTTTAGGTTTTCGTATCACACACCTTTACTTTAGTCTTGAACTTGATAAATTTAATTCTCTTGAACTTGAGGCGTTCCTATCGTCTTGAATCCACAATGCTAATGTTTATCCTATGCTAAGAATTGATTGAGGGGGTTGAGTAATCTTCCAACCTCGAGTCAGCTTTTCTGGTTGCTCTGATGCCCAACAAGCCACGCTTCCCAAGCTTTATGCCCTTCTCTGCCTTGCTTTGGCTTGCTTTGTTTGCCCTTGATTGCCCTTGCTAGACCTGGAAAAATCCAATATTAGACCAATATCACAAATGGATGATCAAGCACTTGAGTTTATACACTTTTAAAGTCCCTTAACTTTTGGCAAAAATTTTCTTCCAAAGCCCCCTTTCCTTTCCTAGTCCCACAGATGGTCAACCTCAAAAATATCCTCTCAAAAAATCAACGTATTCTTTATGAAAAAAACAGTTGAGGTCACGTAGTACTTGTCAAGAGCTTTCTAACGAGCTATTAAGCTCAAAAAACGGACTTCGGATGAGGAAGATATGAGCATTTAGGCCCTCGGGGGTGAAAACTGACAAACAGGTTTCTCTTCGATTATGAGCTAAGGGGTCTCCTATGAGAGCAATGATCCACAAATTTTCAAAAAATAGCCCCAAAATTGGTAAAAAAATCAAACCTTAAAATTTGTGTTTGGGTGAGCAATCGCGATGGTCTGAGATGACTGGGACCGTCGTGATGGTCCAGGCGAACCGTCGCGATGGTCTAAATGTGAGCAATCGCGATGGTTGGGGTGAGGCGTCGCGATGGTCCGACTGAGTGAACAATCGTAATGGCGTCAGTCAACGGTCAGCATGAACCGTCGTGATGGTCCGAAGTGAACCGTCGCGATGGTTACCGATGCGATGGCGTGAGCCAATCGCGATGGTCCAAATTTTGAGTTGTCGCGATGGTGTAAGGGTCTCGTCGCGATGGCGTGGCTAGTGAGCAATCACGATGGTCTAGCTTGCCACATGGCACTATCGAGGCGATGGCATGGGCCAATCGCGATGGTGTGGGGTCGACGGGATCGTCGTGATGGTCAAGGACCATCGCGATGGTTCAAGTGAACCGTCGCGATGGCATGAGACCATCGCGATGGTCCGGCCGAGCCGTCGCAATGGCGTGAGCCAATCGCGATGGTGTGACACAATCGCGATGGTCTGAGACCGTCGCGATGGTCCACCAAAATGCAAATTTTTGAGATGCGTCTATGGATTCGTGCATACGCTTGTGTCGCCTACCTCATGGTGTGGACCATCGCTTACCAAAATTACCGAACTTGGCAGACCATCGCGATGGTCTGACACACTCGGCAAATTTCTGACAGAAAGTGAATTTTTACCTTTGCCAAGCTTTCCTGATGCACTGGAGCTCTGTACCTGCAAGAAAACTCAAAAACACACAGGTACACACAAGCACAAAAGCTCTCTCTCTCTCTTGCGAATGCACAAATGAGGGGAAATGAGGAGAATGGGTGATATGGTGAATTTTCTGATTTTTTTGGAGTTGGAGATGATGATGTGGTGATGAAGATGGAGTGTGGGGGAGGTGAAAAACACTAAAAACTAATTAAAAACAACAACAAAAATTGAAATTTACCTTCCAACGCCACTTCTTGCTATACTCTTACCATCACACATTCATCCTAGACTCGATCCCCGGCAACGGCGCCAAATTTGGTGTTGCTCTAGCACAATGGTGAGAACCACGTTAAGAAGCTCCACCTCCTTAATGTCAACCCACGGAAGAGATAGGAGTGATATGAAGATCGTGAATGTGAGATGAAGTGAGAGTGAAGGTGAGAAGCATAGAGATGCGCACACACATACACACACACTACAAAGAGACAAGCAAGACACAATGGAAGGTGAGAAATCAACTCTATTGCTCAAGATCTCAATTACAGGCTGAAAATAGCTCTAAGCTCACACTAACCAACCTCAAAAATGAGCTCTCTAGCTCTTTTTATAGTTTCTAAACTAGTTTTGACCGGTTTCATATCTAGTGACCGGCATAGTTAAAAAATAGGTCCTAAGTGCTATTTGAAAGGGTAAACGGTGTCTAAAAATAACCAAAATTGATACGCTCATTCTACCTAAGCTCCTCAAGCTCGAGGACTCCTCGGCTTGCACAAAATGGAGCTATGGATTACAAAAAAGGTTTTTTCTATGTTACATATGTTACAATAGTGATGAAAATCACTGTTGGAGGTTTTGAAAAGTATTTATAAGACATAATTCTTTTGAAAAAAGATGTGACTGACTCCCTGCTCTGTCTTTACATGCTTCCGCGTCTTCTGTGCCTCTGGCTGCTGCCAACATAAGGTCATGGGCTCAAGCCCTGGCTACCACTGCTTCAAAACTAGAATCTCCTTTTTGCGATCTCCACAATTGGAGCATTGTTTGCACTGCCAAAGTAGATTCGATGGATTTTCTGCACACCCGTGAGCAAAAATGCTGCACATAGAAGTTTGGAATGAGGAAGATGAAAGGAAGCTCTACAACTTGCTCTGATACCAATGCAACAACATAACCATAGGACTAGCTCATGAATGAATGATTTCTCGCCTCCCAACCATATGCCTCCATATATAGCTGCTTGAACCAATGAGGACCAAAAATGTAACTAGAGTCCACAAGTGCATGTGCAATCTCCACCATTCCTTTAATACCTTCCACTAGAGTCCACTAGTGGTTGAAGTGATCTTGACCACTACTTTAGTACCTACCACAAGAGTCCACTAGTGGTT
The DNA here is from genome assembly GCA_020310875.1 of Ceratopteris richardii. Taxonomy (NCBI): domain Eukaryota; kingdom Viridiplantae; phylum Streptophyta; class Polypodiopsida; order Polypodiales; family Pteridaceae; genus Ceratopteris; species Ceratopteris richardii. The sequence continues at coordinate 109,519,600 of CM035410.1, forward strand.
TTTGTACTCACCACTCGAGTTAAGTCTCTCTGAACTCAAGTTAACTTACTTAACTTGAGTTAGAAGGATCTAGAGCTCCTTGGGCAAAACTCTCTCCCCATGCTCCCCATGGGGGTTGAACCCAAGACCTCCTCCTTCATAACCTTGAGACTTAACCACTAAGCTAAGTGGATCACTTATTTAAGAGGACTCATGAACTCATGCTTAAGTCTGTTTTCGAGATCTTTGGCTGTACACACAAGTGGCCAAAGAGTGTCTGATTTCAGATGATTCTGAAGTGGCTAGACCCTTAGATCATAGACTTACTTTATTACATAGATAATGAATTGTACATCTCTCATCAACAAATTTCACAACCAATCCAATCTTGGATAAAGTTGAAACTGATAACAAATTCTTCTTGATCCTTGGCACAAATAAAGCATCTGAGAATGTAAAAGAACTACCATGAGTAGTAATTAGAATGATCTTACCAACTCCCATGAGAGGATAAGAGGAGTTGTTAGTGCATGTGATAGTATTCCCTGTAGGGGTAGGCTCGAGTGAAGTGAAGAAAGTGTGTTGCAAGGTAATATGTTTGGTTGCCCCACTATAAAAGTACCAAACATCTGAGTCTACTACAGACATACACTATTCATGAGAAGAGGGGTCATAACTACAAACATTGGTAAATGCCCATTCTTCATTCTGCACAAGATTAGCAGACTTTTTTTTTGGGTGTAGAGGCCTCTACAACAACCATTGCAGCCTCTTTCTTCCTCGCCTCTTTAGCAACCAATTTTGGATAGCTCTTTATGACATGATCATTTCCTTTACAGTATTTGCAAACAATTTTTGCTCTTATATTTTCTTCTCATCATCCTTCTTTAATCGTGCAAAATTAACAGATTTCTTCTTACTAGTAGAAGAGATCCATTTACCTTTGCCCTTCTAACTAGCCAGGAAAGCTTGATCTGTAGCATGCATAATGGGCTTTTTCTGCCTAGACTGATCCTCTTGCAACAAAACAAAGACTAACTCCTCAAATGTTAAGGCATTTGGATTGCCTTTTATCATCAAACAAAGAGTAGAAGCAAAATTTTGATATGAATCAGGAAGACCATTCAAAACATTCTACACAAATGAACTGTTATGCAAGACTTCATCATCAAAAAATAATTATTCCTTCAAATCTTTGATCTTTATTAGAAAACTGTCCATGGAATCTCCTTCATTCATGTGCTCACTCTCCAACTGTTTTTAGAGGTAAGCAACACCAGCCTCATTTGTTGCCTAGTATAAAGTGGTAAGTGTATCCCAAGCATCCTTCGTTGTTCTGCAAGAGCGAATGTGAGGAATAATAGCACATTTGATAGACAAGTCTATCAATGCATGTGCCTGAGCATCTTTGCCATCCCAACAATTTTTCTCTACAGTAGGTGTAGCAACAACCACAACATGAACAAGAACATGAAGAATATCATCATCTTCAAAGTCATCTGCATCACCTTCAACAACCATGTTTGCAGGTGTAATAGGATGTTTTTCAACACCCTACACAATATTCCAGAGTCCCTTTGCAACCAACACATGATGCATCATATAAGCCCATAATGGGTAATTGGTACCGTCCAACTTATCCTCAATATCCAACATACGGAATACATCATTACTTTCAGCCATGGCCACTGACTAAAATACCTTGATGCAGAAAAATGAGTGTATCTCAAAAAGTTGAGTAGAACTACCCTGTTGAGTTCTGCTAAACCTGTAGTAGGCTTTGAGACACTTGTATTGGCAAACCAAAACTCACACACACACACATAGACATAAACACACGTATACACATGCACATAAACACATATAGACACATATATACACACATATACTTACACATATACATGCACACACACACACACACACACACACACACACACACACACATATATATATATATATATATATATATATATATATATATATATATATATATATATATATATATATATATATATATATATATATATATATATATATATATATATATATGTATATATATAAACACATATATAATATGAATGAATTATATAATTAAAGTAATAAAATACATGTCAAATATAAATAGTAATAAAAATCATTCAAACAAGATTTTTCATTAATTAGTACCATAGACACAATTCAAAACATTAATGGAATGAGAAAATATATAGATATAAAAAAAATATGTATATCAATGTAAAATATATATCCAATGTAATATATCAATCATCATGATCATCCACATGATCATTGTAAGTCCTAATCATTGTTATCATCTTCATCATCACGATCATCCACATGATCTGATGTATATGTAGTGGCATCATGGGTAGAGGTGTGTATGCATGTGTTTGTATATGTGTGTGTGTGTATATGTGTGTGTATGTATATGTGCAAGTATCTATATGTGTATGTGTATGTGTATATGTCTATGTGTGTGTATGATTTTGTGTGTATATGTGTATATGTATGTGTGTGTATATGTGTATATGTGTGCATGTGTGTATGCATGTGTGTGTATGCATGTGTGTGTATGCATATGTGTGTATGTATGTGCATGTGTATGTATATATGTGCATGTACCTTTGCTCATTTGGTTGCTCATTCACTTGTTTGCTCTCGTTTGCTCGTTCCGTCGCTCCTTCGCTCGTTCGCTCATTCACTTTCACTCTCTCACTTGATCCCGGCACAAATGTGCTGGGAGAAATCAATTTTTTTTCCGAATTCGTGGAGCATTGCTTATGCAATGCTGTATCATCACATCTAGTTTGCAATCGTCACTAAAGGTTGATGCTTATAGTGACGACAAGTATATGCATCACTTATGTGACACTTTCCATTGCTTATTTGACACAATCGATTTATTTATTTTATTTCTCTTCTAGAGCATCACGCATGCGATGCTGTCTAATGGAATCGTCACATAAGCGACTCTCCCTGCTCTTTTTTCCAATTGGGGGTGTCGCTATGCCCCCTTTATTCTTGTAGTGTTTTAAGGGTTTTTAATCTTCTTTCTACACAAGCTCATTAAAAAATCTATATTCGAGCATGAAAATGATGAGATAGAACATCCATGTAAACTCCTAAGTCACGCAAATGAGGAAAAAAAGATCAAGAGGCATATAGCTCTCACACAAAGAGAATTGTCGAATGTGATTGTCAATGAGCATGGTTCATGAAAACAGTGCCAATGTGCTGCATTGTAGACTACCTCAAGCTCTTATGAAATCAAACCAACATCAAGGATTAGTAATGCAACTCATAATGTCAATCTAGGACAATTTTCGGTGGTATGAATACCTCTAAACATGTTTGTGATATGCTACTCAATGAAGATACACATACACATACATCCACACATACCAACATGCATGTAAGCCTAACTCACAAAGCAAGTAGACACAGGTTCCAAGAGACTCACTTCTATTCACAAGATTGAGAAGAATACACAAGCTAACCCTAACAAGTGACAGACCATTGCTTTTTATAAACATTTTAAAAGTTTGGGCCATATTCATACTTTTATATTCACTCTAATTAAAGAATAGGTTCTAAATCTTCATTTGACCTCTTGTTTGAAATTTGAAAAATTTGAGAAAATTCTAGCGGCTTAGGCTATTCATGCAAAGAGTCAAGGAATCCTCTACCTTTAGAAATGTGGATTATTCCAACAATAATTGGATTTGTACATATTCAAAAGGATATTTCACATTTTTTTTAGAACATATCTTGGAGCTTTTGAGTCCCCTTTGGCTCCTTCCTTGTTGACCTAACTCTTTAGTGATTCTTCCATGCTTGGTTTGCACAACTCCTTCCATGTTCTTGTCGTTCTCTTCATTTATTATCCGCTTTTCTGAGTTTCTTCTCCAATAACTCACCCAAAAAGAGCAAATGAAAAACAATGGGAGGTGACTCTCACATCACTTAATCTTTTGATACCATTGAACATATTGAAGACAAGCCATAAATAAAAAACTTTCTTACTAACTCCTTCCAGACTTAATCTTTTGATAACAATAAAAAAATCAAAGGGGATGCATAAAGCAAATCACTATCTTCATTGAAGCTTACAAAAGAAGATCCATAAGAATATGCATAAGAAAAGGGCACAACCAAGCCTAAGGAAGCAAATCACACAAAGCCAAAGTTCTCAAGCCAAAATTAGGAACGCACATGTGCAAAAACATAAAAAGCGAGCTTAAATAACCTCTTTGGTCAAATTTTGGTCCTTTCAAGAGAAATGGCCATGGGCAAGAGCAATCTCAACTAGACGCATATGAATTGCCAAGCTCATATGGCAATGCCTACAAAGAATGTGCTCAGAAGCTTAAGCATCATTGAGAACATGCATGAAAAGCTCAAGTTTGTTGGGAAGAAACCAACCATTGCAAGGAGCTCATCAGGTACTTTGCAGGCTCACCCACCTAGGCATCATGAGGATCAATTGCTCACTCGAAGATGAACTACACAAGGAGAGAGAGCTACCAATGAAACATCAAAGCTCAATTTTTTTGGATGAGCAAGGAGGGGCATAACTTCATCTACAATCTTACTTTCCAAGCATAATGGAAGATGATGTTAATGAGATATGCTAGTGCATATTTGACATAAAGTAAAGGATCATGAAAAAGATAGCTAGGCACTAATACTGACAAAGAAACACAAAAGTTGGTGATGGCAGGGTTGGAGCCCTAGCTAAGATTCGAAAAGGTGAAATAGTGTTGATCTTTGATCCTTGAGGGTCCAGAGGAAGTCTCAAGAGATCTCATTCTGTCTTTTCATGCCATCAAGAGTACTCATGCTCTATCTTTTTTTGTGGCATAAAGAGTATGTCTTTTTTATCACATCTATTGTCAATATGCTCGACCATATTGTCATTGCAAACATGCATGAGAAGCTCAAGATCATTGGGAAGAAACCAACTATTGCAAGGAGCTCATCAAGTACTTTGCAAGCTCACCCACCTAGGTATCATGAGGGTCAATTGCTCACTCGAAGATGAACTACACAAGGAGAGAGAGCTACCAACAACCCATCAAGCTCAATTTGTTTGGATGGACAAGGAGGGGCATAACTTCATCTATAATCTTACTCGTCGAGCCTACTGGAAGACAAAGTTATGAGATGTGGTAGTGCATAACTCACATGAAGTAAAGGATCATGAAAAAGGCTCGGATATAGACTATCAAAATATCAAAATAGTGCAAAAATATAATCGACAAAGGATCATAGAGGTCGATGCTTAATGTTGTGTCATAGCTAGGCACTAATGCTCACAAGGAAACACAAAAGTTGGTGATAGGTGGGTTGGAACCCTAGCTGAGATTCGACAAGGTGAAATAGTGTTGATCTTTGATCCTTGAGAGGTCTAGTTGAAGTCTCAAGAGATCCCACTTTCTTTTCATGCCATCAAGAGTACTCATGCTCTATCTTCTTTTGTAGGATAAAGAGTATGTCTTTTTTATTACATCTATTGTCAATATTCTCGACCATATTGAAATCTCCTATGTGATGACCAAAGAGGATAGCCTCATTCATGAGTTTCTTAACATTTTTTCTTCTCAAATAGGAACTTCAATCTTATGAACACTCTCTCTATAAGTTGAAAACTTGAAAAAACCAACACACACTTATAAGACCCCCTTGATCATCACATCAAGAGTTTATGTCAATTGATCAACACAACTTAAACCGTGTACCTTTAGCTCACAACTCGAGAGTGTTATCACTACACCACTCTCCTTTGACTCAAGTTTGTTAACTAAGAATAAGAGTTTGATCTTATAATCTAAGTTGAATTCCCTTATCCCTCATATTAGAGGTTTGTGTCAAACCAATCAATGCAACTTGAATTCTTTGATAACATTGTCCAAAATGTCACCATTCTATCCATGAATAGTGATACCACTTTAAACCTTTTTTTGAGAGTTTGATTGCATGAACTACTCTTCCAATTATGCTTGAAATTAAAAAGAACAATGCACACACCTTGGAGATCCTGTATCCTCCTACTTTTTAAGGCTTGAAACAAACAATTTGTGGGTCTTGGACCCTAGACCTTGAATCCAAGGGACAAGTTGTTTACCATTACACCACACATTCTCACTATAATTTTGCTTTAACACTTTGTTTTTTTTTGAAAGTGGAAGTTGAGCCGAAGCTTAATCTCCTTTTTGCTTGAATTGATTGAAAGAACAACTTTACAAGTGAATGGGCATAGTACCCATGGGATCCCCCCTATCCCACAAAGTAGGGGTTAAGATTGCCCCAAGGCAATACAACGATGATGACCCAAAGATGATAAAGAAATTAGATTTAAATTGGCTTAAGGCTCGATACATGTCAGACATGGCTAGCATGGGTTGAACCCCCACCCACGCCTCAAAAGACAAGAGCTCAAACCAATTGAACCAACTCATGTCGACTTAACACCTTGAACTTGTGTGAAAGCAACAAACTCATCTTCAATTCTTGAGTAGAGCTGTCCAATAATGTAACCATTCCATCCATGGGGACTGGTAACACAAACTACTCGGCTAAATAATGTTACGCTGCTTTGTGGGATTCGGAGGTCCATGGGTGCTAAGCCCATTCACTTGTACAATTGTTCTTTCTATTCATTAAAGTTTGAGAGATAGAATATTGTCTAACTTCCTCTTTGAAAAAAAAAGAGAAAAAAACAACTACGTTGCTTTTTTTTTGAGAGTAGAATGAATTGGAAAGACACACACCCGAGACACCCATCTTGGAGAACTCATAGACACCCATCTTAGAGAACTCATCCATATGTCCAGCCACCATTTGAACTCAAGACTTTCTCCTAGAGATTAAAAACTAAATGTTGAAGCCGGTGGGTCTCTCACTAGAAAGACCTCGTGGAAAGAGTAAGCCCTCACAACTCACGACCGAAGTACAACGTGAAGCTTGGAAGAGACAAAATGCTATCAAGAGTTGTAGCAACCTAAAAAAGATATTGCAATCTGCACGGTGGATATCGAGCATCAGAAGAGTTCATCTTGCCGAATGTGAACAGATTACTCCCTCCCAACCTCGACGTAGAGGGAGGCGATGAGAATGAGTATGATACCTTAAAATGTTAGAATGTGGACTGTGCATGGCTCTCTCTCCGCCTCTACCAGGCTCCATAGCGAAGTTGTCTCCTTCCAGTCGCGTTCTCCCGTACTCCCAAGATCGCAGATAAAATGCCTTCAGACAGCGAACTTCTCATCGATTTGGGGGACAAAAGCCGAGACTTTTTCCTTCTCACGCAGAATTGCAGCAGTAGAAAGCCCATGGTGTGAAGAAACTATATTACCCAGGCTAAGGTGTCCTCCTCGTCGTAAGGTATGGGGCTTTAGGATATTTGCCGTTTTGCAATGGAACCGACGGCCACAACTTGCAGGTCAAGTTCCGAGAGTAGTCGTCGTCACATCTGGGAAAGGTGGTGTGGGCAAGACGACAACTACTGCCAATATAGGTCTTTGTCTCGCTCGACTGGACTTCAAAGTAGTTGCCGTTGATGCAGATGTTGGGCTGCGTAACCTTGACCTTCTTCTCGGCTTGGAGAATCGTGTCAATTATACTGCAATGGAAGTGCTCAATGGAGAGTGCCGTCTAGATCAAGCTCTTATAAGGGACAAGAGATGGACCAATCTGGAGCTTCTTTGTATAAATAAGCCCCGATACAAAATGCCTTTGGGATTTGGTGGCAAAGCACTTACATGGCTTGTTGATGCTCTAAAGAAAAGGCCAGAGGGATCACCTGATTTCATTCTCATAGACTGCCCTGCCGGTATTGATGCTGGCTTCATAACCGCAATCACTCCAGCCAATGAGGCAGTGCTTGTCACTACACCAGATATTACAAGCTTGAGGGATGCTGATAGGGTAACAGGGCTGTTGGAATGTGATGGTATCAAAGATATTAAGATGATCGTCAATAGAGTAAGAAGCGATATGATCAAGGGGGAAGATATGATGTCAGTGCTTGATGTTCAGGAAATGTTGGGTCTTCCATTGCTTGGTGTCATCCCAGAAGATGCAGAGGTTATAAGAAGTACAAACAGAGGCTATCCCTTGGTACTAAACAAACCACCCACACTTGCAGGGCTTGCATTTGAGCAGGCTGCATGGAGGTTGGTTGAGCAGGATAGTATGAAAGCGGTCTTAGTTGAAGAGGCTCCTGTGAGGAAAAGTTTTTTGCCTTTCTTGGGTTGAGTTGCCAACTTGCCAGGTTTCTTTGCTCTGACTAATTGAGTAGTCACAATGTTGATAAGGTTCAGCTATTTGCATTCAAACTTGAGGTTTTATTGATTAAGTACAATGTCATGTGAATGTCAGCCAATCATGTATTTGCATCAATTTTGTCCTTATGATCTAGAAACTCGATCCAATTCTCTGTACATATGCTTTTGCAAGTGTCTGATTCAATTCATTCTGTGCTCTTTTACTCCCTTTTGTATACGGCTATGCATGTCTTTTCTGTTATGATCAGCTGAAACTTGGTTTTGTGATGATGAAACTTAAATAAACTAATAGTTCTGGGAGTATATTTGTAGTCAGTGTAGTACTTTGATCCTTAGATTGCCGAGGGTGAAGGTCCAAGTGTAGTTCAGATTATGAGGAGGGTCTATTGTTTAATTATAAATTGTGAGGTGATATTTGGGCCATTTTGTATCTCACCCATATTTCGTCGGAAATGCTAATGATTTTGCCACTTGAGCTAAATCCAAATCAAATTTTTGGTCTTCTGTTCCATGTGTCAGTATGCAGTTCTTTGTATGCTTGTTCATAATTACAATATCACAGTGGGTTCAGATAAACAAATAATGTAAAAGATCCATTAATCAGTATTGCTAGAGTTATCTCAAGGAGCTATGTTAAGTTAGTGATTGTTTTTTTTGGTTGATGTTTTGTACTTGAATTACATGTATTGGATTGGTTTATGTTTATCGAATGACATTACATACATACTGTTTTTGTTTTGGATTTCTCTCCATATTATGAACCATGAAATACAGTAGATTGTTCCTATCATGATCATGGTTGTTTAGAGATTTCGTTCGAAGTATGTGGCATATTTGTTAGGAATGAAAGCCTGTACATTGTTTAGTGTGCTTGATTTCTTGAATGCCTCTACTCTACGTTCACTTGTTATTTACCATTTGTTATAACAAAAAACATTTCTCTCTTTCAGAGACTAGATATAGGCATGCTGCATAACCTTGTAAGCTCTGATAAATATTTGGATCCATTTTTTACTTTAACTAATATACATAGAGGCCCCCACCTGTAGTGTGTATTCTACTTTCCCCCACCTGTACTGTGTATTCTAGAGGTGACTGCTACATGAGCTGTTGAACACTATCCATACGAACATGGGAAACACTTCTATGTGGGCATGGGTGGCAGGTTGAATTGCATTGTCTTGATTGAACTTGTGTGACCTGGGCTTGGGAAAAAGGGTGCCACCTCCAGCAATGGCAGAGAGCCTAGTTACCACCGGCAGTGCACATAGGGAAACAGGACTTCAAGTTTCTGAAGATATTTGGACTTGAAGGATAAGAAGATTCTGTTGGGTTCTAAACTGGAAGAAAATGCAAAATATATTTCATATATCTTGTATGGAATGATTCAACATTTAATGCAAAATTCGGTGTGAACCTGGGGTTTCCCTGGATTTATCCTGGTATACATGTTTGCTGTAGCAGAGGTGCAGTTTTCACTTGTGGAATCTTCATCTGAGTTGCGATCAGTCTATTGATGTATATACCCTATCAACTATGCACCTGTTTTGATTCTCGCTATCTTTTGCTTCCATCTTGTGCTAGGTTTCATTATGGCTGAGTTTGTCATCACTTCAGGAAGTGATAGAAACTCAGTATACAGAGCTTTCTATGAGTTCATGCTCGTATTTCTGTGTGTGAGAGCATGTATTCATTCTTAGTTCTATACCTGATATTGGGCACTGACGACATTAGTGGGGATGGCATAGTATTTAGTTGATAGTATGGAGAATTGAGTTGATGCCGGTATAATATTGTGGTTGATTAGTAAGCGTTTTTAGTTGCATTTTCATTTTTGGGCGAATTTGGGGTTTACCTGGATCTTTTCAATTAAGTATGTTCGTCATATTAGTGGACATGCACATGCCTATCAGTTTATATATGTTAGTTTGTGAGGGTGTGTGTGGGCATTCGTGGTGCAAGTGGGCATGTTATTGTATTTACTTGGTGCTATGCATGATTGAGTCGATGTTTATGTAGTCTACCATGACATATCGGGTTGACTTGTTGAGTCAGAATCTGTGGGGTGGAGACACTTAAAAGAATTTGAAAATTATTGGAGTTTTTATGCTATGTATTGGTGTGCAGCAGATTTGGCAAATTTTTTCTGTAACTACTCGTGTCTGTATGTGTATTTTCACAGTAGAGGAATTCCTTATCTTAGTTTAAGCAAACTGCTGGAAGGCTACAGCTTGCCTGAAGGTCATCATCTCCCAAGGTACAGTATAAGATGGGGCTAGTAGCACTTACTGAATATTGCTGATGTCATGATAGTGGGCTTGGGGCGGTTAGGCTGACTGCCTGTCTACATTCGACCCCTCCACCTACCATGTTATTAGAGGACGGCCAATTATGTGCTTTTCTAACCTTTGATTGGATGAGAATTTATGCAATATCATACCATCTTGGATGAATCAGTCTTGAGTTCTCGATTGCATAATTACATGATCTTTGTTGAAGATTGCATGAAGACTGGTTGAGCAGAACCTTTGTAAAGCAGCTTTAGTGTAAGAGACTATAGCAGAAAGTTTTATTGTCGTGTCTAGGTTCAGTTGCCATTTCTTTTGTGCTGACTATGTGAATTGTCCAAATATTGACAAGGTCAGCTATGTACACTAGAACTTGAGTTCTCAATAGTCACATATTGTCATGTCAATGACAGCCTGTTATGTGTTTGGCATTAATTTTGTTCCCTGGGCATAAACGCCTATTCAGGAGACTACAAAAACACTGCAATTTGAGGAGGGTTTGCTAAAAAATATTTTCAAACATTATTTATTGTGCTGAGCTGCTAGATACGTCAGTACTGACTATTTGAGTGGCCAGAATATTAATATGTAAGTGGTCATATTTTTTTTATTTTTTGCATTTACTTTTTGCACGATAAAACCTCTAAATTATTCAGAGCTACAGCGAGGTACAAAGCAGACGGATGATTTTATCATGCAGATCCACTTATTTTTAAGCTTTTTTTCTCTAGAAAGAAGTGGTCAGGATGTTGATAAAGGTCAGTTATCTGCATTCGATCTTGAAGTTTCAATGTTTCCACAGTTGTGTCAGTCAGTGTCAGTCAATCATTTTGCATGATTTTTGTTCATATGGTAAAAGAAACTTGATAGAGTTCTCTGTATATGTGTCTTTGCAGATATCCTATTCAAGTTGTTTGGTACTCTTGCTGCCTTGTGTATATGAATGTCGTTTCTCTTATGATTAGCTGAAACTTTGTTTTGTGGAGGAGTGTAGTTAGGTAAAGTATAGCCTTGCGAAGAAAATGATCAGTTATTGTAGCACCCCTTGTCCCGAGGTTGTCAAGGCTCAAGGAAACCAAGGGGAGCCCGATTCATAAAAAGACTCTATTGCTTATCCACATATAGATATTTTTTGCGATCCTTGCGAATTTTGCTAATGCCTAAAGCATTGATGTTCTCTCCTTCGAAAGATGAATCCAAATAATGAGGTATATACACAGTTTGCAATGCTGGCCATAGAGGGCTTTTTTTGAATCTATGTGACTGGATTATGATGGTGCTATTAATTGCCTTTGATTGCGTGTATGGTCCTATTTCCTGGAACATGTGGGTCGTGCAGGTACTCTTTCCATTTACATTTAGTGCAGTACTTTAGGCTTGAGGAGAGTAGGTGTAACCTGAACCATGTAGAAAAGAAAAGAATTAGAGCTTCTCTGTCTTTTCTTAGAGGAGTCATCACTTGAACTTCATGGTGCTTTAGATAAACAAATGGTGTATTGGATGTGCGGATTGAATACTTCGAAGGATGCACATTTCAGTGTCACTATATTTATAGTATGAAGAGGTTCCATTTGATTTTCAAGATGATATTGAGAAAGTTGTGTTAAGTCACTGATAGCTTGCTCGCTTGTTTGCTGGTTTGTGCATTGAAGTTGCAGCTCACTGGAAAGCATTTGCATGCGTGCTGCGTTCTATTCTGTGCATTGTCTAAGAAGTCAATTGTATGAGATACAAAATGCTTATTGCAAACCACCTAGCATAAACGAGAGACCTATTAGAAGCTTAAGAAAAAAACACTACGTTTCTTGTGATTTGTCAATGCTTCATAAGTTGCATTTTTGTCAAACCTAAAGATGGTTTTATCTTGAATCAATGGTTGAGAAGCATAGATGTGAATCCAAGCATCATTTTGTTATAAGAAGGTAAAACTACAAGACAAAACATGTCAAATTGGTTGAATAAGTGTATGATAAGTAAGAATGGTTCTTCACATCCCACCACAAACAGAACGGTTCTTCACATACCACCACAAACAGAACGGTTCTTCACATCCCACCACAAACATACAAAAAACACAAACATGTGCGCATATATCCTATGGTTCCCCTAGTAGAGAGACGTATAAAGAAACCTATACATAATTGGATAGCCTCGAGTTTTTGGAGGTACCTTTCGATTCCCAATAGTCTGACCTACTCTCAACACCTTTATGAAAATGGTAGTATCGGGATTTTGCCACACTCTAGTAACCCTTGTTATAACGATAGCATACATGAGACTACAAACGAGATTGATAAGGAATCTTGGTCATGATTTCCTTTTTCTCATCAAATTTGGGACAATCATCATTGCTCAACTTCACATATGTAGGAAATGCTGTACTCGACGTCTTTCCACCATGCATATTGGACCTATGAAGTACTTTGGGAATGTATTCACTCTAAGACAAATATGTGGCATCTCCAAAATCTTTCATGAAAAAAGTTTGACTCAACTTTGTCAACAAGATAGGTAAGTTTTTTGAGGATTTCTTGCCGATCAACGTAAAGTATCAAGCATAACAAGCTTTTATATGAAAATCTCTGTGCAGAGATAATGATTCTTATTTGTTTTAAAATGACATTGGGACTTTATAAATGTGTCAAAATTTTGATACCATTGTCTAGGAGACTCATCAAGTCCATACAAGCTCTTCTTGAGCTTACCTACTAGACTCTTCTTTTCCATGAACTACATAACCCTATGGAAGTTCCATATAGATCTCATCTATAAAATCTCCATGCAAGAAAGTAGTCTTCACATTTATTTGGACCTACTCTAAGTCCACTTTTGTAACTAATCCAAGCATCTTGGTGAGAATTTCCTCAAAATTGACAACTCCTTTTTTCTCGAATCCCTTTTGCAACTAGCCATGCTTTATACTTTGGAGAAGCATTATATGATGTCAATTTCAACTATATACCTATTTGCATGGTGAATATTTCATGCCTTTTGGCAAATGTACTATTTTCCAATTACCATTCTTATGAATAAAATCAAATTCACTCTTCATGGCACGCTCCCACTTGCATGATCATATATCTGCATAGACTCTTTGTAACAAGAAGGCTCATTAACGTCTATCAACATAAAAGAATCCAAACATGGAAAAAAATCTATCATGTGGATGTGAGACATGTGAAGATCATCTCAATGGTTGTGGATCATGCACATTAACAAGCTACTACTAGAAATTTCAATGAATAACCTTTCCTGTCAATTTTTTTACAAACTGGTAGGATGGTCAACATCATTAAATACAAATCTTCTCACTTAAAGCTTTTCTATGGATTTTTTAATGCATCTTTAGACGCACTGAAAATGCCATCACTACTTCATGTAATTGATCATGTTTTAAGATTCAGTAAGTGATATCCAAACCGGCCTTCATTTCAAATGTGATCATAATGTGGTGCTTTTCCAATCCGTTGCTTTGATGGGAATTATAAATATTTGGTAGTGCTATGTGATCGATTTATCTCATGAATCACAATTAAGACTTCTTCTACCCACCAAAATCCTTGAGTAAGATTTGCATCATGTATCACAAAAACTACTTGATCTTGAATATTTTTTTCACCCTTTCAACACATCATTTTGTATCGAGGTCTATGGAATTGTAAGCTCTTGAAAAATTCTTGTACACTAACTGAACAAGCTGAACTCATGAGGGGTATAATCTTCACCACTATTAGAATGTAATATGTGGAGCTTCAATCCATTTTCAATCTCTACTACAACAAAATATCTCTTGAATGTGGAAATACCCTCATCCTTTGACTTGATAGGAAATATGCCAAACTTTCCTAGTAGCGTCATCAATGAGAGTGACAAAATAAAGAGCTCCACCCAGTGATCTACTAGGCATATGACCACACATATTTGACCGATCAAGATCTAATGGCTGAATCAAAGAGTCAAAATGTGTTTTATGTGCATTTCTAATATGTTTACCATACTAACAATGCTCACAAAGTGGACCATCAAATAATAAAAGCATAGATAAGTATCCAAAATGTAAAGTTCACTCCATCATGAGACATGGCCCAAATGAATATGCCATAAAACAGTCGTAGCCTACTTAGTAATAAGTAACAAGTGTTGTTTTTGAGATACAAATAAAGGATGTAAGTGATCCAACTTTATCACCATTAGCAACAACCCATGAAAGTGGTAGTATGCATAGTAAGAGAGATACTTTCATCTTATCCATGTTCACTTTTTGGGCTTGCAATTGGGAAAACAAGGCATCAAAAACATTGAGATGAGAATGCATGTTATCTATATCTTTCATACAAAGATTGTACAACTTTCTTATTAAATAAACTTTGTTTGATGCAACATCTTTCTCAAAAGTGTTGCATAAATTTTTCAAGAACTCCTTTTGTGGAGAGTGTACATGGGAAAGCAAAATGAAAAGAAGAGTGTACTCAAAAAATGAAAGAGTGTGAGAGATTCAAAGTGATTAGATCAAGAAATGGGTAAACTCACATGGATTAGAAATGTGCTTGTCAAGAGCATGAAGTAACTTCTAACCAAGTTCAAAGTGGGGAAGAGGCCCTCCTTATATAGAGTTGGAGGAGACTTTCCCAAGTACATCATATGTGGGATAATTCTCCTTGAAGGAGAATGAATTCAAAGTAGAAGCAAATGGAAACATACCAAAATACAATGAGATACAACTGGGATAATGTGAAAATGGAGCGTCTTCTGGATACAAAATGGAATTGTACTCATATCGATACAAATGGAAATGTAGGAGATGAACTGATGTCATTAACACCCCCTATGCAACTCCATTTTGGAGCGGTTGAATGTTATAGAGATCCACTAAGCACGAGTAGAACTAGAGGTAGAACCTTCATGAACATGTCAGCCAAGATCTCCTGTGAGCTACATAGTTCCAAATTAATCTCTTGTGATATGAGCTTTGAACAAGGCTAACTAGATGAAGAGGGATAACTAGATGAACAAGGCTAACTGGATGTGTGTACGCATACACATATACATATGCATATGCGTACATGTACACATATGTGTACCTGTACCCATACATGTACACATACGCGTACTTGTACCCGTACATGTATGCATACCCGTACCCATAAATGTACATGTATGCATACCCATACATGTACATGTACCCATACATGTACGCGTACCGGTACATACACACGTACCCGTACCCATACGCATACACATACCCATACCCATACACGTTCTTGTACACGTTATGCATACATACATGTACATGTACATATATATGTACATGTACATGTACCTATATATGTATATGTACATGTACATATACATGTACATATACATGTGCATTTACATGTGCATTTACATGTACACACACACACACACACACATATATATATATATATTTATATGATCCTTGATGAGTCACAATATAAAGGAAAATTGTAAACGTTTTAACAATTTTAAGTTTTACATTTGCAAAAAAAATATTATTAGGTTTTTATATAGAAACAATAACGCACTATGTTATAATCAACGCTTCCAAAATGGTGTTGGGCATGCCCATGGAACCACTTAACATTCGTGCATTCTTAGATATACAATCATTTGATAGCAAAATGGGTGGATATCAAGAACGCAAACACAAATTACTATAGTTAAGATGTACTATTATTGAATTTAGACATGATTATTATGATAGCATCAAGAAAATCTATACAAAGTCAAACTATAATGATCTATGCACTTTAAAATCTTGTATAATGTCTCTTTGTATGATATTAAGCTTAGCTACGACATATATGATTATGAAGATAGCATGAAAAGTATTGATACAAAAGATAAAATTTGGGAATTTTATAATGAACTTGATCTACATCAATACACAGTCCATACAATGCTAATCTATGTAGCTTAAAATCTTGTATATCGTTTCTTTTTATGTGATTGATTGTTATCAATTATGAAACTATTGGATTTTATTCATTTTGTTTTCCACAATAGTGAATTTTTACACGTGCTAACATGTGACATTGGTTACATCATTCTTATTAGATAGAGAAATTTAACGCATTTGTGTTTTGATTTGCATGTCAAGGATTATAGAAGTATGGACACTTCATAGTAGTTTAAATTCGAATCTAAGGATTTCATATTCCAAAAGTCATATTTATTTTTAAAGTATAATCAAATACATGTTTTTCTTTAGATAGATATAAGAATTTTCTTATATAGTGACTTTCATAAAAGCAAAGGATGAACTTTATGCTATTTTGCTTTATCTATAACAAGCTATTTTCAAAATAATAAGAATTGTCTATAAAACAATATGCACTTGGGGACAAACTCAACGAAGTAAATGAAGGCATATTATATCTAGTATTATGTAAGATCTCTATCTCCATATTTGTTTGTCTCTTTTCATATAGTTTTGGCATATTTTTCACACCTACATTTGAACAATTTTCTATCTTTATGTCTATAGACTTTCACATGAATATAATCTTGCAATAGTGGTAAGAGATCTTAAACATGCCTATAAAACATCAATACCATTTTTATGCATATAGATAAACTTGTGGACCCATAAAAGTATACATTGATGATTGAGGGAATCCACTTAGTGACCAACATATCAAAACTTGCTCCCAATCAACCATGATCACTTTTTATGTTATGACTAAGGCAATGACAAATGTTTGAGGAGCTGGTGGACACCTTCCAGAGATGAGATGGTCGTGCAAATTCCTGCTTCACACCAGCCAAAACTGAGGTAAGGAGTGAAAAGTAGACCTCTTGAGCTTTCAAAGAAGCACAAATAATCACCCAAGTACTTTGGAAGATGATCCTCAAATCATTGGATCAAAATAGATAACTTGGAGTTTCATTGTGAACCAAAACTTGCTATTTTGGTCACTACACCTGTTTAGAGAAATGAACAATACTCCTTTGTTGGTAACAATTGGACAAAATCATTTTGGAAATATCTAACTGACTAAGATAGCTAACCTTCACAATTTATTTCACTTAAAATGATGAGAATGATGCTTAGAAAAACTTAGATGCATCCCGATATTTTAGGGAGTTAAGAGTATGCAGACCAGAGAGTAATGTTTTGAACATAACTCAAGAATGGCTAAGGCAATTGACATGAAACTTTGTAACATACAAATAGAGTATGAATCTGTACTAACTTAAATCACTAAAAATGATCAAGTACACGCTGAAACATAGATCATAGAAGCTCACTGTTCTGAGTGGTATATGACAAAGTAGAAGGGATGAGACATGGGAAGTTTATATGTATTAATGCACAAAAATTACATTGACATTTGCAATCAGTGATTCCACAATGTGAGGGAAATAGAAGAGCTATAATGTGAGCTCAATATGCCACACAAATTTCTTTGAAATCTCTACTATGTGTCTCTCTTTTCCACATGACTAGGTAGTCCTCTTTTATAGCCTTTTGTTGGAACCAAGTTTCAAGTTTGATTTCAAATCTTTACCTAAAAGTGTTCCAAAGTTTTAGGACTTGATTTTCCACCTCACCAAATAATTCGTGGAAAGATTCTCCTAATAACTCGTAATCGGAAGTGATTCCACCTATGCTCTTTTACAAGGAGTAAAAATCAATCTTTTACAAGAGATCATTCATGCGCTAATACATGAATGGATATATGAATTTTTAGGATAAGTGATCAAGCATTTAGGCATGGAGTAATTGCACCAACGGATCCCCCTCAAGCCTAATATGCTTGGGCTTCAACTCTCTTTAATCTCCTGCAATCCAATCATCATCTTGAACCTGTTCAATTTAGTTCCATCCAAAGATTTAGTTAGCATATGTGCACATTGCAAGTTTGTTGATACATATGACAATTGTATGTGCTTGCTAAGTAATTTATCTCTCACATAATGATCTTGCACTTCAATATGCTTAGTCCTTGCAAAATCATGTGAGAAATACTCACCACCTCCATCAGATATGAGCCTCTTGAAACTTTTACCTGTTTGATTCTCAAGCAATGCCAAATACTTCTTGAAACAAGTGAAAAATTCATCTTTATGATTCATAAAATAAAGTATTTTCCACCTACTATAGTCATCTATGAATGAAACACAATACCTTGACCTTGAAATTGATGGCTCTCTGCTAGGACCCCACACATTTGTGTGTACAAGCTCCAAGTAGTCTTCACACATGTATCCTCTTTTGTTGAATGGTTGCCTATGTGACTATGCAAGAGAAAATTGAAGCACTTCAAGAGAATGGTAATTGGGATTTGGTTCCCAAAAAACCACTCATGAAGGTAATAAGATCTAGATGGATCTACAAAGTGAAAAAGAAACTAGATGGCACAATAAACATGTATAAAGCAAGGCTAGTAGCAAAGGGTTTGCTCAAACCCATGGAGTGGATTATGATGAGACCTTCTCACATGTAGCCAAAATGTCAATTATCAGAGTTTTAGTAAGTATTGTTGCTTCAAAGAATTGGAACTTGTGCCAATTAGATGTTAAAAATGCATTCCTTAATGGGTGGATCTCTGAAGAGGTCTACATGGTGCAACCACCAAGATATGAAGACAAAGATAAACCTAATTATGTATGTAAATTAAGGAAGGCACCGTATGGTTTAAAGCAAGATCCTAGAGCTTGGAACCATAGGCTTTTCACATATTTGCAAAACCAAAGTTTTGTTGTAAGCAAGGCAGATTCTTCATTGTTCATTAAGAAGACTAGTTCAGACATTATTTATCTATGTCTTTATGTGGATGACATTATCATTACAGGAAATGATGCCAATGGCATCAAGAAGATTAAATCCTAGATGAAGGAGTCCAAGATCAATGATCTTGGGTTGCTTACATATTTTCTTGGTTTAGAGATTGTTTATACAGATTCTGATGTTTTCATTACTCAAAGAAAGTACATCCATGGTATACTAGTCAAATTCAAAATGGAAAATGTGAAAATTGCAGGCACACCCATGGAATTGAATCACAAACTCAGTGCTCATGAAGGAGAGTTACTTAAGGAGATTTCACATTATCAAAGGCTTGTTGGAATTCTCAATTATGCAACCCTAACAAGAGTGGATATATGCTATGGGGTGAGTACATTGAGTCAATTCATGCATACACCAAGAAAACCTCACATCGAAGCTCCCAAAAAAAGTACTTAAAGGGTACCATAAATGAAGGGCTATTTTATCCATTTACATCTGACTTGGATATCAAGCTATACTCTGATGCAAATCGGGTTGGCTCAAAAGATGATAGGAGGAGCACCTCTGGCTACTTATCTTTTGCAGGTAAGTTGATCTCATGGTTATCAAAGAAACAACTAGTTGTGGCATTGTCATCAACTAAAGTTGAATATAGGGGCCTTGCAAATGCAACACAAGAGGCAATGTGGTTAAAGCTACTCTACTTAGAGTTGGGACTACATACATACACTCCAATGATCTTTGGAGATAATACTAGCTCACTACATTTGGCTGCGAATCCTGTATATCATGTTCTCACATGAAAAAGGCATAAAGAGAGAGATTACATCAAGGTACACTCCTGAATAGAATGGAGTGGTAGAGAGAAGAAATAGATTAGTAGTAGAGGCTTCAAGATCAATGCTGAATGAGAAAAAACTCCCTAACTATCTATGGGCAAAGGCTGTTTCCACAGCCACTTACCTAATCAATAGGCTTCCATAAAAGTTTGTGGATGGGATGACACCTTATGAGGCATGGAATGGCAAGAGACATTCTTTAGTTCATTGTAAGATCTTTGGGTGCATTGCTTATGCACACATACCCTCATAGATTAGGGAAAAGCTTGATCCAAAAGTTGAAAGATGCATATTTATTGGCTATGATCAGAATAAAAAAGGATATAGGTTATATAATCCCACTAACAAAGGATTTACAGTTAGTGGTGATTTGGATTTGATGAAAATAACTTGGTTTGAGGATGATTGCAGGAGAATAAAGCTACCATATGATTTGGAGAATGGTTTTCCAAATCTAACCAAGGAAGAACCACATACATCAGAGCATGTCAACTCAGAAGATGAAGAACAAATTGATTTTGAAGCTTGGAAGTCCAAGGGCAAAGCAAAGTTCAAAAAATTGGAAGATATTCTAGATTCATCCATTCAAGCACTTAAAAGATCTCAAAGGGAAGCTATGGCTATGACACATCACTAGTCACCAAGCATTCTATATACATAGCTAAAGACTTTATGACAGAGGAGCCAACTTCATTTGAGGAAGCTCCACATTTGTAAATCATGTGTTGCTTGGACACATTTGGGATGCCAAGCACACTCTGATCCCTACATATTTTCTTCAATGTCCTTCACCTATATGTCCTAATCTCTTATGCCATATCTCAAATTCAAATAGGGTTTGGTCCTTATAATTGAAGAGAGCAATATTTCTTGTATCTTCAACTTCAAAGATAAAAACTCTACCAAATTTCTCACCTTTTGCAATCCTCTTGAATCCTTGTTGAGGGTCCTCCACATAAGCTCCATGCCTTGTGAATCTAAATTGTAAACCCTTCTCAACAATCTGTCCAACACTGATTAGATTCTTAGTTATTGTTGACACATAGAATACCCTGATTAGAAGGTTCATGGTACCATTAGATGCTTTAGCATTTCCAATCTTCTTTACTAAGTGCCTATTGTCATCATTTGTCTGAACTTCATGCTTTCCTTTGGGTTCTTCAAGGTCAGACAATAATGCTACATTGCCTGCTACATGATTGGAGCAACCAGAATCAATATAGAATAGGTACTCATCATCTTTACCTTGCTTGGCTGTCATATTCATGAGTAATAAGGAATCCTCTTGATCATCTGTATAGTTTTTGTAGTCTCTCCTTCCTCTGAAGCCTCCTTGATAGTTGCTATTGTAACCTTGGTTGTAATTTTGATGGTAGTTGTTTCCTCCATTATTGAACCTGGCTCTTGATTGTCCATAACCTCCTCTATGGAAACCTGTTCCTCTCGGATTCTTTGTGTTCTTGAAGCATTCATGTGTGGTATGATTTCTCAAGCCAGAAATGTCGCAAGGTGAAGAGTTATATGGTCTCCCCCTACCTTGCTTTCCTCCTCTGCCCCTTCCTCTAGTACCTCTTCCTCTACCTATGAAGTTCACTTGAGAGGTACTTGCATCTTCTTCATTCTTCTTACCTTTGCCTTTATCTTTACTCTTATTTTTATCTGTGTAAAGGGCAGAAGATTGATTAACTCTAGAAGTATCTCCATTCTTGTTGAGCTTTGTCTCATGTGTGAAGAGTTGCCCCATCAATGTATTGAGGTAAGGCATCTGCATGTCCATATATAGGTCCATTGCTGTGGTAAAAGACTCCCATTTGTCATTAGCCTTGATGCCATTTATGATCTACCTTACTATCTGCTCCTCTTCTATTTCTTCTCCAATACTCCCAAGTTGATCAACTACATCCTTCATCTTGGTCACATAGTCAGTTACACTTTGCTTTGGTTGCTTCTTCAAGGTTATGAACTCCATCCAAAGCTATTTCTTTCTGGCCCTTGTATTTGATGAGAAGTGTGAAGATAGTACTTCCCAAGTCTCTTGGGAAGGCTTACAATTAATAATATTAGGTAACAAAAAATCAGATATTGAATTGAGTATGTGAGACCTGGATAGAGCATCCTTTGCACACCATGCAACTAATCTCTCTTGCTCCTCTCTTGTATGTTGGTTTTTTCTTCTAAAGATTGACATTTCTTCATCTCCAGATATGTATCCATACAATCTTCTTCCTGGGAGGTAAGCCTTCATCCTTAGGGACCAAGCTCGATAATTGGCCTTGCTCAATTTTTCAATGAATGATGGAAATCCATCTCCTATTTTACCTTGATGTTGCTCTGATACCAATGGTTGAGGAGATGGTGGACACCTTCCAGAGATGAGTTGATACTGCAAATTCTTGCATCACACCAGCCACAAATGAGTTGAAGAGTGCAAACTAGACCTCTTGATCTTTTCAGGAAGCACAAATAATGATCCAAGTACTTTGGAAGATGATCCTCAAATCATTGGATCAAAACAGATAACTTGGAGTTTTATTGTGAACAAAAACTTGCTATTTTGGTCACTACACTTGTTTAAAGAAATGAACAATACTCCTTCCCTGGTAACAATTAGACAAAATACTTTTGGGAGTATATAATTAACTAAGATAAATAACTGTCACAAGTTATTTCACTTAAAATGATCAACTATGCTTAGAGAATGATTCTTAACAAGACTCAGATGCATCCCGACATTTTAGGGAGTTAACAGTATGCAGACTATAGAGCAATGTTTTGAACATATCTCAAGAATGGCTAAGGCAATCAACATGAAACTTTGTAACATACAAATGTACTATCTAATGAATCTATACCAACTTAAATCACTAAAAATGAACAATTGCACGCTGAAAAATAGATACAAGAAGCTCACTATTCCTAGTAGTATATGACAGAGTAGAAGAGATGAGACATGGGAAGATTATATGTATTAATGCACATAAATTACATTGACATTGGCAATGAATGATTGCACAATGTGAGGTCAGTAGAAGATCTATAATGTGAGCTCAATATGCCACACAAATTCCTCTGAAATCTCTGGTATATCTCTCTCTTTTCCACGCGACTAGGTAGTCCTCTTTTATAGAATTTTGTTGGAGCCAAGATTCAAGTTTGAATTCAAGGCTTTACCTAAACTTTTTTCAGATTTTTAGGACTTGATTTTCCATAAATACTCACCAAATAATTCGTGGAAAGATTCTCCTAAGAACTTGTAATTGGAAGTGATTCCACCCATGCACTTTTACAAGGAGTAAAAATCAATCTTTTACAAGAGATCATTCATGTGCTAATACATGAATGTATATATGAATTTTTAGGGTAAGTGATCAAGCATTTAGGCTTGGAGTAATTGCACCAAAAACAAAGGTGATGACAAAGGTATAGACCTTGGCATTACCTTGCTCATTATTGGATTGTTAGCAATGCATGCATGAAGCCTCTTCAACCAAGGGAATGGAAACAAAGAATTCAATATCCACCAAGGAGGATGTGAACCCACCACCTATTCATACAAAGTAAAATATTTTAAGATTATCCAAATCCACTCTCTACATTTTTACATTTGCAAGGCTCTCTCCTCATTTATTGTTCTTAGAATATCTTTTCTTTTACATTCAACCAAACAATTTTGCTTCACAAGGGATGGATCCACACAATCACATGCATGTTTTTGGAGATTCCCTTCTATTGAACGTACCCTAAAGACATAGTTCTTATTATTTTGGTACAAAATCCAAGATGTTTGACAAGAAATCAAAGAATATGCTTAATAGATTCAATAAATACAAAGACTTTTGAGTAGTGAAAGGACTAGTTGAACCACATAAAGGATTAAATACAATTCAAAATTGATGCCAAAAACTTCGAATCTTCAAAATTTGATGGGCATGAGAATGCTCAATTTTTTCTCTCTTGGCTATAACAATTTGATCATTTCCACTTAGATGAATTTTATTCAGAGATTGGAAAAATTAAGTTTGAACGTAGCTATTTTCGTAGTTAAAGAAAAAACTTTGGTGGAACATCTTATGGCATTGTACGGAAATTACAATGCAAATATGAAGATAATATAGAGATAGGAATTCGAAAACCTCCTAATGTCTAGAGGCTCATGCATAATTCGTTATAAAAATGTATGATTATTTATTTTAGTGTGGGCCTTCTGAATGGCTGTCTCTAGCAACTTCAATTTGTTCCAGCAGGTATGAAGATGAGTAAGTTTGGCAGTATGACTAGTGGCTTCATTAGTAAGAGGGGTTACTTTGGATGAGAGGTTGAAATTGGTCTCCTGCATGACAACTATGGTTTGATTAAGCAAATCCTTTTGCTATTGCGATTGGAGGAGCTGATACCACGTTTTAGTAAGTTTGGCTTGCGCAACCATATTTTGTCATTCCAAGTTAGAGATGGTCTTGAGATGTCATTTTTTTGGCTTCTGGGTCTACTGCATCTCTTGATGCTACAATTTGGCCATGATATCATTGGCTTCTCTACTATAATTGAGTTTGTCTTGGAACACTTGAAGTTGGTGCTGCAACAAAAATCTCTCCTACCAATAGTTTTGACCTTCTTGGTAGATGACATCCATATCACAATGGATTTGGTCGCACATATGGACAAGGTAAGAGCTAATACACAAAAAATCATAAGAAGTATAATGTTCATTGACACCAAAGTATCAATGGGTTTCATGTGGTGCTAGCAGAATTGAAAGGTATGGTACTTCGGGTGCACCAGGGCTGATAAGATGGTGCTGCTATGGACCATCGGGGACTCTATGGAGGAGGTTTCCTTCAGGAGAGTAGTCGGGAGAAGATAGAGGGGAGATCTATGAAGAAGAGGGAACTTGATAAGTATCAGGTTGAGATTCAATCAAACAATTTTGCTTCTACAAGGGATGGATCCACACAATCACATGCATGTTTTTGGAGATTCACCTCTATTGAACATACCCTAAAGACATAAATCTTATTATTTTGGTACAAAACCCAAGATATTTGACAAGAAATCAAAGAATATGCTTAATAGATTCAATAAATGCAAAGACTTTCAAGTAGTGAAAGGACTAGTTGAACCACATTAAGGATTAAATACAATTCAAAGTTGATGCCAAAAACTTCCAATCTTCAAAATTCGATGGGCATAAGAATGCTCAAATTTTTCTCTCTTGGCTATCAGAATTTGATCGTTTCTACTTGGATGAATTTTATTCAGAGATTGGAAAAATTAAGTTTGAATGTAGTTATTTTTGTAGTTAAAGCAAAAACTTTGATCGCACATCTTATGGCATTATATGGGAATTACAATGCACATACAAAGATAATATAGAGATGGGAATTCAAACACCTCAAAATGTCTGGAGATGCATGCGTAATTCCCTGTAAAAAATGTATGCACCTCAAATTCCAAAATTATTTAGTTCCACATCATGATTTTCCTGGCATTATTTTGTTAGATCGTGATATTTATCTTTTTAATCACTTTTAGGTTGCATTTAAAAAAAATCTAGGGATTAAGAATGGATTTTAGTTTTGCTTTTCATCTTGAAATTAAGGGTCAAAGCAAAACAAGTAATAACAAAACTTTAGATTTGTTATATTTTTCACTTAATCCACTTTGTTACCGAATCATACACACAATGCACAAATCACATATCCAGAAAGGAAATACATAAAAGGGAAACCAACACCAGATTGTAGAAAGCCTTGTGCCCAAAGCACCGCTAGCAGGAGATTCCATCGACACATAACCGTCGGATTGTCTCTAACGACCCTCATACACTTTGTATTAGATTTACACAAAAAGTTATATGCTATACAATCCTTTCTTTTTGATTAGGACCGTTCACTTAAATTATAAAAATATATGCGTTTACAGAAATAAGTTTAACAGCCTAAAACTGGCATGCATGGAGGAATCAAACCCAAAAATGTAGGATAGGCCACAAGTCTATTTTCATCCTCTCATTCTTCATCCGATGGCATATGCAATGCTTCCTTCAGTGAATCCTTAGCTTCTTGAAAGGTTACCCGAATCTTTCAGATGATTATCTTCAACAACTTCTACACTTGATGATGGTCTAGCATGATTGCTTCAGTAGAGTGCTAGCTACTTGTGGTTGTCGTGGAGAGTATGGATTGAATCTATTCTTCAACCAACTGGATATTGAATTCTTCTTGTAGATAAAAGTCGTTTCATAATATTTTTCTACTTCTTTATTTTAGTGTAGGCCTTTTGAATGATTGTGTCTCTCGTAGCTTCAATTTGTTCCAGGTAGGTATGCAGGCAAGTAACTTTGATAGTATGACTAGTGGCTTCGTTAGTAAGACATGTTACTTTGGATGAGAGGTTGGCATTGGTCTCCTACACGTAAACTATGGTTTGATGAAGCAAGCCCTTCTCCTATTGCGATTGGAGGAGCTCATACCACGTTTCAGTAAGTTTGGCTTGCGCAACCATATTTTGTCATTCCAGGTTAGAGATGGTCTTGAGATGTCATTTCTTGGCTACTGGGTCTACTGCATCTCTCGGTGGTACAATCTGGCCAGGATATCATTGGCTTCTCTATTGTCATTGAGTTTGCCTTGGAACGGTTGAAGTTGGTGCTGCAACAAAAATCTCTCCTACTAATAGTTTTGACCTTCTTGGTAGATGACATCCATATCGCAATGGAATTGGTCGTGCATATGGACAAGGTAAGAGCTAATACACAAAAAATCATAAGAAGTACAATGTTCATTGACACTAAAGTACCAATGTGTTTCATGTGGTGCTAGTAAGTTGGTGCTGCAACAAAAATCTCTCCTACTAATAGTTTTGACCTTCTTGGTAGATGACATCCATATCGCAATGGAATTGGTCGTGCATATGGACAAGGTAAGAGCTAATACACAAAAAATCATAAGAAGTACAATGTTCATTGACACTAAAGTACCAATGTGTTTCATGTGGTGCTAGTAAGTTGGTGCTGCAACAAAAATGTCTCCTACTAATAGTTTTGACCTTCTTGGTAGATGACATCCATATCGCAATGGAATTGGTCGTGCATATGGACAAGGTAAGAGCTAATACACAAAAAATCATAAGAAGTACAATGTTCATTGACACTAAAGTACCAATGTGTTTCATGTGGTGCTAGTAAGTTGGTGCTGCAACAAAAATCTCTCCTACTAATAGTTTTGACCTTCTTGGTAGATGACATCCATATCGCAATGGAATTGGTCGTGCATATGGACAAGGTAAGAGCTAATACACAAAAAATCATAAGTACAATGTTCATTGACACTAAAGTACCAATGTGTTTCATGTGGTGCTAGTAAGTTGGTGCTGCAACAAAAATCTCTCCTACTAATAGTTTTGACCTTCTTGGTAGATGACATCCATATCGCAATGGAATTGGTCGTGCATATGGACAAGGTAAGAGCTAATACACAAAAAATCATAAGAAGTACAATGTTCATTGACACTAAAGTACCAATGTGTTTCATGTGGTGCTAGTAAGTTGGTGCTGCAACAAAAATCTCTCCTACTAATAGTTTTGACCTTCTTGGTAGATGACATCCATATCGCAATGGAATTGGTCGTGCATATGGACAAGGTAAGAGCTAATACACAAAAAATCATAAGAAGTACAATGTTCATTGACACTAAAGTACCAATGTGTTTCATGTGGTGCTAGTAAGTTGGTGCTGCAACAAAAATCTCTCCTACTAATAGTTTTGACCTTCTTGGTAGATGACATCCATATCGCAATGGAATTGGTCGTGCATATGGACAAGGTAAGAGCTAATACACAAAAAATCATAAGAAGTACAATGTTCATTGACACTAAAGTACCAATGTGTTTCATGTGGTGCTAGTAAGTTGGTGCTGCAACAAAAATCTCTCCTACTAATAGTTTTGACCTTCTTGGTACATGACATCCATATCGCAATGGAATTGGTCGTGCATATGGACAAGGTAAGAGCTAATACACAAAAAATCATAAGAAGTACAATGTTCATTGACACGAAAGTACCAATGTGTTTCATGTGGTGCTAGTAAGTTGGTGCTGCAACAAAAATCTCTCCTACTAATAGTTTTGACCTTCTTGGTAGATGACATCCATATCGCAATGGAATTGGTCGTGCATATGGACAAGGTAAGAGCTAATACACAAAAAATCATAAGAAGTACAATGTTCATTGACACTAAAGTACCAATGTGTTTCATGTGGTGCTAGTAAGTTGGTGCTGCAACAAAAATCTCTCCTACTAATAGTTTTGACCTTCTTGGTAGATGACATCCATATCGCAATGGAATTGGTCGTGCATATGGACAAGGTAAGAGATAATACACAAAAAATCATAAGAAGTACAATGTTCATTGACACTAAAGTACCAATGTGTTTCATGTGGTGCTAGTAAGTTGGTGCTGCAACAAAAATCTCTCCTACTAATAGTTTTGACCTTCTTGGTAGATGACATCCATATCGCAATGGAATTGGTCGTGCATATGGACAAGGTAAGAGCTAATACACAAAAAATCATAAGAAGTACAATGTTCATTGACACTAAAGTACCAATGTGTTTCATGTGGTGCTAGTAAGTTGGTGCTGCAACAAAAATCTCTCCTACTAATAGTTTTGACCTTCTTGGTAGATGACATCCATATCGCAATGGAATTGGTCGTGCATATGGACAAGGTAAGAGCTAATACACAAAAAATCATAAGAAGTACAATGTTCATTGACACTAAAGTACCAATGTGTTTCATGTGGTGCTAGTAAGTTGGTGCTGCAACAAAAATCTCTCCTACTAATAGTTTTGACCTTCTTGGTAGATGACATCCATATCGCAATGGAATTGGTCGTGCATATGGACAAGGTAAGAGCTAATACACAAAAAATCATAAGAAGTACAATGTTCATTGACACTAAAGTACCAATGTGTTTCATGTGGTGCTAGTAAGTTGGTGCTGCAACAAAAATCTCTCCTACTAATAGTTTTGACCTTCTTGGTAGATGACATCCATATCGCAATGGAATTGGTCGTGCATATGGACAAGGTAAGAGCTAATACACAAAAAATCATAAGAAGTACAATGTTCATTGACACTAAAGTACCAATGTGTTTCATGTGGTGCTAGTAAGTTGGTGCTGCAACAAAAATCTCTCCTACTAATAGTTTTGACCTTCTTGGTAGATGACATCCATATCGCAATGGAATTGGTCGTGCATATGGACAAGGTAAGAGCTAATACACAAAAAATCATAAGAAGTACAATGTTCATTGACACTAAAGTACCAATGTGTTTCATGTGGTGCTAGTAAGTTGGTGCTGCAACAAAAATCTCTCCTACTAATAGTTTTGACCTTCTTGGTAGATGACATCCATATCGCAATGGAATTGGTCGTGCATATGGACAAGGTAAGAGCTAATACACAAAAAATCATAAGAAGTACAATGTTCATTGACACTAAAGTACCAATGTGTTTCATGTGGTGCTAGTAAGTTGGTGCTGCAACAAAAATCTCTCCTACTAATAGTTTTGACCTTCTTGGTAGATGACATCCATATCGCAATGGAATTGGTCGTGCATATGGACAAGGTAAGAGCTAATACACAAAAAATCATAAGAAGTACAATGTTCATTGACACTAAAGTACCAATGTGTTTCATGTGGTGCTAGTAAGTTGGTGCTGCAACAAAAATCTCTCCTACTAATAGTTTTGACCTTCTTGGTAGATGACATCCATATCGCAATGGAATTGGTCGTGCATATGGACAAGGTAAGAGCTAATACACAAAAAATCATAAGAAGTACAATGTTCATTGACACTAAAGTACCAATGTGTTTCATGTGGTGCTAGTAAGTTGGTGCTGCAACAAAAATCTCTCCTACTAATAGTTTTGACCTTCTTGGTAGATGACATCCATATCGCAATGGAATTGGTCGTGCATATGGACAAGGTAAGAGCTAATACACAAAAAATCATAAGAAGTACAATGTTCATTGACACTAAAGTACCAATGTGTTTCATGTGGTGCTAGTAAGTTGGTGCTGCAACAAAAATCTCTCCTACTAATAGTTTTGACCTTCTTGGTAGATGACATCCATATCGCAATGGAATTGGTCGTGCATATGGACAAGGTAAGAGCTAATACACAAAAAATCATAAGAAGTACAATGTTCATTGACACTAAAGTACCAATGTGTTTCATGTGGTGCTAGTAAGTTGGTGCTGCAACAAAAATCTCTCCTACTAATAGTTTTGACCTTCTTGGTAGATGACATCCATATCGCAATGGAATTGGTCGTGCATATGGACAAGGTAAGAGCTAATACACAAAAAATCATAAGAAGTACAATGTTCATTGACACTAAAGTACCAATGTGTTTCATGTGGTGCTAGTAAGTTGGTGCTGCAACAAAAATCTCTCCTACTAATAGTTTTGACCTTCTTGGTAGATGACATCCATATCGCAATGGAATTGGTCGTGCATATGGACAAGGTAAGAGCTAATACACAAAAAATCATAAGAAGTACAATGTTCATTGACACTAAAGTACCAATGTGTTTCATGTGGTGCTAGTAAGTTGGTGCTGCAACAAAAATGTCTCCTACTAATAATTTTGACCTTCTTGGTAGATGACATCCATATCGCAATGGAATTGGTCGTGCATATGGACAAGGTAAGAGCTAATACACAAAAAATCATAAGAAGTACAATGTTCATTGACACTAAAGTACCAATGTGTTTCATGTGGTGCTAGTAAGTTGGTGCTGCAACAAAAATCTCTCCTACTAATAGTTTTGACCTTCTTGGTA
The DNA here is from genome assembly GCA_020310875.1 of Ceratopteris richardii. NCBI lineage: Eukaryota > Viridiplantae > Streptophyta > Polypodiopsida > Polypodiales > Pteridaceae > Ceratopteris > Ceratopteris richardii. Next base: position 109,550,595 of record CM035410.1, read on the forward strand.
GATGACATCCATATCGCAATGGAATTGGTCGTGCATATGGACAAGGTAAGAGCTAATACACAAAAAATCATAAGAAGTACAATGTTCATTGACACTAAAGTACCAATGTGTTTCATGTGGTGCTAGTAAGTTGGTGCTGCAACAAAAATCTCTCCTACTAATAGTTTTGACCTTCTTGGTAGATGACATCCATATCGCAATGGAATTGGTCGTGCATATGGACAAGGTAAGAGCTAATACACAAAAAATCATAAGAAGTACAATGTTCATTGACACTAAAGTACCAATGTGTTTCATGTGGTGCTAGTAAGTTGGTGCTGCAACAAAAATCTCTCCTACTAATAGTTTTGACCTTCTTGGTAGATGACATCCATATCGCAATGGAATTGGTCGTGCATATGGACAAGGTAAGAGCTAATACACAAAAAATCATAAGAAGTACAATGTTCATTGACACGAAAGTACCAATGTGTTTCATGTGGTGCTAGTAAGTTGGTGCTGCAACAAAAATCTCTCCTACTAATAGTTTTGACCTTCTTGGTAGATGACATCCATATCGCAATGGAATTGGTCGTGCATATGGACAAGGTAAGAGCTAATACACAAAAAATCATAAGAAGTACAATGTTCATTGACACTAAAGTACCAATGTGTTTCATGTGGTGCTAGTAAGTTGGTGCTGCAACAAAAATCTCTCCTACTAATAGTTTTGACCTTCTTGGTAGATGACATCCATATCGCAATGGAATTGGTCGTGCATATGGACAAGGTAAGAGCTAATACACAAAAAATCATAAGAAGTACAATGTTCATTGACACTAAAGTACCAATGTGTTTCATGTGGTGCTAGTAAGTTGGTGCTGCAACAAAAATCTCTCCTACTAATAGTTTTGACCTTCTTGGTAGATGACATCCATATCGCAATGGAATTGGTCGTGCATATGGACAAGGTAAGAGCTAATACACAAAAAATCATAAGAAGTACAATGTTCATTGACACTAAAGTACCAATGTGTTTCATGTGGTGCTAGTAAGTTGGTGCTGCAACAAAAATCTCTCCTACTAATAGTTTTGACCTTCTTGGTAGATGACATCCATATCGCAATGGAATTGGTCGTGCATATGGACAAGGTAAGAGCTAATACACAAAAAATCATAAGAAGTACAATGTTCATTGACACTAAAGTACCAATGTGTTTCATGTGGTGCTAGTAAGTTGGTGCTGCAACAAAAATCTCTCCTACTAATAGTTTTGACCTTCTTGGTAGATGACATCCATATCGCAATGGAATTGGTCGTGCATATGGACAAGGTAAGAGCTAATACACAAAAAATCATAAGAAGTACAATGTTCATTGACACTAAAGTACCAATGTGTTTCATGTGGTGCTAGTAAGTTGGTGCTGCAACAAAAATCTCTCCTACTAATAGTTTTGACCTTCTTGGTAGATGACATCCATATCGCAATGGAATTGGTCGTGCATATGGACAAGGTAAGAGCTAATACACAAAAAATCATAAGAAGTACAATGTTCATTGACACTAAAGTACCAATGTGTTTCATGTGGTGCTAGTAAGTTGGTGCTGCAACAAAAATCTCTCCTACTAATAGTTTTGACCTTCTTGGTAGATGACATCCATATCGCAATGGAATTGGTCGTGCATATGGACAAGGTAAGAGCTAATACACAAAAAATCATAAGAAGTACAATGTTCATTGACACTAAAGTACCAATGTGTTTCATGTGGTGCTAGTAAGTTGGTGCTGCAACAAAAATCTCTCCTACTAATAGTTTTGAGCTTCTTGGTAGATGACATCCATATCGCAATGGAATTGGTCGTGCATATGGACAAGGTAAGAGCTAATACACAAAAAATCATAAGAAGTACAATGTTCATTGACACTAAAGTACCAATGTGTTTCATGTGGTGCTAGTAAGTTGGTGCTGCAACAAAAATCTCTCCTACTAATAGTTTTGACCTTCTTGGTAGATGACATCCATATCGCAATGGAATTGGTCGTGCATATGGACAAGGTAAGAGCTAATACACAAAAAATCATAAGAAGTACAATGTTCATTGACACTAAAGTACCAATGTGTTTCATGTGGTGCTAGTAAGTTGGTGCTGCAACAAAAATCTCTCCTACTAATAGTTTTGACCTTCTTGGTAGATGACATCCATATCGCAATGGAATTGGTCGTGCATATGGACAAGGTAAGAGCTAATACACAAAAAATCATAAGAAGTACAATGTTCATTGACACTAAAGTACCAATGTGTTTCATGTGGTGCTAGTAAGTTGGTGCTGCAACAAAAATCTCTCCTACTAATAGTTTTGACCTTCTTGGTAGATGACATCCATATCGCAATGGAATTGGTCGTGCATATGGACAAGGTAAGAGCTAATACACAAAAAATCATAAGAAGTACAATGTTCATTGACACTAAAGTACCAATGTGTTTCATGTGGTGCTAGTAAGTTGGTGCTGCAACAAAAATCTCTCCTACTAATAGTTTTGACCTTCTTGGTAGATGACATCCATATCGCAATGGAATTGGTCGTGCATATGGACAAGGTAAGAGCTAATACACAAAAAATCATAAGAAGTACAATGTTCATTGACACTAAAGTACCAATGTGTTTCATGTGGTGCTAGTAAGTTGGTGCTGCAACAAAAATCTCTCCTACTAATAGTTTTGAGCTTCTTGGTAGATGACATCCATATCGCAATGGAATTGGTCGTGCATATGGACAAGGTAAGAGCTAATACACAAAAAATCATAAGAAGTACAATGTTCATTGACACTAAAGTACCAATGTGTTTCATGTGGTGCTAGTAAGTTGGTGCTGCAACAAAAATCTCTCCTACTAATAGTTTTGACCTTCTTGGTAGATGACATCCATATCGCAATGGAATTGGTCGTGCATATGGACAAGGTAAGAGCTAATACACAAAAAATCATAAGAAGTACAATGTTCATTGACACTAAAGTACCAATGTGTTTCATGTGGTGCTAGTAAGTTGGTGCTGCAACAAAAATCTCTCCTACTAATAGTTTTGACCTTCTTGGTAGATGACATCCATATCGCAATGGAATTGGTCGTGCATATGGACAAGGTAAGAGCTAATACACAAAAAATCATAAGAAGTACAATGTTCATTGACACTAAAGTACCAATGTGTTTCATGTGGTGCTAGTAAGTTGGTGCTGCAACAAAAATCTCTCCTACTAATAGTTTTGACCTTCTTGGTAGATGACATCCATATCGCAATGGAATTGGTCGTGCATACGGACAAGGTAAGAGCTAATACACAAAAAATCATAAGAAGTACAATGTTCATTGACACTAAAGTACCAATGTGTTTCATGTGGTGCTAGTAAGTTGGTGCTGCAACAAAAATCTCTCCTACTAATAGTTTTGACCTTCTTGGTAGATGACATCCATATCGCAATGGAATTGGTCGTGCATATGGACAAGGTAAGAGCTAATACACAAAAAATCATAAGAAGTACAATGTTCATTGACACTAAAGTACCAATGTGTTTCATGTGGTGCTAGTAAGTTGGTGCTGCAACAAAAATCTCTCCTACTAATAGTTTTGACCTTCTTGGTAGATGACATCCATATCGCAATGGAATTGGTCGTGCATATGGACAAGGTAAGAGCTAATACACAAAAAATCATAAGAAGTACAATGTTCATTGACACTAAAGTACCAATGTGTTTCATGTGGTGCTAGTAAGTTGGTGCTGCAACAAAAATCTCTCCTACTAATAGTTTTGAGCTTCTTGGTAGATGACATCCATATCGCAATGGAATTGGTCGTGCATATGGACAAGGTAAGAGCTAATACACAAAAAATCATAAGAAGTACAATGTTCATTGACACTAAAGTACCAATGTGTTTCATGTGGTGCTAGTAAGTTGGTGCTGCAACAAAAATCTCTCCTACTAATAGTTTTGACCTTCTTGGTAGATGACATCCATATCGCAATGGAATTGGTCGTGCATATGGACAAGGTAAGAGCTAATACACAAAAAATCATAAGAAGTACAATGTTCATTGACACTAAAGTACCAATGTGTTTCATGTGGTGCTAGTAAGTTGGTGCTGCAACAAAAATCTCTCCTACTAATAGTTTTGACCTTCTTGGTAGATGACATCCATATCGCAATGGAATTGGTCGTGCATATGGACAAGGTAAGAGCTAATACACAAAAAATCATAAGAAGTACAATGTTCATTGACACTAAAGTACCAATGTGTTTCATGTGGTGCTAGTAAGTTGGTGCTGCAACAAAAATCTCTCCTACTAATAGTTTTGACCTTCTTGGTAGATGACATCCATATCGCAATGGAATTGGTCGTGCATATGGACAAGGTAAGAGCTAATACACAAAAAATCATAAGAAGTACAATGTTCATTGACACTAAAGTACCAATGTGTTTCATGTGGTGCTAGTAAGTTGGTGCTGCAACAAAAATCTCTCCTACTAATAGTTTTGACCTTCTTGGTAGATGACATCCATATCGCAATGGAATTGGTCGTGCATATGGACAAGGTAAGAGCTAATACACAAAAAATCATAAGAAGTACAATGTTCATTGACACTAAAGTACCAATGTGTTTCATGTGGTGCTAGTAAGTTGGTGCTGCAACAAAAATCTCTCCTACTAATAGTTTTGACCTTCTTGGTAGATGACATCCATATCGCAATGGAATTGGTCATGCATATGGACAAGGTAAGAGCTAATACACAAAAAATCATAAGAAGTACAATGTTCATTGACACTAAAGTACCAATGTGTTTCATGTGGTGCTAGTAAGTTTGTGCTGCAACAAAAATCTCTCCTACTAATAGTTTTGACCTTCTTGGTAGATGACATCCATATCGCAATGGAATTGGTCGTGCATATGGACAAGGTAAGAGCTAATACACAAAAAATCATAAGAAGTACAATGTTCATTGACACTAAAGTACCAATGTGTTTCATGTGGTGCTAGTAAGTTGGTGCTGCAACAAAAATCTCTCCTACTAATAGTTTTGACCTTCTTGGTAGATGACATCCATATCGCAATGGAATTGGTCGTGCATATGGACAAGGTAAGAGCTAATACACAAAAAATCATAAGAAGTACAATGTTCATTGACACTAAAGTACCAATGTGTTTCATGTGGTGCTAGTAAGTTGGTGCTGCAACAAAAATCTCTCCTACTAATAGTTTTGACCTTCTTGGTAGATGACATCCATATCGCAATGGAATTGGTCGTGCATATGGACAAGGTAAGAGCTAATACACAAAAAATCATAAGAAGTACAATGTTCATTGACACTAAAGTACCAATGTGTTTCATGTGGTGCTAGTAAGTTGGTGCTGCAACAAAAATCTCTCCTACTAATAGTTTTGACCTTCTTGGTAGATGACATCCATATCGCAATGGAATTGGTCGTGCATATGGACAAGGTAAGAGCTAATACACAAAAAATCATAAGAAGTACAATGTTCATTGACACTAAAGTACCAATGTGTTTCATGTGGTGCTAGTAAGTTGGTGCTGCAACAAAAATCTCTCCTACTAATAGTGTTGACCTTCTTGGTAGATGACATCCATATCGCAATGGAATTGGTCGTGCATATGGACAAGGTAAGAGCTAATACACAAAAAATCATAAGAAGTACAATGTTCATTGACACTAAAGTACCAATGTGTTTCATGTGGTGCTAGTAAGTTGGTGCTGCAACAAAAATCTCTCCTACTAATAGTTTTGACCTTCTTGGTAGATGACATCCATATCGCAATGGAATTGGTCGTGCATATGGACAAGGTAAGAGCTAATACACAAAAAATCATAAGAAGTACAATGTTCATTGACACTAAAGTACCAATGTGTTTCATGTGGTGCTAGTAAGTTGGTGCTGCAACAAAAATCTCTCCTACTAATAGTTTTGACCTTCTTGGTAGATGACATCCATATCGCAATGGAATTGGTCGTGCATATGGACAAGGTAAGAGCTAATACACAAAAAATCATAAGAAGTACAATGTTCATTGACACTAAAGTACCAATGTGTTTCATGTGGTGCTAGTAAGTTGGTGCTGCAACAAAAATCTCTCCTACTAATAGTTTTGACCTTCTTGGTAGATGACATCCATATCGCAATGGAATTGGTCGTGCATATGGACAAGGTAAGAGCTAATACACAAAAAATCATAAGAAGTACAATGTTCATTGACACTAAAGTACCAATGTGTTTCATGTGGTGCTAGTAAGTTGGTGCTGCAACAAAAATCTCTCCTACTAATAGTTTTGACCTTCTTGGTAGATGACATCCATATCGCAATGGAATTGGTCGTGCATATGGACAAGGTAAGAGCTAATACACAAAAAATCATAAGAAGTACAATGTTCATTGACACTAAAGTACCAATGTGTTTCATGTGGTGCTAGTAAGTTGGTGCTGCAACAAAAATCTCTCCTACTAATAGTTTTGACCTTCTTGGTAGATGACATCCATATCGCAATGGAATTGGTCGTGCATATGGACAAGGTAAGAGCTAATACACAAAAAATCATAAGAAGTACAATGTTCATTGACACTAAAGTACCAATGTGTTTCATGTGGTGCTAGTAAGTTGGTGCTGCAACAAAAATCTCTCCTACTAATAGTTTTGACCTTCTTGGTAGATGACATCCATATCGCAATGGAATTGGTCGTGCATATGGACAAGGTAAGAGCTAATACACAAAAAATCATAAGAAGTACAATGTTCATTGACACTAAAGTACCAATGTGTTTCATGTGGTGCTAGTAAGTTGGTGCTGCAACAAAAATCTCTCCTACTAATAGTTTTGACCTTCTTGGTAGATGACATCCATATCGCAATGGAATTGGTCGTGCATATGGACAAGGTAAGAGCTAATACACAAAAAATCATAAGAAGTACAATGTTCATTGACACTAAAGTACCAATGTGTTTCATGTGGTGCTAGTAAGTTGGTGCTGCAACAAAAATCTCTCCTACTAATAGTTTTGACCTTCTTGGTAGATGACATCCATATCGCAATGGAATTGGTCGTGCATATGGACAAGGTAAGAGCTAATACACAAAAAATCATAAGAAGTACAATGTTCATTGACACTAAAGTACCAATGTGTTTCATGTGGTGCTAGTAAGTTGGTGCTGCAACAAAAATCTCTCCTACTAATAGTTTTGACCTTCTTGGTAGATGACATCCATATCGCAATGGAATTGGTCGTGCATATGGACAAGGTAAGAGCTAATACACAAAAAATCATAAGAAGTACAATGTTCATTGACACTAAAGTACCAATGTGTTTCATGTGGTGCTAGTAAGTTGGTGCTGCAACAAAAATCTCTCCTACTAATAGTTTTGACCTTCTTGGTAGATGACATCCATATCGCAATGGAATTGGTCGTGCATATGGACAAGGTAAGAGCTAATACACAAAAAATCATAAGAAGTACAATGTTCATTGACACTAAAGTACCAATGTGTTTCATGTGGTGCTAGTAAGTTGGTGCTGCAACAAAAATCTCTCCTACTAATAGTTTTGACCTTCTTGGTAGATGACATCCATATCGCAATGGAATTGGTCGTGCATATGGACAAGGTAAGAGCTAATACACAAAAAATCATAAGAAGTACAATGTTCATTGACACTAAAGTACCAATGTGTTTCATGTGGTGCTAGTAAGTTGGTGCTGCAACAAAAATCTCTCCTACTAATAGTTTTGACCTTCTTGGTAGATGACATCCATATCGCAATGGAATTGGTCGTGCATATGGACAAGGTAAGAGCTAATACACAAAAAATCATAAGAAGTACAATGTTCATTGACACTAAAGTACCAATGTGTTTCATGTGGTGCTAGTAAGTTGGTGCTGCAACAAAAATCTCTCCTACTAATAGTTTTGACCTTCTTGGTAGATGACATCCATATCGCAATGGAATTGGTCGTGCATATGGACAAGGTAAGAGCTAATACACAAAAAATCATAAGAAGTACAATGTTCATTGACACTAAAGTACCAATGTGTTTCATGTGGTGCTAGTAAGTTGGTGCTGCAACAAAAATCTCTCCTACTAATAGTTTTGACCTTCTTGGTAGATGACATCCATATCGCAATGGAATTGGTCGTGCATATGGACAAGGTAAGAGCTAATACACAAAAAATCATAAGAAGTACAATGTTCATTGACACTAAAGTACCAATGTGTTTCATGTGGTGCTAGTAAGTTGGTGCTGCAACAAAAATCTCTCCTACTAATAGTTTTGACCTTCTTGGTAGATGACATCCATATCGCAATGGAATTGGTCGTGCATATGGACAAGGTAAGAGCTAATACACAAAAAATCATAAGAAGTACAATGTTCATTGACACTAAAGTACCAATGTGTTTCATGTGGTGCTAGTAAGTTGGTGCTGCAACAAAAATCTCTCCTACTAATAGTTTTGACCTTCTTGGTAGATGACATCCATATCGCAATGGAATTGGTCGTGCATATGGACAAGGTAAGAGCTAATACACAAAAAATCATAAGAAGTACAATGTTCATTGACACTAAAGTACCAATGTGTTTCATGTGGTGCTAGTAAGTTGGTGCTGCAACAAAAATCTCTCCTACTAATAGTTTTGACCTTCTTGGTAGATGACATCCATATCGCAATGGAATTGGTCGTGCATATGGACAAGGTAAGAGCTAATACACAAAAAATCATAAGAAGTACAATGTTCATTGACACTAAAGTACCAATGTGTTTCATGTGGTGCTAGTAAGTTGGTGCTGCAACAAAAATCTCTCCTACTAATAGTTTTGACCTTCTTGGTAGATGACATCCATATCGCAATGGAATTGGTCGTGCATATGGACAAGGTAAGAGCTAATACACAAAAAATCATAAGAAGTACAATGTTCATTGACACTAAAGTACCAATGTGTTTCATGTGGTGCTAGTAAGTTGGTGCTGCAACAAAAATCTCTCCTACTAATAGTTTTGACCTTCTTGGTAGATGACATCCATATCGCAATGGAATTGGTCGTGCATATGGACAAGGTAAGAGCTAATACACAAAAAATCATAAGAAGTACAATGTTCATTGACACTAAAGTACCAATGTGTTTCATGTGGTGCTAGTAAGTTGGTGCTGCAACAAAAATCTCTCCTACTAATAGTTTTGACCTTCTTGGTAGATGACATCCATATCGCAATGGAATTGGTCGTGCATATGGACAAGGTAAGAGCTAATACACAAAAAATCATAAGAAGTACAATGTTCATTGACACTAAAGTACCAATGTGTTTCATGTGGTGCTAGTAAGTTGGTGCTGCAACAAAAATCTCTCCTACTAATAGTTTTGACCTTCTTGGTAGATGACATCCATATCGCAATGGAATTGGTCGTGCATATGGACAAGGTAAGAGCTAATACACAAAAAATCATAAGAAGTACAATGTTCATTGACACTAAAGTACCAATGTGTTTCATGTGGTGCTAGTAAGTTGGTGCTGCAACAAAAATCTCTCCTACTAATAGTTTTGACCTTCTTGGTAGATGACATCCATATCGCAATGGAATTGGTCGTGCATATGGACAAGGTAAGAGCTAATACACAAAAAATCATAAGAAGTACAATGTTCATTGACACTAAAGTACCAATGTGTTTCATGTGGTGCTAGTAAGTTGGTGCTGCAACAAAAATCTCTCCTACTAATAGTTTTGACCTTCTTGGTAGATGACATCCATATCGCAATGGAATTGGTCGTGCATATGGACAAGGTAAGAGCTAATACACAAAAAATCATAAGAAGTACAATGTTCATTGACACTAAAGTACCAATGTGTTTCATGTGGTGCTAGTAAGTTGGTGCTGCAACAAAAATCTCTCCTACTAATAGTTTTGACCTTCTTGGTAGATGACATCCATATCGCAATGGAATTGGTCGTGCATATGGACAAGGTAAGAGCTAATACACAAAAAATCATAAGAAGTACAATGTTCATTGACACTAAAGTACCAATGTGTTTCATGTGGTGCTAGTAAGTTGGTGCTGCAACAAAAATCTCTCCTACTAATAGTTTTGACCTTCTTGGTAGATGACATCCATATCGCAATGGAATTGGTCGTGCATATGGACAAGGTAAGAGCTAATACACAAAAAATCATAAGAAGTACAATGTTCATTGACACTAAAGTACCAATGTGTTTCATGTGGTGCTAGTAAGTTGGTGCTGCAACAAAAATCTCTCCTACTAATAGTTTTGACCTTCTTGGTAGATGACATCCATATCGCAATGGAATTGGTCGTGCATATGGACAAGGTAAGAGCTAATACACAAAAAATCATAAGAAGTACAATGTTCATTGACACTAAAGTACCAATGTGTTTCATGTGGTGCTAGTAAGTTGGTGCTGCAACAAAAATCTCTCCTACTAATAGTTTTGAGCTTCTTGGTAGATGACATCCATATCGCAATGGAATTGGTCGTGCATATGGACAAGGTAAGAGCTAATACACAAAAAATCATAAGAAGTACAATGTTCATTGACACTAAAGTACCAATGTGTTTCATGTGGTGCTAGTAAGTTGGTGCTGCAACAAAAATCTCTCCTACTAATAGTTTTGACCTTCTTGGTAGATGACATCCATATCGCAATGGAATTGGTCGTGCATATGGACAAGGTAAGAGCTAATACACAAAAAATCATAAGAAGTACAATGTTCATTGACACTAAAGTACCAATGTGTTTCATGTGGTGCTAGTAAGTTGGTGCTGCAACAAAAATCTCTCCTACTAATAGTTTTGACCTTCTTGGTAGATGACATCCATATCGCAATGGAATTGGTCGTGCATATGGACAAGGTAAGAGCTAATACACAAAAAATCATAAGAAGTACAATGTTCATTGACACTAAAGTACCAATGTGTTTCATGTGGTGCTAGTAAGTTTGTGCTGCAACAAAAATCTCTCCTACTAATAGTTTTGACCTTCTTGGTAGATGACATCCATATCGCAATGGAATTGGTCGTGCATATGGACAAGGTAAGAGCTAATACACAAAAAATCATAAGAAGTACAATGTTCATTGACACTAAAGTACCAATGTGTTTCATGTGGTGCTAGTAAGTTGGTGCTGCAACAAAAATCTCTCCTACTAATAGTTTTGACCTTCTTGGTAGATGACATCCATATCGCAATGGAATTGGTCGTGCATATGGACAAGGTAAGAGCTAATACACAAAAAATCATAAGAAGTACAATGTTCATTGACACTAAAGTACCAATGTGTTTCATGTGGTGCTAGTAAGTTGGTGCTGCAACAAAAATCTCTCCTACTAATAGTTTTGACCTTCTTGGTAGATGACATCCATATCGCAATGGAATTGGTCGTGCATATGGACAAGGTAAGAGCTAATACACAAAAAATCATAAGAAGTACAATGTTCATTGACACTAAAGTACCAATGTGTTTCATGTGGTGCTAGTAAGTTGGTGCTGCAACAAAAATCTCTCCTACTAATAGTTTTGACCTTCTTGGTAGATGACATCCATATCGCAATGGAATTGGTCGTGCATATGGACAAGGTAAGAGCTAATACACAAAAAATCATAAGAAGTACAATGTTCATTGACACTAAAGTACCAATGTGTTTCATGTGGTGCTAGTAAGTTGGTGCTGCAACAAAAATCTCTCCTACTAATAGTGTTGACCTTCTTGGTAGATGACATCCATATCGCAATGGAATTGGTCGTGCATATGGACAAGGTAAGAGCTAATACACAAAAAATCATAAGAAGTACAATGTTCATTGACACTAAAGTACCAATGTGTTTCATGTGGTGCTAGTAAGTTGGTGCTGCAACAAAAATCTCTCCTACTAATAGTTTTGACCTTCTTGGTAGATGACATCCATATCGCAATGGAATTGGTCGTGCATATGGACAAGGTAAGAGCTAATACACAAAAAATCATAAGAAGTACAATGTTCATTGACACTAAAGTACCAATGTGTTTCATGTGGTGCTAGTAAGTTGGTGCTGCAACAAAAATCTCTCCTACTAATAGTTTTGACCTTCTTGGTAGATGACATCCATATCGCAATGGAATTGGTCGTGCATATGGACAAGGTAAGAGCTAATACACAAAAAATCATAAGAAGTACAATGTTCATTGACACTAAAGTACCAATGTGTTTCATGTGGTGCTAGTAAGTTGGTGCTGCAACAAAAATCTCTCCTACTAATAGTGTTGACCTTCTTGGTAGATGACATCCATATCGCAATGGAATTGGTCGTGCATATGGACAAGGTAAGAGCTAATACACAAAAAATCATAAGAAGTACAATGTTCATTGACACTAAAGTACCAATGTGTTTCATGTGGTGCTAGTAAGTTGGTGCTGCAACAAAAATCTCTCCTACTAATAGTTTTGACCTTCTTGGTAGATGACATCCATATCGCAATGGAATTGGTCGTGCATATGGACAAGGTAAGAGCTAATACACAAAAAATCATAAGAAGTACAATGTTCATTGACACTAAAGTACCAATGTGTTTCATGTGGTGCTAGTAAGTTGGTGCTGCAACAAAAATCTCTCCTACTAATAGTTTTGACCTTCTTGGTAGATGACATCCATATCGCAATGGAATTGGTCGTGCATATGGACAAGGTAAGAGCTAATACACAAAAAATCATAAGAAGTACAATGTTCATTGACACTAAAGTACCAATGTGTTTCATGTGGTGCTAGTAAGTTGGTGCTGCAACAAAAATCTCTCCTACTAATAGTTTTGACCTTCTTGGTAGATGACATCCATATCGCAATGGAATTGGTCGTGCATATGGACAAGGTAAGAGCTAATACACAAAAAATCATAAGAAGTACAATGTTCATTGACACTAAAGTACCAATGTGTTTCATGTGGTGCTAGTAAGTTGGTGCTGCAACAAAAATCTCTCCTACTAATAGTTTTGACCTTCTTGGTAGATGACATCCATATCGCAATGGAATTGGTCGTGCATATGGACAAGGTAAGAGCTAATACACAAAAAATCATAAGAAGTACAATGTTCATTGACACTAAAGTACCAATGTGTTTCATGTGGTGCTAGTAAGTTGGTGCTGCAACAAAAATCTCTCCTACTAATAGTTTTGAGCTTCTTGGTAGATGACATCCATATCGCAATGGAATTGGTCGTGCATATGGACAAGGTAAGAGCTAATACACAAAAAATCATAAGAAGTACAATGTTCATTGACACTAAAGTACCAATGTGTTTCATGTGGTGCTAGTAAGTTGGTGCTGCAACAAAAATCTCTCCTACTAATAGTTTTGACCTTCTTGGTAGATGACATCCATATCGCAATGGAATTGGTCGTGCATATGGACAAGGTAAGAGCTAATACACAAAAAATCATAAGAAGTACAATGTTCATTGACACTAAAGTACCAATGTGTTTCATGTGGTGCTAGTAAGTTGGTGCTGCAACAAAAATCTCTCCTACTAATAGTTTTGACCTTCTTGGTAGATGACATCCATATCGCAATGGAATTGGTCGTGCATATGGACAAGGTAAGAGCTAATACACAAAAAATCATAAGAAGTACAATGTTCATTGACACTAAAGTACCAATGTGTTTCATGTGGTGCTAGTAAGTTGGTGCTGCAACAAAAATCTCTCCTACTAATAGTTTTGACCTTCTTGGTAGATGACATCCATATCGCAATGGAATTGGTCGTGCATATGGACAAGGTAAGAGCTAATACACAAAAAATCATAAGAAGTACAATGTTCATTGACACTAAAGTACCAATGTGTTTCATGTGGTGCTAGTAAGTTGGTGCTGCAACAAAAATCTCTCCTACTAATAGTTTTGACCTTCTTGGTAGATGACATCCATATCGCAATGGAATTGGTCGTGCATATGGACAAGGTAAGAGCTAATACACAAAAAATCATAAGAAGTACAATGTTCATTGACACTAAAGTACCAATGTGTTTCATGTGGTGCTAGTAAGTTGGTGCTGCAACAAAAATCTCTCCTACTAATAGTTTTGACCTTCTTGGTAGATGACATCCATATCGCAATGGAATTGGTCGTGCATATGGACAAGGTAAGAGCTAATACACAAAAAATCATAAGAAGTACAATGTTCATTGACACTAAAGTACCAATGTGTTTCATGTGGTGCTAGTAAGTTGGTGCTGCAACAAAAATCTCTCCTACTAATAGTTTTGACCTTCTTGGTAGATGACATCCATATCGCAATGGAATTGGTCGTGCATATGGACAAGGTAAGAGCTAATACACAAAAAATCATAAGAAGTACAATGTTCATTGACACTAAAGTACCAATGTGTTTCATGTGGTGCTAGTAAGTTGGTGCTGCAACAAAAACCTCTCCTACTAATAGTTTTGACCTTCTTGGTAGATGACATCCATATCGCAATGGAATTGGTCGTGCATATGGACAAGGTAAGAGCTAATACACAAAAAATCATAAGAAGTACAATGTTCATTGACACTAAAGTACCAATGTGTTTCATGTGGTGCTAGTAAGTTGGTGCTGCAACAAAAATCTCTCCTACTAATAGTTTTGACCTTCTTGGTAGATGACATCCATATCGCAATGGAATTGGTCGTGCATATGGACAAGGTAAGAGCTAATACACAAAAAATCATAAGAAGTACAATGTTCATTGACACTAAAGTACCAATGTGTTTCATGTGGTGCTAGTAAGTTGGTGCTGCAACAAAAATCTCTCCTACTAATAGTTTTGACCTTCTTGGTAGATGACATCCATATCGCAATGGAATTGGTCGTGCATATGGACAAGGTAAGAGCTAATACACAAAAAATCATAAGAAGTACAATGTTCATTGACACTAAAGTACCAATGTGTTTCATGTGGTGCTAGTAAGTTGGTGCTGCAACAAAAATCTCTCCTACTAATAGTTTTGACCTTCTTGGTAGATGACATCCATATCGCAATGGAATTGGTCGTGCATATGGACAAGGTAAGAGCTAATACACAAAAAATCATAAGAAGTACAATGTTCATTGACACTAAAGTACCAATGTGTTTCATGTGGTGCTAGTAAGTTGGTGCTGCAACAAAAATCTCTCCTACTAATAGTTTTGAGCTTCTTGGTAGATGACATCCATATCGCAATGGAATTGGTCGTGCATATGGACAAGGTAAGAGCTAATACACAAAAAATCATAAGAAGTACAATGTTCATTGACACTAAAGTACCAATGTGTTTCATGTGGTGCTAGTAAGTTGGTGCTGCAACAAAAATCTCTCCTACTAATAGTTTTGACCTTCTTGGTAGATGACATCCATATCGCAATGGAATTGGTCGTGCATATGGACAAGGTAAGAGCTAATACACAAAAAATCATAAGAAGTACAATGTTCATTGACACTAAAGTACCAATGTGTTTCATGTGGTGCTAGTAAGTTGGTGCTGCAACAAAAATCTCTCCTACTAATAGTTTTGACCTTCTTGGTAGATGACATCCATATCGCAATGGAATTGGTCGTGCATATGGACAAGGTAAGAGCTAATACACAAAAAATCATAAGAAGTACAATGTTCATTGACACTAAAGTACCAATGTGTTTCATGTGGTGCTAGTAAGTTGGTGCTGCAACAAAAATCTCTCCTACTAATAGTTTTGACCTTCTTGGTAGATGACATCCATATCGCAATGGAATTGGTCGTGCATATGGACAAGGTAAGAGCTAATACACAAAAAATCATAAGAAGTACAATGTTCATTGACACTAAAGTACCAATGTGTTTCATGTGGTGCTAGTAAGTTGGTGCTGCAACAAAAATCTCTCCTACTAATAGTTTTGACCTTCTTGGTAGATGACATCCTTATCGCAATGGAATTGGTCGTGCATATGGACAAGGTAAGAGCTAATACACAAAAAATCATAAGAAGTACAATGTTCATTGACACTAAAGTACCAATGTGTTTCATGTGGTGCTAGTAAGTTGGTGCTGCAACAAAAATCTCTCCTACTAATAGTTTTGACCTTCTTGGTAGATGACATCCATATCGCAATGGAATTGGTCGTGCATATGGACAAGGTAAGAGCTAATACACAAAAAATCATAAGAAGTACAATGTTCATTGGCACTAAAGTACCAATGTGTTTCATGTGGTGCTAGTAAGTTGGTGCTGCAACAAAAATCTCTCCTACTAATAGTTTTGACCTTCTTGGTAGATGACATCCATATCGCAATGGAATTGGTCGTGCATATGGACAAGGTAAGAGCTAATACACAAAAAATCATAAGAAGTACAATGTTCATTGACACTAAAGTACCAATGTGTTTCATGTGGTGCTAGTAAGTTGGTGCTGCAACAAAAATCTCTCCTACTAATAGTTTTGACCTTCTTGGTAGATGACATCCATATCGCAATGGAATTGGTCGTGCATATGGACAAGGTAAGAGCTAATACACAAAAAATCATAAGAAGTACAATGTTCATTGACACTAAAGTACCAATGTGTTTCATGTGGTGCTAGTAAGTTGGTGCTGCAACAAAAATCTCTCCTACTAATAGTTTTGACCTTCTTGGTAGATGACATCCATATCGCAATGGAATTGGTCGTGCATATGGACAAGGTAAGAGCTAATACACAAAAAATCATAAGAAGTACAATGTTCATTGGCACTAAAGTACCAATGTGTTTCATGTGGTGCTAGTAAGTTGGTGCTGCAACAAAAATCTCTCCTACTAATAGTTTTGACCTTCTTGGTAGATGACATCCATATCGCAATGGAATTGGTCGTGCATATGGACAAGGTAAGAGCTAATACACAAAAAATCATAAGAAGTACAATGTTCATTGACACTAAAGTACCAATGTGTTTCATGTGGTGCTAGTAAGTTGGTGCTGCAACAAAAATCTCTCCTACTAATAGTTTTGACCTTCTTGGTAGATGACATCCATATCGCAATGGAATTGGTCGTGCATATGGACAAGGTAAGAGCTAATACACAAAAAATCATAAGAAGTACAATGTTCATTGACACTAAAGTACCAATGTGTTTCATGTGGTGCTAGTAAGTTGGTGCTGCAACAAAAATCTCTCCTACTAATAGTTTTGACCTTCTTGGTAGATGACATCCATATCGCAATGGAATTGGTCGTGCATATGGACAAGGTAAGAGCTAATACACAAAAAATCATAAGAAGTACAATGTTCATTGACACTAAAGTACCAATGTGTTTCATGTGGTGCTAGTAAGTTGGTGCTGCAACAAAAATCTCTCCTACTAATAGTTTTGACCTTCTTGGTAGATGACATCCATATCGCAATGGAATTGGTCGTGCATATGGACAAGGTAAGAGCTAATACACAAAAAATCATAAGAAGTACAATGTTCATTGACACTAAAGTACCAATGTGTTTCATGTGGTGCTAGTAAGTTGGTGCTGCAACAAAAATCTCTCCTACTAATAGTTTTGACCTTCTTGGTAGATGACATCCATATCGCAATGGAATTGGTCGTGCATATGGACAAGGTAAGAGCTAATACACAAAAAATCATAAGAAGTACAATGTTCATTGACACTAAAGTACCAATGTGTTTCATGTGGTGCTAGTAAGTTGGTGCTGCAACAAAAATCTCTCCTACTAATAGTTTTGACCTTCTTGGTAGATGACATCCATATCGCAATGGAATTGGTCGTGCATATGGACAAGGTAAGAGCTAATACACAAAAAATCATAAGAAGTACAATGTTCATTGACACTAAAGTACCAATGTGTTTCATGTGGTGCTAGTAAGTTGGTGCTGCAACAAAAATCTCTCCTACTAATAGTTTTGACCTTCTTGGTAGATGACATCCATATCGCAATGGAATTGGTCGTGCATATGGACAAGGTAAGAGCTAATACACAAAAAATCATAAGAAGTACAATGTTCATTGACACTAAAGTACCAATGTGTTTCATGTGGTGCTAGTAAGTTGGTGCTGCAACAAAAATCTCTCCTACTAATAGTTTTGACCTTCTTGGTAGATGACATCCATATCGCAATGGAATTGGTCATGCATATGGACAAGGTAAGAGCTAATACACAAAAAATCATAAGAAGTACAATGTTCATTGACACTAAAGTACCAATGTGTTTCATGTGGTGCTAGTAAGTTTGTGCTGCAACAAAAATCTCTCCTACTAATAGTTTTGACCTTCTTGGTAGATGACATCCATATCGCAATGGAATTGGTCGTGCATATGGACAAGGTAAGAGCTAATACACAAAAAATCATAAGAAGTACAATGTTCATTGACACTAAAGTACCAATGTGTTTCATGTGGTGCTAGTAAGTTGGTGCTGCAACAAAAATCTCTCCTACTAATAGTTTTGACCTTCTTGGTAGATGACATCCATATCGCAATGGAATTGGTCGTGCATATGGACAAGGTAAGAGCTAATACACAAAAAATCATAAGAAGTACAATGTTCATTGACACTAAAGTACCAATGTGTTTCATGTGGTGCTAGTAAGTTGGTGCTGCAACAAAAATCTCTCCTACTAATAGTTTTGACCTTCTTGGTAGATGACATCCATATCGCAATGGAATTGGTCGTGCATATGGACAAGGTAAGAGCTAATACACAAAAAATCATAAGAAGTACAATGTTCATTGACACTAAAGTACCAATGTGTTTCATGTGGTGCTAGTAAGTTGGTGCTGCAACAAAAATCTCTCCTACTAATAGTTTTGACCTTCTTGGTAGATGACATCCATATCGCAATGGAATTGGTCGTGCATATGGACAAGGTAAGAGCTAATACACAAAAAATCATAAGAAGTACAATGTTCATTGACACTAAAGTACCAATGTGTTTCATGTGGTGCTAGTAAGTTGGTGCTGCAACAAAAATCTCTCCTACTAATAGTGTTGACCTTCTTGGTAGATGACATCCATATCGCAATGGAATTGGTCGTGCATATGGACAAGGTAAGAGCTAATACACAAAAAATCATAAGAAGTACAATGTTCATTGACACTAAAGTACCAATGTGTTTCATGTGGTGCTAGTAAGTTGGTGCTGCAACAAAAATCTCTCCTACTAATAGTTTTGACCTTCTTGGTAGATGACATCCATATCGCAATGGAATTGGTCGTGCATATGGACAAGGTAAGAGCTAATACACAAAAAATCATAAGAAGTACAATGTTCATTGACACTAAAGTACCAATGTGTTTCATGTGGTGCTAGTAAGTTGGTGCTGCAACAAAAATCTCTCCTACTAATAGTTTTGACCTTCTTGGTAGATGACATCCATATCGCAATGGAATTGGTCGTGCATATGGACAAGGTAAGAGCTAATACACAAAAAATCATAAGAAGTACAATGTTCATTGACACTAAAGTACCAATGTGTTTCATGTGGTGCTAGTAAGTTGGTGCTGCAACAAAAATCTCTCCTACTAATAGTTTTGACCTTCTTGGTAGATGACATCCATATCGCAATGGAATTGGTCGTGCATATGGACAAGGTAAGAGCTAATACACAAAAAATCATAAGAAGTACAATGTTCATTGACACTAAAGTACCAATGTGTTTCATGTGGTGCTAGTAAGTTGGTGCTGCAACAAAAATCTCTCCTACTAATAGTTTTGACCTTCTTGGTAGATGACATCCATATCGCAATGGAATTGGTCGTGCATATGGACAAGGTAAGAGCTAATACACAAAAAATCATAAGAAGTACAATGTTCATTGACACTAAAGTACCAATGTGTTTCATGTGGTGCTAGTAAGTTGGTGCTGCAACAAAAATCTCTCCTACTAATAGTTTTGACCTTCTTGGTAGATGACATCCATATCGCAATGGAATTGGTCGTGCATATGGACAAGGTAAGAGCTAATACACAAAAAATCATAAGAAGTACAATGTTCATTGACACTAAAGTACCAATGTGTTTCATGTGGTGCTAGTAAGTTGGTGCTGCAACAAAAATCTCTCCTACTAATAGTTTTGACCTTCTTGGTAGATGACATCCATATCGCAATGGAATTGGTCGTGCATATGGACAAGGTAAGAGCTAATACACAAAAAATCATAAGAAGTACAATGTTCATTGACACTAAAGTACCAATGTGTTTCATGTGGTGCTAGTAAGTTGGTGCTGCAACAAAAATCTCTCCTACTAATAGTTTTGACCTTCTTGGTAGATGACATCCATATCGCAATGGAATTGGTCGTGCATATGGACAAGGTAAGAGCTAATACACAAAAAATCATAAGAAGTACAATGTTCATTGACACTAAAGTACCAATGTGTTTCATGTGGTGCTAGTAAGTTGGTGCTGCAACAAAAATCTCTCCTACTAATAGTTTTGACCTTCTTGGTAGATGACATCCATATCGCAATGGAATTGGTCGTGCATATGGACAAGGTAAGAGCTAATACACAAAAAATCATAAGAAGTACAATGTTCATTGACACTAAAGTACCAATGTGTTTCATGTGGTGCTAGTAAGTTGGTGCTGCAACAAAAATCTCTCCTACTAATAGTTTTGACCTTCTTGGTAGATGACATCCATATCGCAATGGAATTGGTCGTGCATATGGACAAGGTAAGAGCTAATACACAAAAAATCATAAGAAGTACAATGTTCATTGACACTAAAGTACCAATGTGTTTCATGTGGTGCTAGTAAGTTGGTGCTGCAACAAAAATCTCTCCTACTAATAGTTTTGACCTTCTTGGTAGATGACATCCATATCGCAATGGAATTGGTCGTGCATATGGACAAGGTAAGAGCTAATACACAAAAAATCATAAGAAGTACAATGTTCATTGACACTAAAGTACCAATGTGTTTCATGTGGTGCTAGTAAGTTGGTGCTGCAACAAAAATCTCTCCTACTAATAGTTTTGACCTTCTTGGTAGATGACATCCATATCGCAATGGAATTGGTCGTGCATATGGACAAGGTAAGAGCTAATACACAAAAAATCATAAGAAGTACAATGTTCATTGACACTAAAGTACCAATTTGTTTCATGTGGTGCTAGTAGGATTGAAAGGTTGGGTACTTCGGGTGCACCCAAGGGCCGATAAGGTGATGCTGCTAGGTTCCATTCGGGACTCTATGGAGGAGGTTTCCCTCAGGAGAGTAGTTGGTAGAAGACATAGGGGAGATCTATGAAGAAGAGGGAACAAGATTAGTATCAAGTTGAGATATGCGAGTAAGATGGATAGGGGATGGTAGAGGAGTGGGCAAGGGGGCATCAGGCATGGTTTGATCCGGTTGTGGGAAGGTGCAAGAGTGACCACTGATGAGGGGGAAACAGGGGCTGCTATGTTGAAGTTAAAGGAGAATGGAAGGACTCCTTTGAGGACTCAAAAGGAATAGGGACCAAGGTTTTAGGGGTTTTGCTACACTCTGTGACAGGCGGGATGGGAATGGAAGTGGTGGTGGCCATGTTGTTGATGGTTTTCTTGTCATCAAAAGAGCTAGGTAGTTGGCAAGGTCTTTTAGTGTGATAGAAGATAAGACCAACACTTTTGTTATCATGGATAGTTGGAGAACCTGGGGGCACAAGGGCAAGGGGATCAACAAGACATGTTTCTAAATTGGGATTCTTTGGGGTAGAGCATGGAGAGGATGTATGGTAACCGAGAGTGCGTGGTGTCAGATTGATGCAACTATAGAATTGCTTGTTGGCATTCCCATTGAATTATGTGAAAAAGCACACTGACCCAATTCACTAGTGGCTAGGCCGCAACTAAGACAAATGTATAAAATTGTCATGAAATTCCATACGCTCAATGCTTCAGGTTCATTGTGACCATCGAGAATTGGAGAATGTCTCTTCCAAGTTCAGGACGGTATCGATGTGAAAAGCTAGGTTGGTGGATCAGGTCAACCACTGGTTCTACGGCACACATGGGTTGCTTATTGGCGGCTCAAGTGAGGAAGACGACTTAGCAATAGAGATGGAACCTCAAAGACGAGTGCTTAGCTCAACGTATAAAGCAAATAAATTATATCGCCGAGAAGTATATAAAACAAAAAATCAGTTTTTCATGCTATGTCGATTATCATGTTGATCATCATGCAATGCAATGCAATTGAAATATGAAGCTAAGTCTTCATAACCTCAAACCCATGATTTTACGTTCTACGCTTGGAAGAAAAGCTATCACAAAATTAGTTCGTTTCAAAATGTAGATTTTCTCCATATTTGGGATCGTCGGTAATTTTCGTTAAGAGGACAAAACCCACGTTATTTGTTATAATATATATGCATGCAACATTATGCTTTGGTATATGCAAATTCTCAGTATCAAAAATCCGCATCAAACATTAGCGTAGGGGTCTTCTCTTTGTCTCTCTGCTTGACTTGATCCTTTTTAAGAACTATGAAATGCCCCTCCACAGATTCCGCAATGATATGTGTAGATTACTAAGCATCCAAAGTGGAAACCATGGGACTCTTTGCACTGCCATCCATCATGAGAGCTTTCTTCCCACACATCACAGCAAATCAGTTGTTTTGCCATACCAGTACATGCGAATAGCCGAATCATCTAATTATCTGCATCCCCTTCTATCTTCTTTGTACGAGTCTAATCATCTGCCAGCCTCCCTCTGATGATCCATTATGTGCCCTCGACATCAGAAAAAGATCCCCCACAGAGAGAGAGAGAGAGAGCAACCTTCCTTCTTTATGCTTGTGCTCCTTAATACCCATTTGCACACAGCAGTCTTCCCTCAAGTACGATGCTCCTCCCCCTAACTGCGTGCCTTCTCCCCCTTCTGTTCTTCTGTCGTCTCCCCTTCTTATCACACTCTGATAGGGGAAACACGTAGGATAATGCTCATAAGCACAATTATTTAGGATCCTCACACATCTCAAACACACGTAGGCTTATATATTTATACACAGAAAACCCACAGATACCCAAAAATACATAGATCATACACTTAGGGCACCTATGGGTACCTTCATAATCCTAGATATGTGCACAAATACCTACTCGTTCACATCAATGCATGTGCATACACCTGGGCACATGCATATTCATACCCATGCACACACATACATAAGCTCATATATATAAGGTTAAATACACATATTTATATGATAGTCCTTGCGATGGTAATTATGTACTTATTTTTGGGATTTATAAGGAGGGTTCAAATGAGAAATCAAATGTCTATTCTTGTGTTGAACAGAGCATATTTCCACTTGTGTTGAACAGAGCATATTTCCACTTCGCTCAGCCTGTAGGTACTAAAGAGAGAGATTATTCAATTCAACAATTCATATAAAAAATACTTTTAAGAGTTTCAAGATGACCACTTTGAAAAAAAAAACTTTTAATTTTTCTAAACGTCAATCGGAGTGGTAAAATCCTTTCGACAACAAAAACTTATGGCACATTCATTGGAGTTGTGATGAGGGAAAAGCTGCTTCATCATTAGGCACGAGAGCGGTGTGACGGTTGTTACACCTTCGGTGGGGAGATGGGACCATTGCACAACTTTTGTGATGGTGGTGAAGACTTCTATGCCATTGAGAGGAACTGTCCATACAATAATAGAAAATGGCTCTACAACTCGGTGGGGGCTAATACTTCCATCGTAATAAGTGAGTAAAGGGCATGGTAGCTGGAGAGTGCAAAGATTTGCATGCAAGAGTGCAAGAAAAATAAACACTATTGGATGGCATTGATGCCGTATATAATCGCAAAAAGTATAATGATGACATCATAGGGAACGAGGAAAAATAGAATGATGTGCACAAATCGAGAGATGGATAATTAATCATCAAGTAGGAGCATGTAGTTGTGGCTGATTGATTAAAATTTGCACATGTGGTAGATGGTAAAAAAGGGCATAGTTTTGACTCATTGATTGTATTTTTAATTGGTCCTTTGGCAAGAGTATGCAATATAAAAGTTGCTAGATCGATCCAAGTCAAAATTCGGTAAGGAATGATCCATCAAGCTTTAAATTTTCTTGCTTTATGATTCACTTTAGAATTATAGAATAAGACTTATTGGCCTTCAAAAAAAATAGGCATCTTCCAAAATCTATCGTGAGTATGAGCCTATCGAGTTGGAAACTCCTACATCAAGAGGAAACTCTCAAACTGTTCTTCATCTAAATCTCACACGCAATTGAGTCTATGATAAATCGAGTCCTCATGTAACCATTTGTGGTATAGAGCAACACGGAGACTAAGTACCACCACTTCCATGGGAGGAATGGCTGCTAGCGCATAGGCCAATTTGAAAGGCACAAAACCAATTGAAACTTTATAAGTAATACAATAGGCCCAAAGTAATGATGGCAATAACTGGTCCCATCATTCATGACAGTCTTGAATTAACTTTTTTAGCATGATGAGTAGAGTTTTGTTAGTACTTTCGGCTAATCCATTAGCTCAACGGTAGTACAGTGTGCTAAACTTATGAAGGATATTGAAATCCCTGGTTAATACCATAATGAGATCCTTTGCAAAATGAGTACTCCAGTCCGATACCAGTTCGAAGGGGAGGCCAGAATAGGGAAAAACTTCCCTAGTAAGAAACTTTGCTACCACTGTAGCAATTGAATGTGTCACAACTTAGGCCTCACCCTAGTGTGCAACATAATCGGTATAGGTGAGGATATAACAATTTGTTAGTGGAGATCACAAAGGGAGATATAGGACTGATAAAATCAAGGTCCCATTTTTGGAATGGTTGTAATGACATAACCGACTGGAGGGGAAAATGCTATGGAGGCAAAGGTTGTCCGGTATGTTGACAAGGGTCATTGGCCAAAATGTACTTATAGACATTGCTATGTAAGGTTGGCCATCAGAGACCACTCTCCAAAATTTTGCAGATGCTAAGCTTGACAAAAAAATGACCGCTAGTAGGGTGGGAATTGTTGGTGCAAATAACAAACCTAAGTTCATTGCTAAAACTTTAGGATTACACATTCATTTAGCTCTTCGCAAGAGAGAACCACATGTGAACTCATGCTTGTCAGTTTGAGCATATTTACTTTGGATAATTATAAAAGACAAGAGAAGAAAGAATCTCATGAAGTTAGGGAGCTTAAGGAATCAAGTGAAGTTAGGGGGCTTAACCCATGACTCATGTGGTAGGAAGAATAAAATCTAATCATCCCTAAAGTGTAGGATCACTTTTAGGTGAAGGGAAACTCAAATTCAAACTCAAGGCATGTGTATAAATACACATACTTTTACTCACGAGATATAGACACCATTCTAAGCGATATTGAGCTATAAAATTGAGCATACCTTGAGCTCACATTATCTATGTGTAGTCCAATACACTTCCCTTGTACCATATGTTTTGATACATTCTTCTAAGCACATTCCTGTCTACTTTCTACTGTTGCATCTTCATCACTATAGTGAAATTGTGGAATCAATTTCTCTATGTGTACTGACTCATTATCTATAATCTAACATTGGATAGTTAGAGTACAATATCTAGTGTTCATATATCAAATTTCATCAAGTTTGGTTTAGTGGATATGGAGATATCCATAGACCAATTGGATTGAGGTAACTACTCAACTTGGTCACTTAGAATGGAAGCTTATCTTCAAGGAAGAAATGTCTATGGTTACATATATGGAGATGAGTTGATGCCAATCCTCAGAAGCAAAGGACAACCAATTCATGAAGAATAAGAGAGGTTCAACACATGGTGTTCAAAGGATGCTCTATCAAGGTCATGCATTCTTAACTCAATCTTTGATTTTTTTACTTCCACACAGTAGGAGCTACAAGACTTGACAAGAAACTTGGAATGCTCTTGAAGCATTCTTCTCATCAAGTATCAAAGCAAGGAAGAATCAACTGTGGATGGAATTCACCACACTCGAGAAGATGCCCAAGCAAAGTTTGATAGATTTTGTCACCAAAATGAAGGACATAGCAGACCAACTTGGAAGCATTGGAGGAATCATTTATGAAGAGCAAATAGTAAGGCAAGTGATCAATGGAATAAAGGCAAATGAAAAATGGGGATCTTTCACCATAGCCATGGACCTCTACATGGACATGTAGGTTCCTGATTTCAGCACCTCATGGGACAATTGTTCACACATTAAGCGAGCTCATGAAGAATGGAGACAACTCAAAAGGTAATCGATCCTCTACTCTCTATACAGATAAGAGCAAGAACAAGGATAACGAAGGAAAAGGGAAAAAGTATAATGATGAAGGTAAGAGCAAGAACAAGGATAACAAAGGAAAAGGGAAAAAGTATGATGATGAAGGTAGTACCTCTCAAGAAAACTTTGTGGGTAGAGGTAGAGGCTCAAGAGGAAGAGGCAAAGGAGGAAGAAAAGTAGGGGGAGAGCTCAAAGCTCATCTCCATGTGCCATATGTTGCATAAGTAATCACATTATTGAGAATTGTTTTAGGAATCCTAGAAACCAAAGAGGTAGAGGTTATAATAAAGGAGGCTATGGAAGCTCAAGAGTTAGATTCAACAACAAAAATGGTTACAATAACAACCCATACAAGAACAAAAACTATCAAGGAGGATAAATAGGGAGGAGAGACTACAATACCTATGCAGATGATTAAACCCAAGAAGATTCCCTTCTTCTCATGAACATGACCATGAAGCAAGGTAAAGCACATGAACATGTATTCTATAAAGAATTAGGTTGTTCAAATCATGTAGCAAGGAATGTAGCTCTACTCTTAGACTTGGAGGATCAAAGGAATAGACATGAAGTCCAAACAAGAGATGACACAAGGCATCTAGTGGAGAAGATAGTCAAAGAGAAGACTTCAAATGGTAATACGAACCTATTGAGCAAGGTATTGTATGTGCCAACTATCACCAAAAACCTCATAAGTTTAGGTTAGATTATTGAAAAAAGATTGCAGGTCAGGTTAAAAAAAAATGGAGTATTTGTTGAGGATCCACATCAAGGATTCAAGAGGATAGAAAGAGGAGAAAAGTCAGGTAGATTATTTACATTTGAACTTCAAGATACTAGAAACATTGCATTGTTCAATTATGGTAGCCAAACTTTATCAGAGTTGGAAATTTGGCACAAGAGATTAGCTCACATAGTTGCAAGGACTCTGACACAAATCAATAGGGATCATACTGTACTTGGTCTACCAAATATCTCCAAGCAACACATGATTTACAAATGTAGCGCTTGTCAATTTGGCAAGTCACATAAACAACCATTCACAAAGAAGGGATACATTCATGGAGACCTATTGGAGCTAGTCCATACAAATTTATAGGGACCAAGCAAGGAGCCTTCAATCTCTAGATCCAAGTATTATGTGTCATTCATTGATGATTGTAGCAGATGGGCAATATTATACTTTATGAAGCATAAAGATGAAGTGTTTTTATGTTTCAAGTACCTAGCTCTTGTGGAAAATCAAATAGGTAAAACATTGAAGAGACTAAGGTCAGATGAAGGGGGATAATATTTTCTCCCATGATTTTGATTCTTATCTCTAAGAAAGAGGAATCAAAAGAGAAATAACAACTAGTTACACACCAAAATAGAATGGAGTGGCAAAAAGGAGAAATAGAACCATAGTGGAGGCTACAAGGTCAATGCTAAATGAGAAGAAATTACCCAACTACTTGTGGGTAGAGGATGTATCTACAACCACATACTTGATCAATAGACTCCCATCAAACGCATTGGATGGGATGACACCATATGAAGCATGGAATGGAAGAAGACCCAACCTTGATCATTGCAGGATCTTTGGGTGCATAGCATATGAACATATGCCTTCACAAATCAGAGGCAAATTAGAGCCAAAGGTAGAGAAATGCATATTCATTGGCTATGAATTTAATTAGAAAGGTTATAGTCTATACAATCTAAGCAAAAAAGGGGTCGTTGTAAGTAGAAATGTTGTGTTTGATGAAAACAAATCATGGTTTGAAGATGATTGCAGGAAAATCAAACTTCCCTATCATCTAGAGAAGACTTTCCAACACTATCAAAGAGGAATGAGCTTACACTTGAAGCATCAAGTGATTTTGATGATGATGAGAAGACTCCAAGAATGGAAATCATATATTGGAACTCCAAAGGAAAAGCCAAAGTGTAGGAGATGAGAGATGTGGAAGAATCATTTCAATAAACTATAAGAAGGTCTACTAGAGAAAAGAGAAAGCCAGAAAGGTATGGTTATGATACTTCCTTGGTCACTAAGCATTCAATATACATAGTAGAGGGCTCAAACTACGAAGAACCATCTACATATGAAGAAGCCAAAAAAAAAGCCAAAATGGAGGAGTGCCATGAAAGAAGAAATAGAAGCTCTACAAGAAAATCAGACTTGGGAATTGGTACCCAAGAAACCATCTATGAAGATGATTGGGTCAAGATGGATATACAAGGTAAAGAACAACCATGATGGCTCAACTAATAGGTACAATGCAAGACTTGTAGCTAAAATATTTGCACAAACCCAAGGTATTTACTATGAAGAAACATTTTCACCTATTGCAAAACTGCCTACTATTAGAGTACTCATGAGTGTTGCATCTTCCAAGAATTGGAAGATATATCAAATGGATGTTAAAAATGCTTTCTTAAATGGTTGGATTTTAGAGGAGTATATATGGCTCAACCTCTTAATTTTGAAGATCAATCATACCCTGAATATGTGTGCAGGTTGAAGAAAGCTTTGTATAGCTTGAAGCAAGCTCGTAAATCTTGGAATCATAGACTTGTCACTGTAAACACATATATTTTTGTAATTACAATGTAATTTCGGTGAACAATCCTAACCAAAAAGGAAATTCTATACAACATTTTACTTTTCAGGTAAATCTAATACAAATTGTATGAGGGCCACTAGAGAGAATCCGGTGATTGTGTGTTGGTAGAATCTCCTACTAGTGATGCTTTGGGCACAAGGCTTCTGTAAACACACATATTTTTGTAATTTCAATGTAATTTTGGTGAACAATCCTGACCAAAAAGGAAATTCTATACAACATTTTACTTTTTAGGTAAATCTAATACAAATTGTATGCGGGCCGCTAGAGAGAATCCGGTGATTGTGTGTTGGTAGAATCTCCTACTAGTGATGCTTTGGGCATAAGGCTTTCTTCAATCTAGTGTTGGTTTCCCTCTTATGTATTTCCTTTCTGGTTATGTAATCTATGTAGTATGTGTCTCATTCAGTAATGAAGTTGGTTAAGTGAATAAGTACTATAGTGTAGCATGTTATTCAGTAAAGTACTTGTGTAGAAGTCTCTATCGTGTTCAATAAGGAAGTAGTGTACTTGCACTGGAGCGATTATCTATTAATTTGGTAAAGAGGCAATTGCAATTGTGGCTCTGTTTATGTAATCTGGTGAAGAAAAACTCTGTGTTGTGTTCAAGTATTGGTTGTCTACACTGGAAGGGAAGAAGTGAGCATTTTCTAAGTGTTTTGTGATTGCTAATTAATTTGGTGATGGTAGTTTATTTGAGTGATTGTCAATTGTAGAGCTATCAAGAGAGGAAAAATCCACATACTTAGGTTTATTCTAAGTTATCCCACCCAAGAACTAGCTTGATCCTTTGGTAAATCTGATGGATGAAGGTTAACACTGAATACTAGTGATCGTAGTGGTTCTTTGCATACTACATTCTAGTGACAAGATCTGGTGAAAGACATCCAAAGTACAAGAGTGACAATAAGCCAGCCCAAGTAAATAGTGCATTATGTGCACCGTGTGAAAGAACTAAAGACATGATAGCACTAGACAAGAAAATTGCAAACAATCATCGAGAATCGATCAAGGAAGTGCCAGAACGAAACAAATTTTTTGACTTTTTGTCTGCAAGTGATACCAAAGAGTTCTTCAACATGTTTGGGTAGGATTCCGATGTTCAATGGAGTTTCAAGCATTCTAGAATCAATAATTGATCAAGATAAGAAACAAGAAAATCAAATGATTTTGGAAAAACACGAAGGGATACAGTCATAGACATCTCCAAAATCATGAAAGGACCTCTCATGAAACTAGCGAGTACCAACAAAGGGTGGAAGACATCGTTTGAAGGATGAATTGGATCACATTTCCCAAATTTCTAGAGTAACAGAAAGATAATTCTAACTAGTGAAACAGAACCCCTTAAGCTGTGGAATTTGGGACCTATCAAAAAGGTAGGCAACTTATGGGACAACTATGTCCCACAAGTTTGGATTCTGAAGGAGTGTTAGACATAGTAGAAGATTTTAGTCCTAGAGTCATGGCAGACACAGCATTACCTTTGCAAAGATAGTATCTGGTGGGTATGCCCTATCCCAAATTTGGCGAATTCCTAGGGGATGACTCAAACACACACATCCGGGCCTTTGAAATCAATTATGGGGTACTAGAAAATCAAGGAGATCATGCATATAAAAGCACGAGTGTTCTAGTCTACTCTTGTCAATGAGGCTACCAAATGGCTAACTGAATTTGATCTAAACCATTTCCAACAATATGACAAAGTATGAGATGCCTTACTCTAGAGATTTTGATTAAAGAAAATTCTAGCCTATATTTTGTATTTCCTACATAACAACAAATGGAAGTCAAACCAAGGAGTCCATGTGTATGCCACTATTTTTTGAACACATTTAAGAGAGTTCTCAATAAATAACGCATCTCTACCAACAAATTTTATTACACAGTGGTTCATGAATGGTTTGAACCCCAAGATACAGCAAATCATGATCATCCGAAGTATTGGAGGAATGAGCTTAGATGCAATTATAAATATGGCACTACAACTACAACATAAAATTGGAGGATTTGCAAAGGACTTGATTGGATATTGACTAGAAAGAACAAACACGATGAAGCATTGAAACAAGTTTTTTGTGTCAAATGCAAAAATATGAGGTATATCCCTACAAATTATGTTTTGAATCAAATATATTGTGCTATTTGTGAATGTTCCACCCATTCCATAGAATTGACCTTATAACACAACAACACAAACTAAGCTGGTTGTCAACGTAGTAATTCAAGAACTAGGAGTAGTGACGAATAGCTATATCCTTCTACTTCTATATTTACATAATATGGGGTACCAACCAAATACACTTTTTTGGCCAAATTATAGCCCTCTAGATGGAATTAGGGGAATCCAAACCTTATGGATAGGATTTTACCACCATAGTGTCATTTTTGTGGGGAAGTAGGCCATATGTGAGGACACTGTAAAGATGCTCAAGAATATGATAAATGAAAACAAGAAAGATAGAACCCCATGGCTAACATGGTTATCATTACAAGTGAAGAACCTCAAGTAGCTATAGTACAGACCCATTCTAGTAAAACCCTACATTTGATTGTAGCAGCATTTGAACCCGACTTTAAGGAGCAATAGTGAATGATGAATAAAGCGGTGAGTTGGGGCCGACATGAATCAGCTATATTTTTTGCTCCCACTCCTATCACTCAAACACTACCTTTACCAAACACAATTGAAATATCGCAAAAGCCAACAGTATGATATTTTGCCTCACCAGACCAGGACTCAAAGATAGTAGCTACCTGGAATATCTTGGCAAATGCACCAATCATGTTGCCCTTGGGATAGTTATTAACATTGGTCCCAAAAATCTAGCAACAATTTGAGCACTATTTGAAGAAGATTGAACTAGAGACAATCACGACAACAATTCAACCGAAACTCAATCTTAAATTGGACCATAAGATCCCATTACTTATGGTTTGTTTCAGGAATCATTGTATTCAAAAAGTTTTGGTAGATGGTGGGCCCAGTGTCAATATTTCTATGATTGCAATCTATCAAAATTTAGGTTGGAAAAATTTAGAACCGCCTAATTTTGTTGTTTGAATGGCTGACCAATTACGAGTCCGTCCAGCTAGAATAGTAAAGAATATACCGATCACACTACAAGGAGTAGCATTTCACATGAAATTTGTGATTTTGGTACTCCTTGAATCTAGTTTAGATTATAGTTTATTATTTGGAAGACCGTGGTTAAAACAGGCCAAGGTCTTGCAAGGTTGGTCTGCAAAAAAACTCATTTTTTTAAACACAACCACTAGAAGTACATTTTCCCTTTGGATGACCTTGCTCCTTGTGAAACTCATACCATGCCCCATATAGTTGAACTAGTCCATATGTTGGATAGTTATCCGATGATGAGGAAACTAAATTTCTCATGGCTAATTGATATGCAATGTGTTTTGAATCAATGGTCCCCAAGCACTTGTGTTGTACAATCGACCACACTAGAAACATCGATTGATTTTTTGGTGTATGAACTAGAGACCCGAGACAAGCAAACATATGTACCAAAAGATCAACTTGTCATGCACTACTTAGAACCTCTCACTAGACAGAAACTTGTTAAAATAAGTGCCACCATTAAACAACCCTTGCAAGCTGATATATTATGATTGCTAACTGAGTTTGCTAATGTTTTTTCCTAGGATTACATAGGCATGAAAGGTATCGACCCCATATCTACCAACACCATGTTCTTCTCAAGACGGATGCACAACACATCAGACAACCTAGTTATTGAATTAATCCCCATTATGTCAAGCTCATAAAATTCAAAATAGACCGATTATCAAAAGTAGGATTCATTATCCCAATTGAGCATGGAGAATGGATATCCCCAATTTTTATTGTCCTTAAGAACAATAAACAATTACAGATATCTGTTGACTACCAAAAATTAGAGGAGTCTGATTTTGATATCATCCTTCGATCAGGCTCTTCTCATGTCATTGTTGACTTTTTATCAAGATTGGATAACGGTGAACCCACTCAAGGCATTAATGATGCTCCTGTGGCTATCTACACGATGCACCCTACTAAGGCTACTATTTCCCTTGAACTCACCCAAAATTACTATGATCTATTACTCGCATTTTTAACCACCATAGTAGCTCCACACCATTTACCTTCTATTGCCCAAAAATGTTTGGCAATGTATAGCTAACTCTTTTGGTTAATTATTAGATAGTTATAGTACTATGACCCCTGTACCACCTAGCTCTAATGTTTACCAACTCATGAAGCTGAATCCATCATTCACTTGGCTCATACTTGTGAGGAGATGGTGAGATAGGTTCAAGAGATGAGTTGGTGCTGCACAAAACTTGCTCTACACCTACCAATCTAACTCCAAGAATTCTTAATATAGCTCTTTAGCTTCACAATTAACCACCAAGTCCTTTAGAGCATCAATCTCAATTGCTTGCATCACAATAGATAACTAGAATATGCATGAAATGTGAAGAACCTTCTATTTGGGGAATAGAAGGTCTCAGTCTTATGCTTAGAGCTCACAACCTGGTCTGAATTGACCAAAGAGCTTTTGCACATCTAGTTGGACTATATAGCTAACTAAAGCAATTTATTTCATCAATTTAGTTGTACCCATACATTGAGAAATGAATCTAACAAGTTAGAGGGGTCATCCCAACTTTTCAGGATCTAGAAGGTGTGCAGACATAGTCACCTTCTATGCTTCATGTCTCAAGTTCCACTGAACCATACTTGATGAAATTCAATATGTGAACACAAGACACTCTACTACAGCTATCCCAATTTAAAATATAAAAAATTAATGAGTACAACAGAGAAATCAATTCCACAAGTTCATGGTAGTGATGAAGATGCAACAGTAGACAGTAGATAGAAATGTGCTTATAAGAATGTATCAAAATGTAAATGCTATTGAACATATGATACAAGGGAATTTTAGTGGACTACACATAGATTATGTGAGCTCAATCTAGCTCAAGTTTGTATCTCAATTCCTCTTAGAATGGCTTCTATATCACATGACTAAAAGTATGTGTATTTATACACATGTCTTGAGTTTGGATTTGAATTTTCCCTCACCTAAAAGTGATCCTACACATTATGCATGATTTTATTTTATTCTTCCTATCACATGAGTCATGGGTTAAGCTCTCTAACTTCATGATATTGCTTATTCTTTTGGCTTTTACAATTATCCAAAATGGCCTAACACCCCCTCATTCATCTCATATGTTTCCAATCAAACTTAGGTGTGATTCTTGATTTTTAGGAAAAGAGAATCTTACTTTCCAACTTGGATATATATGTTCCAATGTGTTTTCTAGATTTAAGAGGTCCTCGATAGTGATCTCGAGTGTTAGCAAGCAAGCACCTTGCTTAATCTAGCTCCTTGATTGTTGTTTTGTTGGTTTTGAGTAGGCATACCCCCTTATGTGTGTAGAAAATTTTGGAACTCTCTACCTTTCAATTGTTAACATTGGTTCTCG
Source organism: Ceratopteris richardii (assembly GCA_020310875.1). Classification (NCBI taxonomy): domain Eukaryota; kingdom Viridiplantae; phylum Streptophyta; class Polypodiopsida; order Polypodiales; family Pteridaceae; genus Ceratopteris; species Ceratopteris richardii. The sequence continues at coordinate 109,584,960 of CM035410.1, forward strand.
TTTCTTAGGAATCCATTTTATGTACTCTTTAGTTCATTGGATATCTTATATAGTCCATTCTGTGTGCACCAAGTCTTTGATTTATTCTCTGAGTAATCTTTGAGAAACATGCCATATAGTGAACTTTAGGCATTCATCTCTCTCTCTTTCTCTGTGAAGGCTTTAGTAGAGATATCTAGCTTTGTGGTGTAAGCACTAGTTCTAATTCCATATTTACAAATTTTTTATGCTTTTGGTGTCATTGGGTAGTCATTATTGTTTTCTAAATGTGGGTTATGTTTGAGTTTCATTCTCTATCTAATCTTGGAGAAAAGCTTGCTAGAGTGAAGTGGGGTCACTATGTGACTAGCTCCTGCATACATTCAACTAGCCTATGTTGTCAAGATTTTTTTCTCTTAATGTAGGCTATAATTTTGTGTTATATTTTTTTGATGAAAAGCTCCATTAGTTTATTTTGAGTGTGCAAGAACGCACTGAAAGTTTTTGTACAGACTTTGAGAAAGAGGCATTTTGAGTTGTAGAGGTGCAAAGGAATCTACTTGTGGAGGTCATTCATGCTTCATTGTTGGATAGGGGTTGAGATACATCCCCCATTAGTGGAATTAGAGATTCAAAACCGTCATTAGGGGTCTATGGGAAGGAAGAGGAGCTTTTGGAGATCTTGGAGCTAGAAAGAAGCTACATCTCATCATCTCTCAAGTTCAACTTTCAAAAGTGAGTTGTTTTTTGAAGACATGACAACACTCCATCATTTTGTTAGAAGTGTTTGGATTCCAAAGGTAAAAATTCAAGACTTAAATAACTCATATCACTTCCAAATTCACTTAGTGAGCATCCTAAAGTCAAATTATATCACCATGGCTGAGTTCAACACACAAATGGAAAGGCTTGAAAAAAACAACTACCGACCATGGAAGTTTAGGATGTCAAGCTTTCATGGGCAAAGGCTTGTGGGGATTGATAAGTGGATCATACTAAAGGCCTAGATTAGGAGATAAATCTACCAATGAAAAATTAAGGGAATTTAGAGAGTGAAATGAAAGGTACAAGAGAATAGTCTTCATTCTCTCACAATACATTAGCAATGAACTGATTGGACACATGCAAGATTTAGATAAATTGCTGAAGGTACATAAACCTTGGAGTAGCTTTACTCTACATCCATGAAATCTAAGAAGATACAATTGAAGAAGGAGCTCAACAACTTAAGGAAGTCACCCAACAACAACATCAAACAATTTATTTTGAATATAAAGGAATGACGTGATGCATTAGGTTCCATTGGTTGTCATATTGATGACGATGACCTAGTAGCTTATACATTCAATGGATTTAGGGATGATGAAAAATGGAAAGCATTCACCACTTTGGTGTATGTAAGAGTTAACCTACTAAATTTTTAGCAACTTGTGGCCTTGATGGTCATAGAGGAGATGAACACTAGAGGTAGCAAATCAAGGGGTAATGGGGCCCAAGTGTTTTATGGAGGTAAAGGCAGAGGCAAAGGAAGAGGAAAAAATAGGGGTAGATGAAGACAAGGTCAAGAGCAAAGAAAAGAGCAAGGAAGCCATTCCTCATCACAAAGAGGAAAGGGAAAACATAGAGGAAGAGGAAGACAAAACCAACCTAGAAATGCAGGTAATTCAGATTGTTGCTACATATGTGGCAAGTATGGACATTGTTGGAACATCAAGCTTACACTATGCTTGAGATGGATTTGATCTACATAAAAAAAGATATGGTTTGGAGTATGCCAAAATATCCATTGAAGCATTCTTTTACCTATGTTCATTTATTATATTTTTTAAAAGATTTTTTTATGGATCATTTACCATTGTAAAAGCCTAGAGTTTTACACATGTAAAAGTCGAAAAAAAGAGATAAACTTCCACTAATTTGAGGTGGTTGAGTTGCAATCAATGAATCAATCAATCACCTAAAAGTAGATCAAACTAAATCTTCACTTTTTCTAGATTGTAGGAAAGTGAATTGATTCCCTCCAACAACTAATCCTGCCTTCATTTGAATTCAAAATCCACTTGTAGAAGTCGTGGATCACTTCAAGAGTCTATACAAAGACTTCAAATCACTTGTAAATTACATGGAAGCAATATACATACACTTGTGGCCATCATCATCTTGCTCCTTTGTTTTTCTACATCATCTTCTTCAACAATAGTAAGCTTGCAGAGGTTGTTTCTCTCTCTATAGATGCACCAACACTCATTGGAAAGATATTAGTGTATATTTAATGTGTGTAAAGTTTCAAAGCATTTGGTTTTGTAGATTGAGAGAAATCAGAGTTTTTCTATCTTAGTGTCCATCTCAACACATTCCTGAAAAATAAGAGGTACCACTGTTGAGTGTCAGGATCATTCCAAAAGCATATTTTGCTTGTTCTCGTCATCTTCTGCATTCTATACACTCAACCCTATGTGTATCACTCCTCCACAAGTATTTTTCCAATTGTAATCATGTTGGCTGCTATGAGCATTTGAAGTTGATTGTCTCATCCAAAGATAGTAAGTTTTTTGAGCTAGTCAATGCACAAACCTATCTGTTTTGCGTTAACTCTTTCTCGTTGATGCTTCAAAGTACATAGTGCATTTTATTGCACTTATCACATGCTTATAAGGTCTATTTGAGTCTCCATAAGCTCAAGGGCTGGTCTCATGCTAGTTGGCTAGACCGAACTTTGTCGCTTTGCAACTCACTTTTCTACCTCCTACAAGCTTTTCCAAGTTCTTTCAGTGGTATCAGAGCTAGATCAAGATGGGTGATGGCTTTCTCTCAATGATTGAGAAGCTTGATCAACAAAACTATGTGGCTTGGAAAATCAAAATGGATGCCTATTTGCAAGGTAGAAATCTTTATGGAATTGTATCAGGTGATGAAGCTATGCCTATTCCAAGATCCTAAGGAGGACCTACACAAGAGGAGATAGACAAGCTCACACTTTGGTGCACAAGGGATTCTCAAGCAAGGTCATACATACTAAACTCTATCTTTGAATTTTTATTACCACATATTAGAGGATGGAAGACATCTCAAGAGACTTGGGATGCCCGTGAGACTTTCTTTTTTGCTAGTACAAAAGCAAGGAAGAACCATCTTTGAAATGAGTTCAACCAAATGAAGAAGACACCTAAACAAACTATCATAGAGTTTGTTACCAAGGTCAAGGAGGTTTTCTCATAAGTTAGCATCCATTGGAGATCTGATGGAAGAAGAGGCTATTATGAGGCAAATTCTCAATGGGATTTGAAGTAATAAGCAATGGCAATCCTTCAACATGGCTTATTATCTCATCAAGGATGTGCAAACTCCAGAATTCAATATCTTTCTTGGAAAAATCTTCAATCAAGAGGCCAAAGAAGAAGATGAAGAGGAGACTTCCCAAGCCAACTTCACAAGCAAGAGCAATTGGAAAGGGAAGAAGAAAGGACCAAAGCATGGCAAAGCCAAAGGTCAGAATGTTCAACCTTGTGCCATCTCTGATAAGACCAACCACACCACTCATAATTGCTGGTTCAATGGGATGACCCACAAAGGAAGTGGAACAGGTGGATATGGCAGCAATAGAGGCATAGGTCGACACAACTTCAATAATAACAATAGAGGCCATAATAGAAGAGACTACAACAATTATTCTGAAGATCAAGCACATGAATACTTATTTCTTCTAATGAATCTAAGCCACAAAGAAGGTAAAGAATATGATCATTTGTTCTACATAGATTTCGGATGTTCAAATCATGTTGCAAGCAACTTTGCTCTTCTATTTGATTTGGAAAGTCCAAAGCATAGACATGAAGTAAAAACATGGGATGATACTAAGCACAATGTGGAGAAGATTGGTAATGTCAAAGCTTGCAATGGTAGGATAAACATTTTGAGTAAGGTTCTCTATGTACCCACTATCACTAAAAACCTAATGAGTGTAGGCCAAATAGTTGAAAAAGGCTTGCAAGTTAGGTTCACCCCACATGGATATTTTGTGGAAGATCCATGTCAAGGCTTCAAGAAGATAGCCATAGCTGAGAAGCATGGTAGGCTCTTTACTTTTGAAGAAGGAGAAACCAAGAATATAGCTCTATTCACTTTTGGGTCTCAAACCCTAAGTGAGCTTGAACTGTGGCATAAGAGACTTGCTTATGTGAATGAAAGAACCTTGAATGATATATGCAGGGATCAAAGTGTTCTAGGACTGCCAAACATATCAAAGCAACACATGATCAAAAGATATGATGCATGTCAGATTGGGAAGGCACAAAGACAACCATTCAACCACAAAGTGTACATCCACAACAACTTATTGGACTTAATACATACAAACATATGGAGACCAAGTCAAGGACCTTCATTTGTAGGATAAAGGTATTATGTATCATTTATTGATGAACATTGTAGATGAAATATTTTGTACTTTATCAATAGTAAGAATGAAATAAATTATCTAGCACATGTGGAGAATCATACAGGTAGACCACTCAAGAAGCTTTGATTTGATGGAGGGGGAGAATACTTGTCCAAAGAGTTTGATGAGTTCTTGCAAGATAAAGGTATCAAAAGGGAAGTGACTACCAGGTACTTTCCTCAAGTAAATGGAACTGTAGAGAGAAGAAACAAGACATTGGTTGGATCAGCCAAAACAATGCTTGAAGAGAAGAGGTTGCCACATTATCTATGGGTAGAGGCTATTTCAATTGCTGTGTACCTTGTCAATCGGCTACCATCCAAATCAATCCAAGCTATGACTCCTTATGACGCATGTGATGGAAGCAAACCTAGTCTTGGATATTGCAAGGTGTTAGGTTGTTTAGCTTATGTTGATGTACCATCACAAATAAGAGGTAAGTTAGATGAAAGGGCAACAAAGGTAGTGCTTATGATTTATCACTCAACTCAAATGGGTTACATGTTCTATAATCCTTCAACCAAGCAATTCACTACAATTAGAGATATTGTGTTTGAAGAACACAGGTCTTGGTATGATGAAAAAAAACAAAAGGTAACTCTACCATATGATCTTGATTATGATTCTCATCAATTAGGAAGCAAGCATGATACACGGGTCTAGAATCCAAGAAGTGATACAGACGATGACCAAGATGAAAGGGAAAAGGATTAAAAACAATCGAAGTCAAGAGGCAAAGCAAAGATTTAGGAGTATGGAGAATGCTCTAAGCAAGCTCCTAGAAGATCAACAAGAGAGAAGAAACAACAAGAAAGGTATGGATACAACTCCACATTTGTTACAAAGCATTCAATCTACTTGGCAAAAGAATCAATTTCAAAAGAACCCTCAGCCTATGAGGAGGTAAAGGGAAACCCTAATTGGGAAAAGACCATGAAAGAAGAAATAGATGCATTGAAGTAGATGGATACTTGGGATTTGGTTCCAATGTCACCCAATCAAAAGGTAACTGGTTGTAGATGGGTATACAAAGTTAAAAGAAGCCCAGATGGATCAGGTTGCAGGTACAAGGCAAGATTAGTTTCCAAAAGATGCTCACAAAATCATGGTATAGACTATGAGGAAACATTCTCACCAGTTGCAAGATGACTACAATCAAAACATTGATAAGTGTAGCTGTTGCAAGAAATTGGAGACTCCTCCAACTTGATGTAAAAATGCATTTCTAAATGGTTGGATAAGTGAAGAGGTATACATGTCACAACCTCCAAGTTTTGAAAACCCTAATCATGCATCTTATGTTTGCAGACTTAAGAAAGCATTTTATGGATTGAAACAAGCTCATAAAGCTTGTTGGAAAACAATGTCCCATGGTCAAAGGGTCAAGGTATCAATATCCCATGGTCAAATAGTCCATCTTGCTCAGAATAGCATAGGATGTATAGCTAATCTTTTTAGTCTTTATACAAGACATTGGCAGCGTGGCTAGAATGATTTCCTCCCATACCAGTGGTCTGGATTCGAATCCCTCCAGCAGTGGTGCAACCCGATTTGTTTTTAGTTTGTATGTTTTTGAGATAAAGCTAGTGCGTTGACAACAGTGACAACCATGGATTTTTTCGTGAGTGCTTTTCCAGATCGTAGAGTTTTGGCGATCGTAAAGCTTTAAGTGCTTTTGATGTGCTTTTGAAGGGACAATCAAATACTATATAGAGAGCTTGGCTCATTGTTCAAAGCATCCTTCACCAAGTTCAACACCAAGCTTGGAGCTTTGGTACCTCAATAGAGGTGGTGCTTCTAGCACATGGGGCAGCCATGATGCTATGTTGGAGAATGTTGAGGAGCGGCTATGGAGTTCTTCTTGGAGAAGAAGAGTGTGCTCACACTTTTGCTTATAAAGAGGATTTACCCTACAACATCTTGGTGGTGTGGATCTGCCATTCACATGATGTATTTGAAGATTGTCTTCTACATGATGATTTCGGTTTACTTCAAAGACATTGGATGGTGACATAAGATTTACATCTTATGTTAAGAATTCAGGTACATATTCTCTTTATGCACACATGTACTACTTGGAGCTTATGGAGGCAGGAACATGCATATTAGGAGGAGTCCTATTCGGCATAGGTACAAGAGAATCAGTAAGTATATGTTTTATGCATATTTGGATGAGGTGTTAGAGAAGATATGTTCATATGAGTTTGAGGATTTCTGACAGCAAACTTGTTAGCACTCTTTGCTACTTTTGTAAGTATGTGATCTTTTCACACACGTGTCTAACTTAGGGTCTTCCATAGCCTAAGGTTAGATGAGGGTTTGTTGATTATCAGTTTTAGACTGATCCTTCCTCTTTATGTCACTCATATTCACTCTTCTACAACCTATCAAGTCACACATCTCATATATATTCAGATTTATGTCCATACATCTGAATATGTTTATTACATTTGTACATTCACTCATCCATCTATTTTTGTTCACATAGAGTGGTTGAGAGTTTTGCTCCCACATTGTACATTGAACATTTGTATATATGATAGTGTGAGTAAGGAGTGGCTTACGTAACACTTTACACATAATTTCTAATCTCTCTATACCTTTGTCTCATCATTTGTATGATTAAGTGTGGTATGTTCATGTTTTGTCAATATTGGAAGATTGCTGGAATCTGTGTTGTAGATCCTGGACCTATGGAACTTGGAACTGTGGTATTAGTAATGGGCCTACTAAATTTCCAACATTTGGTATTAGAGCTTTAGGGTTTTGGTATCAGAGCATTCAAGCTCTTAGACCCTGAGGTTCCTAGACTTTCAGGTTTACAACATATGATTTAAGAGCATCTTCTAACATTTGACATTTGACATACACACTTAATCTAGATGAGTAGAGATATGAGAATTAGACAATTCAGTCACATGTTTATTCATCAGTGTGGAGTATGAAGTTGATGATCTGTTAACGTCCGAATATTTTTGGAAGAGTATGCAAATACTTTACAGAAGTATTGTTTGAAGACCAAGACTTGATGAAGAGAAGGCTACTTCAAATTCAAGGAAAAACAATGGTTTGGAGAAGATGAAGGCATTAGATCAACATCAAATCACAGGTATTAGTTTCTACTATCAGATTATCATTTACATGCCATATCTTAGAAGAACAGTTATAAAGAGATTTGAAGGATTCAAGGAGTTTTTTTATACACTTTCATTATTTGAAAGTTAAAGGCTACATCAGACATGTATCTAGAGGTTTTTCTAGAGAGTTTTGAGAGATCTCTTTCATGACAAGAAATCTCATCTAAGAAGACAAATTTGGAGATGGGATGAGTTTTGTGTCCAACCAATTTTTTGTTGTAAGTTGGTTGGATATCCAGGTATAGAATTTGATCTAGAGAGGTAACTCTAGAAAGGTAATATCATGGAGTGTCAATTCAGAGCTACTTGGTATATGAAAAGTTGCAGAGAAGTATATTTCTTCTTTATCTAACTCTTGAAGTAAAAGAGTTTTTTGTAGCAGATGTTGAAGACTTGGGTTGAGGTTTTATGTTTGGAAAAGTTACCTCATATTCAGTATTTTCAGAAAACTTTAGAAAGTTCAGATTTTTTGATGTACTAGTCAGCTGGAGAATCTACTTTCTATGATTGTCTTGATTTTTAGATACATGCTTGTGTTCGAAATGGTGTTCCATAAGATCCTATTACTTGATTGAGAAGTGGAGTTCGCCAAAAGAAAATCAAGCAGATACTATCATATTTCACCTAGATAGAATATGAAAAGATGAAGTATCAACTTGCAGCTTTTGGAGTTCTCAAGGTGAGAAGTTTGTCCATTTATGTTTCAAGTAGGAGTTGCAGATTCTTGGGAAGGATTTGGTTAAAGAAAAGTTTTACAACTTTATGTAAGAAGCATGGACACTTAGAGAAATTCAGGTAATCAATCAAACATTCAGTCATGAAGGTTTGATGAAAGCAGATTCTACACAGGTATTTTGTTGGAAAGATCATTGATCTTGGATGATCTAGTATGATCAGTATTTATGAGTCAGTCGTCTATCCTTTGTTTGTGAAGACTCTTAACATTGGAAGAAGTAAGTCAAAGATTCAGATTCTATCAGATTAGTGTTGTAGAGGAATAGAAAAAGATACTTGTTATGTTGCAGAAGGTTATGAATCCTAAAATGCTTTCAACAAGGTTTTGTAATGTTAGGATCAGCTAACCTTATTCTACAATATGGGAAGCTGAAGAGTTACAGTGAAAGCTATTGGAAACTGTAGTGCTAATAAAAAGGGTTCAGAGATTTTGTTTGAGATACAGGTATTGATCACTGAAGATCATATTTATTGAAAGAAGGAACACGTTCCAAATTTCATAAAGTCTGATATATTTGAAGAATTTTTGAATACTAGTGTTAAGTCATCCAAGGGGGTGATGAAACATGAAGACTTGTTTTCAACCATATATGTAAAAGAATGTAAATTCATACCTACAGGTATTCCTATATTTCCTTTGTCAGGTTCTCTAGAACTCAACTTCAAATCAACCTCCAATGGAGTGGAGATTGGCTTGCAATTTGTCATGCCAAACTTTTCAAGTACATCTAGAATGTACTTCCTTTGCATCAACACGATTTCATCTTGTTTGTAAACAAATTCAATTCCAAGACTATACCTCAATTATCCAAAGTATGAGATGTCCTAGCTTGGATTTGATGTCTTCAACTCCCTTTATGTCATTATCTATGATAATAAGATTATCTACATAGACACAAATGTAGGCAACTAGTTCGCCTATTTGTTTCATGAAGAGAGAGTGGTCTGCATCACTTTGTTGTCTCCACACTTGATGAGATATTCCACCAATCTATGATTTCAGACCCTTGGTGCTTACTTTAGGCCATAAAGATCCTTTTTCAACCTACAAACATGTGTAGGGAACTTACTAATTGCAAAAGCTTATGGCTGTTCCATATACACTTCTTCTTCCAAGTCTCCATTGAGGAATGCATTCTTGATGTCCAATTGGTATGGTTTCCATCCTTTGGTGACTGCCATAGATATTAACGTTTTGATGGTGCTCATTTTGGCCACGGGGTTGAAATTTTCCTCAAAATCCACTCCATATGTCTTTACAAAGCCTTCTGCAATAAGCCTTTCTTTGTACCTAGGATAGTCCCATCAAATTTTCTCTTTACCTTATAGACCCACTTGTTTCTTATTACCTTCAAGCTTTCCTTCTTGGGAACACAAATCCAAGTCCTTTTTTCTTCAAGACTTTCAATCTCTTCCTTCATAGCTTCCTTCTATTCTATATACCCTTAAGCTTCTTCAAAACATGTAGGCTCATGATCCCCTACAACTTTATTCATATAAGTATAATGAGTTGTCATAAATGAATCATATGTGAACCTATCTACTGGATACCTTGGCCTTAAGGACTTCCTCTCTTCACCTTTTGGAGGTCTGAACCTTGTATTCTTTTGCTTATGCTTTGGTACATGTGAAGAATGTCCATGGTATTCATCTCCCAATTCAAATCCATCTTCATCCACAAGCTTTGCTTTCCCGTTTTTTGAATGACTTGATGCTGAATCTCTTCTTGCTCATCCTCTGAACTTGTGCTTTGATGAACATTTAGTTCAATAATTTTTGACTTTGAGCTTCTTCATGCCTAGCTAAATCATCTTCAAGTTCTTGCAAGTACTCTACCTTCTTGTACCATGGAAGTAGCTCATCAAAAGCTACATCTCTTGAAACTTTGAGATCCTTCATAGTCGAATTGAAGCACCTAAAATCGTTTTGATCATTGCTTGCATAAAACACTTGGGCATCCTTGCCCTTTGATGAGCCTCCATTTATATTCATTTATTTGATTACCATAAGAGAACTAATTGATCAAAATTTGGAAGTGTGTCCCTTACATACAATGAAGTGGTGAATCATTTCCACTTCTCATCATTCCTCAAACCATTTGGGGTATAAGCCAATAGATCATCATCATCATCATCTATGTGGTTGCCATTAGGTCCCAATGCATCTGAAAGCTCCTTAACTTTGAGAATGGAGTTGTTGATGCTATTGCCTGAGGTCTTCTTTAGATTTTTCAACTCATTTTGTATTTGAATATTCCTTTCTTTATTACTAATAAATTACATGCTCCAAGGTTTCCCAAACTCTCATGCTTGAGTCTAGGTCTTGAATGTGTCTTATCATATTGTTGCTAATGTGTTGCGATAGAATGAAAATAACTCTTTTGCCACACTCATTGCATTCCCTAAATTCTCTTGGATGTTCATTGGTTGGATTGTCCCCCAACCTAGGTCTTGGATCAATCCCACTGATCAAATCCCAAAGGCCCTTGCCCATGAGGTAGTTTGACATTCTAAATTTCCAAGGCTGATAGTTTCCCTTGTCAGGTTTCTTGATTTAGGCATTGAACTCAACCATATCATCTTTATTTTCCCGAGCTTTGGAAATCTATTAATACCTCTTTTAAGTGCTATTGATGCAAAATCAAATTGATATCACCTCCAATGTTATATCACCTTTTGTAAACTCCAAGTATGCTTGAACTGACAGGAATTGAGTGCTCCACCTTGATGAAAAGCTTTGTGAAGCTTCCTTTGGTGAAGAAACCTTTGAAACACCAGCTTTGGTAACTCCTTTGATTTTTAGTGGATGCCCACCAAGAACTTCAAGATGCTCTGATACCATGTTGAAAGATTTTGCAGCTTTCTATGCAACTAGAAGTGTATTATGACATCCCAAGCTACACTCAAACAAACATTGTTATGAACATCTGATTATTTCTAAGAGATGTGATGATATTTCCAATAATATTTTTAATACTTAAATTAGAACAAACAAAATTTCTAAAAAGAAAAATTTAATCCAAAATGGACGCTCACACATGAAATGGAAATGTCTACAAAATAGACTACTTTGCCTACACTCACACACACCTGTGTTGAGACACACTTTCACTCCATAGACAATACCTCATAAAATATGCAAGACCTAAGATTTAAGCCAAATTTAGAACACTATATTGTCCATCTAACATAAGCAAAATCATAGAAAATGTGTTCCTACAATGGGAAAATCAATGGATACAACTCAAAGAAATAGAAACTAGTCACTCCTCACATAGGTAATGAGATATGCCAACCCAAACTTGGGATGGAAGCAAGTAGATCGTTCCTTAAGATAATGTACTGCTTTTTGGACTTCCCCAACTCTAAAGACACTTCAATACACAAATAAAACACACATGATCACACAAAAGTCGTGATCAACAAGTAGGTCCCTACAATCTAGGAGCCACTCTTTCTAAAATTGCTCCTCCTAACTTAGAGGACTTGATTGGAATGATTTGGGTAGTGGTTGAATGCTTCCTTTTGGTAAAATCTCATGAAATAAGGCTTTCATACATTTTTCCATTTGTAGAAATTAGTTTCCCACCTATTTGTACTATGAATCTTGAATTTTAGCACTATATATATATATATATATATATATATATATATATATATATATATATATATATGTATGTGTGTGTGTGTAGAACTACCTCTATATCTATATGTATAAGAATATTTATTTGTATATGTGTATGTATATGTACATGTATATGTATATGTCTATCTAT
>CM035410.1:109607023-109964523 GCA_020310875.1 Ceratopteris richardii
AATAGAAGATAAGCTAAAGAAGGAACAGATTTCCAAAAAAAGGGGAAAGTTTATCAACCTAATTTTTCTCCCTTCTTGAATTCTTTGTACATTTTTTTGAAATCAAGTCTAAGTTCTTATTAAAAAAGAATGTGAAGGTGAAAATTATCCTAACCTCATGATCCAAAATTAATTCTTTTTGTTTATTATCAGATTTTATAAGTTAGTATCTATGATGAGCTTCAAAGATATGAACCAGTTGAATTGTTTATAAATCTTTCTTTTTAACCTCTTGTGAGATTTTTGTTTGATTTTGAGGACTGAAAGCGTGCAAATAGCACAAGGAAGAATACGCTTAGAGAACAACATAAAACTGAGTGTATATCATGAATCAATGTACATAGATGTGTAGCCCATTAGGATTATAGGAATATGCATGTCCAGGGAGAAAACCTCCTAAAGATGGAAAAAAGTACCCTAATACACATCACTGCTAAAATATATAAAAAAATCCCCCCCTCCCCCCGATTGAATAGTAAGGAGTTGGCACTCATGTATGAGGAACTATCAAGCTGTGGAATAAAATCAATTCACAAAAGGAAGTAAGCCCATAACTTTGGAAAAAGCTTCGATCTTCTCCCTAGGCAAATATGTTGTGCAAAGATCTGCAACATTATCCTATGTAGGTGCATAAGCCAAATTGATCTCTCTAGCAGAGACTCTCTACTTGTGATAATGATAGTGCACATCAATGTGCTAAAATCTCAAAGCATTTGGTTCAGCCATCTGGGAGAAATCGTCGTTGAAGTGCTCACTGGTCATCAACTGGTTAGTTCCTAAAAAATCAGGGGTAAGATTTGGTTTGCTATGTCAGGGGAGCACTAGATTGTGCTCTCTGACTACACTAGACAAGATTTTGGAAATACACTTCTGATTACAAGAGCACCCACGCAGGGAAAATGATACAAGAATATGTAACTGATACAATATGTCCCACAACCCGGGACCGATAGGTATGGAAAATTGGACTAGAGATGATGTAGGAGATCCCACAACCCGGGATCCTAAGTATGGAACAAGATATCAGGATTACAAGAATTCCCTTCTGGGAGATGAACTAGATACAAGAAATAACTCAACAAGATCTCGTACTATGAGACTACAAGAGGACAAGACTAGATGTCTAGGATACAAGACTAGACAGGATTGGAACAAGGAACAAGACAAGAAGAGGAACTGGAACTTGGAGAGTACTTACTTGGTGGTCACAACTCCTTGAGCTCCCAAGACTGGTATTGGGAAGAGTGATTATGAATGTGGCCAACCCCTCCTTTTATAGGTTTTTAAGGGCGGTTATGATTTGATGATGTCATGGATGACATCATCAACTGGAAACAAGACCTCCGGGTGTCAGAATTCAGCAAATAGGCAGACAATCTTGGGGTTTTGGCACATTCCGGACGCAATGGTAGAATTAGTTTCTCCAAAATCCTAAACAAACATGGGATATAGGAAATTGACATGGAATCTAAGATTTAAGATGGTTTTCTTTGTGTCCATGACATCACCTCCCCCTCAAGCGACGAGTTCCACGAGGAGCGGCCATGTTATGTAGCTTGGGTTTTATTGGATTCTTCCTATGGAACTCATGAACCTTGAATTTTCCTTTAAGAATATTTTTTGTAAGTTGCCAAGTACGATCAATGATGTCATACGCTTTCCAATGAATAAGGCATTCCAATCGTCCTTGAGAGATTCTTGAATCTATGATATGATCAACCTCAAATTCTTCATGATCCTTAATCTTGATAGGTGGTGAAGGACTAGGTCTCCCTCGATCTTCCTTGGGTTCATCACAACACATGTCCTTTGAGATTTTAGTGGCACATTGTGGTGTTTCCAAGATCTTTGTTGGAGATTCTTGAGTAAGCAGATCTCCTTGATTGAACATCGACTCCTCCTTGTCCTTTACCTTCTTGTTATCTTCATAACATGTATACTGCATATTACTTGTAATGACTTTTTGGGATTCAAAGATTCTTGATTCAGATTCTTGAGGAATAATGCCTTCATTATTCAAGACTTTTGACTCTTGGACTTGGATTTCTTTTAATAATTGATTCTCACACTGAATTGCTTGATTGATAACATCCTCCAAGGTATTTGCTTGAGGCATGGATAGCAAGAGATAGTTGACTTCAAGATTGAGGCCACTTCGAAACTGATTAACCATGTAATCTTCTTCATATGTAGCTCCATAGAACAACATCTTGATATTCAAGGCATAGCTTGAAATTGATCGATCATCTTGTTGTAGCAATCTTTTCATCTCTTGGACATGTTTGATCAAGTCCTTTATGGTAGATTGAATCTCCTTGCATAGGGAATCCATGGTGCTTGATCTTGATGAAGATAGTCTTGCCAAAATGTCAGGAGAGCACTAGATTGTGCCCTCTGACTACACTAGACAAGATTTTGGAAATACACTTCTGATTACAAGAGCACCTGCAGGGAAAATGATACAAGAATATGTAACTGATACAATATGTCCCACAACCCGGGACCGATAGGTATGGAAAACTGGACTAGAGATGATATAGGAGATCCCATAACCCGGGATCGTAACTATGGAACAAGATATCAAGATTACAAGAATTACCTTCTGGGAGATGAACTAGATACAAGAAATAACTCAACAAGATCTCGTACTATGAGACTACAAGAGGACAAGACTAGATGTCCAGGATACAAGTCTAGAGAGGATTGGAACAAGGAACAAGACAAGAACAGGAACTGGAACTTGGAGAGTACTTACTTGGTGGTCACAAATCCTTGAGCTCCCAAGACTGGTATTGGGAAGACTGATTATGAATGTGGCCAACCCCTCCTTTTATAGGTTTTGAAGGGCAGTTATGATTTGATGATGTCATGGATGACATCATCAATTGGAAACAAAACCTCCGGGTGTCAGAATTCAGCAAATAGGCAGTCAATCTTGGGGTTTTGCACATTTCGGATGCAATGGTAGAATTAGTTTCTCCAAAATCCTAACCAAACATGAGATATAGGAAATTGACATGGAATCTAAGATTTAAGATGGTTTTCTTTGTGTCCATGACATGCTAAACTATTTCTCAAAGCATAGTTGATCATTTTAGATGATTCCACTTGCAATCATTAGCTATCTAACCTAATTGAATTCCCTTAGAAGGAATTTCATCAATTGTTACTATACTATGAGCACTCAGCAAAAGAATCAACAGATGTATGGACTAAAATAGTAAGTTTTTGTGACACTAGCTATTCATGAAGTAGTCTATTTTGATTCAATGTTTCAAGCATCAACTCCAAAGTACATAGGTACTTTTTTGGTGTCATTTGCAAGCTAAAAGGGCCTACTATCAAACTGTGAATTGTATTAGGGCAGGTACAAAGCAGGTTTAAGCAATACCACCTCACTTCCTTGAGGTATCCATCCATCTCTTTCAACAGTGGTATCAAAGAAAGTTGAGGTACAATGGGAGATGGTTTCCCTCCTTTCATTGATAAATTGGATATGAATAATTATCTAGCATGGTCCTTGAGGATGAAGACCTATCTACAAGGAAGGAGTCTCTATGGATACATATCAGTAGATGAGGAGATGCCCATATTCAGAAGTAAAGATCAACCTACAAGAGAGGAGCAAGAAAGACTCAAATCATGGTGTGCCAAAGATGCTTTAGCCAGATCATATCTACTTAACTCTATTTTTGACTTCCTACTTCCTCATATTAGGCATTGCAAAACTTCCCAAGAGACTTGGGATACTCTATCTTCATACTTTTCTTCCAATACAAGAGCTAGAAAAAATGAATCGTGGATGGAGTTTACTACTCAAAGGAAGCAACCTAAGCAGAATGTTTCAGAGTATGTGACCAAGGTAAAGGATGTGGCTGATCAATTGGCAAGCATAGGAGAGGAGATTGAAGAGGAGCAAATAGTGAGACAGATAATCAAAAGGTAGATGATAAGTGGGAATCTTTCACAACTACAATGGATCTTTATATGGATATGCAAATCCTTGATCTAACCACTCTCATGGGGCAAATCTTCACCCATGAGTCCAAGCTCAACAAAAATGGAGAACCATCAAGAGGTAACAATTCTTCGACCCTCTATACAAATAAAGGAAAGTCTAAGGATAAAGGAAAGAGCAAGAAAGTTGAAGATGAAGGTACTACTTCTCAAGCTAAATATGCAGGAAGAGGTAGGAATTCAAGAGGAAGGGACAGAGGAGGTAAGAAAGGTAGGGGGAGACCTTTCAACTCTTTCGCATGCAATATATGTGGGTTGTCTAATCACACAATGGATGAGTGCTATAGGAACTTCAAGAACCAGAGAGGAAGAGGATTTCAAAGAGGTGGCTACTCACAATCAAGCGGAAGATTCAACCACAATCAAGGATGCAACCATGGCTACAACAAAAATTACAACAACAATTACAATGACAATTATCAAGGAGGATACAAATCAAGAAAAGACTTCAACAACTATATAGAGGATCAAGAGGATTCTCTTCTCATTATGAACATGACTTCAAAACAAGGTATGAATGATGAGCACCTCTTCTATATTGACTCAAGTTGTTCAAACCATGTAGCAGGCAATGTAGCTCTACTTTCTAATCTTGATGAGCCCAAAGGAAAGCACCAAGTGCAAACAGGTGATGATACCAAGCATTCAGTTGTCAACGTAGGAAATGTCAAAACTTTTGATGGGAATAGGAATCTGTTGAGCAGAGTTCTTTATGTACCTACTATCACAAAGAATTTGATGAGTGTTGGACAGATAGTGGAAAAGGCTTTGCAGGTTAGGTTCAATAAATTTGGAGCTTTTGTGGAGGACCCACAACATGGATTCAAAAGAATTTCCAAGGGAGAGAAAACAGGTAGATTGTTTACATTTGAGCTTGAGGACACTAGAAACATTGCACTTTATAATTATAAGGATCAAACTTTGTCTGAGTTAGAGATATGGCACAAAAGATTAGGGCACATTGGTGAGATAACATCGAAGCAAATATGTAGAGATCAATGTGTACTTGGGATACCTAATGTATCCAAGCAACATATGATCTATAAATGTGGTGCATGTCAGGTTGGTAAATCACACAGGTTATCCTTTACAAAGAAAAGCTATATGCATGAGGATGATTTGGAACTTGTCCACACAGATGTGTGGGGACCAAGCAAGGACCATTCAATTTCATGCTCAAGGTACTATGTGTCATTTATTGATGATTTCAGTAGATGGACTATCTTGTATTTCATGAAACATAAGGATGAAGTGTTCAGTTGTTTCAAGCAATATCTTACACGTGGAAAATCAAACAGGAAAAAGCTTAAACAAGATAAGGTCAGATGGAGGAGGTGAGTACTTCTCAAATAAGTTTGATGCATTTTTGCAAGATAGAGGTATCAAAAGGGAGATCACTACTAGATATACTCCTGAGCAAAATGGAATAGGAGAGAGGAGGAACATATTGATTATGGAAGCAGCTAGATCTATGCTAAATGAAAAGAAGTTGCCTAATTACTTGTGGGCAGAGAGTGTTTCTATTGCCACTTATCTTATTAATAGATTACGTTCTAAGCCCCTTGATGGGATGACCCCCTATGAGGCATGGCCTGGTAGGAGACCATCACTTGAACATTGCAGAATATTTGGTTGTGTAGCTTATGTGCATGTTCTATCTCAAATAAGAGGTAAGCTAGACCCTAAGGTAGAGAAATGCATGTTCATAGGGTATGATATAAATAAAAAAGGATATAGGTTTTATAATCCATCCAACAAAGGATTTATGTTCAGTAGAGATGCTGTGTTTGATGAGAATGATGCTTGGTTTGAAAGTGAATGCAGGAAGGTCAAATTACCATATGACTTTGAAGAAGAATTTCCAAGCCTCACCAAGGAGGAGCCAAGCACAATTGAAGACATTAAATTAGATGATGACACCATAAACTTGGAAGAGTTCAAAGCATGGAAATTAAAAGGCAAGGTCAAGATGAAGAGGTTGGAGGACATACCTGAGTCATCCAACCAAGCCTTAAGGAGATCACAAAGAGAGAGTAAGAAGCCAATCAGATATGGGTATGATACTTCATTAGTCACTAAACATTCTATTTATCTTGCTAAGGATTTACCACTTGAAGAACCTTCTTCATATGAAGAAGCAAGTACCAAAGCAGAATGGAAGCAGGCTATGAATGAAGAAATAGAATCTCTCTGAGAAAATTACACTTGGGAGCTAGTACCCAAGAAAGCATCAATGAAGGTAATTGGTTCTAGATGGATCTACAAAATCAAAAGGAACTCAGATGGATCCATAAACAGATACAAAGCTAGACTTGTGGCTAAGGGTTTTGCACAAACCCAAGGAGTAGATTATGAAGAAACTTTTTCACTTGTGGCTAAGATGCCAACCATTAGAGTATTGGTAAGTGTAGCTGCATCTAGAAATTGGAATATGTGTCAACTAGATGTGAAAAATGCTTTTCTCAATGGGTGGATTTCAGAGGAGGTTTACATGGCTCAATCTCCTAGTTATGAAGATCGAAATAAGTCAAGTCATGTATGGAAATTGAATAAAGCTATTTATGGTTTGAAGCAGGCACCTAAGGCATGGAACCAAAGGTGAACAACCTATCTTCAAGACCAAGGATTCATGATGAGCAAGGTAGATTCTTCTTTGTTTATCAAGAAGACTTATTCAAAAATGATATATTTATGTGTATATGTGGATGACATCATTCTTATAGGTGGTGATGCTGATGGCATCAAACAAATAAAAAAACCAAATGATGCAGGAGTTCCAAATTAGTGACCTAGGGTTTCAAAAATATTTTCTTGGACTTGAGTTACTATACACTAACTCTGGAATCTACATCACTCAAAGGAAATATGTGTACATAAATTAAGTGCTCATGAAGGTGATTTGCTTGAAGACATTGCAGGTTATCAAAGCATAGTTGGAAGTCTAAACTATGCAACATTAACAAGGATTGAGATATGTTATGGAGTAAGTGTTCTGAGCCAATTCATGCATAAACCTAGAGCACCTCACTTGGAAGCTGCTAAAAGAATTTTGAAGTACCTCAAGGGTACTCAAAATCAAGGCCTTTACTTCCCATACACATCAGATCTGGACATAAAGTTCTACTCAGATACAGGTTGGGCAGGGTGTAAGGATGACAGAAGAAGTACTTCTAGATATTTATCTTTTGTAGGTGATAAAGCTATCTCATGGTCTTCAAAGAAGCAACCAAATGTTGTTCTATCTTCAACAAAAGTTGAATATAGGGGATTAGCAAATGCTACACAAGAAGCTATTTGGATTAGATTGCTCTACTCAGATTTGTGACTTCACACTCATTCACCAATTATCTTCGGTGACAACACTAGTTCTTTGCATCTTGCAACCAATCCCATTTATCATGCAAGAACCAAGCATATAGAAGTGCACTATCACTATGTTAGAGAGAAAATCTTGAGCAAAGAGATTCAATTAGCATATGTATCTACAAATATGCAATGTGCTGATTTGTTAACCAAAGCACTTGATGGTACTAAGCTTTGCATGTTTAAAACCATGATGGATTATAGGATATTCAAGAAGATTGATGAAACAATGAAAGCCAAGATGTTTGGCTTGAGGGTGAGCTATTGGTGCAAATGTCCAGGCCTTCACATTTGGCTTAGCATGGAAGACAATATGTGCAACTATCACTTGATGAAGCATGTGAACCTTAGCTTGTAACCACTTGATTATTTACCATTTGTAAAAGGTTAAATCCTTGAGAGAATCTTGTAAAAGTCTATAACTCATGGAGTTAGAAAGAATATTAGTTACAAATCTAGATTGAGAGAATAACTCCTAAATTAGAGGAGTCACTTTTAGTTGGAGCCAAGTTTGAATTCAAATTCAAAACTTGGAAGAAAACTCTTATAAAGAGACATTGTAAAATCTCGCGGCCATGGTGCCTCTTTCTGAGCTTAACTCTTGATCATCTGTAGAAGCTGAGTGGCACACATCATAGCCCACTCATTCCATCATCATTGAGCATCATTACAATGCCAATGATCTTGTACAATCATGTTATATAATACATATTGCTCATTGATCATCTTTGTCTCCTTTGCTATGATTAGTCAAAACAGTCAACTTTCTCTTGTCATATCTCAGTGAGGTCTCAACCATTTTGCATGATGGAGGCCATGAGGCCTAGAATAAGGGTCCCTAAAAATGGAGAGACTCCCATCTTTTATATATGAGAGGAGGCGGAGCATACAAAAAGGCATGTTTCCAAAAGAAGAGAAAAGACCACATGAGGTAGATCAAATCATATCCTAAGAGATATCGAGTAAATAAAAAACTATCCTCAATATACAAAAGTAGAGGATATGGATTATAATAAAATAGGTTTCTAATATCCAAAGTAAGTTTTTTCCAAAAAGGAAGTCAATCTATCCTAATAAGAGGCAGTTTCCATGGGGAAATACAAAAAATAAAACTTGGAACCCCACCAAAGCCTCTTTGTATCTCAAAGCAACCACCACATCAAATGAGCTTCAAAGTGAACATATCCATCTACAATATAACTCCATCCAACACTCTTCCCCTCCTAGGCTTTGCTGTCCCCAAAAAAGCTAAGAGAAAGAAGATGGGAGCAAGGCTTGAGAAATAAGAACATAATATCCAACTAGAAGCATGAAGTAGATGCTCCCATGTCTTGATAACACCTACCATCAAAATATGTTCATGCAAAGGAGTGGCATACTTCATAGAAAGGTACTCAACTACTAGGTAAGCATGTACCTCCAAGCATGTGTGGGATTCTAAAGGAAGTCGCAAGCTCTTAAGGTGAGCATACAGAAAGAATTTCTATCTTCTTGTGTGGCTTCCCAAGAAACCTAACTATCCCATTTGTATCATAAGAAGTTTAACACACAAAATATCTTATGGTAAGAAGATGATGCAAAAAGGGAAGAGCTAGCCCAAAAATTTTATGGATAGAGAGGCACTACAAGGAATACGGGCGCATAGCGACGGTTAACACGACATAATTTCGTCACTATAAAATTGTAAAAAGCATCGCAAGAAGCGTGGAGCGTGGACTGTTGGTTAAACGATGAGCAATACAACATTTTTATCAAGATGTGGCGTGATGGGATGTGCGACGCTCACATTGAGCATCGCTAAATCGATGATTATCACTAATCTTTCATGGCATAAGCGAGGGTAATTAATGTCGCTTATGCAACACCAATTCCAATGGCTTTTATGATGCTTACATGATGGCTTTTTGACAAAAAAATAAAACTTTGGAGGCTCTTTGATTGGCATCTTCATACATCTGATCAAAGAGTTCTCCAATGTTCGCAATTGTGCTGCGCTTACAAGCTGAAACAATCGCTTGCAAAATTGTTGTTTTGTCTAATAAAAATCTTATTGTCTCTCTTTGTCTCTGTTTCTCTCTTCCTACCTCTTTCTCTCTTTGAATTATCTCTCTCTCTCTATTGAAGGTTATTCAAGAAGCTAACCAGGCAAAAAATATGGCTAACTATTGTAAGTACAATTTCCATTCTTTGTATATCATTTGAATTGTGTTATTTTCATTAGTTAGCATACTCACACATAGTGATATGCACATATACACTTATACATGATGAAGATGCACATTCACACATATACACATATATATGCACATACATACACACACATATATACATATATATGCACATACATACACACACATATACACATACACACACACATGCACATACATACATATACACATATACATGCACATACACATATACACATACACTTAGAGGTAGTTCACAAGTGAACTTTACATAGTCTTCATTTTGAAGCTTCTTTAATGACTTTGTGAGACTCAAGCCAATACTTAGGCTTGTCATAGAATTGCTCCAACAGCTCCCCCTCAAGCCAAGTATGCTTGAGGTCTTCAATCTTCCAAGATTACCTGCAAACCAATCATATCCTTGAATTTGCAAAGCTTTGTACCATCCAATGCTTTAGTTAGAATATCTGCACATTGTTGATGAGTGGACACATATGATATTTGAATCTCCTTGCTTAGGATCTTCTCTCGTACATAATGATAATGAACTTCAATATGTTTAGTCCTTGCATGAAAAATAGGATTAGCAGCCAAGTGAATAGAACTCATATTGTCACCAAAAATAGTTGGAGTTCCAAACTCCAATCCAAGATCTCTCAACAATGTCTTCATCCACATAGCTTCCTGTGTAGCTATGGCAAGACCTCTATATTCAGCTTCAGTAGAAGAGAGAGCAACTGTGGGTTGCTTCTTGGATGACCATGAAATAAGCTTTGAACCTGCAAAGGTAAGATAACCTGAAGTGCTCCTTCTATCTTCCTTGGAGCCAGCCCAATCTGCATCAGAAAATAGCTTCAAACCTAAATCAGATACATAAGGATAGTAAAGTCCTTCATTTATGGTTCCTTTGAGATATTTGAGTATCCTTTTGGCAGCATCCATATGTGGTTTCCTTGGTGTGTGCATAAATTGGCTTAGCACACTCACACTGTAACATATATCTACTCTTGTCAATGTGGCATAGTTGAGACTACCCACTAGACTTTGATATGATGTGATGTCCTCTATGAGTTCACCTTCATGTGAGCTCAATTTGTGATTAACCTCCATTGGAGTACCTGCAATCTTACAATCTTGCATCTTGAATTTTGCCAACATGTCCTTAATGTACTTTCTTTGAGTGAGAAACAAACCATGATCTTTGTAGACAACTTCCAAACCTAGGAAGTAGGTAAGTGAACCCAAATCACTTATCTTGAACTCTTCTCTCATCTGATCTTTGATCTTCTTCATACCATCTGCATCATTTCCTGTCAATATAATATCATCTACATATACACATAGGTAGATGACCTCGGAATTACTCTTTTTAATAAAGAGTGAAGGATCTGCTTTGCTTGGTTGAAAGCCTTTGTCCTGCAAGAATGAAACAAGCCTGAAATTCCAAGCTCTTGGAGCTTGCTTGAGACCATACAATGCTTTGTTAAGTTTACACACATAATCAGGATAAACTTGACTCTCAAAACCAGGTGGTTGTGCCATATATACCTCTTCTGTTATCCAACCATTCAAGAATGCATTCTTCACATCTAGTTGAAGTATCTTCCAATTCTTGGAAGAGGCAATACTAAGCAAAACCCTAATAGTAGGCATCTTTGCCACAGGAGAGAATGTCTCCTCATAATCAATTCCCTGAGTTTGTGCAAAGCCTTTTGCCACAAGCCTTGCCTTATACCTGTTAATGGAACCATCAGAATTCTTCTTGAGTTTATAGACCCATCTTGAGCCTATTACCTTCATGGATGAAGTCTTGGGCACCAAATCCCAAGTGTTGTTTTCCTCGAGTGCTTCAATCTCTTCCTTCATTGCATGCTTCCATTCTGTTTTTGCTTTGGCCTCTTCAAATGATGATGGCTCCTCTTGGTTTATGTCCTGTGCTATGTAGATAGAATGTTTAGTTACTAATGAGGTGTCAAACCCATACCTTTCTGGTTTTTTCTTTTCCCTCATAGATCTTCTTAGGCCATGATGTGATGATTCTGCCTCATGTCCAAGTTCCTGCAATTTTGCTTTACCTTTAGACTTCCATGCTTTGATCTTTTCCATCTGACATTCTTCATCATCCTCTGAGGTGTCTTGTTCTTCAATCTTTGATTGTTCTCTACCAAGCTTTGGAAAATCTTCTTCAAGATCATATGGTAAATTGACCTTCCTGCATGAATCTTCATACCATGAATTGTTCTCATCAAAAACTACATCTCTGCTTACCAAGAATCCTTTGTTGGTAGGGTTGTATAACCTGTAGCCCTTTTGATTGTTGTCATATCCAATAAATACACACCTTTCTGCTTTTGGATCCATCTTGCCTCTAACCTGTGAAGGAACATGAGCAAAAGCAATACATCCAAAAATTTTACAATGATCTAAACTTGGTCTTCTTCCATTCCAAGCCTCATATGGAGTCATCCCATCAAGGGATTTTGAAGGCAACCTGTTAATCAAGTAAGTGGCTGTAGATACAGCCTCAGCCCATAAGTAATTAGGTAAATGCTTTTCATTTAACATAGACCTTGCAGCCTCAACAATTGTCCTATTCCTCCTTTCTGCCACTCCATTTTGCTCAGGAGTGTACCTTGTAGTTACCTCTCTTTTGATTCCTCTTTCTTGAAGAAAAGAATCAAACTCATGGGAGAAGTATTCTCCCCCTCCATCTGACCTTAGCCTTTTTAGTGATTTACCTGTTTGATTCTCCACAAGAGCCAAATATCTTTTGAAACATGAAAAAACTTCATCTTTGTGTTTCATAAAGAATAGGATAGTCCATCTGCTGCAATCATCAATAAAGGAAACATAATACCTTGATCCTGATATTGAAGCTTCCTTGCTTGGTCCCCATACATCTGTATGAACCAACTCCAAGAGATCTCCATGCATATAACCTTTCTTCATGAATGGTAACCTGTGAGACTTTCCAAACTGACATGCACTACACTTATAAATCATATGTTGTTTTGACAAGTTAGGGAGTCCGAGTACACTTTGGTCCCTGCAAATTTGCTTTAATGACCTTTCACCAATATGTGCTAACCTTTTGTGCCATACTTCCAATTCTGTGAGTGTCTGACTGCCATAATTAAAGAGAGCAATGTTTCTAGTGTCCTGTAATTCAAATGTGAACAATCTACCTGTCTTTTCACCTTTTGCAATTCTTCTGAATCCTTGACTTGGATCTTCAACAAATGCTCCTGCCTTTGTGAACCTGACTTGCAACCCTTTCTCTACTATCTGCCCAACACTTATCAAATTCTTTGTAATGGTAGGGACATAGAGTACCTTACTGAGTAGGTTGATGTTTCCATCAGGTGCTTTGACATTGCCTATTTTCTCCACAGGATGTTTTGTATCATCTCCTGTTTGTACCTCATGCTTATTCCTTGGATCTTCTAAATCTGATAGGAGTGCCACATTTCCTGCCACATGATTTGAACAACCTGAATCTATGTAGAAAATATGCTCATCAGACTTACCTTGTGGCATAGCCATGTTCATGATCAATAATGAATCCTCTTTGTTTGAGTCTTCTGTGTAGTTATTGTAGTCTCTCCTTCCTTTGTAGCCTCCTTGATAGTTTGAATGATTGTAGTTGTTGTAGTTGCCATGGTAGTTGTTGAACCTTCCTCTTGAGTAGCCATAACTTCCTCTATTGTATCCTCTGCCTCTTTGATTTCTGGAATTCCTAAAGCAATTTTCAGTTGTATGATTAGTTAATCAAAAAATAGAACATGAGTTGGAGTCTTGGGATCTCCCCCTGCCTTGTCTACCTCCTCTTCCTCTACCTCTGCCATGTCTTCCTCTACCTGCATAGTTAGCTTGATATGTACCTGCTTCATCATCCACTTTCTTTGCCTTTCCTTTGTTATCTTTAGACTTGCTTTTATCCGTGTATAAAGCTGAAGATTGATTACCTTTAGAGCTTTCTCCATTTTTGATAAGCTTTGCCTCTTGAGTAAGTAATTGTCCAATGAGTGTGTTGAAATCAGGTACATGCATGTCCATGTACAAATCCATAGCTGTGGTGAATGCTTCCCACTTGTCACATGCCTTCAAGCCATTGATGACCTGCCTTACAATTTGCTCTTCATCTATTACCTCTCCAATGCTTCCCAACTGATCCGCTATGTCCTTGAGCTTTGTGACAAAATCAGTCACATTTTATTTGGGAGCCTTCTTGAGAGTTGTGAACTCCAGCCATAGTTGATGCTTCCTAGCTTTGGTACTTGAAGAAAAGAAAGCTTCAAGTGCATCCCACACTTCCTGAGATGTCTTACAACTTCTAATGTGAGGCAACAAAAAATCTGAGATAGAGTTGAGGAGATAAGACCTTGCAAGTGCATCCTTGGAGCACCATGTGCTCAATCTTTCTTGCTCTTCTTGTGTTGGTTGACTTTTGTTCCTGAAACTTGGCATAACTTCATGTCCAGCCACATAACCATATAAACTTCTACCTTGGAGATAAGCTTCCATTCTTAATGACCAAGCTGAGTAGTTACCTCTGTCCAATTTGTCAATTGATGAAGGAAATCCATCTGCCATGTTGTCCAACCTTGCTCTGATACCACTGTGAAGAGATGGATAGGTATGTGTTGAAGATGAAGAGGTGTTGCAAAATCTTTGCTCTACACCAGCCAAATGAACTCCAGGAGTAGATGGTGGGCCCTTTTAGCTTGCCAATGGATGTATTAGACACCCTATGTACCTTGGAAGATCACTCTCAAAAAGATAGATCAAAACAGATAAGTTGGAGTTAGCTCAGAGGTGAAAAATTGCTATTCTTGGTTGATACACCTGTCCAGCGTTTTACATAATTCTCTGAGCACAGCAGCAATTAGATTAATTCCTCTTGGGGAAGGCTAGGTAGCTTAAAGAGCTAACTTTAGAGAGTAATCTCATCAAAAATAACAAACCATACACTGAGAATGACTTTTAACAAGTGATGACATCATCCCGATTTTCATGGGCTGCTACAGAAATAGACCAGTGAGTAGAAAAATTAACATAACTCAAGATGTAAGAATTCAATGATCATGAAAATTTGTATGCTTATACTAGACAGTAAGCGGAATCCAACAAGCTTAAAATCACTCAATTTGGATGAGTAAACACTGAGAAATGACTCTGACAAGATGACTGAAAAAGTTGGGTACCTGACAGAGAAGTGAAGATGAACATACCCTGTTGACTTCAAATGAACATAACTGACGATTCCAACATTCAAATGACATGAAAATTTGTGAGCATATAGTAGTCTTATAGAGCTAACTTTACTTTACCAAGTTAAATCACTGAAAATGATGAACCAAGTGCAGAGAAACAATCTCTGCAAGCTGACTGAGAAAAACTGAAGTAATGGTAGTGAGTAGTACACATCACAAGAACATGGAAAGATGAACTCAAATAATCATGAAAATGAAAGTATATTGCTTGTACAATACAATGACTTACTGATACATATGTGTGCCTTGTAATCACACCTTGATATGGCATAAAGCTCAGCTCTTGGAGGTCTTCACATAGGTCTCTCTAACCACGACTAAAACTGCCATCTATTTATAGTTGAGTTTGGGAGGCTAACTTCCCTCAATCACTCTCCAATCAATCAATGATTGATTTGATTCTCTACCTACCACAAATCACGAATTCGTGGCTCCTCTTTCCATTCTTGATCATGTGGGCTCAACCACTTAAGATTCTCTTACTTTTACATTAAGTAAACTCTTCAAAAGTTACAAGAGGTAGTTCACAAGTGAACTTTACATAGTCTTCATTTTGAAGCTTCTTTAATGACTTTGTGAGACTCAAGCCAATACTTAGGCTTGTCATAGACTTGCTCCAACAGAAAATACATAAATTAAATGTAAAAAATTAATAAAATATATGAGAATTATAAATATAAACTATTAATTTGTATACCTTCTGCTGAGGAAATGAGTCCTGAAGACGTAGTTGTCTACGAAAAAACTACCATGTCTCAGGTAGTATGTTAGGTCGCATCTTATTTTTTTCCACCATACAATATCTCGCATTAATTTAATCTCAAACATGAAAAACGAATCAGAATACATACACATATATACACACACATACACATACACATACCCACATACACATATACATGCAAACATATACACATATATATATGCATACATATACACATATACGTACATATAACATAAACACACATATACATATCCACATATATACATACACACATACACATGCATGCATATACACTCATTCATACAAAATACATGCATTTATCCCACAATAATGTGTATTTGTGTATTTGTGTATATGTGAATATGTGTGTATGTGTAAATGTGTATATGTGAATATGTGTGTATGTGTAAATATGTATATGCGAATGTTTATGTATGTAAATAATCAGATTATTAATATCAAATACCATTATTTGTAGATTCCGATGAATCAGATGGAACTCCACCACTGTCTCCTAATTGTGCAAGGACTATATATTGTAAGTATATCAAACTTTTAATTTTAAATATATTTGATAGATACATAACTAATATATTTTTTTGTTTCCTATTATAATCAGATTCTGATCAATCAGAGGGCACTCCACCACCTCCTACCCATGCAACGACTTCACATGTGTCCTCGAATAAGAATTATGATGAATTTTACTTCAAGAGCATATTATATGTTGGTGTAACTCTTGCTATGGCACGTATCAAAGACCATGATTGGAATGTATTGAACATGAGGTAGAGTATGGTACTTTTGAACATGCACCACCACCTCATCAATGTGATAATGCTTGGGTATGTATTTTTTCTATAAATTAATGTCATTATTTTATTTAAAACCATATATACAAAATCAAATTACTATTGATATATTGGAATACTTGCTTGATGATGATGATGATAATAATAATTATCATACTCATAATGTTAATATACCTCTTACACATCATGGACTTGCTGTTTATCAGTTACAAGGAGAGGTTTCTAGAAATCCTCTACCTCCTGGTTTAGAGACTGAAACGGTTGGAGATTATCCATTGCCAGCTCGTGATCGTTCCCTAGTATGAACATATGATAGAAGAAGATATGGAGGATGGAATAGAGGACCACTTCCTTTAGATGGAGAGGTTTTCAACTTTTGGGGTAATCGCTATATGATTGCTCCCATGTACTATTACCAATGCTGGTCATGGTCTCTTTATTGTAGAGGATTTGTATGTGCCTCTGAACTCTCAAGTCACTCTTATGTCATTTTGTGGTCCTATATATGGATGAGGAGATTGGCATCAACTTGCACGTTATGCTCAAAGCATGAGTACCTATGGAATATGCTTGAATGCAACATCCCTTACTAGTAGAAGGATTTCACATGCAGAAAATGAAAGATTATATATTGATGGAAGACCTTACATGCATGGAAATATAACAGGTTTAATAAATAGTAGTCAAGGGTTACATAATAGTTCAAGGACTAATTGCACATTTGAGGAGCGTGAAAATAGTCATGAATCACCATACATGAGTAGAGATGTATCAAGGTACATAGTTGTCAATGCTATTACTACATTACATGCTGGTGATGAATTATTAGTGAATTATGGATGGCGTAGACCTCTAAGAGCACCTTTTAGCTAGAGAGAGAATGAATTTTTTCTCTCCATATTTAATAACTTATATATTTAATTTCATATTTAAATTTTACTTTTTATTTATTTATGGAATACTAATGATTTTTATTCATGTGTGTAGATTCCAATGTATGATGTTGATGATATTCCTCCATACCATTCACAATTGCCAGTAAGACCTCATTTATAAGAAGCTTCTATGAAGAGGGTATGCAGAAGTGATCCTGTGGAATATGCAAGGTTGAAAGATCTATATTCAAAAGAAGATAAAATACAAGATTTGTGCGACAATGATAAAGATGATGGCATGGCAGATTTTATTGAGGATTGGTATCAAAATGATAGTGAGAGCATCGATATTTCTAAAAATGAGAAATATCTTCGAGAGGAATGTCTAAAGCATGTATGAAGTCGTTTGACACGATTAAGTGGGAGCTTACTTATTCTCAATCTTCAAAATCGTTTTGGATGGAGTGATGTATCTGTTTTGGCAATATCAAGGTATAATTTTCATTTTTCTATCTATTTATATATATACATGCATAAATATGTACATATAAATACATGCATATATAGACATACACATAATTATACATGAATGCATACACACATATAAACATACACACACATATACACACATACACATTTATGAGAGTAAGGTCAAATCATACATACCTGTATCGAATGAAGATGTTTTGTCCATCTAGCCTTTAGAATTGTCCACCCAACCTTTAGAATCTTCTTGACACATCTATTTCTCCTATTCTAGTTGACCTAATACTTGTGCTGCTAACTCTTTTAAGAACTTTGCATACAAATATTAAGTATCAGTTAGCTATGGAGGTATTAGGTCATTAGGAAAATGGGAGAACTAAATTTATCTTGAAGATTTTGAAGGATGGAAAAATAATTTTAAAGGATGGGCGCAAAGAAAGCACCCATTCAATGCAGGTTTTTGTTCTTACTTTAGCTAAGGTAAGAACAAGAACTTGCACTGAATGGACACTTTCTGTCCACCCATACTTTAAAACTATTCATGCATCTTTCAAAATCTTCGAGATAAATTTGGTCCTTCTATTTTCCAAATGACCTAATACCTCCATAGCTATCTGATACTTTATATTTTGTAAACAAATATGTAAAGGCAAGTAATAGATTGAATATAAAATGGGAGACAGCCGAATGATTCAATGGTTTAGATATCTATATGAAAGTCTACAAATCACAATAAACAAAAAGAAAATTAGAAATCAAATCAAATATACACAGCTATACATGCATACATACACACACATACATATATACATACATATACATATATATACACATAAACATACATATACACATGTTATGAGAGTAAAGTCAAAGTATACATACGTGTATCGAATGAAGATATTTTGTCCATCTAACCTTTGGAATTGTCCGCCCAACCTTTAGAATCTTCCTAACACATCTGCTTCTTCTATTCTAGTCGACCTAATACCTGCGCTGCTAACTCTTTTATGAACTTCGCATAAAAATATTAAGTACGAGCTAGCTATGGAGGTATTAGTTCCTTTGAAAAATAGGAGAAGTAAATTTACCTTGAAGAATTTGAAGGATGGAAGAATAATTTTAAAGGATGGGTGGACACAAAGCATTCATTCAGTGCAGGTTTTTGTTTTTACCTTAGCTACGGTAAGAACAAGAACTTGCATTGAATGAACACTTCAAGTCCACCCATACTTTAGATTTATTCATCCATTTTCCAAAATCTTCGAGAGAAATTTGCTTGTCTTATTTTCAAACAACCTAATACCTCCATAGTTAACTGATACTTAATCCTTGTAAACAAATATGTAAGTCTTAGTTAGCAAGGCACGTAATAGATTGACTATAAAATGGGAGACAACCAAACGATTTAGTGGTCTAGGTATGAAAGTCTGCAAACCACAATATACAAAAACAAAATTAAAAACGAAATCAAATATACATAGCTACACATGCATACATACATATACATACACATTCATACATACATACACATACATACATACATACACATACATACATACATACATACATACATACATACATACACATATATACATAAATACACATACATATATGCATACCTACATATACATACATATACACATATAAAATAGATATACACACATACATACATATACACATACACATACACATACGTATACACATGCACATGCATATACACATCCACATACACATACACATAAGCATACACATATATAAAATTATATTCATATATATATGTATATTTATTTTTATTAATATGTCTGTTTTTTATGAGATTACAAGTTATTATCTAAAAAGTTTTTACCAAGTCAGAATATTTTTCCTACCACACATGATGAAATGAAGAAGATAATCAACAATCATGGTATATATTATCAATGTATACATGCATGTCCTAATGACTGTATTTTATATAGAGATGAATATGCAGACTCTTTGACATGTCCAAAATGGCAATCTCCTTGATATAAGGACGAAGAAGGTAAAATCCCAAAAAAGGTATTGAGACATTTTCCATTGGCTCCATGGATTAGACATATGTTTCAAAAACCCGAATTATCAAAGCTTTTGACATGGCGACATGATCATAGAAGTACTAATGGAATAATCAGAATTCCTCATGATAGTGTTGCTTTTTAGCATATTGATTCTACATGGCCTGAATTTGCACAAAATCCACAAAATCTAAAGTTAGGAGTTGCATTAGATGGGGTTAATCCATTCTCCATGAAATCCAGTAAATGGTCAACATTGCTAGTGGTAGTCATAAACTACAATCTTTCGCCATATCTTAGCATTAAAAAGGAACATTTAATGCTTTCACTTTTAATCCCAGGAAAAAGAAAAGTTAAAGATATGAATATATATGTTGCTCCTCTCATTGAATCCTACTAGACAAATGAAATCATGTTCTTTTAAGTAGAACATGAAGCTCGGAGGTATGCCTAATTATTTTATATATAGCTTTATCTTCGAGGAGCAATTTTTTCTCATGTATGTATGCATATGTGTGTGTATTCATGTGTATTATATGTATACATGTGTTAGTATGCATATATATTTGTTTCATGTATATGTATGTGTGTGCATGTGTGTGACATATTTATACATGTGTTAGTATGCACACATGTATATATGCATATGCATTTGTGTAATATATGCAAGTGTTTATAACTGTGTATGCATGTATAAGTATACATGTGTGCATGTAGGCATGTATATGTGATGTGTACATGTATATATGTGTATGTGTCTATGTGTAAATGTGTACATGTAAATATGTATGCATGTATATATATTTATGTGTGCATATAGGCATGTATGTGTGACGCATAATGTATCTACTCCATTTTATATTTATGTATGTGTATCTACATGATGTGTATATATCTTTATATATATTATGATCCTTGTTGATTCGAGTAGCTATATATAGAGGCATAAGGTTGGGAGGAGAGACATTTCTCTAGTAGGATTTCGGAGGAATAGATGCAATGTGTACATATACTTCAATCATATGGCTAAAAGGCTGAATTAGAGTTTCTAAATTAGGGTTTGTAAAACCCTAATCTCAAAATTAGTGTTTCTGAATTAGGATGTTTGAAATTGGATTCTGAATTAGAATATTTATAATAGGGTTTTTGAATTATTTATTTATATATATGTATGCACACACACACACACACACACATATATATATATATATATATATATATATATATATATATATATATATATATATATATATATATATATATATATATATATATATATATATATATATATATATATATATACACATACATACATACATACATACATATATACACACACACACACACACACACACACACACATATATATATATATATATATATATATATATATATATATATATATATATATATATATATATATATATATATGTATGTATGTATGTGTGTGTGTATTGTTATAAAATGAGATATATATACTGTAATTTATATATTTATAATACACACACACACACACACACACACACACATATATATATATATATATATATATATATATATATATATATATATATGTATATATATGTATATATATATATATATATATATATATATATATATATATATATATATATATATATATATATATATATATATATATATATATATATATATATATACACACACACACACACACACATGTGTGTGTGTATGTATGTGTGTCTATATGTGCACATGCATGTGTGTGTATGTATGTGTATCTATATGCGCGTATGCATGTGTGTGTATGTATGTGTATCTATATGTGCATATGCATGTGTTGTGTTTGTGTATGCATGTGTATGTGTATATATGTATGTAAATATGATTGTGTGAGTCTATGTGTGCATACATATGATTATGTATGTGTATGTGTATGTGCATATGTGTATGTGTCTATGTGTGTATTCATTATATGTGTGTAACTGCATGCATGTGTATGTGTGTGTAAAAATGTGCATGTATGTATAGATGTGCATGTATGTGTATATGTGTGTAGATGTGCATGTATGATGTATATGTGTGTGTATGCGTGTATTTGTACCTCTAGTCTCACTCTTTTCTTTCTCTCTCTCTCATATACATACATACATACATAAACACACATACTCATATCCACATATATATACATAAAAGCAATGCGTACAATGCATTATCGCGACGATGAGCCATAAGTGTTCACATCTCTTTTAGGCACCACTTATGAGACCATCCTGTCCCAAACTCTGTCTCGTGAACTAAGTACGTATTTCTTATCCCTCTCATCATGCTCACTAAAAAAAAATAAAAAAAATCATGTAAATAAAACATAAGATATTTATTTCAATTTATATGTAAAATTTATACTTACTTCCATTGCAAGTGGACAAGGTGTAGGCAAGAGTCGCATAATGCTCACATTCTTCTCTTGAACTCCAATCCATTCCCTATGTACACAATATTCCCCTCTGGCTCTATATTGCACTATAGCCCTAAGGTGCCTATGCATGTCCTCATAGGCACCTGTGCTTTGCTATCATGACCTGGAGGTCGTATAGGTGTCTTGAAAATAGATAGATGAAAATAAATAAAATTATGTGTTATAATCTCACTAAAAAAAATTTGTGAAAAAAACATACGTATGAGCAGATAGCTGTCTTCTTGCATATGGAGCCGCAAAAGAGCCCTCCTCTGATCGTTGGGTAAGCATCTGGATCGTAAAATCCAGCTCATCATCAGGCATCTCTACGTACTCATGCATGATGATTCCTAGAGTATCAGGCATAACTCTTGCTCTCATAAGGCTTTTTATGAGAGTGAGTTTCGACTTTCTCTCTCTACTAAGTATGTGCGCATGTAAGTATGTATGTATGCATATGCATATGCATTATGTATGCATATGTATGCATGTATGTGTATGTGTGTGTATGTGTCTCTATGTGTGTGTATGCATATATGTGTGTGTATGTCTCTATGTGTGTGTCTATGCATATATGTGTGTGTATGTGTCCATGTGTGTGTGTATGTGTGTGTGTCTATGTGTGTATATATGTGTGTATCTGTATATATGTGTCTATATGCATGTGTATGTATGTGTGTTGAGAGGGGCACTAAAGAAATGGCCTCTAACACTCCTTTAGCACTTAGGCTCATAAGTAGGGATGGATATGATGGAAAGGAAGGGTTCTTAGCTCGTATTCAGTGCATAATTTTTTGGTTTGATGCAAAAAAAGATACTTTGGCACACTACACAAAGCATATTCTCGAATTTCCAAGAAGGAATTGATTTTTGAAGATACGAAATATTTTTGGGTTCACAAAATTTCATGATCATTTAGTGACAGGGTTTACATCAAATCAAAAGTTCCCACGTGTACACACCCTTTTTGTCTATAAATACTACCAAAATTTGTGAATGTCAGTTTCTCGCTTTGAACATTCTTCTTCTTCTAAGTTCAAATGGCTTCTTCTTCTCGTCGTCCTTCCAATCGTGTAACCTCAGAAGCAACTTGGAATATACTCGTTTGGGTGCGGTTTTACTCCAATACCCTTTAATGCTTTCAGAGTTTTGCTGCTTGAAAGAGCAGCTGCATTCAGAATTTTTGGATATGCCCCAGGACTCAATGCTTCAAGGGCAGGGTACTTTCTTTGTTATTCAAGCTATGCAATGGCTGCAGGGGCGTTAGATTTAAAAAGCATTGCTGGATACAGGAGAAAAGAGTTCCTCAGATATAGAGGTGATTTGCCAGAGCCAAGCTCTTTAAAGAGGCTCAAGGAATGACTTCATTTTTTCAAATTCTATATCTCAACAAATGTACATATACAGAAATTGCCCAATGTGATATAACACATTGCAATTTTTTTTTGGTGTAATTGATCCATGGCCTAATATTAATTGTTATTGATTCTCTGGTCAAAGTCATCTGATGGTAATAGACATATTTCTTTTCAAAGCTTAATACATCATGAAATGTACATACATGACATCTTTATTTCTCAAAGAAATACAAGACATTGCAAATATTAAAGCTCTGTTTGAAATGTAGTCTTTTTCATTTTGTGATATTGATACATGATGATTTTGTCTGGTGATAGCCATATCCTTCTGATTATATTTGGCATGAGGTTCTTTGTAATTGTCTTCTAAAGAACCAATCAAAAAGCTCTCTGAAGGCATTGCTCTTTGTTACTCCTCCTCCTTTCCTCGTACACCTAAAGAAGCTTGTCCTTGCTTGATAATGAGATTTTTCCATGCCTTGGGTGTTCCACATGGCAAGTGGTTCTTTTTCTGCAAAGAATGCACCATGCACAAGAAGAATATGCTAGAAGAGCAGAAGAATCTCATTAGATCTTTATTTCAATTAAAAATAAATAAATTGAATAAAATATCTTTGGAACTCACCAAGTAGTATGTTATGTCTTTGGCACCCCATGCCTCTATGATGGTTTCTATAAGCTCTGTGGTCGCTTTCTGAAATTTGTCACATAACTTTTTGATGTTACCTGCTACCTCATGATCTTAAAAAGATTATCTAGTTTGACCCACACCTCCATTCTCTTTTTTGCTATTTCTGGTTTGCTTTTTACATTAGTCGTGACCTCACAAATTTTTTTCCAACAATTCCACATGGCATTTAGTTGTTTGTCATCATGGTTGGTGAAGAATCTCCTTGCTTTTGCACCTCTCATTGAGACATCCTGTAGTACATCACCTGTATTTTGTGAAAGCTTTGGATCTTTTCTTAGATGAACATCACCACCATGAAATCCCATTTCTGAAAGAAGACATTCACATTTTTGCATGTAGTTTACATATGTGTACATTTGTCAATGCTATTGGAAGTATGGGATCCCAAATCATTGAAGAATATTAGTAGTTATGAAGAATAACATTTGTCTGGAAGGAGCCTCTTCAGCCTCAGCTCTAGCAATCCATCCATTTGTGCCTGGGCTTTGCATGCAGTACAAGCAAGGGTACTTAGAATTTGCTCCCCCACTTATACCAAACATGCATTTGAGCGTCTTTAGGTCTCCACTCAAATGCCACTCAACTTGAAAGTTCCCGTAGTCTTTGACATTCAACAATTCTCCTGCATGATGCTTTTGGATAACATTTGGAATGTTTGTCTGTGAGAATAACCATTTAAGTGTTTTATGGCTCTCAGATGGAACTTGAGCACAACCAACCCACCATAACTCCATTTCTGATTGTACTTTGAGAGATGGAGTATCCAATTTCCCAAGTCTATAGTTCAAAGCTTTGTTCATGAGTGCAATACTTATTCTCTCCATCTTTTGATGTTTTTTAAGCTCAGCTTCATCAAGTTTGATTACAAATTTCAATAGACCAGAACATTCATGTTCTTTTATATTATAGAACTGAACCATGCATGTTTGAAGTTTTATAATATCTATCCATATGTTGTTAAATGCATTGCAAGTGAAATGTAACTTTTTTTTTCCTACTTCATAAGGCATGTTACTGTGAATATGTTTATATTCACCAAATACTGATGTGATCTTCTTATTCAAGTAGAGCTGAAACTTTCCTACATGATGGGGTCTAGGCAATCCAAAACTTCTAATTTTTTGTTAATTTTAAAAATTCACACCAGAATTTTGAGATTGCTCTATAACCTTTCCTACTCACTCCGACAGTATCACAAATCTTCTGAATTTGAGATGGTTCTAGTAACAGATCCATTTCTGTCATGAGTTTTTGAAAAACAAAGCATTTCAAGCATGTATTTTTATTCAGTTTCAATAGTCTTAAAACATCATTTTGACTCAAAATTTCATTACAGAAATGTACGCGCTCAAAACTGCTCGACATATTGAAACCTAGCACATTTGTCACATGATCTCTAACAATTTTCATTCTTTTCTTTTTCTGGCCAGATTTTTCAGTCAAATCTAAAAAAGGTTTTACTCGTTTTGACCGCATTCTCAAACCTATAGGAGCTTCTTTCATTTTTTTAAAAAACTCTAACTGAGAAGATAAAGTGGATAATTTGTTTTCTAGCTCCCTCATATGTAAATCCTTCTGATGTAGTGTGTTTTGTATAATCCTAATTTTCTCGACCAAAAATCCTAACTTGGATTCTTAAAATTGGGTTTTAACCTAAGTCCAAACCCTTAGATTAATTAATCTTGTATATATAGTGTGAAACCAAAACCTTAGTCTAGAAAAAATAAAAAGGAGAAAAATAAAAAAAGAAATAAGGGGTGTGATTTTCCCAAAATAGAAAATGATCATGCAAAATTATTTTGGAAATAGAAATTTAGACAAGGAGGTTAGAAGATTCTAGAGAAGTTTTAGATAGGGGAAGGCCTATAAATAGGTGCCCTAACCTCATTTGTTTCCCCTCGTGGACATTTCTGTGGATCTTCTTTCCAGGGATTGAGGTTACTGCATGATTGGAGGCTACTATGGTTTTATGAAGTAAAGAGAAGATTTGAAGTAAAGCTTGGACCGCAAAGACCAAAGCCGAGACTCGAGGATGAATTCTCGCACTATAGCAGGAGGTCTACATTATATTTGGCCAATCTGCACTGTA
Organism: Ceratopteris richardii; assembly: GCA_020310875.1. Taxonomy (NCBI): domain Eukaryota; kingdom Viridiplantae; phylum Streptophyta; class Polypodiopsida; order Polypodiales; family Pteridaceae; genus Ceratopteris; species Ceratopteris richardii. The sequence continues at coordinate 109,633,410 of CM035410.1, forward strand.
GCGACGGTGTGGAGGTGATCGCACTCCGGGTGGATCGGGTCCGATCGTGGCACGCACAGGGTGTATGAAGATAATGAATGTTGGATGGTTTAAGGACATGAAAGTGAAATTAATGTTGAGTATGGAGAAGAGAGAGATGTTGAAATGATTATGGGAATGAGAATGTAGGAGTGCAAGTTAGAATGATAAGAATGAAAGAGAACCATACACACGAATCAAATTTGGAAGGAAGAATGGTCCATTGAAGGAGCTTCTTAAACACTTCCTAATTCTAATCCATATGCATAGTCTTCTTTGGATGATATGTATGCATGACGTGAATAGATGGAATCCTTACACAAATCAGTTTCGAAAGGAAGAATGGTCCAATATTGGAGCTTCTTATACACTTTCAGAAACTAATCAATATGTATGGGTATGTATGGATTATATGCATGCAAGTGAATTATGATCAAAGAAACATCCTCACTGGTTCAACGCAATACTGTGGAGCCTTCTCACACATAGAAGAAATAGAAGACATGTAAAAATACTTAAGAGACTGAGAGAGGAGACAAGTGACAAGTGACATGAATTAAAAGGATTTGAATTAAGATACATGTAGAAGAGCGTCGTGGTACGTCAAGCTAGGCAGTCTACTGATCAAAGGTGGTTCCGACCCTCAAACCATGACAGTTCAATCGAATATCACACGTAAGAAGGTGAGTTCCACTTCAGTGACCCTATGTATATCTAGGCTCGTAACGTCTAACTAAAGAAGTCTAAGACTCATTAAAACCAGCTCTAAGTCACTCACACGCTCCACCAAGGGTGAGTTAAGATAGAGATGCTGATTTCAAGAGCCTATCCTAGATTGGAGTTCTAACTTAAATTTGAAACTAGGTACTATACTCATACTAGCCCACCTTGGATCCTCACTCGCTCAATCGAGGGTGATCGTCTCAAGAAAACTGTAAGCTAGCATGAGCCCTATGGATGCCTAACAATGATGCTCCAGGAGTTTGGAGGGGGGTTTATATAGTTTTTTGAATGAATTTGGGCCCTTGGATCTAGAGAAATCAACTCTCAACAATTACAACCATTTGATTAATCAAATCAATGGCTTGGAATTGTTCTTTCTATCAAATCTAGTGTAAAGGAGTGAAATTTAGGCGCCTTCATTCTCCACCATTGGATCTGGGGATGATCTGGACCGTCGGATAAGTGCTGACATTAGTTTGGATAAGATAAGCCACTATTTTTGGAGAAAAGCTGCATTATTGATCTTTGATTGTCAAAAAAATCTTCTTTTATGGAAAAACTCGTGGATCCTCCTTGCTTTAAGCATAAGTGCATCTCCACCCTTGAATATGAGCTCATCTTGATCGTACAACACGGCTCAATGAGCTTTCGCCATGTGGTGGCCCTTCAACCCTTCAATTTGCTTAAACTAGAAAACTGCGGTGATCCTGAAAACTGGACTTTGTACTCTTTGACCCTCCAAATAGGCTTTGATGAAGATGAAACTTTGTAGGACTATGTTTCCAAAGATCTCCTTCAGGAATATGCAGAAAAAACTCCCATCTGAATCTCCCTTGTACAAGTTTGACTACATTTAGAAGCTTACAAGGTGGCATTAAGGTGTCTAAGAAGCTCTGATAGCCTTGAAAATTTGTACAAATATGTAGCCACATATTATCTTTATACATGCCAAACCATATGGCTACCATAAATTTCTATACAAGAATTTGTAGGGTCAAACTAGGAAAAGTACATTTTTACAAAATGAACATAGCATATCAATGTGCTACAAAATCCATTTTCTGCTGAAATTTGGGCTATAGACTACCTTTGACAATCTTTACAAGTATATGAATTTTCATCTAATTTGGTGACAATTAAATTTTTGCCCTAATTTCCTAACTTTGACGAGCTTTGACCGCTACCATGGACTTTCTTGATTTCTTTGAAACTTTGTATGTGAGCTTCCTTTGACATCCTTGATGCATCCTGGACTTCTCGGGGAATTCCGGCTACCTTCACCAAATATGTTTTTTGTAGGCCTTCACAAGTGAGAGGAGACAAAATCTCGATGACATTTGCCCCCACTAAACCTGCGATTCCTCCGGAAGCGCCACTCTAGCATCTGTGAAAAACAAAATGTTCCAGGCATCAAATTCTTTTATAGGCAACATAAGAAACATGGAAGGAAAAATGACATTAATAAGTAGGTAACGTGACATGAAGCAAAATTTGCATGAAAGAAAGAATTGAAACAGGCAACATGAATATGCATGAACAAATAGGCAACATATATGCAAATGAACAAACAACATTGGCAACAAGAAAGAAAAAAATCAAGCATCAATATGAAGTGGAAGTGGATGTATTGAGTCATTTTAAGCATCAGTTCCTCTCATCTTGAAGAAAATTTAAAATTTTGTACCTTTTTCATAAAGCAATCTACCTTAAATATGATTATAAACAAAGATTTAGGATTTTCAAGAGACATCTTTCATCATTAGGTTATTTTAGATCAACTCCTTTCCTACATAAATATGAATATGCTCTTTCTCTAATAACATGCAAGGAAATCTAACTAAACTCCACTAATGCATAAATCTGCCTATATAGCCCGTGATTTATGCCTCTTTATCCTCCTTTGGCTTGCTCTCTTTTTTTTTTTTTTAATGATGATGATGATGATTCGGCAACTTTATGGTTACGATCACTTTTTTGGGGTGGAAGAAAGTGCAAACTTCCTGGTAACATGTCGCTTTTTTTTTTGTTGTTTTTTTTTTTGATGATGGGGAAAAATTAAACCCCGATACAAGGTACAACCATTTTTGATGACAGAGAACAATCGTTTAAACTCCGATACAAGTGCTGTGAGATGGACTAAGGATGTAGAAACATGCAGTAGCAGGAGCTAGGATTTCAACAATTATGCTTTCGATACAGGATACATATACATGTTTATATATGAAAGTCATGTCACCAAAATAAACCTCCAAATCTACATGCCCTATCTTTCCACAATCCTAGATTATAATCAATTTCTTAGTAGATAAGTTACTACTTAAGATAAAATTTTACACAAGTAGGGAAATCATCATTTGCCTTTTTTTTTTTTTGACTCAAGTAATGTGGATATGCAATGCAATGCAAAGACTGAAAACAAACATGCATGAAACAAGAATGGAAAAAAAGTAGAATGAACTTGAAAAAAAACAAAGCAACATGAGCTTGAAATGATATTTTTATATGTTTTTATATATATATATATATATTCTTCCTTTTTTTTTAATTTTTTTTTAATTTTTATAACATGGATACTCCTGTTTATGAATTGGTCTCATTGTTGTCATGTTCTTCAATGTCCTCATCCAAAATATACTCATCATTATCACGTTTCTTGAATAGCTTTATCCTTTTACCTGCAATCAAAGTTTTTAGTGCAACACCATTTAATTCACAAAGAGCATACGTACCATTGTTGTTGACTTTTGATACAATGTATGGCCCAAACCACCGTTGAGTGAGCTTTTTGCGTGCATCATATTGAGAGTCAAATGTACTATCATAAATGAGCACCCAATCCCCTACTTCAATTGGCTTAGGACGCAATCGATGACTTTTATCAAAATAATGTTTGTTCTTCATTCTAGATTCTCTTAATTTTTCAACGGCATCATCAAGTCTTAATTTACCTTGATCTAACTGTTTAATGCGCAAACTCAAAAAATCATCAGTAGACATGTTTTTAGACCAAGGCAAATTTGACCATGCAAAAATATGAGACTGAATTGGAAATAATGATTTTTGACAGTACATGAGTTCAGCGGGCATATATCCAGTAGTACATGTGCATGTCATTCTATCTACCCAAAGTGCAAAAGGTAAGAATCTAGGCCATTGTTTGATGTCACCATTACATGCTTTAGATATGGCTTTCACAATAGGTGGATGCCCTCTCTCTATTTTACCATTGGCCTCTGGATTACATGCAGTAGTAAGAGACAAACGAATACCGTGATGATCAAAGAACTCTTTAGCTTCTCTCGCATTTAACTCTCCACGATCGGCAACTACTTTCTCTATGTACCCAAAGCGACTTATGACATCTTCAAGAAAGAATTTGCAAACATTGTAAGTGGTCTTAGATCGTAGTGCACGTCCCTCTACATGATTAGTTAAATCTTCTCTTGCAAGTACAATGTAACGCATTTTGTCAATACCTTTAGGCATAGTTACAAGATCTACTACCCACTTGTAGTGAATACAAGGTGGATAAGTAGGATGCAACGGATCTCTATGTTTGACTGATGAATGAAGTTGACAAGTAGAACATGTAGAAACATAGCTACTAATGTCAACATACATCCTAGGCCAATAATAGGTACTTCTAATTTTTTCATATGTTCCAAAAAATCCTTTATGACCGGCCCATAATGTCTCATGCATTTCCTTCATTACTTGCAATTGAACACCTCGTTTTCCTAGGACTCGTTGTGGATTCTTAACCTTACCCTTAGCATGTCTCCAAAGATAACCATTACATAGGAAAAAGTTATAAGCTCGTTTCCTAATGTTATGGAATCTATTCGTAGTCCAGCTAGGTAATGGTTGTAGTGTACTCAGATACTTTCCTATGTCTCTCCATTCATCTTCGTACTCAGACTCATGAAATTTCTCATACTCATATATATGTGGAACATAGTCAACTAAATTCACATTCTTTATTAGATCACTTTCAAGATCATCATCAAATCTAGCTCTCGATAACATATCAGCAGCTGAGTTTGACTTACCTGAAATATGAACTAACTCAAGATTTATGAACTTAATATATGAGATCCATCTAAGCATGGCTATATCAGGAGATGAACAATTGGCTATCATTCCAATGAGAGGCAAACAATCAGTCTCAACTTTGACATTTGCACCAATGAAATATTCTTTGTCTGTTTTCAAAGTTGTTACCATACCCCATAGTTCTCGTTTGATCTGTGGATATTTTCGTTGTGTTTCATGTAGAATTTTGGCACCAAACCTAATTGCATATCTATTCCCTTCACTATCATCTTGACTTATGACCCAACCTATACCAATAGGACTAGTATCAATAGTCAATATAATAGGTTTGTTAGCAAAATAGTCTACACGCTTAAGGATGGGAGCTTCAAGCAATAATTTCTTCAATCTACGCATAGCTTGAGTGTGTTTGTCAGTCCATATAAATTTTCGTTTCTTCCTCAACAAGTCATAGAGACAATCAGCAACATGAGCAAAGTGTGGGATCGAAATAACATAAAAGATGCAAGCACCAAGAAATCTACGTACCTCACTCACATTGTTACATGTTTCAGAAATCTTGCTAATGGCATTAACTTTTTGTGGGTATGGCTTTTGACCATAATGGCCACATAAATGTCCAACAATAAGAACCTCGTTGACACCAAAAACAGATTTTTCTATGGAAAATGTGAGACCTACCTCTTCAAATCGTTGAAATATTCTTTCACAATCAGAGATATGGTTAAGAACAAATTTACGACATCCAGATGAATCTAAAGTAATGTCCTTTACACGTTCCTCACTCCCTTTAATTGGAATGTCATCAATGAATGGCATAGTTATATGAGGGATAAAATCATGTAAGACCATATTCATAGCACTCATCATATGAGCCACAAAATTAGTCACTCCTTGAGGTAAAGTTCATATTCGCACTAAGCCTAAAGGAGTTTTCATTGTGGTTATGTCACGACTCTCAATTGCTAACTAGAATTGATCATATCCAGAATATAAATCACCCATTGAATAGATAGAATGTCCTGAAAATGATTCAGCAAACTCATCTACAATGGGTCCTGTTCCTACATTCCTTATGGTGACTTTATTGACGGGTTGGAGATCTTGAATAAAACGTAGTTTCCCATTCTTTTTAGGCACAGTGAACCATCTATTTGAGTAAGGTGCAAAAGATGGCTCTAAAATTCTCATGTTTATCTTCTCCTTAAGTAGTTTCATTAGCTCAGGTAAGTGAGCCTTTGGAACTGGTATAGGACGAAGATTCCATGGAATAGTAAAGATTATCATGGGTGAAACTAGCTTAGAATCTACACAACCAATCTCATGAGGATACATAGTAAAGGCTTTTCCATGGCTCCGTATAACTCTCTCAAATTTATCTCTCTCTGCTGGCAAAAGAAAGCCATCATCTCTACCAATTTTCACCTGTTTGATTGTCTCATCCGTGAATGTATGTCCTATGTTTTTCTTATCCCGAAGAATTTGATCATTTTTCACATCAATAATTTTTTCATTACTTCCTTGAGGTAATGGTTGAGATATGGGTTTGATCTTTTTGTCTATAGTTTTGTACTTTGTTTCAACTAAGGCATCATGTGTTTGGTTAAATTTTGAGCACTTGTCAACATTGAGAGCATACTCTTGGATTAGAGCATACTCATCAAGGGAAGAAAGAAGAATAATATGGGAATTAGAATTTTGTTGAAGACATAACTCTAACTCCTCAAGAGTAGAGAACCAATGAGATGTTTCAATCACATGCTCAATGTTCTCATCATGTTCTATGATTTTGTTGTTTTTATAATTTTTTTGGGTTTTTTGGATAAAAGACTTGGACAATTGACTCTTATGAAGAAAATCTAATCTAGAATGTGGAAAACAAAGTGACAAACTATTGTACATGTTGGTTGGATGCGAGATGTCAAACCAATATCCACTGTTGTCTCGCTCAACAATGGATTCTATCCAAAATTTTGATCATATGTAGCTCCAAACATGAATCAAAATGCACAATCACTACAAGCATGCTCATGACCCAAAGTATTGATGGACTTTGAGAACTAGCCACATCGACCTTCCACTAGGACACCACTGAAGCTCCCTTGTGACTCACTAATTTGACTCACCATGTTCTAGAACTCACGTGGTATTTTTGCTAAATTTTATGAATAATATGAGCCTTCTTGAAGTATTTGAAGACTTCCCAAAGGTATTTACATAATTTGAAACTTGTACCCTACATAAAACAAATGTTCGCAACATTCTCCCCCTCAAGTTTCAAAGGGTATTTCCTTCATGCCAAGAATATAGTTGAATCTTTGAAGCTTTGGTCCATCCAAGGATTTGGTGAAGATATCTGCAACTTGATCCTTTGTTCCAACAAAAGAAACCTGCACTTCATTGTTCATGGCCTTCTCTCGAACATAATGATAGTGAACCTCTATATGCTTTGTTCTAGCATGAAAAATAGGATTTGAGGTCATATGAATGCTGCTCAAGTTATCCCCATATATCAGTGGTACATCAACCTGCACATTCAAGTCATGAAACAACTTTTTAAACCACATAACCTCAGTAGTAGCCAATGCTAAACCTCTATACTCACCCTCTGTAGAAGATAAAGCAACTGTAGGCTGTTTCTTTGAACTCCATGTTAATGTCTTGTTTCCTGCTATTACCACATATCCACTTGTGGATCTTCTGTCATCTTTGCTTCCAGCCCAATCTGCATCACTAAAGACTTTAAGAGTTAGATCAACATCATGACTATAAAATAATCCTTCGTTCATGGTACCTTTCAAATACCTAAGCACTCTTTTCGCTGCATGCATATGAGGTACTCTAGGTTCATGCATAAACTGTGACAATACTCCCACTGCATAACATATATCAGGTCTAGTTTTTGTTGCATAAATCAAAGATCCTACCATGGATCTATATACATTCATATCATGCAACTCATCACCTTCCTTTGCACTCAGCTTTACATTACATTCCATTGGAGTAGAAACAAATTTACATTCTTGCATACCAAACCTTTTCAGCATATCACATATATACTTTCTTTGTATCAACCACATACCTTCATCGCTATACACAATTTCAATCCCAAGAAAGTATCTGAGCAAACCAAGATCTGAAATTTTAAATTCCTTTCCCAAATTACCTTTTATCTCATCAATTGCTTTTGCATTATTCCCTGTAATCAACAAGTCATCCACATAAATGCATACATAGACACACATGCCATCTACATGTTTTACATAAAGTGAAGGATCAGCATGACTCGCTGTGTATCCTTGCAGCATAAGATACTTTACCAACCTTGCATTCCATGCCCTTGGTGCCTGCTTAAGACCATACAATGCCTTCTTTAACTTGCATACATGATTAGGATATTTTGCATCCACATAACCATCTGGTTGTGACATATACACTTCTTCATTTAACTCACCATTAAGAAAGGCATTCTTTATATCGAGTTGATATATATTCCACCTTTTACTTGCAGCTAAAGCCAACAAAGTTCTCACCGTTGCCATATTTGCTACTGGACTAAATGTTTCCTCATAGTCCACACCTTGAGTTTGATTATATCCTTTTGCTACAAGTCTAGCCTTATATCTAGACACACTACCATCACTATTTCTTTTAATCTTAAAAACCCACTTGCAACCAATTACCTTTTGCTTTGGTGTACTTGGAACTAAATTCCAAGTCTTGTTATCCTGAAGTGCTTCCATTTCTTCTCTCATTGCTTTCTCCCACTTTTCATCTCCTTTGGCCTCATCATAACATGTGGGTTCATTTTCCTGCTCAACTTTTGTCATAAAAGCATAATGAGTATTCATGAAAGATTCATAAGTATACCTTTGAGGTTGCTTACTTACTCTTGAAGTTCTTCTTACCTCCAATGTAGATGCTCTTCCTTTCTTATTAGGAACCTTTGATGATTCTCCATACTCACATACATCACTAATTTCCTCTCCTTCATCATTAACTTCAACAAGTTTGAGTTTACCTTTACTTTTAACACTTGGAGGTGACTCTTGCCTTAATCTTCCATTGAAAGGTGATCCTCTTTCTTCATCTAGACCACTCCTTTCATCATTTAAACTTCCTGATGGCTGAACTATGCATTCATCTCCTTCAACCACACCTTCTTCATTTTCATCCATGTCCTGCAAACAATTCTTATCTGCATACCATGAAAGTGATTCATCAAAGTTTACATCTCTTGACACAACAACCTTATTGGTATGAGGATTATAGCATCTATATCCTCTTTGAGTATCTGCATAACCAATAAATATACATTTTTTTGATTTTGCATCAAGTTTAGATCTCACCTCACTAGGTACATGTACATAACATACACAACCAAATACTTTCAAATGACTTACACTTGGTTTCCTTCCATGCCATACCTCATATGGTGTCAAATGATGAACTCCAGCAGTCGGAACTCTATTCATAATGTAAACACTTGTGCTAACAGCTTCAGCCCAAAAATAATTAGGCAAACACATATCATTAAGCATACTTCTAGATGCTTCTGCTATGATTCTGTTTCTTCTTTCTGCGACTCCATTTTGTTGTGGAGTATACCTGCATGTAACTTCTCTTTTGATACCTTCATCATACAAAAAATCAGTAAAAACTTGAGAGAAATACTCTCCCCCTCCATCAGACCTTAGCTTCTTAATATACCTTCCTGTTTGCTTTTCGACATATGATTTGAACTTCTTGAAACAATCAAAGACCTCACTCTTATGTTTAATGAAATACACAAATGTCATTCTACTATGATCATCAATGAATGATACATAGTACTTATTACCAATCAAGGATGCCTCTTTAGTAGGTCCCCACACATCTGTGTGTATGAGATCTAGCAAACCATCACTTACATAACTTGAATGCTTGAAAGGTTGTCTACTCTGCTTACCCATTTGACATGCTTCACAAAGATGCACCATATGTTGCTTAGTAAGATCAGGTAATCCTTCAACAATCCTCTTCTTTGATAGCTCCTTTAACCTGTGTACATTCATGTGTCCAATCCTTTTGTGCCATAGATCAAGCTCTGCTATTCGATGCATACCATAAGAGAAATAGTTTGTATGATTTGGGTTTACCTTGAATGTAAACAATCTACCTTGTTTTTGACCTCTAGCAATTAACCTCCTTTGCTTTGGATCCTCAATGAAGCAACCTGCATGATTAAATCTCACTTGTAGACCTTTTTCTACCATTTGACCAACCGACATCAAATTCTTAGTGATCGTTGGCACATAAAGTACATCCTTCAAGCAATTTTTCTTGCTCTTATCCTGCATAACAACATCTCCAACCTGCATAATCTTATGTGTTGTATCATCTCCTGTTTCAACATGACCTTTACATGACGGATTATGCATATTAGAAAACCATGAAGCATCATGAGACATGTGATTAGAACAACCACTATCTACATACCATACATCACTATTGGAATTCATCTTAGTTTCTACATTCATCATAAGAAGAGAATCATAATCATCACTTTTACCTTCAACTGCATAATTTCCTTGTTGTTTACCTCTTCTTGAATAGCCTCCTCTTTGATTACCACCTTGATTATTTTCATTTTGATAACAATCTTTGGCATAGTGTCCATACCTTCCACATATATAGCAATTGTTCTTATTATCTTCACTCCTTTGTCTTTGGTTGTAGTTGTAGTAGCCTCTCGTACCTCTAGCGCTTGATTTTCCTCTTCCTCTTGTGTTGAAGAAGCCACTTGAAGTCCTTTGATCATCGATCCTTCTTCCTCGACCTCTATTTGAACCTCTTCCACCTCTGTTTCCACCTCTTGATGATCCTACATAAAGAGCTTGTCCTTGAGATCCTTTTTGATTTGAAGTAGAACCATTTAGATTCATCTCCTCCGTGACCATGAGGGCAATAAGTTGATCAAAATCTGGTAATTCTCCTCTGACATAAACTGAAGTAATGAAGGGTTTCCATCTCTCATCATCTTTGAGTCCGTTGAGAGTATGTGCAACCAAGTCGTCGTCCTCCACATGAGCTTGAATTGATCCTAGTTGATCTGCAATCTCTTTAACTTTCAATATGTAATCATTGACCGATGTCCTTGTATCTTTCTTTATGTTATTCAACTCATTTTTGAGTTGAATCTTCCTTGCTCTTGTACCTGTAGCATACAACCTTTCCAATGCAAGCCAAACATCTCTACTTGTGTCTAGATCTTGTATGTGTCCTACCATTGAATCTTGAATATTTTGTGATAAAATGAATATAACCCTTTTGTCTCTCTCATTCCAAAGTCTAAACTCCCTCAATTGTTGCTGATTTGGGTCCTCTGGTAATGTGGGTTTGATATCTGTGCCGTCAATCAAACCATACAAGCCTCTACCTTGCAAGTATGCTGTGATTCTAAACTTCCATGCCTGATAATTGGTCTTATCAAGCTTCTCTATTTGTGCATGTTGGTCTCCCATAATACAAATGCTAAGCTTCCTCCTTTAAGCCTCCTTTCCAATGTGTGTGATGAGAAGAAATATAATATTTACCTTGTAAATGAGGTATGTGCACCTTTCTTTGCTTGGATGTTGCTTCAGATGCCTCCTTGCAATCTTCTTCTACCTTTGTGTAGTGTTGATGATGAACTGCTTCTTTGATAGCTTCAAATTCTTTGTCAAGGTATGATAACCTTCTCCAAGCCTCCAAGTACTTGCTCTGATACCAATGTTGGAGTTTATTGACCTCCAAAGTATAGCAGGAAGTAGGTGGAACCCCCTAGGAACAAGTTGACCTTCTCACAAACTTCATCATAGAAAACCAGTCATGCTTGCAGAGCTTACTACTCTCTACTCACTCAAAATTTTTTAAAACTGTTTTAACCACATATACTAGAGACCAAGAGCTTTCCAATGAGCCAAAGAACACTCAATTTGGATAAATACTCAATGAGCTATGACCTCTGCAAGTTGGATGTTTAATGGAGACCTTCAGCAGGGATAAAAAACAGAGAACACACACTACTTGCAGAGAGTGTTGCTCTCAGCTCACAAATCCAATGATTATGAAAATTGGTACTATGAAAGTAGACAAGAAGAGCTTTCAAATGAGCTATCAAACATGTAATTTGGATATATAATGAGGGAGATACAAGCTCTGCAAGCTCTGCATACAAAAACTAGAGTAGCATAGAGATACTCTCTTGGACATCCCACAAGATCACGACTTTTCTCCTCTTTTTATAGCATGGGAAACTAATCTAAAACCTTCCTAATACATCTAAATTCGTGGTAGACACTTGGATGGAGGTATTACATGACTCAAGTGCTCAAATAAGCAAAGTATTGATGGACTTTGAGAACTAGCCACATCGACCTTCCACTAGGACACCACTGAAGCTCCCTTGTGACTCACTAATTTGACTCACCATGTTCTAGAACTCACGTGGTATTTTTGCTAAATTTTATGAATAATATGAGCCTTCTTGAAGTATTTGAAGACTTCCCAAAGGTATTTACATAATTTGAAACTTGTACCCTACATAAAACAAACGTTCGCAACAGCGGCGGCATATATTTGTATTCTCCTCTTCCGCACTATAGCGGATTTTTGTATCACCGACCCGCATTGTAGCGGGCATCACTGTATTACCGAGATTTTATTGGACGACTTCAGTTGCATTTACATTGTATCATTGAGCTTTGTCTGCACACCGATCCTGTGACTTTTGTGTATTTAGCATGGTATTTGGAGTTTTTCACTCGCGACACCTACGATCTTACGCATGCGCACGCTCGTCTCATCTCTTTCGAGGGGTAGGGCCCTACGATGATTGCCACAGCAGAGAGGGCGAGGCGCCCATCGTGCAAATGCCGCCCGTCGGACGTGGAAACGGCGCACACCAGGGGCCTGATCCAACCCCACATCGGCTCTTCCCATTCACCCGCTTCTGTCTCCAACAGCGTCACATAAGCGACGACACCTGCTTTTTTTTCATTGGGGGGGTTGCTGCACCCCCTATCTCTAATATTGAGATCATCTCTATTTGAATGGAAGCATCCTTAAGATTCACCTCCATGGAAGCGCCAAGATCTCAAATGTAAAGCACATGCCTACCAGACCATGGAACTCTAATGCCCTCATATAAATAGCATGTAGATGAAAATGCATCCTCAAAACTTTGTGAATGCCTCATCTTTGTAATGATGAGTCTTTATAAACCTACAAAAAAATGAGAAAAATAGTTCACGAAGCGGTCCACAACTAAAGCAATGGAGCATAAGCCTTCATGAGTGGCCTTAAGCCTATCACGAACTAAAGGAAGCATGAACAATGAAGTAAGGGAAGCATGAAATAATTGCATGAGTTTACACATAGATGTTCATTTGAGAAAACCTTGCTTTATGATATGCATGGAAAATTTTAACAGGCTTCAAGTAAGAGAAGTAAGGAGGCATAAAGGTCGTGAGGAGACAAAAAATGAACATTGTGAATGTGCATAAATTGTGAATGTGCATAGCTTACATGTTTCTTGTGAAGCTAAAAATGTGCATGAGAATAGGAGAATGGAGGAGAGAATAAAAGAAACAATTGCCAAAGAAACGTCAAGAGGTTGCAAACTCTTCCAAATCCAAATGAGAGAGCTCCAAGCTTGTCTTCTCTCACAACATGTAGCTCTTGATCACCGAAAACCATAAGGATGATTATTGATAAAATTCTTGAAGAGTTTAAAAACTAAAAAGCAAAGGAGGGGAGATCTAAAACAAGAAGCATGGATGGAGAGGTGAAAGAGAAAGGGATGTAATCTCAAACCTCATCCTCCAATGTTTTCAAGATTGGTCTTACATCACCATCCCCAACAAGCCCTTGTCCCATAGCTTGTTATCACTATGGACAAACATTTGGTATCCCAAGTCTTGAGATGGTGATCCACACTTTGAAGTAGACGTTTGAGATCTTCAAGCCATGATGAAGCACCTAAAACTTCATTGAACGACATTGGATACAATCCCCATGAGGGGCAATCACAAAATTAAAGCAAACAGTGTCGTCAAGTTGGAACTTTCCATGAAAAAAATCATCAAAACCTATAATGAGAAAAATGGCATGGAATCAACCAACTTCAATAAGCCCAAAACCTTCATAAACATTTTTGCTTCTCTAATCCATGAGCCATTGGTCTCTTCGCTTCAAGATGCATGCTCAAGCTTCCCGTGGTTGCAACTTGAGAGAAGCATTATGTCCATCCACTTCTAGAGATCTAGAAAATCATTAATTCCAACCATGCATGATTGCTAAAAGGGAACGTAAGAATGGCAAGGCGATATTAGATGAACATTTCTTTCATTATGAGAATCCCCAATACAAAAATCTTCATGTAACATTTCACTTCTAGCTTTTCACACATGATATGGAAGCTTAAAAGTGGAGTGAAAAGAGAAAAATAGTGAGCATAATATTTACAAGATGTAATTTGAGACTACATAAATGAATATGTGAAAAAATCTTAACTTCAAACAAGATAGAACAAGAAACATACCTTTTTCAAATGGGAGCACATGAGCTTTTTGGTGGGACTACATAGAGCATAGGCATGGATGGCTATGGGTGGAGGACCTTGGAAGATGTAGGGGCCTTGATGGTGGCTCCAAAAATTCCACTATGTATGAGTTTCCCCATGGAAATTATCCCTTAATTCTGTTCTCATATAATCACATAAAACTCACCTCTTAGAAATTATTTACTTGTTTTAGAATCCCATGCTATAAAAAGAGGAGAAAAGTCGTGATCTTGTGGGATGTCCAAGAGAGTATCTCTATGCTACTCTAGTTTTTGTATGCAGAGCTTGCAGAGCTTGTATCTCCCTCATTATATATCCAAATTACATGTTTGATAGCTCATTTGAAATCTCTTCTTGTCTACTTTCATAGTACCAATTTTCATAATCATTGGATTTGTGAGCTGAGAGCAACACTCTCTGCAAGTAGTGTGTGTTCTCTGTTTTTTATCCCTGCTGAAGGTCTCCATTAAACATCCAACTTGCAGAGGTCATAGCTCATTGAGTATTTATCCAAATTGAGTGTTCTTTGGCTCATTGGAAAGCTCGTGGTCTCTAGTATATGTGGTTAAAACAGTTTTAAAAACTTTTGAGTGAGTAGAGAGTAGTAAGCTCTGCAAGCATGACTGGTTTTCTATGATGAAGTTTGTGAGAAGGTCAACTTGTTCCTAGGGGGTTCCACCTACTTCCTGCTATACTTTGGAGGTCAATAAACTCCAACAGCCGCTACAGTGCGAATCGGCCAAATATAACGTAGACCTCTTGCTACAGTGCGAGAAGTCGCCCTCGAGTATCGGCTTCGGTCTTTGTGGTCCAAGCTTTACTTCAAGTCTTCTCTTTACTTCATAAAACCACAGTAGCCTCCAATCACGTAGTAACCTCAAACCCTAGAAAGAAGATCCACAGAAATGTCCACGAGGGGGAACAAATGAGGTTAGGGCACCTATTTATAGGCCTCCCCCTATCTAGGACTTCTCTAGAATCTTCTAACCTCCTTATCTAAATTTCTATTTCCATAATCATCTAGCATGATCATTTTCTATTTTGGGAAAATCATACCCCTTATTTCTATTTTTGATTTTTCTCCTTTTTATTTTTCCTAGACTAAGGTTTTAGTTTCACACTATATATACAAGATTAATTAATCTTAGGGTTTGGACTTAGGTTAAAACCCAATTTTAAGGATCCAATTTAGGATTTTTGGTCAGAAAAATTAGGATTTTGATCACAATTAAGTTAAGCACGTCAATTCAAGGGTTTATTTATAGTTTGGATCTAAAGTCCAAGAGTTTCTAAGGGTTGAGGCTCTGTTTTCATGGGATAAAATCAAGTTTTTTATCAGTTTCAAGGGTCAATCTTAAGGATTTATGGGTCAAAAGTTAGTTGTTTATACACAACAGTTCTAATGTACATATTTAATGTGGGTTTGCATCTCACAATCAATCAAAATCGGCCAAAACATGTATAGTTTATACTAGTCTCTTGGTCAAAACATCACATAAAACCCAGAATCAATGAACTTTTGAAAAAAAATCATGCACACTTCCCTGAGGGATTTCATCCCGACATTCATCCCCACTAAACCTGCACATCGTCTCGATGGGCCAATGTGCAAAATCAAATAGAAGCGTATCAGGGTTCTTTTAAAACACTTTTTACTTTTTATGTTTTTCTTTTCAAAAATCAAAACGTGATCTCATCTACTCCATGCAACTTTATAAAGATTAGTACAAATTTTAGAAAATTAAGTAGATGCAAGCTTCACAAACATCATACTATGTTCCTGCTTCTGTAATCGGACAAGTAACCATATGAATAAACCGTTGGCTTTCTAGATCTTCTGTTTGTTCGACTGATTCAGATCCAGCAACTCATCCTAAGTACTAGCATATACTAAGTTTCTACTAACTCAGTTTGTAGAATATACCTCGATTCCCACTATTTATCTCAACTGTCCAACTCTCCATTAGATCTCTTTCTTTTTCTTTTTCTTTTTCTTTTTTTCTTTTCCTTTTCTTTTATTTTTCACTTCATCTCAGCTCAGCATTTATTCTTTTTATCTTTCTTTCACAAATCGGCTTATGTCAAAATCAGGTGCAACTCATGGACTTGTTCGCCCGGCCAAGTTTACCCCACCTATCTATCGACCTCACATAGCACACGACATATACAACATCAGCCCTACATGAAATCGACGTCAGCTCGTGGCTCTGACCACCCGTCCAGAGTGTCTCCACCTGCCTACCAACCCATCCAAACGCATAACAACAGATAGTTCAGGCCTATGATGAAACTAGCTACAGCTCATGGCCTTGATCCCCTGACCAAGGTGGTTCCACCCGCCTACTAGCCCATCGCAGCGCACTAATAACATGCACACACATATATAGCTAGCTTGAGTATAAAGACTTTTCATGAATCATGATCCATATGGAGGTAAGATCTCGCAAGAAACAAATATAGGACCCAAAGAATCCCACTCACTAAGTGTTCAAATCAATCAACATATACACATACTCAGTGTAACCATGCCATCACATTCCCTAGCTTTCACTCCCAAAAGTAGTCTGCTAGCTGATCCCATTCATATAATTTCTAGCCATTCATGCTTCATGCAAACCCATAATAGATATTTGCTATCTTCATTCTACATGAGTTTCTTAAATTCATACATATCTTTATCACACACAATAATGCAATGCATAAGCTATATCAGAAAGAAAATAGAATCCGAATAAAAAACATTTCATCTGATCATTTTAGCTCCATCTTCATCATTGATTGATCCAACTTTTCTTCATCTTCATGATCTATCATTCTTTATCAACATCAACCTCAGTATCATCAATATCCTCCAGCATCATAATCATCATAATCATCATCATTAATCATCATCAATCATCAACCATCATTATCAATCATAAATCATCAATGATAATCATCGTCCATCTTTCATCATCGTCAATCATCATCATCAATCATCATCATCATAAACATTCATCATCATCATTCAATCATCATCATTCTCAATAGCTCTTGATCATTCACATATATTTTCATTATAATGATTCGTCTTCAATCATGATTCAATATTTGCAAATAAATCTTGAAAGGTTAGATTTTTACTTCTCTTATTCTTTTTCAAACTCTTAGAAGTTTTTAACGTAGTCTCTACACTCCCCTCAATTTTCTTGATAATATCATCAAGCAATTGTTTTTCTGCTTTGTTAACTCGTTTATCAGATTTTATATCTTTTTGAGTTTCTTCTTTACTCTTTTCTAGTTCAATTTGTTTATCAAAGTTTACTTGCGATTGCAATTTCATAACTTTCTCTTGATCAAATAGATTCTCATTAGTTAAAATTTTTGGATCAAATGAAACATATACATCATGCTCTCTCTTTGATTTCTCTTGATTTTCTCTATCAAATTCTCTTTTATGATCTATTTCCAGTTGTTCTCTTAATATCTGCTCAATTTTTTATTTCTCAACCTTTATTTGTCTACTTTTGGTTTCTTCAATTGGTTTCTCTTGACTATGAATAAATAGCATACTCATTTGTTCTTCAGATCTATTATCTTTATGAGTCTTTGGCTTCCATATCTTTTGGATTGACTTTGATCTAGTTTTGGTCTCTTCAAAATATTCCTTCATCCCACCTCTTCCTACATTCAGATGTAAAGGTATCTCCTCTTGATATTTACAAATCTTATCTTCATATTCACTTACTAGTTTATGTTTGCACACACTTTCATATGCTATGCAATCCCAAAACATATATCCATACTGATCCCACCAAAAGCAACGTACAGGTCTCTTCTGAGCCCAACTTGATTTCCTAGGTATAATTCTAGGCATGGTTCTTCTAAGACCTAATGACTCTTTTTGTGCAGATATTCCTTGGACCTTTACCATATGTTCATGGTCACATTTCAATGTTTGTAGGTCTTTAACTTGGTTAGACAACAGGTCAACCTTATGTTTCAATTCAGAAATCCTAGAATCCATTTCATTTTTTACATCTTTAATACTTATGCCCATTAGCTGGATAGTGTCAGATATTGCATTTATTGTTTGCATTAGGGTCATCACAATACTAAATTTTGATTTTATAGATTCACTCGCATTAATTTCCATTTTGCTAAATCGCTCTTGGTATTTCCTAAATTGTTCCTCAATCATTTTATTCATTTTAGTTTCTTGTGCGTAGACGTATGGACTAAACTAGTGCAGATCGTGAATACACAAGCTGAGGCAACAAAACAATCTTTCTGTTAAGGTGTGTATGTGGAGCAATGCAAAAAATCAAATAACCTGAAATGCTGGTACCTGGAAATCTCTATCTAACGCCGAGGTTTCTGTATTCTCTTCTCAAGGAGTGGGTGATGTGTTGAGGATCATCGGGTAACCGCCTCGCTTCACATCAGGTTCAGGTGTCAGAGAAGAAGTGTGTGAATGGGAAGAGTCAGCGCAGGGTAGGATCAGGCCGCTAGTGTGCGCCATTCCCACGTCGAGCGAGCGGCATCTGCATGCTAGGCGTCTCACCCTCTCTCTAGTGTGGTGATCGTCGTAGGGCCCTACCCCTTGAAAGAGATGAGATGAGCGTGCACATGCATAAGACCGTAGGTATCGCGAGCGAGAAAATCTAAGTATCACGCTAAATACACGGAAGTCATGCGATCGAAGTCTTCCAATACAATGATACAATGTAAACACGACCGAAGTCTTCCAATAAAATCTCGGTAATACAGTGATGCTCGCTACAGTGCGGGTCAGTAATACAAAAATCCGCTACAATGCGGAACAAGAGAATACAAATATATGCCAATGTCGTCGAGATTTTCTCTCCTCTCTCACTTGTGAAGGCCTACAAAAAACATATTTGGTGAAGGTAGCCGGAATTCCCCGAGAAGTCCAGGATGCATCAAGGATGTCAAAGGAAGCTCACATACAAAGTTTAACAGAAATCAAGAAAGTCCAAGGTAGCGGTCAAAGCTGGTCAAAGCTGGTCAAAGTTAGGAAATTAGGGCAAAAATTTCATTGTCACCAAATTAGATGAAAATTCATATACTTGTAAAGATTGTCAAAGGTAGTCTATAGCCCAAATTTCAGCAGAAAATGGATTTTGTAGCACATTGATATGCTATGTTCATTTTGTAAAAATGTACTTTTCCTAGTTTGACCCTACAAATTCTTGTATAGAAATTTATGGTAGCCATATGGTTTGGCATGTATAAAGATCATATATGGCTACATATTTGTACAAATTTTCAAGGCTATCAGAGCTTCCTAGACACCTTAATACCACCTTGTAAGCTTCCAAATGTAGTCAAACTTGTACAAGGGAGATTCAGATGGGAGTCTTTTTTGCATATTCCTGAAGGAGATCTTTGGAAACATAGTCCTACAATGTTTCATCTTCATCAAAGCCTATTTGGAGGGTCAAAGAGTACAAAGTCCAGTTTTCAGGATCACCGCAGTTTTCTAGTTTAAGCAAATTGAAGGGTTGAAGGGCCACCACATGGCGAAAGTTGATTGAGCCATGTTGTACGATCAAAATGAGCTCATATTCAAGGGTGGAGATGCACTTATGCTTAAAGCAAGGAGGATCCACGAGTTTTTCCATAAAAGAAGATTTTTTTTACAATCAAAGATCAATAATGCAGCTTTTCTCCAAAAATGGTGGCTTATCTTATCCAAACTAATGTCAGCACTGATCTGACGATCCAGATCATCCCCAGATCCAATGGTGGAGAATGAAGGTGCCTAAATTTCACTCCTTTACACTAGATTTGATAGAAAGAACAATTCCAAGCCATTGATTTGATTAATCAAATGGTTGTAATCGAAAGTAGTGATCCTAGAGTTGAGAGTTGATTTCTCTAGATCCAAGGGCCCAAATTCATTCAAAAAACTATATAAACCCCCCTCCAAAATCCTAGAGCATCATTGTTAGGCATCCATAGGGCTCATGCTAGCTTACGGTTTTCTTGAGACGATCACCCTCGATTGAGGAGTGAGGATCCAAGGTGGGCTAGTATGAGTATAGTACCTAGTTTCAAATCTAAGTTAGAACTCCAATTTAGGATAGGCTCTTGAAATCAGCATCTCTATCTTAACTCACCCTTGGTGGAGCGTGTAAGTGACTTAGAGCTGGTTTTAATGAGTCTTAGACTTCTTTAGTTAGACGTTACGAGCTTAGATATACATAGGGTCACTGAAGTGGAACTCACCTTCTTACGTGTGACATTCGGTTGAACTATCATGGTTTGAGGGTCGGAACCACCTTTGATCAGTAGACTGCCTAGCTTGACGTACCACGACGCTCTTCTACATGTATCTTAATTCAAATCCTTTTAATTCATGTCACTTGTCACTTGTCTCCTCTCTCAATCTCTTAAGTATTTTTACATGTCTTCCATTTCTTCTATGTGTGAGAAGGCTCCGCAGTATTGCGTTGAACTAGTGAGGATGTTTCTTTGATCATAATTCACTTGCATGCATATAATCCATACATACCCATACATATTGATTAGTTTCTGAAAGTGTATGAGAAGCTCCAATATTGGACCATTCTTCCTTTCAAAACTGATTTATGTGTAAGGATTCCATCTATTCACGTCATGCATACATATCATCCAAAGAAGACTATGCATATGGATTAGAATTAGGAAGTGTTTAAGAATCTCATTCAATGGACCATTCTTCCTTCCAAATTTGATTCGTGTGTATGGTTCTCTTTCATTCTTATCATTCTAACTTGCACTCCTACATTCCCATTCCCATAATCATTTCAACATCTCTCTCTTCTCCATACTCAACATTAATTTCACTTTCATGTCCTTAAACCATCCAACATTCATTAGCTTCATACACCCTGTGTGTGCCACGACCGGACCCGATCCACCCGGATTGCGATCACCTCCACATTTGAACCTGACGTGAAACGCTTCGTGGCATTTGCTTCTGATCTTGTTGGAAGGTTGTGATCCATATCCTTTGTATCATATTTATCATCCTCATCATTTCATCATCATCAATCTTGAGTGTTGCACTGGATTTCTCACAGTATCGTGCACATCTTCGTCGTGAAGTAAACGCATTTGTGAGAGAGCTAGAGCATCGTGCATCACTTGCTTATTCACATAAGATGGAGGAAGGATTCAAATCTCTTATTCTTGAGAAACAGGGTCAAAGAATAGTCTCTTCTATGTTGAGAGAGAAGGGAAAATTCAATGGCATCAACATCACAAGCTACTTAGATTTGTTTGAAGAGCAAGCTATGATTTTTGGTCTTTCCGAAGATCTTTTGATATCATTCTTTGAACGAATTGTTGATAGCTCTATCATAAACCGTGTCACTCAATATGATAGTCTTCCTTGGAGTGATTTTAGAAAGGAGATGCTCAAAGAATTCTATCTTGAAGATTATAGCCAACATAATCGGGATGGATTCTTACGATGGGTCAATTCACCAAAGCCTAGTAGCTCTATTACTCATTTACAAAATGAGTATATTAGACGCTATGAACAACTTCCTGATGAGGATAAGATAACTTTGGAACCTGATCTTGTGATCAATTTTCTTAAGCTTCTTCATCCTGAAACTCGTAGGGAAGTTGAACGGCGATTAGAAGAACCAGATAAGCGCTATGGTCTTACTGAAAATTGGCAAAAAGTCCGTAAAGTAGTAGAGACTGTAGCCCATAGACATCAAAGACAATCCATACTTTATGAGCAAACTAGTCTTCCTCAAGCTAGCCTTCCACAAACTAAGGAGCAAGTTAGAGAACAATCCCATGCTATGCTTTTTGACTCTACTCCTATTTCTCAAATGATGGAGCCTACTCAAGGTTTTAAAGTAGAGCCAAATAAAAGTGTAGTTGAACAATCTCAAGTGGAAATTCTCACTAAGCAAATGGAAAGTCTTATTGCTACACAATCCAATTTGGCCAAGACAATAGATGCTTTACAATCTAATTACACCAAAACTTTCCAAAATCAAATGAGCCCAATGTCTTTTCAAGAGCCTAATCAACATGTTATAGCTACCAATCAAAATCCACAAGTAGCTCCTACTCAAGCATATCAAGTTCCTCCAATGCATAATCCTTCAATGCAAAATCCTCATCCTCATGTGCAAAATCCTCAAATGTATCAAAACATGTATCCTCAAGCTTCACAAATAGCTTTTTCAAAATCCTCAAAATCAAAATTTTTAAAATCATCAACCATATAATATGGAAGCTCCTCTTGCACCTCAAGTACCACATGTTGCTCCCCAAGCTCCTCAAATACATCAATTGCCTTTTCAAAATCCTAATTATCCTGTTCAAGCAATACCTTATCAACAAAATCCTCAATTTCAAAATTTCCCACCACAAGTTAATCAAAATCCTCAAAATCAAAATGCTTTTGTGCGTGGCCCTCGTAGGTGTCCTTGGTGTGATTCATTAGAGCACATTGTGAACTATTGAAGGCTGCTAAGGAGCAACGACTAGTAATAGACATAGCCAAGAAAATCTGTGACTATTGATCTAGGCTACCTTTGCAAGGAAATTATGGTAAGGGAGGAATGAAAAAACACTATGAAAATATAACTATAACGGATGTAGGAACTAGAGGAGTGAAACTAGAAGCTCTTGATGAACAACAAGTAGAATCAAGTAAACCCACAAAGGAAGTTGACTTTTCCATAGAGGCTTTAGTAAGAGCACGAGATGAGATTAGGAGAATAACGGCTTGGGAGTCACCGATAGAAGATCAATCTCTTATTTCTCACATATCCAATGTAGAAGAAAAACGAAAAAGAGATGAAGTTGAGCCTAGTGAAAGAAGAGTGACTCGAAAACAAACCTCAGAGGGAATAGAAACAATCATAGAGCAAGGAGAAACATCACAATCCAAAGATAAAAAACAAGAATCGGAACCCAATGAACAAAAACAAGAGGAGAAACAAAAAGGGAAGAAGACAAAGCAAAGAAAAACAGAACCAAAGCCTTTAGATAAACAAGAACAATCAAAACAAACAGAAGACCAAACACGAGAACATGAAGAAAAACAAGATTTTGAGCAAAAACAAAAGAAACCAAAGAGAAAACCTAAAGCCATCTTGATTTCAAAAATTGAGAGAAAAATAGATCCTATGGAGATTTTAGATGACATTTTGCTTAAGAGTCAAGTGACTATGTCTTTAGAACAAGTTTTCTCTATTGCAAAGCCTGTTTTTAAAGATAACTTTATCGGCCTAATTAAAAGGAAGAGGTTTCCACTTAATCTAGATACTGAGATGCAAGATTCTCTAGATCAAGATCAAGCTATGAATGAAGCCTTAAACTTTGATGAATCTGATGAAGAGGACTTTGATGATGATGAAGTAAATGTTAATAAAAATTTCTTAGGACCTATTCAACCTGACCATGAAAATCATGAAAACAATCCTGAAAGTCACTTTAAAAGAACATTTTGGTCTAGAGGTACATCAGAGATGCATGTTAAAATAGGAAATGATAAGAACACTATCACTGTAAATGCATTAGTAGATTCCGGCTCTGAAATCAATGTGATTTCAAGAGAAGTCTATGATAAGTTTCGATGGCCCATAGATAAAGATTGTGGATGGCGTATGAGAACTGCAGATAATGGTGTAGGTACCCTGTATGGAGCTTGTGCTAGTGTGTCCATATCCATAGGAGGAATCACATAAGAGTTTCACTTTTTTATTCAAGATAATTGCTCCTATGAAGTTCTCTTAGGTCAACCCTTTATTTGTGAGAGTCGTATGGAAACTAAAGCCATGGATGATGGGTCTACCTATGCTAGATTTAAGTCTAAGGATGGAATGCAATCACTTCAAGTCATGACGGTAGGAGTGAATCATCCTAGGAATCAATTGTCAATTAGAAAGAAACCTATTGTTTTCTATTAAAATGATGTTTACATTTCATGTATGTTTTACAAGAATAATAAGACTCTACAATAGAAGCTGATCATAGGTTTCCTCAGGCTCATGCATAATGAGATCCTCTGGAACATTAGAACACATCTCCTGCCTCTCTTGCTCCAAGATTGGCTCTTCAAGGTCAGCCATGTCTCCCGGTTCATCTGCAAGTGGGGGAACAGGCTCCCTTGAAGCCGGTTGGAATCTCTCCGTGTGTGCAATGTGCTTCCTTCCAACCTCTTGGTCTTCATCTGGGCATTCATTCAACCCATTGATTCTCATTCTAATGAAGCTCACTTGAGCATCATCCTTCTCCACAACTATGCAGTGCCTGAACATCTTTAAGGAGCAAGCCAGAGTCATTCCTGAAACAGAAGAAAACCACTTACAGGCCAATCAACATCATAGCTAATGAGAAACGTTACAATTGAAATTACCTGTGCCCGAGAAAAGGTCTAGGACCCAGTCATCATCATTGGAGAATAGTTGAATCAATCTCATTATGAGCTTTTGTGGCTTCTGATAGGGGTTAACCAATGTCCTGTCCCTAGCTACATGACGAAGTTTCTTGGTAACGGCTAGGAACATGAGCACATTGGAGATCCCATTCTCATTGCAATGCTCCCTGACTCTCCTTTTTCTTACTTCATCATAATAGCCAACTGTAATGCATTCAGTGGAGCTCACAAACCTATGCAAAGGAGTATGATTGACATTTGACTTCACCCTGCCAACGAGAACTATAAGTGAGAGAGAGCATCATTACAACCACGGAGATAGAAAGAAGATTACTTACCATGTGCGGCACTCCACAACATGACATCTTAACTTCAGAGTAGTTGAAACACAGAAAGACTGGTCTCTGCTGTGGAAAATTACTATCCTCCAAAGAGGACACATAGTCAACTCTGCAAAATCAGTGACCATCTTCCGAATCTGAGGGTGTTTGAAGGGCTCGTCGTTATTAACTGATCCCAACATTCTAAATCCATAGGGTATGTCTACTATAAGAAGGGAGAAATGCTTTCTAGGCACAACAATACAAATATTATTTACATCACTACAGAATACATTGTAATATACAGGCCTAAGGGGGTCTAGGGGATTGGAGAAACATTTGAGATCAGGTTCATCATCAAAATCAATCTCCTTGGCTTTGAGTCTGGATTTCTCATGCCTTGCTCTTTGAATGTGAGCCAGGAATGAAGGGGGGCAATCATCTACTACCTCTGCAGACTTACTTCTCTTTGGTTTTTGGAGAAACAAGTGGAAGGACAATTAAATGAGCTCTTTGATATACCAAAGGAAACATGAGGAGTCGATGTTTGGCATCGATTTCGTGTCTGGGTCGATGCCAGACATCGATTTTGTGTTTGGGTCGATGCCAAGCATTGACTTTCTACTAAAATTGAATGCTTGGCATCGATATCTTGCTTAATTTGATGCATGGCATTGACTTATGCCACCAGGTCGATGCCAAGCATCGACTTATGCCACCAGGTCGATACTAGGCATCGACATTAAGTAGTAAGTCGATGCTAGGCATCGAGTTGCTACTAAAAGTCGATTCCTGGCATCAAATTGGTTAAATGAATCCAGGCATCGAGTCTAATAGCAAACTAGGCATCCTCTTCGAAAAAAGAATCTACCCAATCACGAAACATGATAAAATATTCTGACAAAGCTTTGTATGATGAGGTGGTTGGATAGTCTGCTTGGACCTCTGTCCAAGAAAAGCAACCTAGCCTCTTGATCATCACCTCCTGAATCTTCATGTATACTTTATGACTACAATCACAAAAATGAAAAGGAGACTAGGTTAGACCAGAAACATGGGAGGAGGGAAAAAGGATATGAGAATAACATACATACTTATTTAGCTCAGTCACCATCTCCTCCAGGCTTAACTCCTTGGAGATTACCCTTGACAAATTTGATATAATCAATGTATCATCTTTGAATCCTTGAAGGGCTCTCCATGGTGTCAGCTTCATGTCCTCAGGAGCCTCTTCAATTGAAAGGTCAACTTTCCTTCCCTTTCCCTTCAGATCAACCTATGGGTCTTGCCTCGACTTCTGTTGCTTTTGGCCCTTGACCTCCTTGTTCTCCCACATTGAGAAAATCTTATCCTGCAAATCCCATATCTCACCTGTTCTGAATGCAAGTTGAAACCATGGATCATATTTTCTCAAAGCATCAGACTTTCTATTTTCATCCAGTGCAATGCCAACCTGAATAAGGCATTGCTTTCATAGATTGGGATGTATTCTTCCAGCCTCCTTCATGAGACAATCTTCGTATTCATGGTGGAAGAACCACATTCTCTCTATGGAGGACATTTTTTGCTTGTAGTCATTGTCATTGTTGTTATCCCAAGCAAGAAGCTTGGCTTCCTCAATTGTAAGACCAACATATATTTTGCACTCTACATACCTAAAGAAGAATGTGGTGGGGTGCTCCTTCACTAGCTGTCTACGGGCCTCTACAGAGTGTGAACCACCAATCACATAATATGTATAATCCTCAAACAGGCCCTCATTGAACTCCTCCACAGAGCTGCATTCATTCGGATCCACCATGACAAGGAAAGGCACAACAGGAGCATGATGATTTATCTTCATTTTCTTCTTAAGATTCTGCATGTGCAAATTGTGTGGCTCCCTTATCTCAAGGGGCTTCCTCCCTCTGACTAGATCCATTGGTGGCCTATGGATGATATTGATTGGCAGGTGCAACAATTGCCCCTTCTTCACAACTTTTCTTCGAGCTATGTACTCCCTCATCCTGTTCTGCTCAATACCAAGAATACCTGAAGCAAGCTCCCCAACAGGTGCAACAATAATATCCTCAAAGCTAGAGCTTGACTTATAAGACTCCTCATCAGCAATTCTCTTCTTTTTCTTCAATAGCTTCTTCTGCACGCACTGCGTACCCTTTGCCTTTAAAGGGGTTGTCATCTTCTGTTGTGTTGGCATAATGTTGCCCTGTATCCATGGCATCAAGTCTTTAATAAGATTCAATGAGTCCCTGCATATCTCTGCAAGCCTCTCTGGAACACAGCACTCAAGGCACAAGAAATCCATCTTGCATATTACATTTCATAACCCCTTCGATGTCTCTACCAGGACAAGGAGGTTGTCAAAATCCTCATCTTCATAGTCGAGTTTGAACACAAGGTGCCTCTTAATGCAACGATTTAATTATACATGTTCATGAAATTTACACTTCAATGGCAAGAGTATGGTACGTACATGAGGAAGGATAATCTCATGTATAAATTTTTTGTTAGAATCTACTACTTGGTAAAAAATCAAGTCTAAGTTGGGTTGAATATGGGAGATTAATGGAATCTTTATAGTCTTAGCCTTTTCACTTCTGAATGTGCATAATGATCCAAACCTTACATTTGCTGTCATTCATCGGGTTTTGCAATCATGGAAGGGTCTTTTGCCACCAACTCTATATTTGCAACTTGATAATACTGCAAGAGATAATAAAAATTCTACAGTCTTTGGATATTTAAGCATGCTTGTTGATAAACAGGTATTTCAGAAGGTTAAGGTAAATTTCCTTCTAGTTGGGCACACTCATGATCACATTGATCAAATGTTCAGTACGTTCTCTAAGAAGTGGGCACGTAACAATGCTTTTACTCTTCCGATTTTATCTGAGCTGATTTCAGAAGCATATACTCCAAAACCAAAAGTTCAACACCTCACACAGATCTATAACTTTAAACACTTTTGCTCAATGGGCCTTGATAACAGTGCTAAGGTTTTTGCTCCATCGCACAATATTAGTTTCAACCATGTATTCTTGATGAGGAGGGTTGATGAAATAACCCTTTTATTTGCAAAGCAATATTCATCTTCTCCTGGGTTGGAGCCTAAAGAGGGATGCAGATTCTTATTGCAGGTGCCTAATTTGTCTGTGTATGGTGCAGAACAATCACCATATGAAGATAAAAATAATACAAAAAGATGTGGAAATGTGGTTGATCAAAGTAAAAGCTGGATGCATGCACTCATTGAAAAGAAGAGACATATTGAGCGTGCAAAAATATATGCTGGAGATCAAGATGTATCTTGGTGGGAGGACTTTTTCAATCATCAAGAAGAGATTATACAGTATACGATTGCAGGTCATTGGCCAGTTGATGTTCCATTCACATGGGATTTTTGTACACAAAGATCAGTGAATGTGGCCCAAGCATGTAATGCAGATGCACTTCAAAGTTTTATACATCCACCAGAAAGAAATATTTATGTAGGCCCAAGGATGACAAAACAGGCAGAAGCAAGATGGCAAGGAAATTTAATAGAGATAAATGTTGGAACACTTATTGCAGTACTTGCTGATGGTGATGAGGCTACCAGACCATTTTGGATTGCAAAGGTTTTAGAGATAACTAAAGATATTGATCAGAGAAGAATAGAGGCTTTGATGGTGCATTGGTATTACACTAAAAGTAGTAATGCATTCACAGGTAAATATAACTTAGAAATGGTGTTATACTAAACAAACAGGCTCAAAAAAGAAAAAGAATATTCGAGGCACATCCACTCTTAAAATGGATGATGTAGATATTCTTGTTTATGATTTTTCCTTGACAATAATAGGTAACTTGAAGAAAGCAACCATCAATATGATAAAGCAAAAGCTTCCAGATGTATGTGGTACAACAAATCATAGGCAAACAAGAAGATTTGTGCACGATACTTTAGAATTTTGTATGTACGTGGATGAAGATAGAGCTCTTGTGGATATAGAAGAAGAAGAAGAGAGCTCTCAACAGTATGAGACTGAATCAAGTGCATCAGATGATGAGGGTGTAGACATAGATCGACATAGTTGTGAGTTGCATTGAAACTCTCTAACATTTTTAGTGCTTATGTAAATGCCTCGACGATCATGTATTTATAGTGCTCCCTAAACTTAGGCTTTTCACATCTCACTAATCATGATGAATATACAAATTTACATATATCCTGCTATGAAACAATACATGAGGCATTATACAACACTTTATACCCTAATTTTGAATTAATATTTGCAAGGCAAACACATATAATAAACCTTTGTCAAAACTGATATTAAGTGGAAGGAAGCAAAACTTTATCTATTCAAGCTTCCAAGGTTCACTATCCTTCACTCATAGGCATGCTTGTCTAAGCAGCCTCACAATCACAACATCATTGAAGTAGAGCATAAAACAAAATCCCCGATCAACATATATCAAAAGTAGAATAGGGAAATTAAAGCCCCCCAAGACTTCTAGGTATGTAATTTCAACATCCAAGCCTCCTTAAAGTCCTCACACCCAATGGGTCCCCAAGGAAAGGATTCCAACATGAAAAATTGATTGAATTAAACATGGTACTGAGAGAGTCTTTCAAATTGCTTCAAACAATAGGTAGATTGGAGTAGAGTTTGATGCCTCAATGGCTAGTGATGAGTGACATCTCTACCGAGAGTATGATATTTCTATTCATTGAACATGTCCTCTAATCCTTGTTAAAAAAAAAAGAAGTAAAAAGGAGACTTGTAGGAGGAAATGGACTTCCACGAGCCATTCTTTAAGCATAGAATGACCTCCAAGGTTGAGCTTCATCAAGCTTTGATTATGCCACATATTGAGATTCTTGGATCTTGTTTATTTTATTGGCTTTAATGGAGTGTTGGGTTCTCAATTTGCACATGAGTAATACACGAGCTTTGATAGTTCCCCATTTGAGAAAAAGATCCCAAAGTGTTTGGAAAAATAAGGTTTCTCACCTATTGTACTATCATGAACCATCTAGGAAGATCAACAAGCATTAGCTTCTCTTTCCATGAGCAAGGGGCCAAGAAGAAGCCATGTGCAGATAGAGTGAGTTTCAAGATTGGGTATGCTACTGCAAATCATGAGGAGATTAAGCTAGATGTTGATTCCATGAATGGAAGTATTTTAAAAATCTAAAAAAAAATGAAATCATGAACACCAACTCAATCTTGCATATATAGATCCCATTGTGTACTTCAATGAATCCTTGATATCCAATACCATCTTCTACTTAGATGCGATCATATACACATCTTAGTGTGGCCAATCTAAAATTAGTAAATAATCTTACTTGATTAAATCTAATTTTTCAAAATGATGAGACCCTATTGAAACAATATCATTGTGATAGTTCAAAAGGAAAACAATAGTACTAAAAAATTTGGTTGGAATTTGACAAAGGAAGATCATTCCTCCATCCTCAATAAGAAGGGCCTAAAAACATCCTATGAGAGTTTAGAGAAGTTCTTATTCTACCAATGTTAATGGGCATATTATTAAAATTCATAATAATTCTAGCAAGAAATTATTAAAACATAATATTTCAAAGAATAAAAGAACTACTTGCATATTAAAGATGCTCACAATGTGATGGGTGTTTCAACCTCATGGTGGATGAAGAAATACATCTTGCATAATGGATAAATCACCTTGTTTCCTACTATGTATGAGGAAAAAAAATCATCCTTTCCAAGAGTTTTCAAGAATTTCATGGTTCTAAGAGTGATGGTGAACTCAGTCCATATCCCATTTCAAGAACATGTGTTTTAGAGGTCCAGATGGGCTCTCTACTCAGAGATGGAAAAGGTTGTATCACGTTTTAAAACATACTCTAGGAAAAATAAAGGGTCTCTCAACATAATCTACTATGTTTTATCAATTAAGTGTTTTCATGAGATTCCACTTGTGTAATTACACCTGATTCCCACCCTTCTCAAAAACTTTAAAGAAGAAAATATTCCTTGATTTTGAGCAAAAAGGGGATTTTGTACCATTGAGTATGAAAGTTTTCATATCTTTTTTTAGCATAAAAAAGTTTTGGATGAAGATTGGATATTTTTTGAGAGGTGACATAAGAAAGCGAGACAACCATCTAGTTCTTTGATGTATGGCATGTATCACATTTTCAGCTTCACTCACATAATTAGGAGAATTAAGCATACATTCTCAATGCGTCTCCTTATTTTCTACCCACTTTCTCTTAAATTAACTCACATATTTATTTTTGACAATCGATTATTGTTATGGTGCACATTTCATGTAGAATTAATGTTGTGATTCTATGGATATTCTAGGTACTATGTAGAGAATTCTATTTGTCTATATGACAAGGTAGATCTTGAATCAATGGCCATATGCATTGGTATAATTACAAGGCCATCCTGAATTTTTGAATATTTGAACACTAGACTCTATATGCATGCAATGATTTGCAATCTATAACTAGTTCAAAATTTTATTATTTCACAAAATGTGCAAGAATATTTTTTATTTACTCATTTGTTCAAGTAAATAATATTTTTTTCCCTTATACATTCTTAGAAGTAATAGTTTATGGAACCTTTACATTCCAAAGAGTATTATTTTAATCTATTTTGTGAATTTATGGAAGTTCTCATAATTATCTCAATGTAATATTGGCGTTATTCTCTTGGATGAGTGCTTAATTTTCATCTATCTTTTGGAAGCCTAAATTTCCCTAACAATGAATAAATTGGCATCATCATGGAGAGATTATTACATCGTGGAGTAATCTTATATGGTTAATCACTAGATATATTTTCTCATGGTCATGGAAAATATTTACTTTACTCGTGTTCAAAATATGTCCTAAAATTTTGAGTTCTTTGAGAGGGTAATACCCAAATCTTTCCATTTTCTCGCAACCCTTCTAATCGATAGTTCTTCCTCTTTTCTCTTATAATATGCATACAACCTTTCATAAGCCAACCAACATCAGCAATGTAACATGTCAAAATGAGAGTCCTCCCCTTTCCCTTTTTTTCTTAGCTTTCTCACTTTTTATTGTCTATGCTCATGTTTTAAGGAAATAATTTCATCTTAGTGACAACTAATTTCATTTACTATTTTTGAGCTCTTGTTATGAACTCTGATGTCTAGGATGTTTATGACCATTCAAATGAATAACTTATGTGACATTTTTTATAAAAAACATTCAATAATCCTCCCAAACCTATTGAATGGGAAATAAATAATGCTTCGATTAGTTATTACTAGGAAGATTACATGAATGAATACCATTGTTGAATAATTTGGTTATTGTACATATAAAAGCTAGAAGTAGAAATTTTACAAGATTTATATGTTTTGCTCATATTTGTCATTATTAGAAGGTGTACTAAATTTTGGGTTATTCTCCACGATGTTGTGAGGACATGGTTAAAGCCCATAGAGATAGGTGAAGCGGCTAATCTTATGCTTAGATATGTGGAGGAAGTAGACATTACAAGGGTAGATTAGTATCTTTTTGCAAGCATCTGACTTGGGTTTGAGGCTATTTCAAGTCTTGATCAAGTCAAGATTGAGACTTATTTCATTTTTCAATCCATTAAGCTGACCTTGACATCATTTCTCAAGCTTTTTGAAATTTGACGTTCTTCTATTGCTAAGCTTCCTAAAGATTCAAGAAACTCTCTTTTCTTGTTTCTTAGGAGGAGTCACAACAACCAAAGGGTTTCTTGCTTTCAACCATGCAAGGAATTCTTTTACAACAAAGGATGTAGAGCAATTAGTCAATGAAGGATCTACTTCCAATGGGAGTATGTGCTAAAACCTTGCATATGGAAGGCTTATCAAGACAAAGGAAGGACATAGCTTGAAAAGAGCTAAGTGTTTTGTAGTTTATGCTTGATTTCTATTATTCTTTGTCATATCTTTGATGTACCTTGCATAGAGTTAAAATTGAAGCATAGGTAAAAACCTGAATTTTTGACAATCTTGTATTTGAAAGTCAAATTGACACACACATATGATAGGATATCAAGCAAAATATGTACTTCTATTTGCATGCATGTAAAAGCCATTCTTTTTACTTCATGCATGGAAAGGAACGAGATGTTTGTGCATTCCTCTTTCCAAAAGAATGCTTTCATGCACAAGTTTGAGATGCACACTTCAAGGTTCTCTTCCATGAGGAAAAGATTCAAGATACAAAAAGCATGTGCATATTCATATTGATATATACGCAAATAGAAGAAAATAGTATATATGTTTGGTGCATAAAATAGGTGCATGCAAATGCATGCAAATCAAGCATAATGAAACCAAAGGAATGCTTGAAATAATTTGGGCATGTAAGAACATGACATCACATGCATGTAAGCATATACATTTGGTTGCAAGCACATCCATTTTCTTGAATGAAAGACTCCACTATTTTCCAAGTATAGAAGTGAATGTACTTTTTGAGTATTTAGCATACCATTTGGCAAGAAGCAAAGCTAATTAGTTGAAATTCATGCTAGCTACAACTTTCCAACTCAAGGAACTAGTAGATTCCTTCCCAAAGTGATACTTAGTCAAATAATTAATTAAAAGTTATATTAAGCATTAAAGATGTCTTGGATAGTAAAAATAAGCACAATAAACAAAACCAAGATAAGAAACTACATTCAAAGAGTTGATTCTTCTTGCCATATTAATGAACAAGGTTCACGTTTACTTGTGAACTAGAAAGTTCAATGATTAATCTAAGTATTGGAGATACTTAGAAATTCGTTTGATATATATATATATATATATATATATATATATATATATATATATATATATATATATATATATATATATATATATATATATATATATATATATATATATATATATATATATATATATATATATATATATATATATATATATATATATATATATATATATATATATATATATATATATATATATATATATATTTATTTATTTATATGCGTGTGTGTGTGTGTAAGTTTGAAATGAGATCTTACACTTTCTTGTGTGACGTCTCATGCATCCTAAGTAGGATGATAAATCATTGTAGTTCAAAGTTCCATGAGCACATTGAATTAAGAACTCTCACTTGATTCCATCTAATGGAATGATGGAAATCAAGAAAAAATACTTGAACGTAAATAAAAATAGAGCTGTGAAGTTCAATTAATGTGTGTTTAGTTCACCATTTCATCTATAGCAATGATAGATAGTTTCAAGAGATCATCAAAACTTTGAAAGAATCTTCTTTGAAGAGTTTTAGAATTGCTTCATGCAATAAGATTTACATGGAACATATATAGGTCTTTTTTAGGAGAGGAAATAATTCCTAGAGTAAAGGAACTTACATGAAATAGAAAAAATTTCTTATTTCACTAGTTAAGCCATTCATTCTATCATATTCAAGGATGCGCTTATCATTTGGGAATGTAAAAAGTTTCAAGTAATGAATCTTAATTGATCCATGTGCTTTTCCAAAAACAAGTGGAAGTTCATAAATATGTTAAGACAAGTAAATGAAGATGTCCTTATGAAAGATGACTAGTTAAAGACAAAAGCTAATATATGCTGATATCTTAGAACTCTTTTTAAGCATATCTTTTTGAAAAAGGATATACCCATCAAATAGGGAAAACCAATGTAATTGATGGGTTGTAAAGTTAAAAGTAAAAATCTACTGGGATATAGATGTTTAACAAAGTACTAAAGTTACCTAGAAAGAAATTTCATGGCATGCTATGATTATAGAAAGATGGGATACCTAAAGTTGCATTCCAATAAAAAAGTTAGATAGATCATGCCCAAGTTCCACTTATTCAAAGGAAATGTGAAATTCAAAAGGATTTGTAGTTTGAAGTATGTACTTTGCAACTATGGTTGCAATAGTTAAGTCTCTGGAAGGTGAAACATATGTTTACCTATCCTTAAACAAGTTTGTTAAGGGGAAAATCCAAAAGCATTATAATATGCTTATACTTGAGCAATAGAGAATTTCTTACAAAATCCCATAGGTAGCTACTTAAAACTTCACTCACAAAGGAATCTAAATGCAAGAAGTAAAAACTCTTGTCAGTAAAAATTGGTTGAGTAAGAACCAATAGCAATTGAATATAAAAAATTTCAAGTACCCTAGAACTGTATTGGTTTTCTCTTCAAGACCTTAGAAAAGAAGTATGTATGTTCCATAAGAAGGTTTTCAAATTTCCAAGACATATTATAAGAAAACACATAAGATCGTGGAATGTTCTTGTGAAGGAAACACTTGAAACCTATTGAAGTTCAAGTTAGAGGTAATTCCTTGACTTCAAATTATTTTAAAAGATTTGAGTAAAAATTTACTCTTTCGATATGTGTCTCAAGTTTAGGACAAGTATCACCCACACTTCAATGTGAGTATAAAGTAGGAAGGTATGGGACAACAAATGTTATAGTCATATTGATGTAGGAAAGATGGTATGGGACATGGATCATCAGATGATAGGTATACTTTTAGTTCTAGAATGAATCATGAAGTAAGATTGAATCCCCAAGGGGATTGAAACTTCAAAGATGAAGTTCAAGTTCAAGCTGATCAATATTATGATCCTAAAAGACACTTCAAGAAGAAATAACTTCTAGAATCCTCATTTAGAATTGTATGATAAAGAAGTACGTAAATTTTAGGATCTTCATGTAGAATTCAAGTATGATAAGCATGCTCTTACTTGAGTTGTGCACACTTCAAGCTAAAATGTTTGTGTCATAAATATTGCATAAATTTATGAATAAATCAGACTTTGAAATTAATAAATTTATGAATAAATGGAATAAGTGAGTTTGAAGCACCTTGTTGATAGTACAACTTTGTGAAATTAATCATTTCACTCAAAGCTATGCATAATATTGTGAAACAAAAACACTAACTTAGTGCCAATTGAAGCATTAGTGTTTTGAAGGAGAAATATCATCAATAAAGCTTGATGGCTCTTGATACTCATATTTGATACCAAACTAGTATTTAGAGTTTGATGTTTGAGTTTACTCCAAGAATCTTTTTGAGGATCCAATTTAATTCTTTTAAAAATAGATAAAATGCTTTAGAACCTTGTTTGGCACATATCTTTGAAAAAGGTAAAGTTTTGAGTCTCATAGAGTTTGACTCAGATCAATTTAAGGTGTCTTAAAAGTTTGAATTGGTTACAGATAATTTTGGTTCTTCCTCATGCTTTCCCAAAAAATTGGAAATGACTTATATAGAGTATCTCACTCATTTCAATATAGGTCAAGGTTAGATGGTTGGAATAGGTAACTAAATTAAATATGCAAGGTAGATGTTCTATGAAAAACCCATTCAATCTTCAAAGATGTTAAGTCTAATTTGAATAAGTTATCTAATTTTTCTTCAACCTAAGTAGCACAAAGCCAATTAATAAAGAAATATTTCATAGTTCTCAAAAAAAGTTAAAAACAAAAACTTTTGAAGGCAAAAGAGTTAGGAAATGCTCATAAGATTTAAATTCCCAAGAAGATAAAGCTAAGTCTTTGCAAAAAATATCCTTAGATGGACAAAGTATTCAACTAAATGTTGATGGGAAGTGGACCATAGTAAACATCCATGTTAGATGTTGGGATCAACTAGAATTATAGCTTAATTTAGAAACCAAACCCAAAGTGAATTTGAGGTAAGTTATCAAATTCTCAAAGGGATAGAAATTACACCCTTGTTGCTAGATCCATGCACTAGTGATCAAGAATAATGGACTAGTACCTTGAGTACACTCATTTCACATGTTAGTGCCCAGATATCACATTGTAAAAATAGTGAATTGGGTAGGGATGTTTTCTAATCCACCTTTATCGTTCATTGCATACTTTGCACTTGATTCAACTTATTAAGTGCAAAGATATATGGCTTTTTGAATCATTTGGAAAGGGATCAAATAATAAATTCTCCTCTATTCATTCGCAATACAAGATGAATCTCATGATAGAGATGAAACATGTTCTTCTAGACTAAAACATGAAGCTCGAGGGTATGCCCAAAGTTGTTTATAGCTCTATTTTTAAAGGATTAAATTGTTTTCCAATAGGGGGAAGAATATTAAGCTTATTTCATGAGCATCCAATTGGTTTAGAAAAACCTAAAATCAAACATTGTTTGGATATTCTCTTGTAGGGCCAAAGTCTCCATATTGGACTTAAGCATTGGTTCATGTGCTCTATAAAATAAGAAAAAAGATTGGCGTAGGGATTATGTGGAATGGATGGGAAGGAGGGGGTCTTCTATTCAAGTCCTACATGAGTTGTTTGGTTGTTCTCTTACCTTTCCCTCACCTCCCCTAAGACATCTTAAGGAATGACATGATTAGTTGCTCAACAAAGGTGCATTTACCTCTTGCAAACTTGGAAATAGGATGAATGTTGACATCAACAACACAATGCTATCTACTAGTATGCTCAACAATCAAGGTTCTATCAATGGTTCTAACCCTACTTCACCTCAGCGAGCATATGCTAAGATGGATCGAGCTATATACGTTGGCAAAAGCCATATTCAAACCCTCTTCAGAAAAAAAGGTAACTTTTTCCACTATCATATTGTTGTAGAGTATAGGGTTAAAAAGGTTGTTGATGATGATGATGATCATAAGATTCACCTAGATGTTGAACTTGATGATAAGGATGAGGCTTATCTTATCATTGTATGAACTCTTTGGACAACTCCCATGAGTAGTTACGTGATGGAGTGGTTATTGGTCTCTACCATGGACCTAAATCATCTCAAGATGTTTTGAAATCTTGGATAAAATCCAACTAGGAAAGTTATGGTCTCTTTTTAAAGCACATTCAATACTTTCCTAACAACTTATTCTTGTTTTTCTTTGATGACTCTAATAGTTCTTTGCATGTAATAATTGAAGGGTTTTTCAAGGTGCATATTGAATTTAACCCTAGGGACATAGAACCACAAAAATCCCTATTTGTATTGACTTTCCATATTTACTTATTGAATTTTACCTTTGGGTTGATGGGCTAGTAAAGATCTTGGGTAGGGTGCTTGATCAAAAGTCTAAAGGAGGAATAAATCTAGGAGATCTCATTAAGAATTTTCATTCATTGAAACAAATAGAATCAAGGATTAAAATGGTTGGAAGTAATACTTTTGATATTGAACCTACTCCTCCCATTTTCTCTAATGGTACTATTAATGTAGGTCCAATAAAAGGGATTTCAAAAGCTAAACAAAAAAAGATCTAATGGTAAGCTTTTCAACTCATTTGATGTCATGTTTGAGAATGTTTTTAATCCTTTTGAGGACTTGAATAATAAAGAAGAAGATAAAATTGTTGATGAGTGAGAACATTGACATCCCAATATCCATAAAGTTGATGATCAATCTCTTGAACAACAACTTGTAGGGTTGCGAAGAAATGGTAATAATGAAGATAATGAAGCATGGACTCAAGAAGGTAATAATGAAGATAATGAAGCATGGACTCAATTAGCTAATGAGGGTCCCTCCAATGGTCATAACCATAACTCTCTTAATAACTTAAGGCAAAATTATAATGATGATGTTGATTATTTGGCCACAAAGCTAAATTCCCAAGATCAACATTATATCAAACAAATGTCCCACAAAATAGACACTCATGAGGAGATGTCCATGGATCCGTGTGAGGAAATCGATTCTACATCATAATCAATTGACAAACCAAAAAGGAAAGACTCCCTTGGAACTTGATTAAGCCACCTAATTCTTTTAAGAAATGGTTTCTTGTTTCATCCTTATCTTTATGGATTTTTTGATGTTTTTTCTTACTTCCATCATGTTTATCATCTTTTTTGTTGCCATGAAATCCATAGATTTTTTCTCCTTAAATACTAAAGGCCTGAATGATCTTGTTAGAGTTCATGTTGTTTGTAATTGGATGAACGATTTCTCTTTAATTTGTGAAATTACATGTTTGCAAGAATTAAAAACTAGAGGTAATAAGCTGATTCTTAACCTCAAAAGCATCTCCACCAACCACGGGTGGTACTTCACTTATCATAATGTAGGTAAATGTGGGTCTTCCATTTTTATTAATCCCTTAGTGGTTCATATTATCAAGAAAATTGATATTAACCCTACTCATCAATGGACTGTATTACTTTGGGCAGTCCTTTTTACCATTGTCCGTATGTATGCTTCTAATATTGGTCATTTTAGAACTCCTTGATGAGAGGAGCTTTCTATCCTAACTGGTCCTCTTATTATTTTGGACTTTAATATGATGCCCACTCTTGAAGATATGTTTGAGAAGAAAAGAATGTTCATTAATGGTAGAGAAAAAAGAGCATGGTACTCTCTTGAATCTACTCATGACCTTATAGATGTCTCTCTTAATACTTGTTTTTCCTAGAATAATAGATAGAAAACTCACTCTTTTTGTGTTTCTAGGTTGGATAGACGTTATATGAAAATTACCTATCTTCAAAGATTTTGGAAAGTTGAAATTTAGCTAGATAGATCCTTTCTTTTCTATGATCATAAGCCCTTGAAGATTATATTGTGTATGGAGTGTCCCCAATATAATGTTGGTTAGTCCCATCTTGATGCCTCCTTGCTTAAGATTCCTAGTATCATTACCAAGATCAAGAATATTTTCATCTTTCACTTTCCAAGGGTTGCCTCCCCTTTTTTGGCTTGGGAGAAAGCTTTTAGAGACACCGAAAAGCTCTTTACCCATTATGAAAAAGTCACCAATAATATTAGGGCCAATGAAAGGAGGTTCATAGAAAAAGAAATTGAGAACCTTGGAGCTTCTCAAGATCTTGATTCTAATTCCTCTCAAAAGATTCTTGATCTTTAAAAGATACTTAGATATGAAGAGTATCTTGATACTAGTAGTTCTCTTGCTTATTCAAGAGAATTTTGGGTCAGGAAGGTTGATAGACCTAACAAATGTATGTTCTTATTGATGTAGAAAAAAAGTTCAATGATTTCATATGTATGTTGAATAACAAGGATGTTGGGACTACTATCAGCATTGAGGAAAATTTGGAGGAGATTTATAACTTCTTTATTGATGTTTCAACTAGCACTCCCAAATGTTGGGAGGACATCCAAAGGGACACAAATGTTGTTTCTCTTTAAAGGAGAAAATGATTCCTCAAACCTTGGCTTCTAGCTTGGACTTGCACTTCACTATCAATGACATCAAAGAAACTATTAGTAAATTGAAACCCTACAAATCTCTTGGAGTTGATGGGATTCCTAGTGAACTCTTCTTGAAACTTACAAAATTCTAACTCCATATATTCTCTTGATTTGGGAAGGGACCACTAGGAAGGGTAACTCTCCTATTGAAATCAACACTAGAGCTATCAAACTTTTGCACAAGAGAGATTCTAAAAATGGGTTGACCAATTGGAGAAAAAATCATTGCCTTACGATTTCTAAAATATTATTTTCCCCCTTGGATAGAAGACTTAGCCATATCATGGATCAAATCATTCTTCCTAAAAAAAGGGTTTGATTAAAGGTAGGTACATCCTTGATGTTATAATAAATCTTAAGGGAGATATGGGTTCTGATAGTGAGATGAAGCAAGACTTTTTCTTCTTCAAAGTCAACTTTGACAAAGCCTATGATAATATTGAGTGGGATTTCATCCTCCAATCTCTTAATGAAATTGATGATTGTAAAAGTTTCATTAAGTATGTTAGCACTCCCTTTGGTAATGTCTATTCTAGGGTCTCCATAAATGGATTGCTATCCAAACATTTTAGGCTTCTTGAGCCCATTAGGCAAGGTTTCCCTCTTGCTTCCCTCCTCTTTTCTATC
This sequence comes from Ceratopteris richardii, assembly GCA_020310875.1. Classification (NCBI taxonomy): domain Eukaryota; kingdom Viridiplantae; phylum Streptophyta; class Polypodiopsida; order Polypodiales; family Pteridaceae; genus Ceratopteris; species Ceratopteris richardii. Next base: position 109,674,341 of record CM035410.1, read on the forward strand.
TCCAATAATGCTCTTGGATAGTTGGTGAAAGATGTTATGCTTCAAGGCTCCATCAAAGGTTTGAATCTTCCTAATGCTCCATCCCCATTAGATTACAAATGTTGCTGCTGAAACTGACATGCCTACTAATGTTGAATTTGATTCTGTTGGTGTTTATTGCTCTTAATAGGAGGTTTTTGCGGAGTCGTGACTCTCAAGTTCATAAAATTCCCAAAGTCTTTTGGTAAATTTGTTTCCTGTCCAAGAAGAAAGGCTAGCTTTATATTTTATGCCCTATCAAGATGACCACCAATTTAGGTACCAAAGGATTTTATGATCTTTATCTTCTAATAATTTTTGGGCTCATCTCATAAGAATAAAATCTCATTTGTTTAGGCTCAAAGGATATAAGTCTTGGAAAGGTCACAATCTATTTTCTCCCTTTTATGTATAGCCTTGTTGGTAGTCCTGTGACCTGCAAAATTTTGATTGCTTAGATTCAAGTTAAAAGTTCTTACAACTTAATGAGATTTTCAATCATAATAAATGTTTATTTTTGTAAGAAATCTGGTTGGAATAGTTGGATTTCTTTGTTATGACTCTCAATTGTCTATTAAAGAGCACAAATATTTCAAAAAAGTCCTTAACAACTGATAATCTTTTATGCAAGATGGTGAGATGATCATTGACACTAATATTTTGGAATTGATTTCCTTCTCTTTGGCATGTAAATAGGTTATCTTGATACACAAAGCTCTCCTTGAGGATAAGATAGAAGATTGCAGACATCACAAGATGTTGGGCTACAAGAAATTGGTGTCCATATGTTTCATTACTTCAAAGCTCAAAGAGGAGTGGTCCATCAATAAGTCTTTAGGCAAACCTAACCATGGGTGGAACCTCAATTGGAGTTGCAAAAAATGGAGATATAGACTCATTTGTGTAGGGGCCTTCCTTGTGGACATCAAGCATTCTATTCTAGAGTGGCTAATTATTCATGATGGTGTATGGATAGGAACAAAGGACGAAAATTTTGGTATTAATGAAGGACAATGTATCTTTTATGGTAGAGAGGAAGACTTAGCTCACCTATTTCTCAACTCTAAGAGGAAGATCATCAATCCCTATATCAAGTGTCAACACCATGTCTTTCGGCTATAAAGAAGTTTTGCTTGGTGATTGTTCAAATATGGACCCTACTCCCTAGCACATTTGCGGAGGACATATTATCTAGAGCATTTAGTGTATCAAAAATTTTAGAAACTTTAATAAAGGGAGTAGAGATGTCTAGTTTTTTTTCAAAACTAAATTAAAGAGCATGAGTTGGAAAAGTCTTTGTTCAATCAATAATACTCCTCCTGCTCGCACTACCCTTTCTAGTATACTTAGACATCACCCTAATAAATGGTGAGTTGTTCTTTTTCTATGTATTCTGCTCAAAGATTTACCATGGTTTTTTTGGCCTAGAGTTTTCCCTTTTTCATAATGAGTTTCTGTTTTTTTTGGGTACTCAAGTGAGGAATATTTTCTTGTATTTGATGTATCAAGTGGATTTTTGAGAGGTGGATTCTAGCCCTCTCCATAAATTTTATTTTCTTTCTTTAATAGAGTCTTCTTTCTTGTTTTCTAAAAAAAAAGTGATAGAAAGGTAGGTAGCTTTTATGGCTTTAAATATAGCACTCAAGCACTCATCAATGGATTGGTGCTTCATTCAGGGACCCTTTCCAATTCACCATTGTCTCCGTGTATGCTCCCAATTTTGGCTCAGAGAGGATTTCCACCTGGCATTCTCTGGTCTCTCTTTCCAAAAATGTCATGCTTTGTGGGGATTTCAACATGGTTGAGGCTCCTTCTGATAGATGGAGAAATAGAGGGAGGATTATTGATGGTCATGAGAAAGATGTCTGGGACCATCTCAAAGTCTACTTGGAGCTGGCCTTTTCCACCTGTTCTTCACCTGTCAAATATGAAAAAATTATGAATGATTCAGCATGTGCAGTTCAAGGTTCTTGGGCTATGTTAGATGCAAAGCTTTGGAATGCACACTTAGTCATTTGAATTTTGCTAGTTTGCTATGCCTACAGAAATCTAAAATAGTGTCCTCCCTGGCCAAACTTGAGGCACCTGGTAAACACGTCTATGCAAAATGCAGCATTCCTCCTTCTTAAAAGATGGTTCAATATGAGCTACTCACAAATTGCAGCTTGTTCATAGTGATGTTTGTGGTCCTATGCAAACACCTTCTTTTGGGAAATACCTTTACTTTGTGACTTTCATTGATGATTTTTCCATGCATCCATGGATATATCCATTGAAAGCAAAGTCCAAAGTTTTTATGTGCTTCAAACAATTTTCGGTTTCGGCTAAACATCTATTAGCATGTAAAACGAGCACCCTCCATTCTGATCGAGGGGCAGAATATATGTCTTCTGATCTGAAGGCATGTTTGGCTGAACATGGGATAAAACATTAGTGTAAAATACCATATACACCTCAATAGAATGGATTTTTAGAAAGGAAGAACAAGTCACTCATGGAGATGGTGATGTGTATGGTCAAGAGTCAAACTTTACCACATAGTTTCTAGCTTGAGGCTATTATGTGTGTAGCATAATGTACTTAACAAGAGTCCCACTAAAGCATTATAGTCTATCACTTCTTATGAGGCTTGGCATGGTCACAAGCCATCTGTTGCTCATTTGCATGTCTTCGGTTGTCTGACATATGCATTAGTTCCCAAACAACAACGTAGGAAATTGGATGATAAAGCAATGGAATGTATTTTTATTGGGTATAGTTTTAAAAGCGAAGGCTATCATCTGTATCATCCACACAATAAACACATTTTCATAAGTCGTGATGTTTTTGTTATGGAAGATGCAAGTCGGCCATTACTGTCATGTACTAAGGAGACACCAATTAGCTCCAAAGATGTGTATGACACTTTGCTGCCTCTTTTTATAGGTGGAGAATCTAGTGCTCATCCAAATGAGGCAATTTCACAATATTTGAAGGTTCCACAAGATGATGCAGATCAGATGCAGATTTACATGGTGCACTTGATGAGAGATCTCATATAGACGAGACAAAAATTATGCCAAAATGGCTGGTGCAATCTTTGGGAGATAGCAAATTGGATGCACCTCTCTCATATTGTACTCATTCTAGCTCTCATAGTGCTAGCTACTATACAATCACAATATCATGCTATAAATAAGAATGGTACTTGATCTTTATGCGACTTTCCTCCTGGCAAGAAGGCCATTGGCACTAAATGGGTATACAAGTTGAAGCATAAGCCTAATGGAATAATTAATAGGTATAAGTCTAGGCTTGTTGCAAAAGGTTATGCTCAACAAAGAGGCATTGATTTTGATGAGGCCTTGGCTCCTACATGCCGAATGACTACTCTTCGTAGCATCTGTGCAACTATAGATCATCATGGTTAGAATGTACATTAGTTGGACATTAAAACCGCATTTCTGAATAATGGCTTGCATGAAGAAGTGTATGATTTCATGCAGGAAAGGCATGAAAACAACGTGTGCATGTTGAAAAAGGCATCATATGGTTTGAAGCAAGCACCATGTGCTTGGTATGAAAAGATACATGCCTACTTGATTGCACATGGTTTTGAGGACAATCCAACTAAGAGCACCTTATATGTTAAGCGTGCAAATGATGTGCTTCTGATCATTGTTGTCTATGTTGATGACATACTGCTCACTAGTCATAATGAGAAGCATATTGTTGATTTTAAGGCTGATTTTCATGCCTCATTTGAGATTTCAGATTTGGGGCATTTACATCCTTATTTGGGCATTCAAATTAGGCAAGTTGATGGCAAAACAACTTTGTGTAAAACAAAATATATTGACACATTATTGTGGTCTTTTGGCCTTGAAGACTACAAACCTATTGCTAATCCTATGGAAACAGGTTTATGGTTGAGTCTTCATGACCTTGAAGATGCATTTGATGTTATTCTCTATCAATAGCCTATTGGATGCTTGATTTACTCATGCATTACTCGACCAGATATTGAGTTTGTTGTCTTACAGATGAGTAGGTTTATGCATTGCTTAGGTATCAAGCATTGGGAGGTAATTAAGTGCATCTTTTGCTACTTGAGTGGTGCCCGACTTTTTGGATTGTTTTATCCCAAGGGGGGATTACTATCGCCAGATTTACATGCTTTTTCTTACTCTGACTAGGTTGGTTGCTATGACACTCCTAGGGCATCGACTACACCCCTCCAATCATAGTTCTCAGAATCACATGAAAATTGGTGAGCATAATCAAGGCAATTAGGAATTCCACGTGGTGTAAAAATTATGATATGAGCTCGTTTCAGCCTTCAATCACATTATCATAACAATTGTGTAGGTAGTTTTGTCTTTTTGTGTCAAACATATATATGGGTATCAGTTCACCAGTACAAGTGGCTCAAAGTTTTCTACAAGTTCAGCTGAACTTGATATTTAATCTTGTTCAACTTTTTAAGATATAGACATTTTTTTGCATCAAGGTAGTTTACTTAGTGGCCATGGCTAAAAGCAGTGATGTATTCCATATGTTGGCTATTAAGGATAAGTTGGATGGTACCAATTACCCATTGTGGGCATATGTGATGCATCATGTAATGGTCGCAAAAGGATTTTGGAATATTGTGCAGGGTGTTCAAAAACATCCTTCTACACTTGCAAATATAGTTACTGAAGGTGATGCAAATGGCATTGAAAATGATGATCTTCGAGTTCCTCTTCGTGTTGCAGTTCCTACTGCACCTATTGTAGAGAAAATTTGTTGGGATGGCAGAGATGCTCATGCACATGCATTGAAAGCCCTGCTCACTGGTCCTAATGAGAATCATATTGCTGATTTAAAGGCTGATTTGCATGCCTCATTTGAGATGTGAGACTTGGGGTGTTTGCATCATTATTTGGGCATTCAATATTGATATATTTAGGTAGTGATGTGTGTGAACACACTAGGACCGCCGCGGCACTTTTTTTCCTCTTTAGGAGGTTTTTTCCCCCCAGCTTGTATATAAGCCTATTGCCCTAATGGGCTACTTATCCTTGTACATTCTCTAGTAATACATTCAATATTGTGTGTTGTGCTCCAAGCTTCTTCTTTTTCCTTGTGTTATTCGCATGTTTCCGCAAACGTCTAACTCCAACAATTGGTATCGGAGCAGGTCACCACGTCATCTAGGGCGTCGTTCACACCTCTCCAATTGCACCCACAGAATCACACGAATTTTGGTGAGCATACTTAGCATGTTTCCGAGATCAAAACTACTTCGCTTTGTGGTGTCGAAATCATGATCTAAGCTCCTCTCAGCCTCCAAATGCACTATCGCAGTTCTTGTGTAGGCTATTTCATCTTTTTGTGCCAAAGATATATACCAGTTTTGGTTCGTCAGTATAAGCGTCTCAAAGTTTGTTACAAGTTTAGCAGAATTTGTCTGGGTAGTTCTATTCAGCGTTTTGAGATACAATCAATTTTCTACATCAAGGTATTTTAGTCACCGACCATGGTTGAAAGCAGTGATGTATTTCATATGTTGGCTGTTGAGGATAGTTGGATGGTACCAACTACCCGTTGTGGGCTTATATGATGCGACATATATTGGTTACAAAAGGACTGTCGAACATTGTGCAGGGTGTTGAAAAACATCCTATCACACCTGCAACTGTTACAACTGCAAGTACTGAAGCTGATGTAGAAGATGTCGATGATGATGATATTCTGCATATTCTTGTTCATGCTGCGATTTCTACCGTACCTACTGTAGAGCAAATTCGTTAGGATGGCAGAGATGCCCAGGCACATGCATTGATAGCTTTGTCTATCAAACGTGCCATTATTCCTCATATATGCTCTTGCAGAACATCTAAGGATGCTTGGGATACACTTACCACATTGTACCAAACTAGGAATGAGGCTCGTGTTGCTTACCTCCGAAAACAGTTGGAGAGTGAGCACATGAATGAAGGTGATTCTATGGATAGTTTTCTAACAAAGATCAAAGACTTGAAGGTACAGTTGATTTCTGCTGATGAGGTTACACCAGATAGCTCACTTGTGCAGACCGTTCTAAATGGTCTTCCTGATTCATATCAGAGTTTTGCTTCTACTTTTTGGTTGATGATGAAAGGCAATCCGAATGCCTTGTCATTTGAGGAGTTAGTCTCTGTTCTATTGCGGGAATATCAGCCTAGGCAGAAATGGTCCATTATGCGAGTTGCAGATCAAGCATTCCTGGCTAGTCAAAAGGGCAAAGGAAAATGGAGCTCTTCAGTCATGATGTTGTTTTTGGGGAAGATGCTATTCAGCCATTGCTTTCATGTACTAAGGAGACATCTGTTAGCTCCAAAGACATGTATGATACTTTACTGCCTCTTTTTACATTCCATTTTTGATGCAGATTTACATGATGCACTTGTGGATGAGAGAGCTGATATTGACTAGGAAAAAACTATGCCAAAATGGTTGGCGCAGACTTTGTGTGACTGTGAATTAGATGCACCTCTGTCATATCGTACACGTTTAGGCTCTCATACTGCCTCGTTTGCATCAGATTGCTATGCTATGGATGCATCTAGTCTCTGTGATGAGAATGAGCCTGTTTCGTTTGATGAAGCACAAAATTCAGAAAATTGGATTGTTGCTATGCAATCTGAATATGATGCTATAATGAAGAATGGTACTTGGTCCTTGTGTGACTTGCCTCCTAGCAAGAAGGCCATTGGCACTAGGTGGGTTTACAAGCTAAAGCGTAAGCCTGATGGAACAGTTCACAGGTATAAGGCTAGCCTTGTTGCAAAGCGTTATGCGCAGGAAAGAGGCATTGATTTTGATGAGACCTTTGCACCTACATGTCATATGACTATTGTTCGGAGCATCTGTGCACTTGCAGCCCATCATGGTCGGAATGTACATCAGTTGGACATTAACAACATTTCTGAATGGTGACTTGCATGAAGAAGTGTATGTTTTTCAGCACCGTGGCTTTGTGCAGAAAGGGCATGAAAACCAGGTGTGCAGGTTAAAGAAGGCATTATATGGTTTAAAGCAAGCACCACGTGCTTGGTATGAGAAGATACATGTGTCATATTATGGGTGTTGGATGGGAACACCTTTAAGATGAGGTGGCAAGTTTTGCCACATAGCATCAGATGGATGCATTTGTATAATACTAGATAGAAGGCTTATGAGGGATTCTCATGAGTGAGTATTTTAGAAGAGGACTACTCGGGCGTGGATGGGAGTTATAATACTAGATAGAAGGCTTATGAGGGATTCTCATGAGTGAGTATTTTAGAAGAGGACTACTCGGGCGTGGATGGGAGGAGAACAAAAGATGGATGCATTTTTATAATACTAGATAGAAGGCTTATGAGGGATTCTCATGAGTGAGTATTTTAGAAGAGGACTACTCGGGCATGGATGGGAGTTATAATACTAGATAGAAGGCTTATGAGGGATTCTCATGAGTGAGTATTTTAGAAGAGGACTACTCGGGCGTGGATGGGAGGAGAACAAAAGACTATATCTCTGTGTGTGTCAAGGTTGATCGAAGACCTTGTAGCAATCAATGCAAACGGCATTCAAAAGCTACCTTATGTATTATTGGTATCAAAGCAAGGAACTGCGCCACGCGAACATGATTGGAGACGACAAGATTTGAACCTGAACCTCTATATGAGAGACACATGAACTATCCAGCCACGCCTTTTCCTTGTCATGCTTAAATGTCATGCGCAAAAAGTATGGTTCTCAATGTATGGATGTCCGCCGGCCCATGCAAAACTTGTTTGGAGGAGTTAGGGTAAAAGCCACTTTATGTTATAACCATCCATGCTATCCGATTGACAGTGGATGCTCCATGGCAAAACAAAGATTGGAGGAGATGAAAGACTCAGCTTCAATGAAAGTGGAATTGAACTCTATGGGAGGATCTCAATGGATTCTCATAGTCGAGATCAATGATCAACCACATATGGAGGGGTTCATCCTATACAGAAATGCATTTCTCAAGGTGGATATGGGATGAAGCGAAGTAAGAATGCTCTCAATGGCTCCTTCCACACATGGATGGGAAAAGATGCTATGAATCGGATGATTAAATTTGAAGATGAAAGAGGAATGATAGATGGAGCCAAAGCTATTGGAAGAAGTAACTAGACGCGTAGAAGGATTCCTCTTTGCTCACGTCCTTGAAGTTTCAGTTAGAAGAAGTTATGTGTTCAACTTCCATGTTTGAGTTTTTAGGAATTTCTGTAAGAATTTTCATTTTTGAGAATGATAACGAAGCATTAGGGAGCCAAGATCTTGGAGGGAAATCACATGTATGGAGAGTATGAGGTACAAACTCTCATCTTCAGTCAAGAATTCCCTCAAATTTCAAGAAAAAATAAGCTTTAGGTGTCTTCAAAATAGCCTACTTTCATGATTTTCACATGAATTTCAGGAGCTATTTTGGACAAGTAGCCATTTTGGGAAAGAGAAATGAACCAGGATTTTTCTTAGTTTAGTAGGAGAAATCATGCACACACATAGTATAGTCTATTGAATTCCATATAAGATTAAGAAATCCAAAAAATACCTCAGTATGATGGGAGTTTGAAGCTCCACAAAACCCCCTTCCATCATAGTTTAACAAAAATTTTCAGCACCTAAGTCTAAGAAATTCCCATTTTGGAAGAGGGAAAAAGAGGTGCAATAGCTATGGATGGATGGGAAAAAGTATATATACTGAGAGTATGGTGTATGGACTTCATAGGAAAATCAGTAGATTCATCAAAATGATAAGTTAAGGAGGAATTTTGTATACTCAAGGACCCCCTTTCCACACTTTTTAGGAAAAAATTCAGATGTGAATTTTTGCCGAACTCCACTTTTGGGAAGTAGTAAAGAGACCATCTATGAGACCCCCCATGGATTAGTGCATACATACATGGGGTATGGTGTATGTATTATCATGAAGAATGAGAAAATCCAAGAAAAATACACATTGGAAGTGGATTAGAAGCTTGCTAAAAGCTCCCATTTAAGTTTTTGCATAAAAGTAAAAATCTAGATTTAGGCCTCTTTTGGGGAGCGAATTAGCATGCATGAAGGGAGGATTTGGAAAGATAAAAATAGGCCCAAGCATCTCCATATAACACTCTCTGAGGTTATGGAGAGAATTTAAGCATTTTCTTGATGGAAGAATGCTTTGGGGCACCCCAAAAATCACATTTTTACACTTTTTCCAGCCCCTCCAACAATCCACTAGTTTGGCATGTCCCTCTTGGAATGGCCATATCTTGGTCTAGAAAACTCCAAATTGGACGTGCTATGGCTCGTTTTGAAGAGCACAAGATCCAATTTCAGTTTATGAAAAGAAATTTTTGAAAATAAGTATTTTTTTAGATCTGTACAGCTCTGTAAAGTCTGAACAATTTTTGGCAACTACCTTCTGGGAGCCATATCTTTCAAACCGGGAAGGCTATTTGAGTAGTTTCACTTCGAGCTCTTTGCACATGATAAATATTTCGTTTTCGGATTGTTTGCAGGTCCTAAAATGGTTTTTTCAGGTCTAAATAGAGATTACAAATGCACTTTTGAGTAAATTTTGCATTATTCTAGTAATCATTTGACCATGCTTTATGTTTTTGGAAGTGATCCAATGTTTTTGGACACTTCAAAGCTTATGTCAGGATCTGAGGAGGAAGGTGCAGAGGTCTCGATGCTCATCAAGAAGGATTGGATGCATGCAATCCGAATACCAAATCATTCAGGGACGTATGCTTTATGCTTCAGGCATTTTACTTTATGTTATGGCACGTTCTGTATGTACATGCATAAATTGGATTGCATACATCAAATGTTGATCATTTTTTAAATTCTAAAGTATGGATCAACACGCAAGAAGTACACTTTTGATTGTTTGCAAGAAAGAGGATTACATAAACTATATGGCTATGCAACACAGAGAATGGTTGCTAGTAATTGCTTTTATGTTTTTGCAGGTTATGGAGTCCATATATGAGTTTATGGCGTGCATGCCATGGGCCGATGAAGCCCTATGTTGTTGGGTGGCCTGTGTGCCACTGAGCTTATTGTTAAATTTTTTTGGGATTCCATTTCCTGGGGAAATGCTGTCAAAATTTTTCCTACCGCATGGCGTTATATACACACCTTTAGACCATAGGATTGCTAAGGGGAAGGACATATACCTTCACCATTAGGAATGTCCACAAGCAATCCTATAGGTTATAGGAAGTTGCATAGAGGCACGGGAGATACAATTTGATAATCTCCAAGCTAGCGAAGATTTATTTATCTTCACGAGAGTCTCACAGTATGATTAGGAGACTATTGGGTATTATCAGGAATGCCCAAAGAGTGACTAGTTTCACTCATGCACATCACTTGACCAAGTAGTGAAGTGTTTCTACTACACTACTAAGGAAACCAATTAGATGGGATCATACAGATGGGTTTCATGAGACAGCATCGACGCGTGCTTATATGATTCGAGTGATGGTTAGAAAGGCCAGAGGTATGGCACTAGCTCTATGACTTAGAGCATAGATCCCTTAGTCAGAAGTAGTTGGGGTACCCAATACATATATGTATATTGGGATCTAGAGAGAGGTACTTAGACCTAGTCTTTGTACCTAGGAACAAGTTGGTTTGGAACAGAAAGGGATATCCATTGTCACATACTAACTAGAACCAAACTAACTAGTTCGAGGACATGGGACTCACTTGAGTCCAGTGACAGGATTTTAGGATATGGGATTCATTAGATTCCACTTGCATATTCCATTACATATGTATGGAATATAGATTCAATTTAGTGTAGGTATGACACCGTGAATTGGAAGAAATTTTCACTGGTATGGGACGGTGGAAATGACTTCCCTTTGAGCACTCTTCTTCTATGGCTAGGGAGAAAAGGACTCATCATTCATGGCGTCATGTCTCACTAGATCAAAGGAGAGCTCTTAGTAGACATCTCCTTAGGATTGGCAGTTATCCTTCATAGTTTAGGGAAGATTTATTCTTCCAATAGAGAATGTGATGGGTGATTTTATCACCAGTGGTATCACATACTCATTTTTAGGTTTTTAGGAAGGATAGTTCCATGAGTTTCATGGGATCATATAGATCCATCCACAGAGGACGGTTGGTAGAGATAGCTTTTTAGTATGGATACACATGTGTTTATGGTATCATGTCATATCATTGCTGACCATTTTAGTAGAGGGCTTTCACCCTTATGAGGAGTTTATTTTCTCCACTCTTCACTACATGCACCTTCATTAGCTAGGGGAGACCTGTTCTCCATCTTTATAGGAATATATGTAATGAGGGATTATTTATCAGTCATGGAAGAGAGGAGAAAATGAACTCATAAGTTTCTCTTTTAAGGAAAGGAGAAAGTGGGGATTAGCTTAGAGATCAAGAAGAGATCTCACTTTAGCTTAGTGGTCTCACTTTAGCTCCTGCTCTTTGAGAGAGAAAGAAGGAAAGGAAAACATGATTTCTTCATAGGAGAAGAATAGAGTATGTTTTCCTTTAGAGAGAAGAGGTGTTTGGGAAACATCTCTTAGTCTATATTTTAGAAGGAATTCATTTCCTCTACTTTTCAATGTAATTTTCCTTCACATGGGAGTCTGATTCTCCACTATTTTGGAAGGAAAAAACATGGAGAACTTATATGCATATTCTCAGTTATGGATGAGTAGAGCAAATGGATTCAATAGAATCTCTTTCAAAGGGAAAGGGAAAGTGGAATAGGTTCCACTGCTAGAGCTCTCTTCCTTAGAAGAGATTGAATAGAGAGGGAGAGAGAGAGAGTTTCACTTTCTCACTTTTCGGTTGTCTAGATAGAAGTGGCACTCTTCTATCAAAGGCAAGAGGGAGATCAGTTAATCATGATGGTTAGATTGAGTCTCACTTGTAAACTCTAGAGAGAAGCAATTATGCTATTTTCAGTGATGGTCCTTGACTAGATGAGATAATCTAGTTATTGACATTAGTTAGACTGGGAGTAGATTGATGATACTTCTCTTTTGAGTTTCTAGGAGATAGGGATATATCTAACCTATTGGGGTACCAAACTCTTAATTGGTGTTACATCATGAGTATGATGAGTAAACATCAGTTAAGAGGATGGGTACTTAGGGATGATCTAAATCTCAAAGGGAATGCTTTTTGCATTCATATGGCAAACTAAAGGGAAGAGAAAATTTGAGAGTTTGCACTAGTGTCAATAGATGCTCTTCCAATAGAACTTAGTCCAATTGTAAAGGATGACAAACCACGAACTTCTCGGTTGGTGAAATGTAGAGATTGCATTTTACTACCAAGAAATTCTTATGTATGAGCTAGATGATGGAATTGCATCGTCACAAGGTGGTTTAGAGGAAACTATTACTTGTGAACACACTCAAGGTTAGCAAGACCTGGAGTGTTATGAGGGCAATCTATCATTTAGTTTTAGATGGGTTTGGAGTCACTTGTTATGGGACTTGTTCTATACATCAGATGATTCTATGGTTTATTATCTCCATTATGTTACCGTCAAGCTTATAAGTTTGGCACTTTACACTTGCTTCTCATACTATTACTCCATAGAGGATACATCATATGGACTTAGGGCATTTGGATGATGTTGTATATCATGGGAGTGATATTTTGGAAAATGGAGTGTATATGGGAGATATTAGACACCATTTAGACGGTTTCCCACCTTTGATATGATCTCATATGAGGCTTCTTAAGGGGAAGGATATGGGGAAACAACACACAGAGATGACCATGTACATTGAGTGCATGGGGTTCAGGGGAGTCCGAGCACTTTCTTCTTCCATTACGGACATTTCATCTACATTTTCAAGGACGAAAATGTTTTCAAGGGGAAGGAAATGTCATATTATGGGTGTTGGATGGGAACACCTTTAAGATGAGGTGGCAAGTTTTGCCACATGGCATCAGATGGATGCATTTTTATAATACTAGAGAGAAGGCCTATGAGGGATTCTCATGAGTGAGTATTTTAGAAGAGTACTCGGGCGTGGCTGGGAGGAGAACAAAAGACTATATCTCTCTGTGTGTCAAGGTTGATCGAAGACCTTGTAGCAATCGACGCGAATGGCATTCAAAAGATAGCTTATGTATTAACATGCCTATCTGATTGCACATGGTTTTGAGAACAGTCCAACTGAAAGCATCTTATATGTTAAGCGTGCTAATGATGTGCTTTTGATCATTGTTGTCTATGTTGATGACATGCTGCTCACTGGTCTTATTGAGAAGCATATTTCTGATTTTAAGGCTGATTTCCATGCCTCAATTGAGATGTTTGATTTGGGGCATTTGCATCATTATTTGGGCATTCAGTTTATGCACGTTGATGGTGGAATGGCTTTGTGTCAAACAAAATATATTGATAGATTATTGCAGTGTTTTGGCCTTGAAGATTGTAAACATATTGCCACGCCTATGGAAATAGGTTTACGACTAAGTCTTCATGATGTTGGAGGTGCATTTGATGTTGTTCTCTATTAGCAAGCTGTTGGATACTTGATTTACTTATGCATTACTTGACCAAATATTCAGTTCGATGTCTCCCAAATGAGCAGGTTTATGCATTGCCCAGGAGTCAAGCATTGGCAGGCGGTTAAGCACATCTTTCCCTACTTGAGTGGTACTCGGCTACTTGGGTTATTTTCTCCCAAGGGAGGATCACTACCGCAAGATTTTCATGCTTTTTCTGACTCTCATTGGGCTGGTTGCTATGAAACTCGTGTGTCCACTAGTGGCTTTTGCTTCATGCTTGGTAGCTCATGTATATCTTGGTTGAGCAAGAAGTAGCCTACTGTGGCCACTTCCAATTGTGAGGCTGAGTATAGGGCAGCGTTCATAGTGACTATTGAGTGTGTGTGGCTCAGACACCTTATGGTCAATTTGGGTGTTGGTCAGTCTTCTGCCACCACCATCTTCACTGAAAATTAGAGCGCATTGGCAATGCGAGGAACCCTGTGTTTCATGTTCGCACTAAGCGCATTGAGGTGCATTATCATTATGTCAGGGAGAGGTTCTCTACTAGGGAGATCAGCTTGGCATATGTGCCCACGTAGGAGAACATTGCAGACCTTTTCACGAAGGCTCTACCTAGGAAGAAGTTTGAAGCTTTCCGCAAAGCTTTGGGCTTACTTCCTTTTGTGGAGTGATTTCCACATAGCTTAGCACTTCCTTATACATGAGTGCCATCTCCTTGTTCACCGCATCACTCCTAGGGGGGATTTGTTGATATATTTAGGTAGTGATGTGTGTGAACACACCAGGACTGCCAGGGCACTTTTTTCCCTCTTTAAGAGGTTCCCCCCCCCTTGTATATACGCCTATTTCCCAAATGGGCTACTTATGTTTGTACATTCTCTAGTAATCCATTTAGTATTTTGTGTTGTGCTCCAAGCTTCTTCTTCTTCCTTGTGTTGTTCGCGTGCTTCCGCAAACTTCTAACTCCAACATTCACTTTTTGCAAGTTGATGGCAGAATAGCTTTGTATAAAACAAAATACATTGACACATTATTGCATTATTTTGGCCTTGAAGACTACAAACCTATTGCCACTCCTATGGAGACAAGTTTAGGATTCGGCCTTCATGATGCTGGAGATGCATTGTTGTTCTCTATCAGCAGATTATTGGATGTTTCATCCACTTATGCATTACCCGGCTCGATATTAACTTTGCTATCTCTCAGATGTGTAGGTTTATGCAATGCCCAAGTATCAAGCATTGGCAAGCAGTTAAGCGCATCTTTTGCTACTTGAATGGTACTCAACTACTTGGATTGTTTTATCCTAAGGGAGGATCACTACGTCCAAATTTACATGCTTTCTCTCACTCTCACTCGGTTGGTTGTTATTGTCATGAGGAAGGAGCCAAGGAAGAGAGGTCTCACATACACTCTCACAATCAAAGAGAATCACACACATAGATTGAGGAAAGGAAGAATGATATTCTTCTTTGTCTTCTATTACATAAAAGGAATATACAAGAATGACCTAAAACAACAATAAAACAAGTGCAATATATAAAGAACAATGCATAAGGAAAATCCTAATGTCTATGAATGAGAAAGCTAGAAAGAAACAAATGTGCCATCACTCTAGGTAGATAAAATCTAATAAAGCTCAATGATGTATCCCTGACATATACCCGCATATCCACTATACATGTCAAAGAAATGAAAAAGTGATACATGTCATCCTGGAACATCACATGTTGAGCTTGATATCTCAAGACTCCCCCTCAAGCTCAATGTCATGTCCCAGAATCTAAGCATCTTCCAAAACTTCTTCGACTTCTCAGATCCATGTGATTTAGTGAAATTATAAGAAGATGACATGATAATGCACTTTGATATGCTTTGTTCTAGCATGAAAAACAAGGCTATGTGCTAACTGTATGCTGCTAAAATTATCACAATAGATGGTGATAGGATTTTGCATTTCCACACCTATATCTACAAGTAGCATCTCTAACCAAGATGCTTCATATGCTGACATTGCAGCACCTCTATGCTCACTCTCTATCCTCGACAAAGCAACAATGGGTTGCTTCTTGTTGTTCCATGTAATAGTTGCACTCCTAAGTGAGAATAGAAAGCCACTAGTAGATCTTCTATCTAGAATGTTGCTAGCCCAATCTGCATTAGTGTATCCATGAACCTCCAAATCTACACTAGCTTCATAAAAAAATGCATAATCCAAAGTAGCACTCACATAATGTAGAGTGCACCTCAAAGCATCTAAATGCTACTTCCTGGGAACCTGCATAAATTGACTTTCAAGTTGAACAATGTAGTAGCATTTTCCGATCCGTCACTTGACATAGTATCCAACTTCAAATTCTGATCTAATGGCATAGAAATTGGCTTACAATTAGCCATACCATACTTTTGGAGCATACTCAAAGCATATTGCCTCTGTGACATCCATATACCTCTTTCTGTATGGATAAACTCAATGCCCAAGAAACATCACAACACACCAAGGTCTTTCATGTCAAATTCGTGCATAAGTAGTTGCTTTACCTCTTTAATACTTTCTTCATTATCACCAACTACAATCAAGTCATCAACATAAATATCCACAATCATGATTCCATCATCACCCTTCCTTGCATATAGTGAATGATTTGCATAACACATATAAAACCCAATGCTGGATAAGTAATCAACAATCCTTGCATGCCAAGCACGAGGGGCTTGTTTAAGTCCATACAAAGTCTTTTGCAACCTGCAAACATATTCTGGGTGCTTTGAGTCTTCATATCCTTGTGGATGGTCCATGTATACTTCTTCCTGTAACTCACCATGTAGGAAAGCATTCTTCACATCCATCTGATGTAAAGTCCATCCTTTATTGTAGCTAATGTAGCAAGTGTTATGATAGTAGACATTTTAGATACCGAGATAAAAGTTTCCTCATAATCAAGCCATATGTTTATGCATATACTTTTGCTACAAATCGTGCTTAGTACCTGCTTATGCTACCATTAGCATTGTGCTTTACCTCGTAAACCGTCAACCTATGGGTTTCTTACCTTGCAACAATAGAACCATCTTCCATGTATCGTTTCCATAAAGTGTAACCATCTCCTTATCCATAGCTTTTTCCCAATCTGCATTTCCAACTGGATCTTCAAAACAAGAAGGTTCAGCATCTTGTATTACCTTGGTCGTGTAGGCACAATGATGAGCCATGTAACTCTCATTTGTCAATTGTTGCACTGAATTCCACATCCTCCCAGATCTTCTTGGTCCTGCGTCACTTCTCATTGTATCATTTGCATGTGCCTTTCTTACTCTTAGAGTCTTCACAGAGGGCAATCCAAGTTCCTCATCAATGCTCTTTTCTGAACCGCTTGAATCTCCCCTTTCTTGGATGTATTTGATGAATTTTTTGGACTAAAATCTCCATGCAATCTTCCACTCGATGGATTTGAGTTAGAGCTCTTGCTTGGTGATGCATCTGGTCCACCCATGACTTGAGATTCTGCACTTGATCATTTAGCATTTTCTTTTCATTTGGTTCAAAATTAAGTCCATCTTGTGCATTTGCATAGATATCTTAACATTTCATAAAACACCACATCCTTTCTTACCTTCATCTGTCGTGTGAGTGGCTTATAACATTTATATCCCTTTTGCTCAAGGGAGTACCCAATGAAGATACATTTTTTTGGTTTTGGATCAAGCTTCATCCTCAACTCATCTGAAATATGTACATATGCAATATAGCCAAAAAAATTCATATGTGATAAGTTTGGATTTTTACCTGTGAACTTCTCTTTAGGTGTAACTTTATGTACAATAGCAGGCAGATTTCTATTCATGATGTCTATAGCAATGTGCACAGCTTCTGCCCAATAAAAATGAGGCATATTTTTCTCAAACATCAAGGTTCTTTCTATTTTTGCAATATGTCAATTTTTGCATTTAGCAATGCCATTCTATTGTGGTGTGTACCTGCATGAAAATTGATGTCAAATTCCATGACTTTTAAGAAAGTTGTTGAACTCATTTGACATGTATTCACCTCCTCCATTAAATCTTAATGTCTAAATATACTTCCACGTCTTCTTTTACACCATAGCTTTAAAATTTTGGAAGGGAGTGAACACCTCACTCTTCTCTTTCATGAAATATACCCATACTTTTCATGTATGTTCATCAATGAAAGTAACATAAAACCTGCAACCACCCATAAATGTGGCCTTTCAGGACTCCAAATATCTGTATGTACAATTTCTAGCACATTCTCACTAGCATGCTTGTCATGCAGAGATGATGCTCTTGACTGTTTACCAGATTGATAGGTTGCATATACCTTTTGCATCTCTGCAACCTTGAAATTCGCTAGTCCATTGAAAATCTCCTTTGGCTGCATCAATTTCAACCTCTACAAGTTTGCATGTCCAATTCGTTTATGCCAGATCTCTATATCAACAATAACTTCTGCACCTTTTGCAAGCATGGCTGCATTCATTTCAGGAATTTTCCCATTTAAGGTGAACATCCTACCCACTTTGTTTCTTTTGAAAATCAATCTTCCATCTTGCTTGTACTCTTCTACATGTAACCCATCAACATCGAACCTCACTTGTAATCCTTGGTCAACCATTTTCTCCAATAGAAAGCAGATTCTTTGTTATATTTGGAACATGTAGCACATCAACAAGATGTTTTAGCTTCCCATCCTCCATAGATAGTGCTATGTTTCTTGTATGCTCAATAGGATATGATGTGTCATCACCTATTTTAGCATATCCAGGAACTCACAATTTTTGTTTTGATTTGAAGCACCTAAATCAACATAACAAACATTACTATTTGATTTCAAGACATCAGCGAACATTGTGTTCATCGTATGATGTTGAACCATGAATAACTTCTCAGAATCATCTGCACATATGTATAGTTGTTTTGCTGCCTTTTGTTATTTTGATTCTTCAACCTGCAATCACGTTCAAAGTGTTCGGGTTTACCATAGTTCCGAAATCCTTTTCTATCATTACTTGAATCATTTCTTTGGAAATTTATGGGGTCTCTTTGGCTCCCCCTACCTCGAAACTGTCCTATGCCTCCTCCATTATTCTGATGTTGACCTTGGTCTTCGTTACTATTTCCTCTTCCACTTTCGAAACCTTTACCTCTGCCTCTTCCTCTTCTAGAGTAGAATACTTGCTCAGAACTAGGTTTTCCTTAGGAGTTTAAGTCCTCACCAAATTTCTTTTCTAATCATCATGGACACCAAATCAACAAAGTTCAGAATATTTTCCGTCGTCTATATAGAAGTTCTGAACTGCTTATATGTAGCTCCTAAACCATGAAGGCACACTTCCATCTTATCATCATCATCTACATTCATGCCAATAGATGCAAGTGACTCACATATGCTTTTGATTTTCAAGGTGTATTCACTTACGGACATGTCATTCTTCTCCAATGTATGCAACTCGTTCTTGAGTTGCAATTTCCATGCCTTTGTATTGGTCTCATACAATGTGACCAAATTGTTCAAAGCCTCATTTGGAGTCTTGGCATCCTATATCATACAATCTTAACTCGTCCGTAGTCTGATTCCTCTCTGGTAACTATGGAGCATTTTCCTTCTCTCCTTCGATGTACTTCTAGTAGCCTTTTCCCATTAGGAAACTCTTCATTCTAAATCTCCAAGCATGGAAGTTGTTCTTGTTGGGCTTATCCCTCATAAGCTAACTGATTTCATCTGTATATGCCATTTCTATAGCAATTCACAACACTCCAAAAACACTACAAGTAGTACTTCTACTTGAACACTATCGTACTGTGATGTGATAGTTCGATCTTAGCAAAACACAATTTTCGTGTATTAACAGTACATGGAATCACTTTAAATTCTAGATTTGGAATATTTGAGTATTGCCAAATAGCACAATTTTGCAAATTGACTTGGTTTTTCTATGGGCTCCATCTTGTGGGCTCAAAAAGGAAGTTGAGATGGCTCCAAAACATAAATCTAACAAAAATGGGTGATCCTGAAGGGATAGATCTCAAAAATATTTTGAGGACTTCTACCTTCAGGCCAATTTTTGTAGCAATCTAAGGTCATTTGTGAATCACTCTTTCTCCATGCCATCTCATGTACTCTTCATTGTCGGCCTTCTCGAGAAGCTCTCTATAGCCACACTAGCTTTGATACCATGTCAGGAGGAAGGAGATAAGGAAGAGAGCTCGCACACATGCTCCCACAATCAAAGAGAAGCACCCACACATATTAAGGCAATGAAGAATGATCTTCTTCTTCTCCTTCTATTATTGAAGAGGAATATACAAGAATGACCTAAAACAACAATACAACAAGTGCATTGTATAAAGAACAATACATAAGGAAAATCCTAATGTTCGTGAATGAGTGAGCTCAAAAGAAACAAATGTGCCATCACTCTTGATAGATAAATCTAATAAAGGTCAATGAAGTATCCCTGACATATACCACTGTGTCCACTATACATGGCAAAGAAATGAAAAAGTGATATGTGTCATCCTAGATCATCACATATTGAGCTTGATATCTCAACATTTATGACACTCGTATGTCCACTAGTGGTTTTTGCTTCATGCTTGGTAGCTCATGCATATCTTCGTTGCGCAAGAAGCATCTTACTTTGGACACTTTTAGTTGTGAAGGGAAGCTTTCAAAGCAATTGTTGAGTGTGTGTGGCTCAGACACCTTATGACTGATTCGGGTGTTAGTTAGTCTTCTGCCATCACCATCTTCACTGACACTCAACGTGCATTGGCAGTTGTGAGGAACCCTATGTTCCATGCTCATGCTAAGCACATTGAGGTGCACTATCATTATGTCAAGGAAAGGTTCTTTGCTAGAGAGATCAATTTGGCATATGTGCTCACATAGGAGAACATTGCAAACCTTTTCACAAAGGCTCTACTTAGGGAGAAGTTTGAATCTTTTTGCAAAGTTTTGGGCTTACTTCCTTTTGTGGATTGATTCCACATAGCTTGGCACTTCCTTAGACATTAGTGCCAACTCCTTGTTCATCGCATCACTCCCAAGGGGGATTTGTTGATATATTTCATTAGTGATGTGTGTGAACAAATTAGGACCATCGGGGCACTTTTTCCCTCTTTAGGGGGTTTCTTCCCCCCGGCTTGTTTATATGACTATACCCTGACGGGTCTCTTATCTTTGTACACTCTCTTGGTAATACATTCAGTATTGTGTGTGGTGCTCCGAGCTTCTTCTTCTTCGTTGTGTTATTCATGTGCTTCTGGAGACCTAAAACTCCAATCAAATAGTGGCCATAGCCATCTTTCAAAGCTTTGTGTAAAGCCATGCCGTCTATGGTAGGGGGAGCCCGGCAAGGAGGAGCAACCTT
Source organism: Ceratopteris richardii (assembly GCA_020310875.1). NCBI lineage: Eukaryota > Viridiplantae > Streptophyta > Polypodiopsida > Polypodiales > Pteridaceae > Ceratopteris > Ceratopteris richardii. The sequence continues at coordinate 109,695,277 of CM035410.1, forward strand.
GGAAACCGCTAGCTAATTATAGTATGTGGTTGAATGTGAATCGTGATGCATATCCGAACACGGTAGGAAACAAAACATATGGCGAAGGAGAGATAATAGGGAAAACCCTTAGCCCCGTTCTTCAATATTACCCATGCTGTTTTTTATTGAAGGTCCTTTCAAGAAAAGCAGAGGACACGGAGGAAGATCATATACAGAGAAAAATCAAAGCCCTCTCTAGAAAGAAAGGGAGGAAGATGACTTTTAAGGAAAATCGAAATTGAATAGAGGATTCCGAAGAAAGGTAAATGGAAGTGGAACCATTGATCTCCAATATCAACCACAAAGATTGCATGTGTTGTTTCAACCATCCACACTACTCTCCAACATAACCACAAAAATTTTCCAAACGGGTGTGGTGTAGCACTATGCCTTGAACATCGTGGGGAAGAATGCCTAGGTTCAAGTCCCACTCACACGACATTTCAACTTTTGTGTACTCAAAAAAAAAAAATACTAATAAATAAGTACAAAGATTGATGTATCCTATGAAGCATCAGCCTGCCTACTAGAAACAAGAAATAAGTCCTACTCTTTAAGAACCAATAAAATCTGTAAATTTTCCTACCCAAGTAGGTGTTATCGTCCGTTGTTCGATGTAATGTGTTAGTTCTTTAAATATTTTAATTTGAGCAATGATGATGTTTAATATGTTTTTTTGGCAATGGACTCTAGTACTCTCAATATGATGTTTAATATTTCTGTTGTTGGCAATGGGCTCTAGCACTGTCACTATGACATTGAAGCTCATTCCGGTGTTGATCATCCCACCTTGTTTTATAAAGAAGAAGGGGATAAAGAAAGTGAGGGTAAAAATCAACCATTTCAACAGTGAAAATAACAAAGGAGACATACTCCAAATCTGAAAAACAGAAGATACTGCTGAATGCTCAAGATCGACGAATGGAAATCTGCAAGGTCAATCTTCGCCATTAAATCAATACTAGGAAGGATGGTACACAGCATCCTCTTCCCGAATCGACAATACTGTTTCTGGGAAGGGAGGACTACCGAAACCATCAGATAGCTGACCACCGAAGGAGTTACTGATACAGAAAGATCGCCATTTCGGCTTCGTCACCTACAACCACAGCCATCTACCAAGAAGAATTGCCAGCAAATGCGAATGATGCTTGAAACCTGCAAGCCGTTCATCGATCGCGCGAGGCGTCAAGCAGTCCGAGCAGCCAGAAAATGCAAATCCTGCTTCAATCCTGCAAGTAGTGCTTCGATAGCGCAAGCATTTCGAGCATTCGCCCAAAACTGGAAGAGTAGCAGCAAAATGCGAGTACGTCTTTGTGAATACTTTTTTAGTACAACCTAGTGCTGCCATAATCTCCCAACCCATCCTCAAACGTCGTCTCCATGGTCATGGTCCGATTTACATACGTCAATTTGCTGGCCATTACCGACCTTTCATGTAGAGCTTTGCTCTGCTTCGCAGAAACTCCGCTGACGCAAGGCTAACACCGCAGCCCTTCGCAATGACCTCACATCCAAACTGAGTTTGCATGAAGGGTCGTTCTCGTTGCGTCTGCCCCAGCCACCCATGTACTTGCCTGACGACGATCCATTGCTCTTGCACTGAGATGGTGGCATGTCGGGGAGTTGCCGTGGGCATCCCAGCCGTCGTTGGAAACCCAGCAATGAACGATTCCTTCTCTTCCTTCTCATTCTCGCTTTCACTGTCGCTAAGCATTAAATGATCAAGCGTGCTTCTAGGCGAAATCTGTTCTAGTGTATCACATCGCCTGAGCACAACAGGATCACGCATGCTTCTCGGTGGCAACTGATGCAGCCGCTCACCATGGCTGAACTTGAAAAGATCAGGTAGGCTTTTTGGTAGGGGATCACCCAGCCTGTCGCACTCTTCACCTTCTAAGGATCTGTGTGATGCTTGCGAGATTTCTCCGTTGCATTTGTTGCCGTCTCTAATGAATGGGTGACTCAGAAGTTGCTCAGCTCTCCATCTCTCTGTAGGTTCTCTTCGCAGACACTTGAGTAAAAAGTCCTGCGCGGCAGAACTGATGGATTTTGGCAAAGGGGGGATTTCATTTGTGCATCCTAGTTTGAACAATGCAGCTGCCACACTACTGGCGCAGCGACCCCATGGCGGTGTCCCTTGCAACATTTCCACGACGGTACATCCGAGTGACCATATATCAGAAGCGGGCGTGGGCGCCTCCCCCATAGCTACCTCTGGTGCCATCCAGTGAGGAGTGCCCCTCAGACAGTTGCCCTCCATTGCTGCTCCCTCCTCAAACCTGCGAGCAGCGCCGAAATCTGCAATCTTCACATCCCCGCATGACCCTACTAAGATGTTCTTGCCCTTTATGTCGCAATGAACTACACCATTCTCGTGGAGATAAGCCAGCCCCTTCAAAATTGAGCGTGTAAATTGTCGTACATGCTCTTCGCTACGCATCCTCTCGCCGGACTGTCTCAGCATATCTGCAAGGCTTCCGCCCTCTATATACTCCAGGAAAAGGTAGCTTGAGGTTCCCTCAGCTCGACTGCTGGCTTCAGCCGGGAACTCCGATCCAAGGCATCGGATGACAAACGGGGAACAAAGGGATCGAAGGATACGGAATTCATTCCGCAGAGCCAGAAGCTCCACTGGAGATGAACCGGCTGTGGACTTGACTGCGAAAAGAGAGCCGTCCTCGAGGTTCCTGGCAAGCGAGACATGTCCGAAGGAGCCACAACCCAAGTAACGGCTGTGCATCCAGCGAGTGGCCGCATGACTGGCATGTAGCGAATGGCCTGATGCCATTTCCTGTGTGTTTGTGACAAAACTGGAGTGTCGCTACATGTGCAGGCACATTGCAGATAGTTGATTTAAACCAAGAGGGCTGCCGCGTCGCGACGACATGAGTTGAGCTTGAACCCCTCCCATCACCCGTGAATCCAGGCAAGCTACTGTCAGAAGTGAATTAGGAAGAGCACCACCTGAAGCAGCAGATATTCATTCCGCCTCCCGAGGAAGATGACTACATTATAGGAAACGAACTGCAAATCGGATTATGGATAGGCTCTTCCTTCCTCGGGGCGAGCCTGGAGGACTACTGCCAATAGAAGCATTGTTAGACAACAATAAATTTCTCCATCAATCAGAATATAGTCTCCACCAAATTGTGCTCTCCCATTAGGTGAAGGCTGTTGGCTCCGAAATGAAAGGGATGACAGCTTGCAAGCAGCCCCCTTGCGCAGCTGCTTATCTTCACGAACAAAAACAGGAGAATGTCAGCAGGACAAACCGTATCGAAATTCACTTCAGATTTTGCGCTCAATCATGTGCAACATCCACAAATTAGAAGAAACGAAAGATCTAAATTTGATTATATCTATTTCTATATCTAGATATGTATATCCAAATGTATACACATGTATTCGTGTGAATATGTGTGTGCATGTATGCATGTGGTTTATCAGACATGGTCTCCTAAACATGAACATTAGATTTAGATTCGCTCCAAATTTTCACAGAAACTTACAGACAATTCTACCTTCATTAATATATTTTTGTCCGTTTTTTATCCATTGAAATAGCATATATGCTTCTCCCAACAGCATTTGTCTCACCTGTGTGTATGTGAAAATAGTTGTATATGTGTGTGTACGTATACAGCTATGTGTGTAGATAAGTACACGTCTGTCTCTGCATCCTTAGCCATTACACTCTTTTGACGTTCAGTTATCCAATCTGTATGTATATACTCTTTTGACGTTCAGTTAACGAATCTGTATGTATATATGGACTGTTTTTGTTTTTTAGAAAATGGAGGTTCGGGAAGTGCCTACTCGAGGATTTAATTTTGAAAGAACAATTGTATAGGTGAATGAGCATGTATCGTACAGTATTATCTCAATGCCATTCCTTACCTCTTTTTCAATCCACTTGTCAACCTATTTATCACCCAATGTGTTTGCATGGAGCACCCAATGTGTGCGCATGGAGCTATGTGTGTAAAATAGTGCACACTTCTCTCTTTATCCTACCCCATTACACTCTTTTCACCTTTCTGTTCATCCATGTGTATGTATATATGGACTTTCTTGTTATGCATGGTACACCATTCTCTAAATTCCACTACTTAATGTTTTTCAATTCAGGTTCCACGTTGTTTTGCTCACCCAATTTGTGTGCATGGAGTAGTAGAGTGGGTTTTCTTCCCCATTCCACGCCTCTGACAACTCTCCTAGTTCTCCCAACCAACACTTTTGCATTCATTCACACGAACAATGTACTCTTTTACTCGCGGTTATTGATTATGGTCACAAATTCTCTCTTCTCCCTTCTCTCATGCCACTTTTTCTCCTTCATACTTCCTTAATGGCGTTCTCCACACTCCCATGGATGTCACACATCAAAATCTCTAACTTATGTCTCATTCTCTAACGCCTTAATCTCAACAACTCCTTTACACATACATTCACACACATCAAAATCTCTAACTTATTTCTCATTCTCTAAAGCCATAATCTCAACAACTCCTTTACACATACATTCACATATTCAAGGTACAGTTCCACACACAACTTGCGCAAGATTTCACCTATTTCATTCATTTTCTTCCACATCCACAAGCGTATAAACATTTCCACACACAACTTGCACATAATTTCACGTATTTCATTCATTTTCTTCCACAACCACATGCATATAAACATTTCCACACACAACTTGCTCATGATTTCACCTATTTCATTCATTTTCTTCCACATCCACAAGTATGTAAACATTGCACACACACATCCAGTTCCAACTATAGGAAATATGTAGGAAGGAGGACACACAAACTTTCTTTGTCAAAATCATATTCTTTTATTATCGAAACAATGGTTTTTATCATTATAATTTTGTAAGAAATCAAGTTTCGTAAATAATAGTTTCAATTTTTCCAATTTGATATGGAACCTTAGATAGAATGCACATGTCAATTCTCATATTTTTTGGAGCTCATTTGGGACACAAAACTAAATCGAGAACCTATTCCTTATCTTTGCCAGACTAGAGGTGGAACTAGTCAAAAGATAGTATAAAACTATAAACAAAGCATGAAAGCTCATTTTGAGAGGTTAGATGGTAAGAGAATTTCTTAGTCTTAGCTTGTAAAGAAGATTGATTATAACTTTGATGATTGCAAGATTCCTTTGTTCCACTCTAAGGTCTCTTCCTTGTATGTGTGTGTGCATGTTGTGCATTCTTGTGCTTCTTGTATTCACGTTTGTGTGCATCACTTGCTCATGATCTTCATATCACCCTCAGGTCTTCTTGGTTATAAAATTATGTTGGTTGGCTTCTCATTGTCGTTGGTATGCATCATTGTTCTCTGAGAGGCACTTTTTTACCCCATTTCTAGATGGCTACTTGAGGCATGAGTGTGTGATGGTAAGAGCCTAGAGAAGATATGTTGGAAACAATGGTAAGTAGGATTTTGTGATTTTTTGTCATTTTTTTTGCCCTTTTTCACCTCCATTTCCACTGTTATCACCTACATTCGCCCCCCTTTACCTTCCCCTTATATCTCCTTCTTCACCAAAATTTCACAACCGAAACCATATACTCCTCTTCTCCATTCATTCCTCATTGTTGTATGTGTGTGAGAGAGAAAAAGTGAGATAGTGTGTGATTTTTGCATGCTCTTTCTATTTTTTGGTTGTTTTCAAGTGATCCTCAACTCCAACAACCTACACAAATATGACACCATTTCACAATTCTAGAGGCATCATGCTCGATCTATCATGATAGACTTAGAAAGTGGGGTTTTCACCATTTCATTAGCATAGCATGAGAGGCCCGCCCCCCTAGCACTTTCCTAGTGCTTTAAAGACACTTAGAATAGGGTGAAAATTTTGTTCTGTCACAATAGAGATCCCTTTGTCTGGCATGTAATCCATCACAACATTAAACCATTTCTGTCATGACATAATCACTCTATCACAACAAGCTTCAACTATCTTGAAAAAGCACCCTTGGCCGATACTATATATCATGAGAGACCACCCACACTATTGCAAGAGACCATCCATCGTGACATTGCAACCCTATGATAGGCACACTCTATCACGAAAGACCACATTTTTCGTGACAAAGTCACTCTATCATGATAAACTGACTACATGAAGCCCATCTATCATGATAGAAACCCTCAGTTGTGACATAATTCCCTATGTTTATCACCATAAACCCACATTATCATTGCAAAGCCCTATGATAGACCATTGTCTATTGTGATAGACCACTCTATTGTGACATACCAAATTTTGATAGGCCTCCTCTATCAAATGAACACCCCCCCTATCATGATAGAGCAATCTATTGCGTCAATAGAAGTGTTTAGTAACAAATCTTTATGTCATTTTTTGGGCAATTTTGATACTTTCTTGGTACGTTTAAGGGTCTGTCATGCATACAAAGTGTGCTTGCTGCTTTTTATGCATTGAGAAATTGTGCTTGCATGTGCAAAAGTAGCTTGGGACATTGTCTTTGGCTTGGAAAAACATATAAGAGTGTAAGTAATATGATTGAAAACAATGAACCCCTTTGGTCAATAATAGCGTAGCTTAAGTGTGTAGATCTAGGTCTATTCATTAGGACTGCGTTAGAAACAAGAAATTTCAAGAAATCTCAAGAAAGATCGAGTATATACGTCAATTCAAAAAACCTAAGGTAAAGGATGTAATTAAATGATAAAACAAAAAAACTACTCAGGAAGTCATTCTTAAACTTGGAATTAAGAAGTCCATAGAGATTAGATTCATGGGTCTGTGGAATTCTTTGAATCACTACAATCTCACCTAAAAAGAACTCATTCACTTCATTAATAAAATATGTTCCATGATTAGTAACAGTTTCTATGGGTGAAAATATTTGCAAATAGAAATTTGATTGTGGTATGCACATCGTTCTTGGTAGTGTCCTTAGCTTTGATCCATTTTGTCAGATAATTAGTGGCGACAATCACATATTTTGCATGATAGTAGGTGCATGCAAACTAATGGGATCAAAAGCTCTAGTACTATCATGGGTCTTAATGGCATGACATCCCTTTGTGTCAGATATCTCAGTCTCTAATAGGTGTTACACCTCTTGGAAATTTTTTTGGTATCTTGATGTAAAGTGGGCCACAAAACCCTTGCAACAAGGATCACTTTTGCACATTTCTCAAGGCAGAAACACCTTTCAACTGCACTTCCATGTGCCATCTCTACAATTCGTAAATGGTCATCCTCAGGTATACACAATCATAAGAAGTTTTATAGACCTCCTCTCTAGCGTTGATTGAATATGACCACAAAGTCTCAACAAGTTTTTTCTAAGGTCTTTTATTTGACTCTATCAGCTCTTTTGGGGAACTTATGATCACATAAATATTATATTGTGTGCTTGCTCCAAGTTTGCACTATTGTCACCTAGTATAGAGTAGCATGTTCAGGTGGAGGAAAGACTTGGCATTCGTCACATTGCGACATCCTTTTTCATTGTGAGCTAATAGGAATGTGATCTTTGAAGATTTTATAAGGCTTTGGTTTTGAAGAAACGGTATCCCAAAACACCCTCATGAGCTTGAGCAATTAGGTCTTTTCTCCCATGATCATCCACACAACATAGTAAGATGCCAATTGGGTCTTGTAGTGCACAGGTTAGTGCTTAACAAACCCACCTATGAAACGTGAACTGCTTTTCTATTCTCAATAAGCAGGTGACATACGGCTTTGAACTTGAACCAGGCTAAGCACCATTTCTTATTAAACGTGATTTGTTAAGCGAGTGCCACAGGCCTTTGTAGAACTTCAATTCATATGAATCAAACCAGCTTTGATATACAAGATTTCTTTTCATTGTTATTTCTTTGCAAAATTTTGTGACAGGTCAATACACTTTTGTTCATTTATCCATTCACTCGGAATATCATATATCCTTCTCCTAACTGCATTTATTCCCTATGCGTACGTGAATTGAGCTGTACGTGAATTGTGCTCATCAAGTGAATACACATAGCGCAATGTGTGTAAGTTAGTGAACGCCTTTCTCTCTATCCTACCCAATACACACGTTTTACCTTCCTACTCATCCAATGTGTGTGTATATATGCACTGTTTTTTGTATGTGTCGTACAGTATTGTCTCACTCCCAGTCCTTACCTGTTTTCCACTTCACTTCTCAACTTGTTTTCCTCGCCCAATGTGTGCATGGAGGAGTACGTACATAGTTATGTGTGTAAAACAGTGCATAGTTCTCTCTCTCTATCCTATCCCATTACACTCTGTTGGCCTTCCTACTCATCCTAGTTCTCTCTCTATCCTACCCCATTACACTCTGTTGGCCTTTCTACTCATCCAATCTGTATGCGTATATGACCAGTCTTTGTATGTATGGTACGATATTCTCTCACTCCCAAGCCTCACCTCTTTCTCAATTCACTTCGCCGCTTCTTTTCCGCACCCACTTTGTGTTCATGGAGTAGTGTGTATGCATGTCTTCCCCATCCTCCTGCCTCTCACACCTCTCCTGGTTCAACCAACATATTCTTTGCTATGGTCACAAGTTCTGCCTTCTCCCTTCTCTCATGCAACTTTTCTCTCCTCCATACTTCAACTCGATTTCTCCACACTCCCATACAATTTCTCACATGTCAAACATCAAATTCCTCACTCTCTCAAGCACTAATCTCCTCGGCTCCTTTACACCTGCATTCACTCACTCAAGATACATTCTCACACACAGCTTGCACATGATCCTACCCTTTTCCTTCATTCTCTTCCACACCCACAATCACATATAAACATCCACACACACACACCCATCCGAGTCCCTCCACACATGCACAATGTCGACACTCCATCCGATTTATTTTTATCTCTCACGTACACAATACAATCTTGACTATGCACCTACTATGAGATTGATCACAAGTCTCCAATTTTCCAAGTGCATTCACAACCGCGGTCTCACACACCTCCATACATGCGCATAGAATATTCCATTCTCTTCTCAAACACTTCTATATATCATTCCTTTCTTGCACATGCCTAAGGTTACATTTACACCCACATACCCAATCTAGAAAAAGTCTCTCGTATCATCCATTTGTTGAGATAAAAAGGGAACAAAAGCTGGAATTTCGTTGTAGAAAAAACGTGGAATCCGAAACTGTATATGCCCAATATACATAGGATCAAATTTCTTTACTAGAGTGGATGGGAAAGTACGTGCATGACTCTGACTTTAGAATTTCGCCCACAATTATGAGCCGTTTTTCCTGACTTTGGCACGTTCTTGGACGTCCTCTCCACACCATTAAACCTATTAAATGTTTCCATCGATATCAGCTGCTTCACATTTTTCTTCTTGTCACCTTGTCCAAGTTTTTTGCAAATGCTTCCTATGGCTTGCTCCCTGTAGCCTGCTTTGCTCAAACGAGAAAATGAGTTATGCCAAAGTGAAGTACGCAAGACTTGATTGGGGCGAAAAAGTACTTGCACACAAAGACGAGAGAGAGAGAGAGAGAGCTTGGAGGCAATCCAGACCATCACTGCCAAAGGAAGATGAAGCCCCTCTCTTATCCTCTCATTAATCCGTAAAGTAGCCTTCCCTTATTCTTGTTCATGAGCCCACGCATGAGTTACTTCATGCAATTGTTAGATTTTGACCTCATCTCCCCACCATAGTGCCCTTGGAAATTAGATTAGTCATCAAGGGAATGAATCCGTACCTTCACCTTTTGAATTTGGATAATATAAGCATCAATCATTCTTGAAAGTTTGGTTCCGTGCCTATCTGATCGAAATTATTCCATATATAAGTTGCAAAAAATTTGGGTAATTATATCTTCCCTATCTTACAGCATGCTACCATTGAGCACGTGAAATGAAATGTAATCATGATAAAGAAAGGTTTTGTCTTCTGATTCACAATGTGGATAGTTTGAGAAGGTGCCTAACTAGGAGATACATTTGATTGCACACTATTCAACAACAAAGTGGATACACATTCTTTGAACTCATCGAAGTCTCATTGATACATGAAAGTAGAAGTCGTACCACATGTGATACATCTCAAGTGAGCAAGATATATTTCATGTGGGAGATTCAAATAATAGTCTTTACTTTCAAAATTGTATCCAAAAAAATAGATGGGTATACTTTTGAATTTGTTTCATCAGTGGCCTTTATTTTCACTGCCTTATCAATCAACTTCTTGTATTGTTTCTCAGGCACTAATGCACATACAAAACAGCCAAAAACTTATAGATAAGGAATGGAAACCTTAAAACAATGCCACGCCTCATAGAGAGTGCTACAATGTACTAATTTTTTAGGTTTCGTTTCAGATAAAAATGTGGTACACATTAAAATCTGAACCTAGAAGTTATGGAATAATGCTTGCCTTTTAACCATACATGTTGCGATCTCCATGCGAGATCCATTTTCCCTCTCAGAATACCGTTCATTTATGGTGTAAGGAATTAGACTCAAAAGACATATGCTCTCTTCCTCCATAAGAATGGAGGGTGCACATTTTAGATGTCAACATATTTTCAACCATAACCAAAACCTGTTTAAAGACAAAAACTTTAGACTTTGACTTGAGTGAATAGATACATGTATGCACGAAGAATCATTTGTAAAATTTATAATGTATAGTTAGTTATTAAAGATGTTGTATGCATAGGACCAAAAACATACTATCCATTAGGGGAAAAAGTGGACCTTGCATGGGGCTTCTAAGGATCCCTAATTTTTAGGGATTAAGGAGCTTAAAAACCTCCTGGATATGAGGATGCACATCATCCTAACTATGTGTGCAAATTAAAGAAAGCCTTGTATGGATTCAAGCAAGTTCCAAGAGCTTGGAAGTTCAGATTGGTGAATTATTTGCAGGACCAAGGATTCAAAGCTAGCAAGGCAGATACCTCTTTGTTCATGAAGAGGAATGGATATGATGTGATCTATCTATGTGTGTATGTTGATGATATCATTATCACAGGGAATGATCTTGAAGGAATCAAATAGGTAAAGAGTCAAATGAAGGAGGAGTTCAAAATAAGTGATCTTGAACCACTCACTTATTTTCTTGGATTGGAGTTAATCTACACAGGTTCAGGTATATACATCACACAAACAAAGTATGTGTATGACATGATCATCAAGTTCAAGATGGAAAACACCAAGTGTGCAGGTACACCTATGGAGATAAATCATAAGCTTAGTGCTTATGAAGGAGAGCCAATTGAAGACATCACAAGCTATCAAAGCTTGGTTGGAAGTTTGAACTATGCAACACTCACAAGGGTGGATATATGCTATAGTCTTAGCATATTGAGTCAATTTATGCATAAGCCAAGAAGACCACATATGGAAGCAGCCAAGAGAGTCCTCAAGGACCTAAAGGGGACCATGAATGAAGGTTTGTTTTATCCATTTACTTCAGATATTGAGCTAAAGGTCTAGTCAGATGGCGATTGGGCGAGATCTAGAGATGATAGAAGAAGCACATGTAGGTATGCATCATTTGCAGGTTCAAAAATCATTTCTTGGTCATCCAAGAAGCAACCAACAGTGGCATTATCTTCTATTGAAGCTGAATATAGAGGTTTGGCTAATGCAACTCAAGAAATCATGTGGTTAAAATGTTTGTATATAGATCTTGGACTTCATTCTTCAACACCTCACGTTTTTGGTGACAACACAAGCTCACTACATCATGCAGCTAATCTGGTATACCATGCTAGAAACAAGCATATTGAAATCCACTACCATTATGTAAGGGAGAAGCTAATGAGCAAGGATATTCAACTATCCTATGTCTCTACAGATATGCAATGTGCAAACATGTTGACTAAAGCACTTCATGGTACAAAATTGAGTAGATTCAAGTTCATGATTGGCTTGCAGGAAATCAAGGACAATTGAAGAATTATTTGGATTCAACCATGCTAGGATTGAGGGGGAGCTATTGATGCATTTCTCCCAAGCCTACATGCTTGATATGGTATTCATTTTTAATCATGTGTAGACATATGAACACCCCTTGTAAAAGAGTACATTTTATCTCTTGTAATTGTAAGAGAAAGAATGGCTTAAGTCATCCATGATGTAAAAAGAAAATTTGTGGCTTTAACTACCTAAAACCATAAATCCATTAGCTGAGGGAATATTTCCTAGCATCACTTTTAGGTGAAATCATTTGAATTCAGATTCAAAATTACCTCCAAAAGTAGCTATAAAAGGAGCAAGAAGGAAGTCACCAAAGGAGTGCTTGATTCATGCCCATTTGTAGATATTGAAGAGCTTACTCCATAGCTCTATCATTCTACTCCCATTTTGCAAGTACTCATTGCCAGTGAGGTTGTAATTATATGTGAATCTATACATTCATCATTTACTTCTTCTCTGATTTGTTCTTTACTATACTCACTCAGACTAGTACACATCAGAAGCTCATATCTCGGGCTATGCATAACCTTCTTCAGAGTTTTAAAGTGCATTGGATATCTCTCTAAATCTAGATTATGATCACAACATTCATGTCCATTGAATTTACTATTTGAGAGAAATGTCCATTTTATTGCTCACTGTCTATCTCTTCAGAGCCCGAAAATGGGGAGAGTGTTCTAGATTTTGCTAAAACGTTTTCTCAGTGATCCATTGATGAATTGAAGTGTTCTAACTTGTATTGGGAAGCTGGATAAATCTATTTGCTATTTCCAAAAGGAATTTTTCTAATTCCCACCAGGTTGAGAGCACTATTCATTTTTTCCAACAAGTGTATGTACAAAAATAGCAAGTTTTGGGAGATAGTCACTTTGCAACTAGTCTGTCTTGACTCAAACTTTTGAGATAATTGTTCCAAAGTTCTTGGGTGATTTTTAATGTGGATTTAGGAAGCGCAAAGTGTCTACTAACAACTTCTGAAGTCTTAGTTGGCTGGTGTGAAGCTGGTTGTAGAAGCACCAATTCATCTTCAGGTTGCATCCATCATCTTTCTCGACACATCTTGACAAATTCAACCCTCACATGCATGTATGTTTATGTGAATAATATAATTTACTTTTTGTTCAACTTATTCTTCTATCTCCTTGTCCGTTAAGTGTTTCTTTAAGCTTAAAGTCGTTGTAGGTGTTGGTGCAATTAAACCCAAGCCCACATACTTGGTTAATTAGCTTATGCTTGATTTATTGGCATAACTTATGCAAGGCTTCGTATGATCAATCTCTTGTAAACATTCTTCACATTTATCCTTGTAAAAGTGGATTACATCCACATGGAGTTAGGAAGCTCTAAAATCACGAATCATTTGGTTGTTGAGTGATGAGGGAATCTATCATGTACTTTAGGATTCACGTTTTAGGTAGATGTTTGAATTGGAATTCAAACTTTGGCTCCAAGCATAACTATAAGAAGAGGATCAAAAAGACCTGCATGTGTATCCAACCTATGAGATCATTTTTACAGGACATTCATTGTGAAGTGAGAGCTTATCTCATAGCTCATTCACCTCTCACACATTGAGCAATCTATGATTGCCAATGACATTGTATTTGTATATGTTTAATACATATATGATCATTACATTCTCATTTCACTTCTCTATTGTAACTCCATCAGAATAGTGATCTTCTCAAAGCTTGTTCTCAGTGTGTAGTTGATCATTTGCCATGCTTAAATCATGTTAGATTCAGCATACTATCTATTATACACCTACAAAATTGCATTTGCATTTCTTCTCGGGATCATGAGATATTAATATATCTTTGCTCACTAGTCTGATAACTCTTACAACATGTGAATGTCGGGATGAAGCTATGATTTTCTTAACATCTTTCTCTGCATGTAGTCCAACATTTTTTATGAAATCATTCATGATTGATAGCTCACTAAGTTAATTAGAGTTTCCCAAAAGGAATTAAGCCAATTGCTATTGTGCTCAGAGAATTGTTCAAAACACTAAACATGTATAAGAACAAAAATAGCAAGTTTTTGTTCTTGGATTAACTTCCTACCTTTTTGTTTTGATCCATCAATTAGTGGATCATCTTCCAAGCAACATAAGTGAGTATTTATGTTCATTAACAAGCTAAAGAAATTCATTACACTCATTGCCATCATTCTTAGCAGGTGTAAAGCAGGATGTAGCAACACCACTTCATCTTTTGTGACTATCCACCATCTCCTCCAACAGTGGTAGCAAAGCAACAACAATCAAGATGGGAGATAGGTTTCCATCTTCATTGACAAATTGGATAGGAACAACTACTCAGCATGATCACTTAGGATGCAAGCCTACCTTCAAGGGAGAAGTCTATATGAATACATCTCAGGAGATGAAGAGATGCCAATTTTTAGGAGCAAGCAACAACCTACAAGGGAAGAGCAAGAAAGGTTGACCACATGGTGTGCAAAGGATACTCTTTCCAAGTCATATCTACTAAACTCAATCTCTCATTCTTATTACCACATGTGAGGAATTGCAAGACCTCCCAAGAGACTTGGGAAGTACTCTCATCATATTTCTCCTCAAATACAAGAGCTAGGAAGAATTAGTTATGGATGGCATTTACAACCCTAAAGAAACAACCAAACCAAGGAGTGGCTGATTATGTAACCAAAATGAAAGATGTGGCTGACGAGCTTGCAAGCATTGGAGAGGAGATAGAAGAAGAACACATAGTGTTCTTAAATGGATGGATATCAAAAGAAGTATATATGGCACAACAACCAAGTTTTGAAGATGAAGATAAAACAGGTTATGTATGCAAGCTTAGAAAGGCACTCTATGGTCTCAAGCAAGCTCCTAAAGCTTGGAACCATAGACTTGTTACTTATTTGTAGGACCAAGGCTTTGTGGCAAGCAAATCAAATTCCTCTTTAATTGTTAAGAAGAACAAATCATAAGTTATCTACTTATGTGCCTATGTACATGACATCATTATTATAGGGAATGATGCTAATCACATCAAGCAGGTCAAGGCTCAATTAATGAGGGAATTTAAAATCAGTGATCTTGATTTATTAACCTACTTTCTTGGCTTAGATCTTGTGTACACAGATTCTGGTATATTTATCACCCAAAGGAAGTACATACATGATATTTTGGTAAAGTTTACGATGGAGAACACTAAAATTGCAGGTACTCCTATGGAACTCAATCATAAATTGAGCTCTCATGAAGATGAACTACTTGATAATGTTACAGGTTATCAAGAACTTGTGGGAAGTCTCAATTATGCTACTCTAACAAGTGTAGACATTGCCTATGAAGTGAGTACATTGAGTCAGTTTATGCATGCACCAAGGAAGCCTCATATGGAAGCTGCAAAGAGGGTGCTTAAGTATCTAAAGGGTAGAGTGAATAAAGGGTTTCTCTATCCCTTCACCTCTAACATAGATATAGAGATGTATTCTGATGCAGATTAGGCTGGCTCCAAGGATGATAGGAGGAGCACTTCAAGGTACCTATCCTTTGCAGGTTCAAAGCTTATATCTTGGTCATCTAAGAAGTAATCAATTATGCCCTTATCCTCCATAGAAGAATAATATAGAGGTTTGGCAAATACAACTCAAGAAGCTATGTGGCTTAAGCAACTATATGCAGATTTTGAGACACACTCCTACATTCCAATAATCTTTGGAGATAACACTACCTCACTTCATTTGGCTGCTAATCCTGTATATCATGCAAGGAATAAGCACATTGAAGTGCACTATCATTATGTAAATTACTTAGCACGGATATTCAACTATCTTACTTATCAACTCATTTACAATGTGCAGATATACTCACAAAGTCATTCGATGGAACAAAGATGAACATGTTCAAATTGATGATGGGGTTGTAGCAAATCAAGGAGGAATGAAGATCAAGCATGTTAGGATTGAGGGGGAGCTCTTGGTGCAATTAAACCCCAAGCCCACATGCTTTTTTTAATTATCTTATGCTTGATTTATTGGCATAACTTATGCAAGGCTTCATATGATCAATCTCTTGTAAAAATTCTTCACATTTATTATAAAAGTGGATTACATCCACGTGGAGTTAGGAAGCTCTAAAATCATGAATCATTTGTCGATTGAGGGATGAGGGAATCTATCCTATACTTTAGGATTCACCCTTTAGGTAGATGTTTGAATTTGAATTCAAACTATGGGCTCCAAGCATAACTATAAGAAGAGGATAAAAAAGACCCGCATGTATCTCGAGCCTATGAGAACATTTTTGAAGGACATTCATTGTGAAGTGAGAGCTTATCTCCTAGCTCATACACCTCTCACACATTGAGCAATGCATGCTTTCCAATGACATTGTATTCGTACATTTTCAATACATATATGATCATTACATTCTCATTTCACTTCTCTGTTGTAACTCCATCAAAACAGTGATCTTCTTAGAGCCTGTTCCTCGTTTGTAGTTGATCATTTGCCATGATTTAAAGCATGTTAGATTCTACATATGTTCTATTACACACCTACAAAATTTCATTATCATTGCATCTGAGGATCGTGAGATATTAATACATCTTTGCTCACTGGTCTGATGAGTGTTGCAGCCCAAAATGTCGGGATGAAGGTATGATTTGCTAAACATCTTTCTCTACACGTAGTCCATCATTTTTTATGAAATCACTCACGATTGATAGCTTACAAAGTTAATGAAAGCTCCCAAAAGGAATTAAGTCAATTGCTACTGTGCTCAGAGAATTGTTCAAAACACTGAACATGTGTAAGAACAAAAAATAGCAAGTTTCTACTCTTAGATTAACTTCCTACTGATATGTTTTGATCCATCAATTAGTGGATCATCTTCCAAGAAACATGTATATGTGTTCATTAGCAATCTAAAGAGGCTCACTACACTCTCCAACCATCATTCTTAGCAGGTGTAAAGCAGGATCTAGCAACACCACTTCATCTCTTATGGCTATTCACCATCTTCTGCAATAGTAGGAATTCTCATCAATTAGATATGGTGTTTTTTTCTAGGAATTATGGTAAACACAATGTAATGTATTAATGTTAAGTAGAAACATGGTACACTTTTACAATACTACTATCTAGTTTGGTGTTGATGAAGTCTATGTAGTTATGTAAGGATCGAAGTGTAGAATTCCAATTAGGAATAGAAACAATAACTCAATGCTTTGGTGCAAAAGTCTCCCAACTAACAAACCCTTTAGTCAAAGATTTGTAGACATTGAGACAAATTATCCATCGACATTGATGACCATGATGGGATTGGGTTCCAAATGTGTGGAAAATCTAACTAGTGAGCATAATTGATGAGCATGCCAAAGATAAAAATAAGTTGGCATATAGTGATGTCCATTTTGTGTTCTAGCAAGCAATATCCATGTTATAAGCAAGATACGGTTTCAACAAACTTGTGAATTATTGGGGAGTGGGTAAGAAGAATTTGTTCTTAATAATGGTCTGGTGTGGATTCTAAAGAACACGCGTAGTAAAGGACTTTAGTCTCTATTCCCAAGGATAGTAGGGTTTCAATACCTACACAATTAGTAATAGATAACCTAGGGGATTCTCAATCATATGAAATCATAGGATGGACGATCAAAGAGGGAAAAGATTTAGAAAGGGTAGGTACCATAGCACCAAGATCCAACTATCCTTGTTCTCAATGAAGTGGAACCTAGTAAGATCGATATGTTGATTGTGAGGTCCATGCTGCATAGTATAGAGTTGGAAGGATGAGAAGAAAATGGATTTGAGTAACTCCATTGTGAAGAATAATTTTATGACCCTTTGAACAATAAACAAGATATTTTTGGCTCAATGGAATAATGTACGAGTTGTTTGGAGTTTGAGATATGTGGAAGCATGTGATCAACACAAGGAAGAAAAAGAAGCTTAGTGCACAACACACAATATGGAATGTATTACCAAGGGAGTGCTCAAAGATAAGTTACTTGCTAAGGTTATAGGCATATATACAAGCAGGGGTAAAAAACCACCTAAAGAGGGAAAAAAGTGCCTCAACAGTCCTAAGTTTGTTCACAAACATCACTACCAAAATATATCAACAAGTCCCTCCTAGGAGTAATGTGGTGAACAAGGAGCCAGCACTTATGTATAAGGAAGTACCAAGCTATGTGGGATCAATCCACAAAAGGAAGTAAGCCCAAACCTTTGTGGAAAGCTTCAAACTTCTCACCGCAGGAAGAGCCTTTGTGAAAAGGTCTGCAACGTTCTCCTATGTGGGCACATATGTCAAACTCGTCTTTGTAGCAGAGAACCTCTCCCCAACATAATGATAGTGCACCTCAATGTGCTTAGTCGAAGCATGGCACATAGGGTTCCATGATATTGCCAATGTGCTCTGACTATCAGTGAAGATGGTGGTGGCAAAAGAGTGAGCAACACCCAAGTCACCCAAAACCCACTTAGCCACACACAGTGAACAATCGTTGTGAAAGCTTCCCTATACTCAGCCTCACAACTAGAAGTGGCCACAATAGGCTTCTTGTTGCTCAACCAAGGTATGCATGAGCTACCAAGCATAATAAAAAACCACTAGAGGACACATGAGTGTCATAGAAACTTGCCTAGTGAGATTCAAAAAAAGCATGTAAATCTCATGGTAGTGATCCCCCCTTGGGATAAAACATCCAATTAGTCAAGTACCACTCAAGTAGCAAAAGATGTGCTTAACCACGTGCCAATGCTTGACACCAAGCAATGCATAAACATGCTCATATGAGAGAGAAAACAGAATATCAGGCCAAGTAATGCATAAGTAAGTCAAGCATCCAATAATTTGTTCATAGAGAACAACATCAAATGCATCTCTAGCATCATGAAGACTCAACCCTAAACGTGTTTCCATAGGAGTGGCAATGGGTTTGTAGTCTTCAAGGACAAAATACTACAATAATGTGTCAATATATTTTGTTTTACACAAAGCTATTCAGCCATCAAATTGCATAAATTGAATGCCCAACTAATGACGCCAATGTCTCAAATCTGACATGTCAAAAGATTCATGCAAATCAGCCTTATAATCAGCAATATGATTCACTTTAGGATCAATGAACAACATGTCATAAACACAGACAACAATGATCAGAAGCACATCATTCGCATGCTTAACATATAAGGTGCTCTCAATTGGACTATTCTCAAAACCATGTGCAATCAAGTGAGCATGTATCTATTCATATCAAGCGCATGGTGCTTGCTTCAAACCATATAATGCCTTTTTCAACTTGCACACTTTGTTTTCATGCCCTTTTTGCACAAAACCATGTGATCAAAATACATACTTCTTCATGTAATTCACCATTCAGAAATGTTGTTTTAATGCCCACTTGATGTACATTCCAACCATGATGAGCTACAAGTGCACAGATGCTATGAGTAGTAGTCATTCGACATGTGGGAGCAAAGGGCTCATCAAAATCAATGCCTTTTTCTTGAGCATAACCTTTTGCAACAATCCTAGCCTTATGCATGTTAAGTGTTCCATCGGTGTTATGCTTCAACTTGTATACCCACTTAGTGCCAATGGCCTTCTCGCTAGGAGGCAAATCACATAAAGACCATGTACCATTCTTCATAATAGTATCATATTCTGATTGCATGACAACCATCTATCTTTTTTGTGTTTCATCAAATGAAAGAGGCTAATTATCATCACAGGGATTAGAGCAAGCCATCGCATAGCAATTTGATGCAAACAAAGAACTACAAGATCCTGAGAAAATATGATATGACAAAGGTGCATCTAATTTGCTATCTTGTAAAGTCTGCACCACCCATTTTTGCATAGTTTATGCATCCTCTATATCAGTCGTCTCATCAATAAGTGCATCATGTAAATCTACATAAAAAATGGAATGATATGTATCATCATGTGAAACCTGTAAAGGTGGAGAAATTTCCACATTTGGATGAGCACTTGACAATCCACCTATATAAAGAGTCGGAAAAGTGTCATACATCTTTGGAGCTAACAAAACTCTTCTTAGTACATGCAAGTAATGGCCAAATTTCATCTTCCACAAAAACATCATCAGAGCTAACCAAAATGCATTTAGTCTGTGGATGATACAAACAATGGCCCTTGCTTTCAGAATTATACCCAACAAAACAAAATTTCACTGCTTTATCACCCAATTTCTTGCATTGTTGTTCAAGCATTAATGCATTTGCCAAACAACCAAAAACACCTGCCAAGCATCATATGGAGTGATAGATTGTAGTGCTTTCCTGGGACACCTATTAAGTACATATGTTGCGCCACACATAAGAGCTTCAAACTAGAAGCTATGTGGTAAAGCCTCCCTTTGTACCATACAACTCCCCATATCCATGAGTGATATGTTCTTTCTCTCAGCAGCTTCGTTCAGTTGAGGTGTATTTGGAAAGGTACCTATCCTTTGCAGGTTCAAAGCTTATATCTTGGTCATCTAAGAAGCAAGCAACTATGGCCTTATCCTCCATAGAAGCAAAATATAGAGGTTTTGCACATACAACTCAAGAAGCTATGTGGCTTAAGCAACTATATGCAGATTTTGAGACACACTCCTACATACCAATAATCTTTGGAGATAACACTAGCTCACTTCATTTGGTTGCTAATCTTGTATATCATGCAAGGAATAAGCACATTGAAGTGCACTATCATTATGTAAGGGAGAAATTACTTAGCACGGATATTCAACTATCTTACATGTCAACTCATTTACAATGTGTAGATATACTCACAAAGTCATTCCATGGAACAAAGATGAATAGGTTCGAATTGATGATGGGTTTGTAGCAAATCAACAAGGAATGAAGAGCAATCATGGTAGACTTGGGCGGAATCTATTGATGCAATAAACCCAAGCCCACATACTTGGTTAATTAGCTTATGCTTGATTTATTTTCATAACTTATGCAAGGCTTCATATGATCAATCTCTTGTAAAAATTCTTCATGTTTATCCTTGTAAAAGTGGATTACATCCACGTGGAGTTAGGAAGCTCTAAAATCACGAATTATTTGGTTGTTGAGTGATGAGAGAATCTATCCTATACTTTAGGATTCACTTTTTAGGTAGATGTTTGAATTTGAGTTCAAATTTTTCGCTCCAAGCATAACTATAAGAAGAGGATCAAAAAGACCTGCACGTATCTTGAGCCTATGATATCATTTTTGAAGGAAATTCATTGTGAAGTGAGAGATTATCTCATAGCTCATACACCTCTCATACATTGAGCAATGCATGCTTGCCAATGCCATTGTATTCGTACATGTTTAATACATATATGATCATTACATTCTTATTTCACTTCTTTGATGTAACTCCATCAAAATAGTGATCTTCTCAAAGCGTGTTCTTCATTTGTAGTTGATAATTTGCCATGATTTAAAGCATGTTATATTCAGCATACTATCTATTACACACCTACAAAATTTCATTAGCATTGCTTCTCAGGATCGTGAGATATTAATATATCTTTGCTCACTTGTCTAATGATTGTTGCAGCCTGAAATGTCGGGATGAAGCTATGATTTGCTAAACATCTTTATTTGCATGTAGTCCATCATTTTTTATGAAATCACTCATGATTGATAGCTTACTAAGTTAAGTAGATATGCCCAAAAGGAATTAAGTCAATTGCTATTGTGCCCAGAGAATTGTTCAAAACACTGAACATGTGTAAGAACAAAAATAGTACGTTTTTCTTCTTAGATTAACTTCCTACCAATCTATTTTGATCCATCAATTAGTGGATCATCTTCCAACCAACATTTATTTGTGTTCATTAGAAAGCTAAAGAGGCTCACTATACTCTCCAACCATCATTCTTAGCAGGTGTAAAGCAGGATCTAGCAACACCACTTCATTTCTTATGGCTATCCACCATCTTCTCCAATAGTAGGAAGCCTCATCAATCAGATATGGTGTTTTTTGCTAGGAACTATGGTAAACATATTGTAATGTATTAATGTTAAGTAGAAACATGGTACACTTTTACAATACTACTATCTAGTTTGGTGTTGATGAAGTCTATGTAGTCATGCAAGGGTCGAAGTGTAGAATTCTAATTAGGAATAGAAACAATAACTCAATGCTATGGTGCAAAATTTTCCCAACTCACAAACCCTTTATTCAAAGAGTTTGTAGAAATTGAGACAAATTATCCATCAACATTGGTGACCATGATGGGATTGGGTTCCATATGTGTGGAAAATCTAACTAGTTAGCATAATTGATGAGCATGCAAAAGATAAAAATAAGTTGGCATATAGTGATGTCCATTTTGTGGTCTAGCAAGCAATATCCATGTTATAAGCAAGATAAGGTTTCAACAAACTTGTTAATTATTGGGGAGTGGGTAAGAAGAATTTGTTCTTCATAATGGTTTGGTGTGGATTCTAAAGAACACATTCAGTAAATGACTTAGTCTCTATTCCCAAGGATACTAGGGTTTCAATACCTACACAATTATTAATAGATAACCTAGGGGATTCTCAATCATATAAACTTGTAGGATGGGTGATCAAAGAGGGGAAAGATTTAGAAAGGGAAGGTGCCATAGCACTAAGATCCAACTATCCTTGATCTCAATGAAGTGGAACCTAGTAAGATCGATAGGTTGATTGTGAGGTCCATGCTACATAGTATAAAGTTGGAAGGATGAGAAGAAAATGGATTTGAGTAACTTCATTGTGAAGAATAATTTTATGACCCTTTGAACAATAAACAGGATATTTTTGGCTCAATGGAATAATGTACGAGTTGTTGGAGTTTGAGATCTGTGGAAGCACGTGATCATCACAAGGAAGAAAAAGAAGCTTAGTGCACAACACACAATATGGAATGTATTACCAAGGGAATGCACAAAGATAAGTTACTTGTTAAGGTTATATGCATATATACAAGCAGGGGTAAAAAACCTCCTAAAGAGGGAAAAAAGTGCCTCAACAGGCCTAAGTTTGCTCACAAACATCACTACCAAAATATATCAACAAGTCCTCCCTAGGAGTAATGTGCTCAACAAGGAGCTAGCACTCATGTATAAGGAAGTACCAAGCTATGTGGGATCAATCCACAAAAGGAAGTAAGCCCAAAGCTTTGTGGAAAGCTTCAAACTTCTCACCGCAGGAAGAGCCTTTGTAAAAAGGTCTACAACGTTCTCCTATGTGGGCACATATGCCAAACTGATCTCTGTGGCAGAGAATCTCTCCCCAACATAACGATACTGCACCTCAATGTGCTGAGTCAGAGCATGGAACATAAGGTTCCCTGATATTGCCAATGTGCTCTGACTGTCAGTGAAGATGGTGGTGGCAGAAGATGAGCAACACCCAAATCACCCAAAATGCACTTAGCCACACACAGTGAACAATCGTTGTGAAAGCTTCCCTATACTCCGCCTCACAACTAGAAGTGGCCACAATGGGCTTCTTCTTGCTCAACCAAGGTATGCATGAGCTACCAAGCATAATAAAAAACCACTAGAGGACACAGGAGTGTCATAGAAACTAGCCTAGTGAGATTCACAAAAAGCATGTAAATCTCATGGTAGTGATCCCCCCTTGGGATAAAACATCCAAGTAGTCAAGTACCACTCAAGTAGTGAAAGATGTGCTTAACCACCTGCCAATGCTTGACACCAAGGCAGTGCATAAACTTGCTCATATGAGAGATAGAAAACGGAATATCATGCCAAGTAATGCATAAGTAAATCAAGCATCCAACAATCTGCTCATAGAGAACAACATCAAATGCATCTCTAGCATCATGAAGACTCAACCGTAAACGTGTTTCCATAGGAGTGGCAATGGTTTTGTAGTCTTCAAGGCCAAAACTCTACAATAATGTGTCAATATATTTTGTTTTACACAAAGCTATTGAGCCATTAAATTGCATAACTTGAATGCCCAAATAATGATGCCAATGTCTCAAATCTGACGTGTCAAAAGATTCATGCAAATAAACCTTTTATTCAGCAAAATGCTTCACTTTAGGATCAATGAACAACATGTCATAAACATAGACACCAATGATGAGAAGCACATCATTTGCATGCTTAACATATAAGGTGCTCTTAATTGGACTATTCTCAAAACCATGTGCAATCAAGTGGGCATGTATCTATTCATATCAAGCACAAGGTGCTTGCTTCAAACCATATAATGCCTTTTTCAACTTGCACACTTTGTTTTCATGCCCTTTTTTCACAAAACCATGTGATCAAAATAGATACTTATTCACGTAATTCACCATTCAAAAATGTTGTTTTAATGCCCACTTGATGTACATTCCAACCATGATGAGCTACAAGTGCACAGATGCTATGAGCATTAGTCATTTGACATGTGGGAGCAAAGGTCTCATCAAAATCAATGCCTTTTTCTTGAGTATAACCTTTTGCAACAATCCTAGCCTTATGCATGTCAATTGTTCCATCGGTGTTATGCTTCAACTTGTATAACCACTTAGTGCCAATGGCCTTCTCGCTAGGAGGCAAATCACATAAAGACCATGTACCATTCTTCATAATAGTATCATATTTTGATTGCATAACAACCATGTATTTTTTTTTGTGTTTCATCAAATGAAAGAGCCTAATTCTCATCACAAGGATTAGAGGAAGCCATCACATAGCAATTTGATATACGAAAAGCACTACAAGAGCCTGAAAAAGTATGATATGACAAAGGTGCATATAATTTTCTATCTCGTAAAGTCTGCACCATCCATTTTGGCATAGTTTATGCATCCTCTATATCAGTCATCTCATCAATGTGCATCGTGTAAATCTACATCAGAAATGGAATTATATGTATCATCATATGAAACCTGTAAGGATGGAGAAATTGTCACATTTGCATGAGCACTTGACAATCCACCTGTATAAAGAGTCGGCAAAGTGTCATACGTCTTTGGAGCTAACAAAAGTCTTCTTAGTACATGCAAGTAATGGCCAAATTTCATCTTCCACAAAAACATCATTAGAGCTAACCAAAATGCATTTAGTCTGTGGATGATACAAACAATGGCCTTTGCTTTCAGAACTATACCCAACAAAACAAAATTTCACTACTTTATCATCCAATTTCTTGCATTGTTGTTCAAGCATTAATGCATATGCCAAACAACCAAAAACACGTGCCAAGCATCATATGGAGTGATAGATTGTAGTGCTTTCCTGGGACACCTATTAAGTGCATATGTTGCGCCACACATAAGAGCTTCAAGCTAGAAGCTATGTGGTAAAGCCTCCCTTTGTACCATACACCTCACCATATACATGAGTGATATGTTCTTTCTCTCAGCAACTTCATTTAGTTGAGGTATATTTGGCATTGTACACTAATGTTTTATGCCATGTTCAACCAGAAATGCATTAAAATCAGAAGATGTATATTCCCTGCCTCGATTAGAATGAAGGGTGCCTATTTTACATGATGACCAATTTTTATTCAAGACCATAAAGTTTTTGAAGCACATAAACACTTTGGACTTGACTTTTAATGGATACACCCAAGCATGCCTAGAAAAATCATCAATGAAAGTTACGAAGTAAATGTAGTTCCCAAAAGAAGCTTTTTGCATAGGACCACAAAGATCATTGTGAACAAGCTGCAATCTCTGTGTAGCTCAACTTGAATCATCTTTTGGGAAGGGGGAATGCTGCAATTTGCCCAAAATACAACCTTCATAGACATGTTTACAAGATGCCTCAAGTTCAGGCAAAGAGGACAGCATTTTAGATTTCTTCAAGTGTAGAAAACTAGAATAATCCAGATGACCAAAGCATGCATGCCAAAGCTTTGCATCTGACATAGCCTGAGAATCTTGAATTGCATATATTCAATCATATAGATTTCGCATAATCTATGAGCTTATATATCCCAAGACATAAAATTCCAAAAGAGATAATGACATTGTCGTTCCATAGATCATGGACTATACGTGTCTCACCAAAAAAATTCACAACCAAGCTAATCTTGACTAATGTTGAAACTCATAACACATTTTTCTTGATCCATGGCACAAAAAAAATCATCTGACAATGTGAAAGAACTACCGTGAGCAGTAGTTAGAATGATCTTGCCAACTTCCATTACAGGATAAGATGGGTAGTTAATGCATGTGATATTATTCCATGTAGGGGGAAGCTGAAGTGAACTGAAGAAACTATACTAAAGGTAATATGTTTGGTTGCCCTACTACCAAAGTACCAAATGTATGATTCTACTACAAACATACAGTGTCCATGAGAACATGGGTCATAAGTGCAAATAGTAGTAAATGTTAGTTCTTCATTCTACACAAGATTAGTAGACTCTGTTTTAGGTGTAAAGGCCTCTACAACAACTATTCTTGTCTCTTTTTTCTTTGCCTCTTTTACATCCAATTTTGGAAAACTCTTTATGACATGGTCATTTCCTTTACACTATTTGCAAACCAATTTCTAGCTTTCTGATATCTTCTAATCTTTTTCTTCCTTTTTTGATTATGTAAAATTAGCATATTTTTGCTTACTAGTAGATGATGTCCATTAACCTTTACCCTTCTGACTAGCAAAGAAAGCTTGATCTACTACTCACATGATGGACGTGTTTTGTCTGGACTGATCTTCTTGCAACAAAACAGAGACTAACTCCTCAATTTTTAAGGCATTTGGATTTCATGTCATCAACTAAAGAGTAGAAACAAAAATCTTATATGAAGTTGAAAGATTATTTAGAACAATCTGCACAAGAGAACTGTCTAGAAAGACTTCATCAACACAAATAAGCTGCTCCTTTAAATCTTTGATATCTCTCAAAAAATTGTCCATGGAATCTCCTTCATTCATGTGATCATTCTCCAAATTTTTTTGGAGGTAAGCAACAAGAGCCTCATTCCTTGGGTGGCATAAAGTGGTAAGTGTATCCCAAGCATCCTTAGTTGTTTTGCAAGAGTGAATATGAGGGATAATGACACGCTTGATAGAAAAAGCTATCAATGCATGTGCTTGAGCATCTCTACCATCCTAATGAAGTTGCTTTGTAGTAGGTGCAATAGGAACTACAACACGAACAAGAATTTGAAGATCATCATCTTTAATGCCATCTCCATCGCTTTCAATAATTGTATTTGCAAGTTTAGTACGTCATTGTTCAACACCCTGCACAATATTCCACATTCCTTTTTGCAACCAATACATGATGCATCATATATGCCCATAATGGGTAATTAGTACCATCCAATCTATCCTCAATAGCCAACATACAAAATACATCATTGCTTTCATCCATGGTCACTGACTTAAATACCCTAATGCAAAAAAATGATTGTATCTTGAAAAATTGAATAGAACTATCGTATCGGGCTTTGCTAGATCTGTGTTAGACTTTGAGATGCTTGTATTGGGGAACTGAAACACATACACACACACACACACATACATACATACATATATATATATATATATATATATATATATATATATATATATATATATATATATATATATATATATATATATATATATATATATATATATATATATATATATATATATATATATATATATATATATTGGAACAAGAAGACAAAATCTCCTACATGCACTACAAAAGTTCATTTAGAGGTCAAAACAAGTTGAGATCATTATTTCGATGACAAATCAAAGCCATTTTGAAGTGCTAATCACCTTGAGCATGCTCACCAAATTTTGTGCAGCTATGACCAGAGGGGTATCGACGACACCCTAGATGAAGCGGTGTCATTGAGATTTTCTCTCCTCTCTCATTCATGAAGGCCTATAGGAAACACATTCAGTGAAGGTCACCAGAATTTCCTGAGAATTACAAGATGCATCAAGGATATCAAAAGAAGTTCCATGCAAACATTGGAAGAAATCAAGCAACTCCAGGGTAGTGATCAAAGCTGGTCAAATTTTGGAAATTAGGGTAAAATTTTCAATGTCTCCAAATCACATGAAAATTCATATACTTGTAAATCCTATCAAAGGTAGTCTATAGCCTGAATTTCACATGAAAATGGATTTTCTAGCACATTGATATGCCATGTGCATTTTGTAAAAAATGTAATTTTTCCACTTAGACCCTACAAAATTGTGTATAGGAATTTTTGTTAGCCATATGGTACCTTGCAAAGTTCCAAATGTAATCAAACTTGTATAAGGAAGATTCAGATGGGAGATTTTTGTGCATTTTCCTAAAGAAGAGCTTTCAAAACATAGCCCTAAAAATTTTCATCTTCATCAAAGAGCACAAAATCGAGTTTTCAAGGCCATCGCAATTTCCTAAAATAAGCAAATTGAAGGCTTGAAGGGCTACCACATGTCAAACAATGATTGAACCATGTTTGTACAGTCCGGATGAGCTCACACTCAAGGGTGGAGATGCACTAAAGATTAAATGTTCAAGGAGGATCCACGAGTTTTTTGTATTAGATAAGTCTTTTTTGATTATCAAAGATCAATAATGCAAAGTTTGTCTAAAAATAGTAGCTTATCTTATCCAAATTGATGTCAGCACTGATCCGACGATCTAGATCAGCCCTAGATCCAATGGTGGAGAATGAAAGCACCTATTTTTCTCCCCTTTGCCCTAGATATCATATAAAGAACCAATTTGAGCCATCCATTTGATAAATCCAATGGTTTTAATCAAAAGCAGTTGATATAAGGGTTGAGAGTTGATTTCTCTTAATCCAAGGGCCCTAATTCATTCAAAAAACTATAAAAACCCCTCTAAACTCATAGAGCATCATGGTTAGGCATCCATAGGGCCCTTGCTAGCACATGGTTTCCATGAGACAACCACCCTCAATCGACCATGTGAGGGTCCAAGGTGGGCTAGTAAGAGCATAGTTCCTAGAATCAATTTTAATTTAGAACTCCAATCTTGGATAGGGTCATAAACCCAATTTCTCTTTCTTTTCTCATCCTCAGTGGAGTTTGTGAGTGAGTTAGAGTTGGTTTTATGAGTCTTACACTTATTTAGAAACACATTACGATCCTATAAAGACATAAGGTCAATGAAGTGGAACCTATCCTCTTACGTGTGACATTCAATTGAACTCTCATGGTGAGAGGGTCGTGGACCACCTTTGGCCAGTAGAATGCTTAGCTTGACATCATGACACTCATGTATATGTATGTCATTACAATATCTTCTAATTCATGTCTCTTGTCTCTTAGTCTCTTATGTGTTTTTACATGTCTCCTTCTATCTCTTTCTATGTGTGAGAAGGCTCTGCAGTCTTGCATTGAACCAGTGAGAATGATCCATTGAGATTGAGAGAATAAATTTCTATTCATTCATAAATCATGACCCACATGCATTCATACCATCCGCAAACACCCATGCATATGTTTTAGTTTTGAAAATGTATAAGAAGCTCCATTCTTGGACCATTATTCCTTTTGAAATTGATTCATGTATGTGGTTTTCTTTTTGTTCTCATCATGCGTACATCCACAAGAACCCATGCATATGAATTAAATCTTGAAAGTGTATAAGAAGCTCCATTTTTTTGGACCATTCTTCCTTTCCAAATTGATTCATGTGAATGGTTCCTATTGTCCTCGTCATTCATGTTCATACGTTTGCCTTGCATTCATATGTTCCCCTTTCCATAATCAATTCATGACATCTCTCCTCTCCATACCCAACTTCATCTTCACCTTCACATTTTTTATCACATAAACCTTCCAACACTCACTAGCTTCATACGCTCTACATGTGTCGTGACAAACCTGATCCACCTGGATTGCGATCACCTCCACAGTTGAACCCGATATCGTGCACATCTTCATCATGAAGTAAATGCATTTGTGAGAGATCTAGAACTTTGTGCATCACTTGCAAATTCACGTATGATGGAGGAAGGATTCAGATCCCTTATTGTTGAGAAACAAGGCCAAGGAAGAGTTTTCTTCTATGTTGAGAGAGAAGGGATTATTCAATGGCATCAACATTATAAGCTACTTAGATTTGTTTGAAGAGCAAGCTATGATTTTTGGTCTTCCCAAAGATCTTTTGATAACATTCTTTGAACGAATTGTTGATAGCTCTATCATAAACCGTTTCACTCAATATGATACTCTTCCTTGAAGTGATTTCAAAAAGGAGATGCTCAAAGAATTCTATCTTGAGGATTATAGCC
This sequence comes from Ceratopteris richardii, assembly GCA_020310875.1. Classification (NCBI taxonomy): domain Eukaryota; kingdom Viridiplantae; phylum Streptophyta; class Polypodiopsida; order Polypodiales; family Pteridaceae; genus Ceratopteris; species Ceratopteris richardii. The sequence continues at coordinate 109,725,461 of CM035410.1, forward strand.
AACATAACCGGGATGGATTCTTACGATGGGTCAATTCCCCAAAGCCTAGTAGCTCTATTGCTCACTTACAAAATGAGTATATTAGACCCTATGAACAACTTCTTGATGAGGATAAGATAGCTTTGGAACCTGATCTTGTGATCAATTTTCTTAACCCTCTTCATCCTGAAACTCATAGGGAAGTTGAATGGCAATTAGAAGAGCGAGATAAGTGCTATGGTATTACTGACAATTGGCAAAAAGTGCATAAAGTAATAGAGGTGTAGCCCATAGACATCAAAGACAATCCATGCTTTATGAGCAAACTAGTCTTCCTCAAGCTAGCCTTCTATAAGCCAAGAAGCAAGTTAGAGAACAATCCCATGCTATGCTTTTTGACTCTACTCCTATTTCCTCAAATGATGGAGCTTACTCAACATTAGGACGAAAAATGGCCGAAAAAGGACCATGTAAGGACTTCAATTAATTGTGCTTAATCCGGACTAAAGTTGTCAAATCCTTCAAGAAATTCAGTGTAAGTTCATTTAAAACGTATCTTATGCAAATTTCAAAGAGAGAGGAACTCGTGTGATAATCATGAAAAGTTTGTATGATATATTACGCCTCGAAGTTTGTGCTCATCGGGTGTTGATCAAAATTCAAATTTTCCTCTTGTTCACGGACCTATATAATGTGTGCTAATGATGTTTTGTGCTTTTTTATTCTACTTTTCATAGCAGGCCTGTTTCTCTCTTTCACGTCATTTTAGACACTTGTCAGTCACCTTTCATAGCAGACCATGGAGAACCTTAACCCAAATACTCTGGCTGAGCTTTCAAACATTCGAAATCATTGTGATAAGTTCCATATCAACATTGCAGTTAGTCATGAGTACGCAACGACAAGAAAAGTATTCCGAAGGGCTCTTCATCCTCCTGAAGTGGATGGATTGCAAAAGGAAGGCAAGAAACATATCGACATATGGACAGATGGATCTGTTTATCCAATTGATCCATAAATTGGAAGGTATCCCCCTTTTCATAATCTCCATGATCTTATTAGATTTGTAGGAGATGGTGAGGATGGTTTACGAGGCTATTGTTCAAGGCTCTGGGAGATTTCAAGGAATTATGTACAATACATAAACTATCTACAAAACACACTACATTAGAGGGATTTACATATGAGGGAGCTAGAAAACAAATTATCCACTTTATCTTCTCAATTAGAGTCTTTTAAAAAAATTAAAGAAACTCTTATAGGTTTGAGAATGCGGTCAAAACGAGTAGAACCTTTTTAGATTTGATTGAAAAATCTGGCCAAAAAAAGAAAAGAATGAAAATTGTAAGAGATCATGTGACAAATGTTCTAGGTTTCAATATGTTGAACAATTTTGAGCACGCACATTTTCGTAATGAAATTATGAGCAAAATGATGTTTTAAGACTATTGAAACTAAATGAAAATACATGCTTGAAATGCTTTGTTTTCCAAAAATGCATGATAGAAATGAATTTATTACTAGAACCATCTCAAATTCAAAAGGTTTGTGATAGCGTCAAAGTGAGTAGGAAAGGTTACAGAGCGATTTCAAAAGTTTGGTGTGAATTTTTAAAATTTAACAAAGTTAAAAGTTTTGGATTGCCTAGACCCCATAATGTAGGAAAGTTTTGGCTTTGCTTGAATAAAAAGATCACATCAGTACTTGGTGAATATAAACATACTCATGGTAACATGCCTTACGAAGTACGAAAACAAAAGTTACATTTCACTTAAAATGCATTTAACAACATATGGATAGATATTATAAAACTTCAAACATACATGGTTCAGTTCTATAATATAAAAGAACATGAATGTTCTGGTTTTTTGAAATTTGTAATCAAACTTGATGTAGTTGAGCTTAAAAAACATCAAAAGATGGAGAGAATAAGTATTGCACCGATGAACAAAGCATTGGACTATAGCCTTGGGAAATTCGATACTCCATCTCTCAAAGTACAATCAGAAATAGAGTTATGGTGGTTTGGTTGTCCTCAAGTTCCATCTAAGAGCCATAAAACACTTAAATGGTTATTCTCACAGACAAACATTCCAAATGTTATCCAAAGGCATCATGTAGGAGAATTGTTGAATGTCAAAGACTACGGGAACTTTAAAATTGAGTGGCATTTGAGTGGAGACCTAAAGACGCTCAAATGCATGTTTGATATACGTGGAGGAGCAAATTCTAAGTACCCTTGTTTGTACTGCATGCAAAGTCCAGGCACAAGAGCATGGATTGCTATAACTGAGGAAGAGGAGGCTCCTTCTAGACAAAATGTTATTCTTCATAACTACTCATCTTCTGCCATGATTTGGGATCCCATACTTTCATTAGCATTGACAAATGTACACATATGTACACTAGATGTAGAGTTAAGGATCATTGACAAGTTGGTCCATCTTTACTTGGATTATGCATATTCTATCAAGCCTACAACTCTTGCAGCTGAGTGCATAAAAAGATGTAAATGTCTACTTTCAGAAATGGGATTTCATGGTGGTGATGTTCATCTAAGAAAAGATCCAAAGCTTTCACAAAATACAGGTGATGTACTATAGGATGTCTCAATGGGAGGTGCAAAAGCAAGGAGATTTTTCTGCAACCATGATGACAAGCAACTAAATGCCATGTGGAATTATAAGAAAAAATTTTGTGAGATCACGACTAGAGTAAAAAGCAAACCAGAAATAGCAAAAAAGAGAATGGAGGTGTGGGTCAAACTAGATAATTTTTTTCAGATCATGAGGCAGCAGGTAACATCAAATAGTTATGTGATAGATTTCCGAAAGGCGACCATAGAGCTTATAGAAACCATCATAGAGGCATGGAGTTCCAAAGACATAACATACTACTTGGTGAGTTCCAAAGATAATTTATTCAATTTATTTTTTATAATTGAAATAAATATATGATGAAACTCTTCAGTTCTTCAAGCATATTCTTCTTGTGCATGGTGCATTCTTTGCAGAAAAATAAACACTTGCCATATGGAACACCCAAGGCATTAAAAAAAATCTCATTATCAAGCAAGGACAAGCTTCTTTAGGTGCACAAGGAAAGGAGGAGGAGTAACAAAGAGCAATGCCTTCAAAGAGCTTTTTGATTGGTTTTTTAGAAGACAATTACAAAGGACCTCATGCAAAATATTATCAAAAGAATATGACTATCACCAGACAAGATTATTGTGTATCAATATCACAAAATGAAAAAGACTACATTTCAAACAGAGCTTTAATATTTGCAATGTCTTTTATTTCTTTGAGAAATAAAGATGTATGTACATTTCATGATGTATTAAGCTTTGAAAAGAAATATGTCTATTACCTTCAGATGACTTTGACCAGAGAACAAATCATGGATCAATAACAATTAATATTAGGACATGGATCAATTACACAAAAAAAAATTGCAATGTCTTATATCCCATTGGGCAATTTGTGTATATGTACATTTGATGAGTAATAGAGTTTGAAAAAATGAAGTCATTCCTTGAGTCTCTTTAATGAGCTTGGCTCTGCCAAATCACCTTTGTATCTGAGGAACTCTTTTCTCGTGTAGCCAACAATGCTTTTTACATCTAAAACCCCTACAACCATTGCATAGCTTGAATAACAAAGAAAGTACCCTGCCTTGAAGCATTGAGTCCTAGGGCATATCCAAAAAATTTTAATGCACCCGCAAAATTCTAGAACCATTAAAGGGTATTGGAGTAAAACCCATGTATTTTGATAGAGTCCTCAAGGAGAACAATGCAAAGTCTGGCTCCTCACTATAGTGCTTGTGAATAGCACAAAAAGAGTCTAGGTTCAATTTTGGAAGATAGTGGATAATTGAATGAATATCTACCTTTGTTCTTCCTTTCTCCTCTATGGTTTTTCTTTTTCCCTTCCCCCTGCCAAGGTAGTTTATACATTATAGTTAATTGTGGTAAAAAAAGAAAAAAAGGTCAGATGAAGTGCAAACACACTTAAAGAGTCATGAAAAGTAAATTGAAACAAAATAGAAAAAAAGTAAGAGACCCAACCAATGCAAGCGATTAGGGTCTTCAGAGAAATTTGGATGGTCCTAATCACTTGCATCGGTCGTTATCAATATCTCTTTGTAAATTATCTAGAAACATGTTATTTTTGCTGAAGAAGTTGAATTCTTACATAGCCATATGTCTATTATCAATGCCGCATGCAACTCCTAGACATGACCAATACAAGCGATTAGGCCCATCTAGAAATATCTGGTGGGCCTAATCGCTTGCATCGGTCGGGTTCGATTTGTCACTCTACATTCTCTAGGAACATAAACTCTACATAGAAAAAGATGTCTTTTACATCATAAAATGTAACCTGTCATTGCACCATGCAAGTCCAAGACACGACCGATGCAAGCGATAAGGCCCAACGGGAAATATCTTATGGGCCTTATCGCTTGCATTGGTCGTGTTGGATTTCTCACTCTATGAATGGAGAATTTGGAGATGACCGATGCAAGCGATTAGACCAAATGAAAAACATTGGATGGGACTTATCGCTTGCATCGATCACCTCTCATTTCCTCACCCTAAAACTCATGAGAATAGATTAAACTACATAGCTTGACCTCATCTTCCTCCTCAATGAGCTCTTTTGAGTCAATACATATTGTTCCTTTGTCCTCAACAACATCCAAGAATGAATAGCCACGCCCAAACGAGTATATTCCAAGTTGCTTCTGATGCTCATCAAACTCTTAATCAGCAAGTGTTGGCTTCTCTTGGATAGCTTTTTCAAAGCAACTTGAAAGAGCTTGTGATAAATCTTTGAATTCTTCATTTGAAAAATCAAAATCAAGACACAAAAACTCTTCTTTTCTTTCTCCTTTCTCATTGATGAATCTCCTTGCAACTTCTTCTGACTAAGCTATAGCTGCAAGGCAGTAGTCCTCCCCAAGGTTGAAAAGTTCTTGAATGTAAAATAGAGGGATAAACTCCTTTCTAGCGATAAAGTAAAAATGGTAGATTTGGGAGAAGTAGGGACTTCTCGGACACTTGAACTTCTTCAATTGGCTCCCTTATTGCAATATCTTCTTTAAAAGTAGCCACATCAAAATCTTTGACCTACTCTTCTTCTACTTGGAGATTGATCTCCTCAACAATCTCCATGACACCTTTCATACTTTTTGAGCTTCCCTCAAGTGTCAACTCTAAGAAAGGCTCCTCTACAACATGAACACTTTCCTCATTTTCAATTGAGATGTGATCAAGCCATATCAAGAAAGCAATTTTTAAGGGGAGCAAGAAGCACTCCTTTTCATGCTCTGGCCATAAACCTAGCTTCCCTGGCAAAGGGGGTATCCTTTTGCATTTTCTTGTGATTTTTGCCCTATCCGTTGGATTCTTCCCAAAGATGTGAGGATGGACATAGGTTTTCTCAGATAAACAAAGCTCCTTTCCATTGATCAACCCCAAGCAGTTCTCCCATTCATCCCTAAGAAAACGTTTTGATTTCTCTAGGAGTTTTTCAAAATCAATCTTGGGGTTGAATATCGTCATTGCATAAGGAAAGTAATCTACAGTTAAACCCTCTTGAACCATGAAATCAAGTAGTTTCTCTGATGGAGAGACACTAAGGATCTCATTCATTCCCTCCATCTAAGCTACAGCTTCTCTAGTATGTCCTAGTGGCGAACACGACCGATGCAAGCGACTCGAGCTAGTTAATGTGGGTCAAATGGGTATAATCGCTTGTATCAGTGGTATCGGGGATGAAAGACAAATATGCATGGTAATGGAGAGACAAATTCTATGAAGGTTGAAATGTGAAATGGTATTTATGGGCGAGGAGGGAGGGAGTAACGGTCAAATGATGTGGACCAATCAGTGATGCCACATGGCAAAGGCACATTGGGAATCCCAATGGATAGATGATGTGGCCCACTCAAATCATGCCACATGGCAAAGAAGTTGGAATTCACAATGACTAGCTGATGTGGACCAATCACGATATGCCACATGGCACCAACCATCAACTTAGTTTTGAGACCTATTTAAGCTTCCCTATTCACTTTCTCTCATTTTCTCCTCAACACTTTCGTAGCGTTGAGTTGCCATCGCCTCAAAGTTTTTTAGCTGCTTTTTAAGAATTTCTATAGAGAACGCTTTCTGTGTGAGGTAATCTGGACACGACCGATCCAAGCAATTAGGGACATCCGGGTGTTTTTCGATGACCCTTATCGCTTGGGTGGATCATGATTCTGAAACCGTATCATAACTTTAAAATAATGTTTCCTTTGGTAAACCATGAGCTGTTTTGCATTATAAGCTTTAGTGGAAATAGAATTGATTGATATTTCATGATGATTTAAAGGACGACCGATCCAAGCGATAGGGTACATCTAGGATCGGTCATCTTTCTTAAATGGCATCGAGTCCTTGATCATAGCTTGCAAATAATGTTTTGCTAAGTGAAGCATGAGCTGTTATGCATTGTAAGCTATATTCGAAAAAGTATTTATTGATATTTCATGATGATTAAGAGGACAACCGATGCAAGCAATTAGGGACATCCGGGGATTTTTGGATGACCCTTATCACTTGGATCGGTCCTATTTCTTAAATTGCATCCTTGATCATAGCTTTGGAGTAATATTTTATTTGGTAAAGTATTAGCTATAATGCATTGCAAGGGAAATGGAATTGACTGATATTTCATGATGACTAGAAGCATGACTGATGCAAGCAATTAGGGACATTCGGGCATTTCCAAATGACTCTTATCACTTGGACCGGTTGTGTTTCTAACATTGGATAGAATCCTTGATCAAAGTTTTTGAGAATAAGTTGCCTTGGCTTTCGATTTCCATGCCTTAAGACTCTCACTTTATGCAGGTTATGGCTAGGACAAAAACGGTAGCAAGGAAGTTGTACCCTGAGGGTCAAGAACAAAATGCCCAAGAGCAAAATGACAAAGCACCGGCTCCCTAGAAGTGTCAAGGCAATGCATCAAAGAAGTCTTCAAAGAAAAGGGTCAAGTACCATGTAAAGTCCTTGAGGGAAATAAGAAGAGCTCAAAAGTGTGTGGGACTGCTGATCCCTAGACTTCCATTTATGAGAGTTGTCAAGCATATCACAGCCAAGATCTATTCTTTGATGAAGACCACATCCTTTATCAATGTGAAGTGGCAAACTCAAGCACTGTTATGCCTGCAAGAAGCTGCAGAGGACTTTGCTATTCACTTTATGAATGATGCTTATTATGTGCTGGTCATTCTCATAGGTAACATTGATGGCGAAGGATTATGTGATTGTATCAAGAATAAGATATAAAATTGACAAATGTCTTGTTCCTATTGATCACCATGATAAAAAATTATTCGATATTCTCAATATACCTCCAGCCCAAGCACCCAAGTCAATAGTTGTCATTGAAGAGGTCAACCCTCAGGTCACTCATGATCATGAAACAAGAAATGCAGCAAATAGTGAGGAGGAGAGGAAAAAGCTAGGATTATTAACAGAGGAAAGTGTCATCTAAAACTAGATTCAAAAGTTACAAAAGGAAAATAAAGAGCTCTTAAGAAAGGAGATGGGCAGATAATAGTTCATGTTGCAATGGCATGGCAGGATGAATGTTTCCTTGACATAAGACCAGAAGACAACAATGTTGAAGGAGTTTCATGTTGAAATATCAGATAGTGTAGTGAAACATTTCACTCAGGTATTATCTATTATCTGCATGCCATAAAGTGCTCTTGTATTGCTTAATTTTCTAGTTCCTTAACTGAATTTTTATTTCTTGATTTGTAGGGTTCTTCTTCAACAATGTGAGGAAGTAGTTCAAAGAAAAGTATTTATCATAGATCCTCTTGTGACACAATGTTTTTTGTATAAACATGGAGATGTCAAATCCTTTCGAAAGAATTTTACAGAAGAGGTAGAATGTCTTATCTTCCCATATAATGAGAAGTAAATATTCATCTTCATTTTGAAAAGTACATTTGTTTCATTAAAGAAAGTATATTTACATGCAACTCATTGACAAGGGCCATTGAAGTCTTATTATTGTTGACTTCAATGCGCATACCAAGCTCTTTTCCTGAATTCTCTTAAATCACAACATGGGAATTGCAAAGTGTAAGTTGCTATACATTTTGTTGTTCTCTATATTAGAGCCATGCCATCCATTCCGATTTTCACTTTACAATGCAGTGTTACTAAGCTTCTCAAGATGCATATTGATCAGAATTTTCCTGGAATTGCTAAATTGAATGAACGAAAGAAATTTGGATACATACAAGTTCATGTGCCATTGTAGAAAAACGCAACGTCATGTGGCTAGAGAGTGATTGCAAATGCTGTAAGATTCTTGGAAAGAAGGTTATACAGTCTTGAATTGAATTTATCAGACTATCAAGATGCATGGATCATCTTGATCAGAGAGAGAGCAATAAATGGCATTATGAAACATGCAATCTGCCCCTATGATCTAGACTTACCTCCAACCCCTCCACCAGAAAAAAAGAATTCTGAAGAAAAAAAGAAAGGGCATCCTCTTCACTCACCATTGAAGCATGGGACCAAGAACAAGATTCAAGGTGAAACCTCCAAAAAGGTCCACAAGCATCAGAGAAAAGAGGGCTCCAAAAAGGATAGAAAGGGATGAATCATTTTTTAGTCTAAGATTGAAATCTATTGTAAAACCAACATTGGTTGGAAGATTTATTTATGTTCAAATTGTATGTACTTATGCCAATCTTCATCTGGAAGATGGTCATTGTAACCATATTTATATGCCTTGAGTAATTTAAAGTTGTATTGAACCTCTTGAGAGTTAAACAAAATTTCATTGCATGGTCCAACCAAAATTTGGTCGTGTCACAAATATGAGTGCATTGTGGGTTTTTTACTTCATTCTTGTTGAAAAGTTAAATTTGGAGAAGATAGAGAAGAAGGTAAATGAGAAAGAGGACACAACCGATACAAGCGATACGAGGAATTGGAGAATTTTGGATTGCCCCTATCGCTTGCATCGGTCATATTATCCAATCTTATCTATTTAAACATATCATCCCCTTTAAGCAACCTTGCATGAGATGAGTTGAGTTGCAAGTTGTTTTTATAGTCATTAGTCAAACCTTTACGCAAAAGTCACGTTTTGAAGTCTCTTCTGGTAGTTTGCTAATACAACTGATCCAAGCGATTAGGGCCATCTGACAAGTTCAGATTGCGCTAGTCGCTTGAATTGGTCGTCTTCTCTAATCTCGTCTCCACTATTTTATGACTTAAGTTCATGATCTACATATTTTGAAACATCATACCTTGGATTGGAATTTGCACCAAGTTCTCCACCCTCTTTAATATAACTTGTTATGTGCGCCATGATACTTTCTCTTGCATACCTTGAGGGCAGACAAGTATGGATAGAATCAAATAATTTTATTGAAATTAATGTGCACCTTGGATAGACTCAAATAATTTAATTGAAACTGGATATTGAATTCTTGATCTCTTGTTCATCTAGAATTTAGTTATCTAAGTTCCTGTATAATTATTGCACAGTTGAAACCTCATCAAAATGTTGAGATTAAACAAAAAATGTCAATATGAGTTTAGTCCATTCAGGGGCATAATTGAAGTCATCAATTCACTCCTACAAATAAAAATCAATGGAAGTATGAAATAAGGGTCATAAAAATTATGTAAAAATGTCTTGGTTTATATTCTTATCATTGTATAATAAGAACCTCATCAAAATCTTGAAATTAAACAAAAAAATGCCAATATGAATATGGACAATTAAAATACATAATTTAATACACATTCTTTGTCACCATCCTGCAAAGAAAAATCAATGGAATTATCAGTAGAAGCTCTATAAGAGGGAGATACATTATGTAAGAATGTCTTGGTTTAACTTGTTACAATCTTAAGGGTTGGAACTTAATCACCCTTGGTGGTAGGCAAGTTATGCAAGATAATGTTTTCTCTGGTCTAATGTTAACTAGTGCATCATCAATTGAGAATCTAAACTGTGATGATACCTCATCAAGGTATTCTAGGAGCTCCCTTACATTTCTAAGTTTCTAATTTGCAGTGAAAATAATTTTCCTTGATTGAAAATCTGGATGAATCAATAGATTTAACTCAAATTCTGGATAGCTCTCCTCTGAGTCCAAGGCTATCCAAAGTCCAAGCTTTTTTTTCCACCTACTATAGTCATATCCTAAAACTAGAGATTGTCCACATTGTTTTTGTTTTCTATAATAACATATTTTTAAAGCATGCTAGAAAGACATGAATGGGCAAAAACCATTGAATCTTTATACTTCTTGAAATTTGATCTATTGACATTGCCTTTTGCATTTTGCGTAGAAAACTTGAAACCGTTGAATGATCACGAGCATCCCAATCTAATGAAGAGATGCAAGGAGCACCCACATGTATAAGATTTCCATAAGAACTCCTCCTTGATGGCACTTGATAATCTGCATAATGGACAAATAACTCTATGCTATTGAAAAATTGAAGAGATTTGTCTGCATACATAAGTTCTTCATATTCCTTATGAAGAAATCTGAATGTTCTTGTTAAACATTCAACAGATTGCCATTCCACAATATTGGAAGGAAAGATATCTGCAATACAAAAACATATGTGTTGTTTGACAAAAACAATTGGAATGATACAAGAGCATTGTGAAACTTCACTTAGAGTACGAAGTGAATTGCAGATGATTTTCTAGAACAAGATCCTTGATGGTGTACACATGTTGTACTCGTGCAAACCAACCACATCTCTTCAATTTGAAACGAAGAATATGCCCCTTCTAGTGGTTTCTTGTGTTGTCTTGTTTGGCACGCTTGACTTTATGGGCACCTCTGCAGCTAGGAAGCATAGTTACCCATTCATTTACTTTTACACAAAGAGGTTTCCCCAAAGAATTCTCTCTTCTATTGTAAACCTCACATGAAGTTACACGATTGGAAGGACGACGAAAAGAAGAAGCCATTTGAAATAAGAAGAAGAAGAATGCTCAAAGGTAAAAATCGACATTCACAAATTTCGGTAGTATTTATAGAGAAAAAGGCTTTGTACACATGGAAATTTTTTATTTGATGTAAACCCTATCGCTGAATGATCATGAAATTTTGTGAACCCAAAAATGTTTCCTATCTTTAAAAATCAATTCCTTCTTGGAAATTTAAGAATATTCTTTGTGTAGTGTGCAAAAATATCTTTTTTTGCATCAAACCGAAAAATTGTACATTGAATACAAGAATCTTCATCACTTTAGTGGCTCTTTTAGAGAATATTGTATTAAAAAAAGAATTTCTTCATACGATTAAAAGAGAAAGCAATGTTATATTCGTGTACATGTGGAAAGAATCTATTTGTCAATTTCCTTAATCTATCATTAAAAAAAAACCTCTTTTCGGCTGCTTTTCACCCTAATGAGGTTTTGAAGTAGAGCCAAAGAAAAGTGTAGTTGAACAATCTCAAGTGGAAACTCTCACTAAGCAAATGGAAAGTCTTATTGCTACACAATCAAATTTGGCTAACACTATAGATGCTTTATAATCTAATGACATCAAAACTTTTCAAAATGAAATGAACCCAATGTCTTTTCAAGAGCCTTATCAACATGTTATAACTCTTGTTGGAGTTAGACATCTGCTGAAGCACGCGAAAAACACAATGAAGAAGAAGAAGCTTGGAGCACAACACACAATACTGAATGTATTACTAGAGAATGTACAAAGATAAGTAGCCCATTAGGGCAATAGGCGTATATACAAGCCGGGGGAAAAAACCTCCTAAAGAGGGAAAACAGTGCCCTGGTGGTCCTAGAGTGTTCACACACATCACTACCTAAATATATCAACAAATCCCGGCTGGGAGTGATGCAGTGAACAAGTAGCTAGCACTCATGTATAAGGAAGTGCCAAGCTATGTGGAAATGACTCCACAAAAGGAAGTAAGCCCAAAGCTTTGCGGAAAGCTTCAAACTTCTCCCTAGGCAGAGCCTTCGTGAAAAGGTCTGCAATGTTCTCCTACGTGGGCACATATGCTAAGCTCATCTCCCCAGTAGAGAACCTCTCCTTGACATAATGATAATGCACCTCAACGCGCTTAGTGCGAGCATGGAACACAAGAATCCTCGCAAATGCTAATGCACTCTGACTGTCAGCAAAGATGGTGGTGGCAGAAGACTCACCAACACCCAAATCATCCATAAGGCGTCTGAGCCACACACACTCAATAGTTGTTGTGAAAGCTGCCCTATACTCAGCCTCAAAACTGGAAGTGGCCATAGTAGGCTGCTTCTTGCTAAACCAAGATATACATGAGCTACCAAGCATGAAGCAAAAGCCACTAGTGGACACACGAGTGTCATAGAAACGAGCCTAGTTTGAGTCAGAACAAGAATGCAAATCTGGCGGTAGTGATCCCCCCTTGGGATAAAAAAACCCAAGTAGCCGAGTACCACTCAAGTAGCAAAAGATGTGCATAAGTAAATGAGGCATCCAACAGCCTACTGATAGAGTACAACATCAAATGCATCTCCAGCATCATGAAGACTCAATTCTAAACCTGTCTCCATAGGAGTGGCAATAGGCTTACAGTCTTCAAGGCCAAAATGCTGCAATAATGTGTCAATATATTTTGTTTGACACAAATTCATTCCACCATCAACTTGCATAAACTGAATTCCCAAATAGTGATGCAAATGCCCCAAATTAGACATCTCAAATGAGGCATGCACATCAAGCTTAAAATCAGCAATATGCTTCTAAATAGGACCAGTGAGTAGCATGTCATCAACATAGACAACAATGATCAGAAGCACATCATTAGCACGCTTAACATATAAGGTGCTTTCAGTTGGACTGTTCTCAAAACCATGTGCAATCAGATAGGCATGTATCTTCTCATACCAAGCATGTGGTGCTTGCTTTAAACCATATAATGCCTTCTTTAACATCCACACCTGGTTTTCATGCCCTGTCTACACAAAGCCACGGGGCTGAAAAACATACACTTCTTCATGCAAGTCACCATTCAGAAATGCAGTTTTAATGTCCAACTGATGTACATTCCAAGCATGATGGGTTGCAAGTGCAAAGATGCTTCCAATAGTAGTCATATATCACATCACGTACGTGCGAAGGTCTCATCAAAATCAATGCCTCTTTCCTATGCATAACCCTTTGCAACAATCCTAGCCTTATATTATACTTGTCAATTGTTCCATCACGCTTACACTTCAGCTTGTAAACCCACTTAGTGCCAATGGCCTTCTTTCTAGGAGGCAAGTCACATGAAGACCAAGTACTGTTCTTCATTATAGCATCATATTCAGATTGCATAGCAACCATCCAATTTTTTGAATTTTGTTCTTCATTAAATGAAACAGGCTCATTCTCATCACAGAGACTAGATGCAGCCATAGCATAGCAATATCATACAAAGGAGGCACTATGAGAGCTTGATCGAGTACGTTATGACAAAGATGCATCTAATTTTTTGTCATGCAAAGTTTTCACCAACCATTTCGGCATAGTTTTTGCCTCCTCAATGGGATGATCTGCATCAAAAATGGGATGATCTGAATCATCACCTCAAAACCTGCAAAGGCTGAGAAGTTGATTCATTAGGACCAGCACTAGATTGTCCACCTCTAAAGAGAGGCAACAAAGTATCATACATGTCTTTGGAGCTAAGAGATGTCTCCTTAGTACATGAAAGCATTGGCTGAATAGCATCTTCTACAACATTAGGGTGAAAAGCAGTCGAAAAGAGGTTGTTTGCTAATGACAGATTAAGGAAATTGACAAATAGAGTCTTTCCACGTGTACAAGAATATATTGTCTCTTTTAACCATATGAAGAAATTCTTTTTTTAATACAATATTCTCTAAAAGAGCCGCTAAAGTGATGAAGATTCTCGAATTCAGTGTACAATTTTTCGGTTTGATGCAAAAAAAGATATTTTTGCACACTACACAAAGCATATTCTCAAATTTCCAAGAAGGAATTGATTTTTGAAGATAGGAAATATTTTTGGGTCCACAAAATTTCATGATCATTCAGCGACAAGGTTTACATCAAATCAAAAGTTTCCACGTGTACACAGCCTTTTTCTCTATAAATACTGTCAAAATTTGTGAACGTCAGTTTCTCGCTTTGAACATTCTTCTTCTTCTAAGTTCAAATGGCTTCTTCTTCTCGTCATCCTTCCAATCATGTAACCTCATGTGAGGCTTACAACAGAAGAGAGATTTCTTTGTGGAAACCTCTTTCTGTGAAAGTAAATGAATGGATAACTATGCTTCCTAGCTGCAGAGGTGCCCATAAAGTCAAGCGTGCCAAAAGAGACAACACAAGAAACCACTAGAGGGGATGTATTCTCAGTTTCAAATTGAAGAGGTGCAGTTGGTTTGCACGAGTACAACATGTGTACACCACTAAGGATCTGGTTCTAGAAAATCATCTGCAATTCCCTTCATACTGTAAGTGAAGTTTTACAATGCTCTTCTATCATTCCAGTTGTTTTTGTGCTACAGATATCTCTCCTTCAAATATTGTGGAATGCCAACATGTTGAATGTTTAACAGATACATTCAGATTTCTTCATAAGGAATATGCAGAACTCGTGTATGCACACAAATCTGTTCAATTTTTCAATAGCATAGAGTTCTGTGTCCATTATGCAGATTATCAAGTGCCATCAGGGAGGAGTTCTTATGGAAATCTTGTACATGTACCTACTCCTTGCATCTCTTCATTAGATTGGGATGCTCTTGATCATTCAACAGTTTCAAGTTTTCTATGCAAAATGAAATTTGACATACAAAAGGCAATGTAAGGAGGCTGATTTTTTGAGAAGGATAAAGATTCAATGGTTTTTGCCTATTCATTTCTTTGTAGCATGCTTTAAAAACATGTTATTACAGAAAACAAAAATTATGTGGTTGAATAGGAGAGTCTCTATTTCAGAGATTGATGATGTTTTAGGTAGGGAATGGGATAGCAAAGAAGTTCAAAAGCTAGGTGACATTATTTTATGTAAAGTTAGTCCAAATTCTCTTTCAATCTCATATCAGATATGTGGACAATCTCTGGTTTTGGGATATGACTATAGAAGGTGGAAAAAAAAGCTTGGACTTTGGATAGCCTTGGACTCAGAGGAGAGCTGTCCAAAATTTGAGTTAGAAGTAATGATTCATCCAGATTTTCAATCAAGGAAAATAATTTTCACTGCAAATTGGAATCTCAGAAATGTAAGGGAGCTCCTAGAATACTTTGATGAGGTATCATCACAGTTGCGATTCTCAATTGATGATGCAATAGTTCACATTAGATAAGATAAACCATTATCTTGCATAACTTCCCTGCCACCAAGGGTGATTAAGTTCCAACCCTTAAGATTGTAACAAGTTAACCCTTGACATTCTTACATAATGTATCTCCCTCTTATAGAAGCTTCTATTGATACTTCCATTGATTTTTCTTTGCAGGATGGTGAGAAAGAATCTATGTTAAATTACGTATTTTAAATGTCTATATTCATATTTGCATTTTTTAATTTAATTTCAAGATTTTGATGAGGTTCTTATTGTACAATGATAAGAATATAAACCAAGAAATTCTTAGATAATTTGTAGGTCCCTTATTTCATACTTCCATTGATTTTTATTTGCAGGAGTGAATTGATGACTTCAATTATTCCCCTTCATCTAAACTCCTATTGGTATTTTTTTGTTTAGTCTTAACATTCTGATGAGATTTCAACTAAGAAATAATTATACAGGAACTTGGATAAGTAAATTCTAGATGAACAAGAGATCTAGAATTCAATATCTAATTTCAATTAAATTATTTGAGTCTATCAAAGGTGCACATTAATTTCAATTGAATTATTTGATTCTATCCATCTTTTCTGTCCTCAAGTTATGCAAGAGAAAGTATCATGGTGCACATAACAAGTTATATTAAAGAGGGTGGAGAACGTGGTGCAAATTCCAATCCAAGGTATGGTATTTAAAAATATGTAGAGCATGACTTAAGTCATAAAACAGAGGAGATGAGATTAGAGAAGATGACCAATTCAAGCGACTATCTCAATTTGAACTTGTCGGATTGCCCTTATCGCTTGGATCGATCGTGTTAGCAAGCTACCGGAAGAGACTTCAGAACATGACCTTTGCATAAAGGTTTGACTCATGAATATAAAAACAACTTGCAACTCAGCTCATCTCATGCAAGGCTGCTTAAAGGGGATGCTATGTTTAAATGGATAATACGAGCGATGCAAGCGATAGGACCAATCCAAAATTCTCCGATTCCCCATATCGCTTGTATCAGTTGTGTCCTCTTTCTTCTTTACGTTCTTCTCTATCTTCTCCAATTTAAGAATTCCAACAAGAATCCAGTAAGAAACCCAGAATGCAATCATATTTGTGGGACGACCAAATTTAATTGGACCATGCAATGAACTTTTTTTTTACTCTCAAGAGGTTCAATACAACTGTATATTTCTCAATGCATATAAATATTGTTAAGGCAAATAAATATGGTTACAATGACCATCTTCGAGATGAAGATTGGCATAAGTACATATAATTTGTACATAAATAAATCTTCCAACCTATGTTGGTTTTACAATAGATTTCAATCTTAGACTAAAAAATGATTCATCCCTTTCTATCCTTTTTGGAGCCCTCTTTTCTCTGATGCTTGTGGCCCTTTTTGGAGCTTTCACCTTGACTCATTTTCTTGGTCCCATGCTTCAATGGTGAGTGAAGAGGATGCCCTTTCTTTTTTTCTTCAGACTTCTTTTTATCTAGTGAAGGGGGTGGAGGTGAGTCTGGATCATTGGGGTAGATTGCATGTTTCATAATGCCATTTATTGCTCTCTCTCTGATCAAGATGATCCATGCATCCGAATAGTATGATAAATTCAATTCAGGACTGTAAAACTTTCTTATCAAGAATCCTACAGCATTTGCAATCACTCTCCTGCCACATGACGTTGCATCCTTCTGCAATGGCACATGAATTTGTATGTATCCAAATTGCTTTTGTTCATTCAATTTAGAAATTCCTGGAAAATTTTGATTACATCTTGAGAAGCTGTGCAGCACTGCATTGTAAAGTGAAAATCAGAATGGATGGCATGGCTCTTAAATAGAGAACAACAAAATGTATAGCAACTTACACTTTGCAATTCCCATGTTGTGATTTAAGAGAATTGAGGAAAAGAGCTTGATATGCATTGAAGTCAACAATAATAAGACTCTAATGGACCCTATCAATGAGTTGCATGTAAATATACTTTCTTTAATGAAACAAATGTACTTTTTAAAATGAAGATGAATACTTGCTTTTCAATATATGGGTAGATAACACATTCTACCTCTTCTGTAAAATTCTCTAGAAAGGACTTGGCATCTCCATGTTTATGCAAAAAACATTGTGTCACCAGAGGATCTATGATAAATATTTTTCTTTGAATCACTTCCTCACATTGTTGAACAAGTACCCTATAGATCAAGAAATAAAAATTCAGTTAAGGAACTAGAAAATTAAGCAATACAATAGCATTTATGGCCTCTAGATAATACCTGAGTGAAATGTTGACTACACTTTCTAATATTTCAACATGAAACTCCCTCAACATTTTGTTGTCTTCTGGTCTTATGTCAAGGAACCATTCATCCTGCCATGCTATTGCAACATTAACTATAATCTGCCCATCTCCTTTCTTAAGGAGCTTTTTATTTGCTTTCTATAACTTCTAAATCTGGTTTAAGATTACACTTTCCTTTGTAAATAATCCTTGCTTTTTCCTCCCCTCCTCACTATTTGCTCCAGTTCTAGTTTCATGTTCATGAGTGACCTGAGGGTTCACCTCTTCAATTACAACTGTTGTTTTGGGTACTCGGGCTCAAGATATATTCTAAATATCGAAGAATTTTTTATCATCGTGATCAATAGGAATAAGAGATTTATCAAATTTATATCTTATTCTTGATACAATAACAGAATTCCTTGCCATTAGTGTTACCCTATGAGAATGAACAGCACATAAATAGGCATCATTCATAAAGTCAATAGCAAAGTCCTATGCAGCTTTTTGCAGGCATAGCAGTGCTTGAGTTTGCCACCTCACATTGATAAAGGATGAGGTATTCATCAAAGAACAGAGATTGGTTGTGATTTGCTTGACAGCTCTCATAAATGGAACTCTAGGAATTAGCAGTCCCACAGACTTTTGAGCTCTTCTTATTTCCCTCAAGGACTTTACATGGTACTTGACCCTTTTCTTTGAAGGCTTCTCTAATGCATTGCCTTGTCTCTTCTAGGGATTTTGCTCCTGGGCATTTTGTTCTTGGGCATTTTGGTCCTGACCCTCAGGGTACAACTTCCTTGCTGTCTTTTTGGTCCTAGCCATAACCTGCACAAAGTGAGAGTCTTTAGGCATGGAAGTGGAAAGGCAAGGCAACTTACTCTCAAAAACTTTAATCAAGGACTCTTTCCACTATCAGAGACATGACTGATCCAAGCAATAAGAGTCATCCGAAAATGCACGGATGTCCCTAATCGCTTGCATCGATCGTGCTTCTAATTGTCATGAAATATCAGTGAATACCATTTCCCTTGGAATGCATTACAGCTAATTGTTAACCAAATAAAATGTTACTTCAAAGCTTTGAGCAAGGATGCCATTTAAGAAGCATGACCTATCCAAGCGATTAGATCATTCGGAAGTCCTTGGATGTCCCTAATCACTTGCATTGGTCGTCCTTGTAATCATCATGAAATATCAATAATTCCTTTTTCGAATATAGCTTACAATGCATAATAGCTCAAACTTCACTAAGCAAAACATAGTTTACAAGCTATGATCAATGACTCGATGCCATTTAAGAAACATGACCGATCCAAGCGATAAGGGTTATCCACAAATCCCGGATGTACCCTATCGCTTTGATCGGTCGTCCTTTTAATCATCATGAAATATCAATCAATTCTATTTCCACTATAGCGAACAATCAAAGGAAACATTATTTTAAAGCCATGATACGGTTTCAGAATCACAACCCACCCAAGTGATAAGAGTCATTGGAAAACATTCGGATGTCCCTTATCGCTTGGATTGGCTGTGTCCATATTACCTAACACAGAGAGCGTTCTTTATAGAAATTGTTAAGAAGCAGCTAAAAAACTTGGTGGCGATGGCAACTCGATGCTTGGAAAGTGTTGAGAAGAAAAATGAGAGAAATGAATAGGGAAGCTAAATAGGTCTAAAAACTAAGTTAACCGTTGGTGCCATGTGGCATGCCAAGATTGTTCCACATCATCTAGCCATTGCAAATTCTAACGTTCTTTGCCACATGGCAATTTGAGTGGGACACATCATCTATCGATTGGGATTCCCAATGTACCTTTGCCACATGGCACTCACTGATTGGTCCACATCATTTGACCGTTACTCCCTCCCTCCTCGCCTATAAATAGCAACTCCCTTCACCAATTCAAATTTTCAACCTTCATAGAATTTGTCTCATTACTGTGCATATTTTTCTTTCATCCCCAACACGACTGATACAAGCAATTTTCCCCGTTTGACCCATGTTGACTAGCCTGAGTTGCTTGCATCGGTCGTGTTCTCCTTTAGGACATACAAGAGAAATGGCAGCTTAGATGGAGGGAATGAATGAGATCCTTAATGTCTCTCCATCAGAGAAACTACTTGATTTCATGGTTCAAGAGGGTTTAATTGTAGATTACTTTCTTGATGCAATGATGATATTCAACCCCAAGATTGATTTGAAAAACTCCTAGAGAAATCAAAAAGTTTTCTTAGGGATGAGTGGGAGAACTTCTTGGGGTTGATCAATGGAAAGATTCTTTCTATATCTCAGAAAACCTATGTACATCCTCACATCTTTGGGAAGAATCCAATAGATAGGGCAAAAATCACAAGAAAATGCAAAAGAATATCCCCTTTACCAGGGAAGCTAGATTTATGCCTAGGGCATGAAAAGGATAGCTGGTTGCTCCCTTTAAACATTGCTTTCTTGATATGGCTTGATCACATCTCAATTGAAAAGGAGGAAAGTGTTCATGCTGAAGATGAGCCTTTCTTAGAGCTGACACTTGAGGGAACCTCAAAAAGTATGAACGGTGTCATGGAGATTGTTGAGGAGATCAATATCTAAGCAAAAGAAGAGCATGTCAAAGGTTTTGATGTGGCTACTTTAAAAGCAGAGACTGCAATAAGGGAGCCAACTAAAGAAGTTCAAGTGTCTCAGAAGTCCCTACTTCTCCCAAATCTACCATTTTACATTATCTCTGAAAAGGAGTTTATCCCTCTATTTCACATTCAGGAACTTTTCAACCTTAGGGAGGACTACTGCCTTGCAGCTATAGCTGAGTCAAAAGAAGTTTTAAGGAGATTCATCAATGAGAAAGGAAAAAGAAAAGAAGAATTTTTGCGTCTTGATTTGGATTTGTCAAATGAAGAATTCAAAGATTCATCACAAGCTCTTTCAAAATGCTTTGAGAAAGCTATCTCAGAGAAGCCAACACTTGCTGATGAAGAGTTTGATGAGCATCAGAAGCAACTTGGAATATGCTCCTTTGGGCGCGGCTATTCATTCTTGGATGTTGCTCAAGACAAAGGACCAATATTTATTGACTCAAAAGAGCTCATTGAGGAGGAAGATGAGGTCAAGGTATGTAGTTTAATATATTCTCATGAATTTATGGTTAGGAAATGAGATGCTACCGATGCAACATCTTTAGCTTGTATCGGTTTTATCCAAGATCTTCATTTATAGAGTGAGAAATCGATCACAACCGATGCAAGCGATAAGGCCCATCGGATATTTTCCATTGGGCCTTATCGCTTGCATTGGTCGTGTTTGGACTTGCATGGTGCAATGACAGGTTACATTTTATCATGTGAAAAAAACACCATTTTCTACGTACAGTTTATGTTCCGACCGATGCAGGCGATGAGGCCCATCGGTTATTTTCCGATGGGCCTTATCGCTTGTATCGCTCGTGTCTAGGAGTTGCATGCAGCATTGATAATCGAAATCTGGCAATGTGAGAATTCTTCTTCTTCAGCAAAAATAACATGTTTCTAGGTAATTTACAAAGAGCTATTGATAATGATCGATGCAAGTGATAAGAACCATCTGAATTTCTCTGAAGACCCTAATCGTTTGCATCAGACGGGCCTCTTGCTTTTTGTCTATTTGTTTCAAGTTACTTTTCATGACTCCTTAAGTGCACTTGCACTTCATCTGACCTTGTTTTTCTATTTTTACCACAATTAACTATGTTGGATGAAGACAACTACCTTGCCAACGGGAAGGGAACAAGAGAAACCATAGAAGAGCAAGGAAAAACAAAGGTGGATATTCATTCAATTATCAACTATCTTCCAAAATTGAACCCAGACTCTTTTTGGGTTATTCACAAGCACTATAGTGAGGAGCCAGACTTTGCATTGTTCTCCTTTAGGACTATCAAAATACATGAGTTTTACTCCAATCCCCTTTAATGCTTTCAGAGTTTTGCTGCTTGAAAGAGCAACTGCATTCAGAATTTTTGGATATGCCCCAGGACTCAATGCTTCAAGGGCAGGGTACTTTCTTTGTTATTAAAGCTATGCAATGGCTACAGAGGTGTCAAATGTAAAAAGCATTGTTGGATAGAGGAGAAAAGAGTTCCTTAGATATAGAGGTGATTTGCTAGAGCCAAGCTCATTAAAGAGACTCAAGGAATGACTTCATTTTTTCAAACTCTATTACCCATCAAATGTACATATACAGAAATTTCCCAATGGGATATAAGACATTGCAAATTTTTTTTGTGTAACTGATTTATATCCTAATATTAATTGTTATTGATCCATGGTCTTTTCTCTGGTCAAAGTCATCTGATGGTTATAGACATGTTTCTTTTCAAAGCTTAATACATCATGAAATGTACATACATGACATCTTTATTTCTCAAAGAAATAAAAGACATTGCAAATATTAAAGCTCTATTTAAAATGTAGTCCTTTTCATATTGTGATATTGATACATGATGATTTTGTGTGGTGATAGTCATATTCTTCTGATTATATTTGGCATGAGGTCCTTTGTAATTATCTTCTAAACAACCAATCAAAAAGCTCTCTGAAGGCATTTCTCTTTGTTACTCCTCCTCCTTTCCTTGTGCACCTAAAGAAGCTTGGCTTTGCTTGATAATGAGATTTTTCCATGCCTTGGGTGTTCCATATGCAAGTGGTTCTTTTTCTACAAAGAATGCACCATGCACAAGAAGAATATGCTAGAAGAGAAGAAGAGTTTCATCAGATCTTTATTTCAATTTAAAAAAACTAAATTGAATAAATTATCTTTGGAACTCACCAAGTAGTATGTTATGTCTTTGGCACCCCACGCCTCTATGATGGTTTCTGTAAGCTCTGTGGTCGCCTTTCTGAAATCTGTCACATAACTATTTGATGTTACCTGCTGCCTCATGATCTTAAAAAAATTATCTAGTTTGACCCACACCTCCATTCTCTTTTTTGCTATTTCTGGTTTGCTTTTTACATTAGTCGTGATCTCACAAAATTTCTTCCAATAATTCCACATGGCATTTAGTTGCTTGTCATCATGGTTGCTGAAGAATCTCCTTGCTTTTGCACCTCCCATTGAGACATCCTATAGTACATCACCTGTATTTTGTGAAAGGTTTGGATCTTTTCTTAGATGAACATTACCACCATGAAATCCCATTTCTGAAAGTAGACATTCACATTTTTTTATGCACTCATCTGCAAGAGTTGTTGGCTTGATATAACATGCATAATCCAAGTGAAGACGGACCAACTTGTCAATGATCCTTAACTCTGCATGTAGTGTACATATGTGTACATTTGCCAATGCTATTGGAAGTATGAAATCCCAAATCATGGAAGAAGATGAGTAGTTATGAAGAATAAGAGTTTGTCTAGAAGGAGCCTCTTCAGCCTCAGCTCTAGCAATCCATCCATTTGTGCCTAGGCTTTGCATGCAGTACAAGCAAGGGTACTTAGAATTTGCTCCCCCACTTATACCAAACATGCATTTGAGTGTCTTTAGGTCTCCACTCAAATGCCACTCAACTTTAAAGTTCTTGTAGTATTTGACATTCAACAATTCTCCTGCATGATGCCTTTGGATAACATTTGGAATGTTTGTCTGTGAGAATAACCATTTAAGTGTTTTATGGCTCTCAGATGGTCTCCTACAAATCTAATCAGATCATGAAGATTATGAAAAGGGGGATACCTCCCTGTTTGTGGATCAATTGGATAAACAGATCCATCTGTCCATATGTCGATATGTTTCTTGCCTTCCTTTTGCAATCCATCCACTTCAGGAGGATGAAGATCCCTTTAGGATAATTTTGTTGTCGTGGCATACTCATGACTAACTGCAATGTTGATATGGAACTTATCACGATGATTTTGATTGTTTGAGAGCTCAGCGAGAGTATTTGGGTTAAGATTCTCCATGGCCTGCTATGAAAAGTGATTGACAAGTGTTTAAAATGACGTGAAAGAGAGAAACATGCCTGCTACAAAACGTAGAGTAAAAAAGCACAAAACGTCATCAACACACATTATATATGTCGGTGAACAAGAGGAAAATTTGAATTTCTATCAGCGCACGATGAGCACAGACTTCGAGGCATGAGATATCATAGAAACTTTTCATGATTATCACAGGGGTTTCTCTGTCTTCAAACTTTGCATCAAATACGTTTTAAATGAACTTACACATAATTTCTTAAAGGATTTGATAGCTTTGATCCAAATTAAGCACAACTAATTGAAATCCTTACATGACCTTTTTTGGGCCGTTTTTCACCCTAATGAAAACAAGATCACAGCTAGCTAGAATGCATTTAGTCTGTGGATGATACAGACGATAGCCTTTACTACAAAAATACATTTTACTACTTTATCATCCAATTTTCTACGATGTTGTTCAGGCACTAATGCATATGCCAAACAACCAAAAACACACAGATGTGCAACAGCTGGCTTGCGATCATGCCAAGCCTCATATGGAGTGATAGATTATAGTGCTCTAGTAGGACACCTCTCAAGTACATATGCTACACACATGAGAGCCTCAAGCAAGAAACTATGTGGTAAAGCCTCACTCTTGACCATACACCTCGCCATCTCCATAAGTGACTTGTTCTTTCGTTCAGCAATTCCATTCTGTTGAGGTGTATATGGCACTGTACACTGGTGTTTTATCCCATGTTCAGCCAAAAATGCATTAAAATCAGAAGACATATATTCCCCCCCTCGATCAGAACGGAGGGTGCCCATTTTACATGCTGATAGATTTTCAGCCAAAACCAAAAACTGTTTAAAGCACATGAACACTTTGGACTTTTCCTTCAATGGATATACCCATGCATGCGTGGAAAAATCATGGATGAAAGTCACAAAGTAAAGATAATTTCCAAAAGAAGGTGTCTACATAGGACCATAGACATCACTATGTACAAGTTGCAATTTCTGAGTAGCCCAAACTAAACCATCTTTTGGAAAGGAGGAACGCTGCATTTTTCCTAAAATAAAACCTTCACAAACATGTTTTTCAGTGCCTCAAGTTTGGGCAAAGAGGACACCATTTCAGATTTCTGTAGGTTTAGAAAACTAGCAAAATTCAGATGACCAAAGCATGCATGCCAAAGCTTTGCATCTGACATAGCCTGAGAATCATGTACTGCACATGCCAAATCATTTACAGATGTTTTATAGTCTATGAGCTTATACAACCCACGACATAGAATGCCAGAAGAAATAATCACATCGCCATTTGACAGACCATGAATTGTACATCTGTCATCAACAAATTTCACAACCAAGCCAATCTTGGCTAATGCAGAAACTGATAACAGATTTTTCTTGATCCCTGGCACAAACAAAGCATCTGACAAAGTGAAAGAACTACCATCAACAATAGTCAAAATGATCTTACCAACTCCCATAATAGGATAAGAGGAGTTGTTGGTGCATGTAACAGTATTTCCTGTAGGGGCAGGCTCGAGTGAAGAGAAGAAATAGCACTACGAGGTAATATGTTTGGTCACCCCACTGTCAAAGTACCAAACATCTGAGTCTATTGCAGACATGCATTGCTCATGAGAAGATGGGTCAAAACTACAAACAATGGTAAACGCCCATTCTTCATCCTGCATAAGATTAACAGACTTTGTTTTTGGTGTAGAAGCTTCTGCAACAACCATTCCAGCCTCTTTCTTCTTTGCCTCTTTAGCAGCCAGTTTTGAACAATTCTTTATGATATGATCATTCCCTTTAGAGTACTTGCAAAAACATTTCTGCTTTTATGATTTTTTTCTCATCTTTATCTTGGTTCTTCGAATGTGTAGCATTTGCATATTTCTGCTTACTAGTTGAAGAGCTCCATTTTCCTTTTCCCTTCTAACTAGCCAGGAAAGCTTGATCTGCAACATGTATAATGGACCTATTCTGCTTGGAATGATCTTCCTGCAACAAAACAGAGACGAACTCCTCAAATGACAAGGCATTTGATCATCAACCAAAGAGTAGAAGCAAAACTCTGATATGAATCAAGAAGACCATTTAGAATGGTCTGCACAAGTGAGCTATCTGGTATAACCTCATGAGCAGAAATCAACTATTCCTTCAAGTCTTTGATCTTTGTTAGAAAATTGTCCATAGAATCACCTTCATTCATGTGCTCACTCTCCAACTGTTTCCGGAGATAAGCAACATGAGTCTCATTCCTAGCTTGCTACAATGTGGTAAGTGTATCCCAAGCATCCTTAGCTATTCTGCAAGAGCGAATGTGAGGGATAGTGGCACGTTTGACAGACAAAGCTATCAATGCATGAACCTGAGCATCTTTGCCATTTCAAAGAATCTGCTCTACATTAGGTCGAGCAAAAACCGCAACACAAACAAGAATATGCAGAATATCATCATCTTCAACACCTTTTGCATCATCTTCAGTACCTGCAATTGTAACAATTGCAGGTGTGATAGGATGTTTTTCAACAACCTGCACAATGTTCCACAATCCTTTTGCAACCAATACATGTGGCATCATATAAGCCCACAACGGGTAGTTGGTACCATCCAACTTATCCTCAACATCCAACCTACAAAATACGAGTTTTTCCTTTTAAGAGCAATATCAGCTTTGGCACTCTAGATATCCTGCTCCCCCCCCCCCCACTTAGTAGTGCTAGAGAAAACATCGGGAAAGAAGAAAAGAACATCTTATTAATTCTCCTTATAGTTGATAGCCATACCTTCTTACTTGTTTTCTAGCAAAGGAATGAAATCTTTCATCTTTTCTTCTTTTCATAATCTCAAACATGTGTTTGTTAGGTCGATCCACTTGAACCACCCAAAATTCCCTTGAAACAAAAAGAATACTAACACAAGGTAGTCTTCAAATTTGAGCCTATACTAGAGCACGAGAAGCTTCTCTTCACAAGAAGGATCCTTAGTAAAAGAGTTTTTTAGACAAAATATTTCTACTGATTTGAGCTCTTCTATTGTCCCTAATGGTTTCGGCTTGCTACCTAAAGGTAGTAAGAGCGTGTTGAATTTCTTATACAGAAAACTCTCAAGCTTTAAAGTGGGAAGTTTGATTAGATAAGTGATGGGAAACAATATCCTTGATGGTTTTGATAACACAAGGAATCTTTAGAAGCCGAGGTTCAAGGTGAGGCCAACCCACCCTAGTGTTAAGAGAGCTTTTATGGAGGTAAATCTTAAGGGGTAAGTGAAGAGGCAGGAAGAAAAAACTATCAATATCGCGGTGAGCTTTCCAATAATGATGAACATTACTAGCATTCAGATAAGATCTATCAAGGTGGCCAATCCTAAAATTATTACTTTTTTTATTGTTATTCCAAGTGTAACCAAAATTCTACGAAATGTCCAAGAGGAAATAAGACTAAACCACAAGGATCTATCTAAAGCCAAAAATAGTAGATCCGTTGCTATCAAAATGACCTTAGATGTTGGAGACCATGTTAAAGTCACCCATGCTAAGAAGGGGACCCTAGAGTTTTAGAAACCTCATTCCAGCATTTACAACAAATGTTGCTAAAGTTAGAGGCATACACACTCACAATAGTGAAGTTAAAAGTATTAGAGAGAGAAATAGCCACCCACTAGTCTGTAGGGCTATATAAGAATGAGTCAATGAGGTGTGAGAGAGAGGCAATTATGCCAATAGCTGCACCTCCCTTTCCACTGCTATTATTAGTAGTGAAGCAAGCATGTTTAGAAGATATACTTTGCAAGCTAGCTTTAAGCTTATAGCCCCCAACTTTGACTTCTTGGAAACATATATCTCAAGCATATTGGACGAATCTTTCAACCAAACATTGATAACCTTACAACGAATAGGATCTATAAGAACATCTACATTAAAAGAAACACACTTCAACACATTCATAGCTAAACCATAAGAAGAAGAAACCACATAATAGCCCGGTTTGAAGTTTTCGAAAGCAATATGAGAACCATAATAATACCTTCAGATAACAAATAAAACAGAGAATCTAATGAATGGATAATTTGAATAGTCCAAGAACAAAGTTGCAAAGCTGTAAGAACCAGAGCATTGAAGGACAAAGGGATTATCATTTTCTGTAATTCTTTGTCAGTTTCAACAAGGATCTTTAGAAGTTCCCATGGTCTCTTTATTTTTAGATTTGCTTCTACTTGTGTCATCGGTACATCTTCACATTGGGGATTGATTTGGGTATACTTAGAGTACCGATTCTCATCATGTATCATGTTTATTAAGTTAGGCTTCAAAAGAGTGATTGTTAGTCTGAATAGAAGCATTGTCACAAGATTGTTCAAGTAGGGATACTGAAGTGCTCTTTTTATTCACACCTTTAGTCCAACCTTCCTCGAGTGGAAAAAAATAAATGAAATTGTTATGATTGGATTTTGCTTCCTTAATGGAAAAGGGGTTAGGAGGAAAATTTTCCTTACAAGCATGAGCATTATCCTCATTATCCCTAATGTCACAGTCATCTAGATGATTAAAAACGCTTTCAAGAAGAATGTCAAAAGAGTTACCATTTTTTATTGGTTTTTCCTCGGGTGTTGAGCCACATTTCCGTTCTTAGGAGCCAAATTAGCAAAATGGTTTGTCTCTCAGGGTTTGTTGTGAACATTTAAATCTTTTATCTCAGCATCCGACATCAAATTACTTTTGAGAAGTGGGCAATTAGGGACCTTGTTTAACACAATTGTAACAAGCATTAGGGATATTTTAAAAAATTACCTTTTGCTCATGCAAGTTCCTCCAATGAGAGTCTTTGATAAAAATCAAAGATTTCAACTCTTTGGAGATATCAATTTCTACAAGTATCTGCAGGTCCCATTTTGGATTGATGGCACCACGAGATTTCTGACCTAGAACCTTACCGATTAATGAGCCAAGACTATTTATGCATGGATAAAATTCAATAAGTAAATCGCGAAAGTCTACCCAAATGGGAACCCTAGATGGTTTTGGTCCTCTAGGGTTGAAACCCTCATGCCATTTAAATAAAGTTAGAGGGATTATTTTGATGAGCCATTGTCCTTCAATAATGACTTGCAGAGCACTATTTGAGTTGTCGAAAACCAATAGAAAATAGTTGTTAAGTAGGTATTGGATTTGCTTAACAAAGAGCCCATGGTGTTCCCAAAGAGCCCATGGTGTTCCCAGTTATGACGAATCCAAGTCTTGAGAATGTCTCTTGAGAGACCGATGACAACTTTCTCATATAGCTGGTTATGCCAAGCATTCAATCAAGTTCTATCAATAGCAAGTGTAGCCTCATCCTTAGCATCAAAGTTAAAATCTACCTTTGAATCATCTTCTACGACTTTTTCTTCCCTTTAGAAACGAATGCATTTGCAGTGTTCGAGGACTTACCAACATTTCCAAATCTTGAACAAAAAAAGGTCTGAACATGTTACCATTAGCTTTAGCTATGTCCGCAAAGGAGGCTTTGGGAAGGCTGTCATCTGCAACTAGTCCTTGCTCACTGGTCGAGCAATGGCCATAGCTATCTTTCAAACCTTTGTGTAAAGTCAGGACCTTCCCATGGCCATAGCTATCTTTCAAAGCTTTGTGTAAATCCATGCCCTCCCCAGTAGGAGGAGGTTGGAAAGGAAGTGTAACCTTAGCAACCGCTAGCTCATAATAGTCTATGGTTGAATGTTAATCCCGAGACATAGCCAAACGTGGTAGGTAACAGAACATACAACCAAGGAGAGGGAACAGGGAAACCCTAAGACCCATTCTTTGATATTATCCGAGCTCTTTTTTTATTGAGGGTCCTTTCAAGAAAAGCAAAGGAGAAAAATGAAAACCCTCTCCACAAAAAAAAAGGGAGGAAGATGACTTCTAAGGAAAATCGAAATTGAATAGAGGATTCCAAAGAAAGGTAAACGGAAGTGGAACCATTGGTCTCCAACATTAACCACAAAGATTGCATGTGTTCTTTAAACCATCAGCACTACTCTCCAACAATAACCACAAAGATTGTCCAAACGAGCCTTGAACAGAGTGAGGCAGAATGCCTGCCTTCATGTCCCACTCACTAAACATTTCAACCTTTGTGTACTTTAAAAAATAGTAATAAATAACCACAAACATTGAATGTATTCTATGAAGCATCAGCCTACCTAGTAGAAACAAGAAATTAGTCCTACTCCTTAGGAACATAAAAAATCTATAAATTTTCCTACCCAATTAGGTGTTATCGTCCGTTGTTTTATGTAATGCGTTAGTTTTTTTTTTATGGAGGTTCGGTTGAGGCTTACTCCTCTAGGCTTTACTTTGAAATTGCAACTATATAAGGAACGGCATAGTACCCATGGGACCCCTCTTATCCCACAAGAACAAGGGTTAACATAGCTGAATTATACTGCTGTCACAACTACCCAGGGGCAAGACAAATAGTGGCACATCAACCACAAGATACAACTTTCCATGATAAACATGTCCCTTACATGTTACCGGTGGGGATTGAACCCTCCCCCCACCTCAAGAGGCAAGAGGCCCAACCACCCAAATAAGCGGCCTAGGACCTTTGATATTTTTATTTGGGCAATGATGATGTTTAATATGCTTTTTTTTTTGGCAATGGATTTTCGTACTCTCAATATGATGTTTAATATGCTGTTTTTGGCAATGGACTCTAGCACTGTACCATGACATTAAACGCACGTTGTTTTATAAAGAAGAAGGGGATAAAGAAAGTGAGGGTAAAAATCAACCACCTCAACAATGAAAATAAGAAAGGAGACAAACTCCAAATCTGAAAAACAGAAGATACTGCTGAATGCTCGAGATCGAGGAATTGAATGTGAAAGGTCAATCTTCGCCATTAAATCCATACTAGGAAGGATGGTACACAGGTTCCTCTCCGCGAATCGAGAATAGTGTTTCTGGGAGAGGAGTAATGGAGAAGAGCTACTATGAAGGATGGCAATCTGTTTCTGGGAAGCGAGGACTACAGAAACGATCGAATAGCTGCCCACCGAAGGAGATACTGATACAGGAAGATCGCCATTCGGCTTCTTCACCTACGACCACAGCCATCTACCAAGACGATTTGCCAGCAAATGCGAATGGTGCTTGAACCCTGCAAACCGTTCATCGATAGCGCGAGGCCTCAAGCAGTCCGAGCATTCGCCATTTCTGCAGCAGCCAGAAAATGCAAATCGTGCTTCAATGCTGCACGTCGTGCTGCGATAGCCCAAGCATTTCGAGCAATTGCCCAAACTGGAAGAGAAGCAGCAAATGCGAGTACGTCTTTGTGAATACTTTCTTAGTACAACCTGCGCTGCCATAATCTCCCAACCCATCCTCAAACGTCGTCTCCATGGCCATGGTTTAATTTACATAGGTCAATTCGCTGGCCATTACCGAGCTTTCATGTAGAGCTTTGCTCTGCTTCGCAGAAACTCCGCTGACGCAAGGCTAACACCGCAGCCCTTCGCAATGACCTTACATCCAAACTGAGTTTGCATGAAGGGTCGTTCTCGTTGCGTCTGCCCCAGCCACCCATGTACTTGCCTGACGACGATCCATTGCCCTCGCGCTGAGATGCTGGCATGTTGGGGAATCGCCGTGCGCATCCCAGCCGTCGTTGGAATCCCAGCAATAAACGATTGCTTCTCTTCCATCTCATTCTCGCTTTCACTGTCGCTAAGCATAAAATGATCAAGCGTGCTTCTAGGCGAAATCTGTTCTCGTGTATCACACCGCCTGAGCACAACAGGATCACGCATGCTTCTCGAAGGCAACTGATGCAGCCCCTCACCATGGCTGAACTTGAAAAGATCACGCAGGCTTTTGGGTAGGGGATCACCCAGCCTGTTGTACTCTTCACCTTCTAGGCATCTGTGTGATGCTTGCGAGATTTCTCCGGTGCATTTGTTGCCGTCTCTAATGAATGGGTGACTCAGAAGTTGTTCTGCTCTCCATCTCTCTTTAGGCTCTCTTCGTAGGCACTTGAGTAAAAAATCCTGCGCGTCAGAACTGATGGATTTTGGCAAAGGGGGGATTTCATTTGTGCATCCTAGTTTGAACAATGCAGCTGCCACACTACTGGCGCAGCGACCCCATGGTGGTGTCCCTTGCAACATTTCCACGACGGTACACCCGAGTGACCATACATCAGAAGCGGGCGTGGGCGCCTCGCCCATAGCTACCTCTGGTGCCATCCAGTGAGGAGTGCCCCTCACACAGTTGCCCTTCATTGCTGCTCCCTCCCCAATCCTGCGAGCAGCGCCGAAATCTGCAATCTTCACATCCCCGCATGACCCTACTAAGATGTTCTTGCCCTTTATGTCGCAATGAACTACACCATTCTCGTGGAGATAAGCCAGCCCCTTCAAAATTGAGCATGTAAATTGTCGTACATGCTCTTCGCTACGCATCCTCTCGCCGGACTGTCTCAGCATATCTGCAAGGCTTCCGCCATCTATATACTCCAGGAAAAGGTAGCCTGAGGTTCCCTCAGCTGGACTGCTGGCTTCACACGAGAACTCCGATCCAAGGCATCGGATGACAAACGGGGAAGAAAGGGATTGAAGGATACGGAATTCATTCCGCAGGGCCAGAAGCTCCACTGGAGATGAACCGGCTGTGGACTTGACTGCGAAAAGAGAGCCGTCCTCGAGGTTCCTGGCAAGCGAGACATGTCCGAAGGAGCCACAACCCAAGGAACGGCTGTGCATCCAGCGAGTGGCCGCATGAGTGGCATGTAGCGAATGGCCTGATGCCATTTCCTGTGCGTATGTGACAAAACTGGAGTGCCCGCTACATGTGCAGGCACATTGCAGATAGTCGATTTAAACGAATGGGTCTGCCGCGTCGCTACGACATGAATTGAGCTTGAAGCCCTCCCATCACCCGTGAATCCAGGCAAGCTTCTATCAGAAGTGAATTAGGAAGAGCACCACCTGAAGCAGCAGATATTCATTCCGCCTCCCGAGGAAGATGACTACATTATAGGAAACGAACTGCAAATCGGATTACGGATAGGCTCTTCCTTCCTCGGGGCGAGCCTGGAGGACTACTGCCAATAGGAGACTTGTTAGACAACAATAAATTTCTCCATCAATCAGAATACAGTCTCCACCAAATTGTTCTCTCCGAAATGAAAGGGATTACAACTTGCAAGCAGTCCCCTTGTGTAGCTGCTTATCTTCTGCACGAACAAATACAGGAAAATGTCAGCAGGACAAAACGTTTCGAAATTCACTTCAGATTTCGCGCTCAATCATGTGCAATATCCACAAATTAGAAGAAACGAAAGATTTAAATTTGAATATATCTATTTCTAATATGTATATCCAAATGTATATACATTTATATACATGTATTCCTGTGAATCTGTGTGTGTATGTATGTGGTTTATCAAACGTGGTCTCTAAACATTATTAAATTTAGACTCTTTCCAAATTTTCACAGTAACTTACAGAAAAATTCTACCTTCGTTAATATATTCTTGTCGTTTTTTTATCCGTTTATTTGAAATATCATATATTCTTCTCACCAACTGCATTTGTCTCACCTGTGCGTATGTGAAAATAGTTGTATATGCTATGTGCGTAGATGATAGTTGTATGTGTATACATATACAGCTATGTGCGTAACCCAATTACACTCTTTTCACGTATATATGGACTGTTTTTGCATGTATGGTAGTACAGTACTCTCTCAATCCGAGACCTTACCTCTTTCTCAATTCACTTCTCAACCTATTTTATCACCCAATGTGTGTGAATGGAGCACCCAATGTGTGTGCATGGAGAAGTATGTATAGAGTTCTGTGTGTAAAATAGTGCACAGTTCTCTCTTTATCCTACCCCATTACACTCTTTTCACCTTCCTATTCATCCATGTGTATGTATATATGGACTGTCTTGTTATGCATGGTACACTATTCTCATTATCCCACTTCTTAATGTTTTTCAATTCAGTTTCCAACTTGCTTTCCTCGCCCAATGTGTGTGCATGGAGTGGTATAGTATGTTGTCTTCCCCATTCCACGCCTCTCGCAACTCTCCTAGTCCTCCCAACCATCTCTTTTGCATTCATTCACGCGAACACCGTACTCTTTCACTCGCCGGTTATTGATTATGGTCACAAGTTCTTTCTTTTCGCTTCTCTCATGCCACTTTTTCTCCTTCATACTTCCTTAATGGCATTCTCCCATGCATGTCACACATAAAATTCTCTAACTTATTTCTCATTCTCTAAATCCTTAATCTCAATAACTCCTTTACACATACATTCGCAAGTTCAAGATGCATATCCACACACAACTTGCGCATGATTTCACCTATTTCATTCGTTTTCTTCCACATCCACAAGCACATAAAGATTACACACACACATCCAGTTCCATCCGCACCAAAGAAGAGGAAATATGTAGGAAGGAGGCCGCACAATCTTCTTTCTAAAACTCATAATTTTTTATCATCAAAACAATGATTCTTTTCATTAAAATTCTGTTAAAAAAACCATTGTTCAAAATAATAGCTTCAATTTGTCCAAAGTGAGAAGTTCTTGAGGTTCGGGACCTTAGATAGAATGCATGCATCGATTTTCATAGATTTTTAGTTCATTTGAGACACAAAATTAACTTGGGAACTTATTTCTTAAGTTTGCTAGAGTAGATGTGAAACCACTAAAAAGATAGTATAAAACTATAAATAAAGCATGTAGGCTCATTTTGAGAGGTTATATGGTAAGAGAATTAGTTAGTTTTAGCTTGTAAAGAAGATCGATTATAATTTTGATGAATGCAAGATTCCATTGCTCCACTCTAATGTCTCTTCCTTGCATGTATTTGTGCATTCTTGTGCTTCTCATATTACATTTATGTGCATCACTTTCTCATGATCTTCATATCACCATAAGGTCTTCTTGGTCAAAAATTGGACATGGTTGGCTTCTCATCGTTGTTGGTACTCAACCATTGTTCTATTGTCAGATAGCTACTAGAGGCATGAGTGTGTGATGGTAAGACCCTAGAAAAGAAATGTTGGAGTCATTGGTAAGTAGAACTTTTGTGATTTTTTGTTATTTTCTTGCCCTTTTTCACCTCCATTTCCATTTTTATCACCTACATTCACTCCCCTTTACCTTCCTCTTGTATCTCTTTCTTCACCGAATTTCACAACCGAAACCATATACCCTCCTTCTCCATTCATTCCTCATTTGGCTTATGTGTGTATGACAAAGAAAAAGCAAGAGAGGGTGTGTGATTTTTACATGTTCTTTCTATTTTTTGGTTGTTTTCAAGTGATCCTTAACTCCAACAACCTATGAAACCATTTCACAAGTCTCGAGGCATCACGTGTGATCTATCATGATAGACTTAGAAAGTGGGGTTTTCAACGGTTCATTAGCATAGCATCAGAGATCTCTCGAAAACTTTACCAACGCTATAGACACACTTACAATAAGATGAAAAATTTGCTACGCTATAGACACACTTACAATAAGATGAAAAATTTGCTCTATCACAATAGAGAACCCTTTGTCCTGCATGCAATCCATCACAACAAAGCATTCTGTCATGACATAATCATTCTATCACAACAAGCTTCAGCTATCCTAAAAAAGCACCCTTGGTCGATACTATATATCATGAGAAACCACCCAGACTATCTAAAGAGACCATCCATAGTGACAATGCAACCCTAACACTGAGTTACAACAAAGGAGAACAAAGACATGTTCTCTTTTCCTTTTTACCTAAAGACCATTATATCAAGCAATAAAGTGAGCATTTTACAATATCTAGAAAGCATCACTTGTTCTTGCTTGTAAATATTGTCACTAGAACCTTGATCTCATATCCCAAGTAGTCAAGATAGATATAATAAAATTCTTGTTGCCATGAAAACTAGTTGTTCAGCCGATCAAGAATCCCACATCATGATCTTTGACAATAGATTAGTGTTGAAGGTACAAGTAAGAGTTCGGGAAGCTCCTTCCTTACATCCATAACCTCAACAAGCACAGATTATAGCTGATTAAAAGTTACTCGAAAATTAGAGTACATGTGTTGCAAAAATCGGAACATTTTAACAAGGCAATTAAGATCATCCCCTTTGTATGGTTAAGATCCTCATTGAATGCATGGCCATATTCACAGAATATGAAATACATTTCACAAAAGCATTCCCAAGAGAAGATAATAATCAACAAAATTATACTAAGAAACATTCACACATGATCAGAGAAATGCTCAAGATAAATCAAGTTGAACACAAAGTGGAAGTAGAACTCGACATTATATTTATATTAAAATGATGTTTTACATTTCTTGTGTAAGTACAAGAGTAATATGAATCTACAATAGAAGCTGATCATAGCTTTCCTCAGGCTCAAGGATATTGGGATCCTCTGGAACATTAGAACACATAT
Source organism: Ceratopteris richardii (assembly GCA_020310875.1). Classification (NCBI taxonomy): domain Eukaryota; kingdom Viridiplantae; phylum Streptophyta; class Polypodiopsida; order Polypodiales; family Pteridaceae; genus Ceratopteris; species Ceratopteris richardii. Next base: position 109,761,490 of record CM035410.1, read on the forward strand.
CCTGCCTCTCTTGCTCCAAGATTGGCTCTTCAAGGTCAGCCATGTCCCCCGGTTCATCTGCAAGTGGGGGAACAGGCTCCCTTGAAGCCGGTTGGAATCTCTCTGTGTCTGCAATGTGCTTCCTTCCAACCTCTTGGTCTTCATCTGGGCATTCATTCAGCCCATTGATTCTCATTCTAATAAAGCTCACTTGATCATCATCCTTCTCCACAGCTATGCAGTGCCTGAACATCTTTAAGGAGCAAGCCAGAGTCGTTCCTGAAACAGCAGAAAACCACTTAGAGGCGTCAATCAACCATGACTAATGAAAATTGTGAAAATTGAAATTACCTGTGCCCGAAAAAAGGTCTAGGACCCAGTCATCATCATTGGAGAATAGCTGAAGCAATCTCATTATGAGTTTTTGTGGCTTCTGATAGGGGTTAACCAATGTCATGTCCCCAGCTACATGACGAAGTTTCTTGGTAACGGCTGGGAACATGAGCACATTTGAGATCTCATTCTCATTGCAATGCTCCCTGACTCTCCTTTTGCTTACTTCATCATAATAGCCAACTGTAATGCATTCAGTGGAGCTCACAAACCTATGCAAAGGAGTGTGATTTACGTTTGTCTTCACCCTGCAAACAAGAACTATGAGTCACAGAGAGCATCATTAAAGCCACGGAGATAGAAAGAAGATTACTTACCACGTGAGGCACTCCACAGCATGACATCTTGCCTTCAGAGCAGTTGAAACAGAGAAGGACTGGTCTCTGCTATGGAAAATTACTATCCTCCAAAGAGGAGACATAGTCAACTCTGCAAAATCAGTGACCATCTTCCAAATCTGAGGGTGTTTGAAGGGTTCATCATCATTAACTGATCCCAACATCCGGGTATGTCCGCTATGAGAAGGGAGAAATGTTTTCTAGGCACAACAGAACAAATATTATTTACATCACTACAGAATACATTGTAATATACAGGCCTAAGGGGGTCTAGGGGATTGGAGAAACATTTTAGATCAGGTTCATCATCAAAATCCATCTCCTTGGCTTTCAGCCTAGATTTCTCATGCCTTGCTCTTTGAATGTGAGCCAGGAATGCAGGGGGGCAATCATCTAGTAGCTCCGCAGACTTACTTTTCTTTGGTTTCTGCAGAAAAAAGTGGAAAGACAACTAAATGAGCTCTTCAGTATAGCAAACAGAACATAAGGAAGCGATGCATGGCATCGATTTCATGTGGGGGTAGATGCCAAGCATCGACTTTCTACTGAAAGTCGATGCCTGGCATCGACTTTGGGACATAAGTCGATGCCTGGCATCGACCTATGCCACGAGGTCGATGCCAGGCATCGACTTATGCTGCAGGTCGATGCCGGGCATCAACTTATGCCCCCAAGTCGATGCTAGGCATCGACTTTTGGCTGCAGGTCGATGCCAGGCATCGACTTTAGCCGTAAGTCGATGCCAGGCATCGAATTCGTACTAAAAGCCTGGCATTAAATTGGTTTGGTGAATCAAGGCATCTAACCTAATGGAAAACCAGGCACAACCTCAGAAAGAGAACCTACCCAATCACGGAAAAGGATGAAATATTCTGATAAAGCTTTGTAGGATGATGTGGTTGGATAGTCTGCTTGGACCTCTGTCCAAGAAAAGCAACCCAGCCTCTTCATCATGACCTCCTGAATCTTCATGTAAACTTTATGACTACAGTCACAGAAATTAAAAAGAGACTAGGTTAGACCAGAAACATGGGAGGAGGGAAAAAGGATCTGAGAATAAAATACATACTTATTGAGCTCAGTCACCATCTCCTCCAGGCTTAAGTCCTTGGAGATTACCCTTGACAAAGTTGATATGATCAATGTATCATCCTTGATTCCTTGAAAGGCCCTCCATGGTGTCAGCTTCATGTCCTCAGGAGCCTCTTCAATTGAGAGGTCAGCTTTCCTTCCCTTTCCCTTCAGATCAACCTGTGGGTCTGGCCTCGACTTTCGTTGCTTCTGGCCCTTGACCTCCTTGTTCTCCCACATTGTGAAAATTTTATCCTGTAGATCCCAGATCTCACCTGATCTGAATGCCAGTTGAAACCATGGATCATATTTCCTCAAGGCATCAGACTTTCTATTCTCATCCAGTGCAATTCCAACCTCAATAAGGCATTGCTTTCGTAGATTGGGATGTATTCTTCCAGCTTCCTTAACAAGACAATCTTCATATTCATGGTGGAAGAACCGAATTCTCTCTATGGAGGACATTTTTTGCCTGTAGTCATTGTCATTGTTGTGATCCCAAGCAAGAAGCTTGGCTTCCTCAATTGTAAGACCAGCATATATCTTACACTCTGCATACCTAAAGAAAAATGTGGTAGGGTGCTCCTTCACTAGCTGTCTACGGGCCTCTATAGAGTGTGAACCTCCAATCACATAATAAGTATACTCCTCAAATAAACCCTCATTGAACTCGTCCACAGAGCTGCACTCATTCGGATCCACCATGACAAGGAATGGCACAACAGTAGCATGAGGATTTATTTTCATTTTCTTCTTAAGATTCTGCACATGCAAATTGTGTGGCTCCCTGATCTCAAGGGGCCTCCTCCCTGTGACTGGATCTATTGGTGGCCTGTGGATGATATTGATTGGCAGGTGGAACAACTGCCCCTTCTTCACAACTTTTCTTTTAGCTATGTCCTCCCTCATCTTGTTCTGCTCAGTACCAAGAACACCCGAGGCAAGCTCTCCACCAGGTGCAACAATTATATCCTCAGAGCTAGAGCTTGAGTCAGAAGACTCCTCTTCTGAAATTCTCTTCTTTTTCTTTTGAAGCTTTTTCTGCACGCTCTGCTTACCCCTTGCCTTTACAGGGGTTGTCATCTTCTGTTGTGTTGGCATGATGTTGCCCTGGATCCATGGCATCAAGTCCTTGATAAGATTGACTGAGTCCCTGCATATCTCAGCTAGACGATCTGGAACACAGCACTCTAGGCACAAGAAATCCATCTTGCATATAACATTTCTCAAACCTTTCGATGTCTCTACCAAGAAAAGGAGGTTGTCAGAATCCTCATCTTCATAATCCAGTTTGTACACAAGGCCATACTGAAAACCTTGTGTTGTCGTGATCTTTCCTCTCCCATATGCCCCTGCGAACACAAGAAGGACTGCATTCTTCTCTTCAACATACTGAAGGCACCACTCCAGATTTTCATGTCCCGCAGTGGACGATCTGTCCTTAAGACCTCAGCGTCCCTCAACCTATCCTTCATAGTTGTATCATCCTCAGGAATTTTGATGCTACTCTGTCCACCTGAGGATATTCCTAGCGGGTTGCTAGCCTTCTGAGAGGATAAGGATACAATAAGTTTCTTTGGTTTCGCTTGGTGACCCATGCCTTTGTCACGTTGCTGATCACCAGAGCCCATGGTGACTCTCAGTTTCTTGAAGGGCCTCTCACTCTTGGACTCCGCATCCCTGAAGGCGCTTGGAATAATCAGCTCATACGTAAATGTGGTTTTCAAAGGCCCAAGTCGATGCCAGGCATCGACTTTTAGGTTCAAGTCGATGCCAGGCATCGACTTTTAAGTGCAAGTCGATGCCACCCATCCACTTTGTGTGCAAGTCGATGCCGGGCATCGACTTGCACTTAAAAGTCGATGCCTGGCATCGACTTGAACCTAAAAGTCGATGCCTAGCATCGACTTCCACCCAAAAGTCGATGCCTGGCATCGACTTTGCACCCTAAAGTCGATGCCTGGCATCGACTTTAAGGCAAACTTCGATGCCAGGCAAGTCGATGCCTTGCATCGACTTGAGGCTGCAAGTCGATGCAAGGCATCGACTTGAAGCCTCAAGTCGATGCCTGGCATCGATTTGCACCTGCAAGTCAATGCCTGGCATCGACTTGCACACAAAGTCGATGCTTGGCATCGACTTTCAGGTGCAAGTCGATGCCAGGCATCGACCTGAGGCCTCAAGTCGATGCCTGGCATCGACTTGCACGTGCAAGTCGATGCCTAGCATCGACTTGCAGCCTCAAGTCGATGCCTGGCATCGACTTACACCTAAAAGTCGATGCCAGGCATCGAGCTGTACCCTCATTGGATCTGTATTTTTAGAGCTAAGAAAAATAAAAACCTAGAAAGCAGACTCTTTACACAAACATACAAAGGGAATCTTTTAGGAATCTTTTTTTATGGTATGATTTTGTCTACCTCTTGGTACTCTTGCCAACATTCTTCTTCTCCATCATCGTTGCCTTGCTTGTATGCTGAGCTCTGTGCTCCATAGCTGTCTGTGCTCTGTTGCTCGTGGATTTTGAAAATGAGAATGATCTCCTCCTCTGCTATTTATAGGCAATTGGGTAACTTGAACCAGAGACTAACTGGATCTACCTGAATGAGTCCAGTTGCTAACTATATCTGTCAACCAATCTAACCAGGGAATACCACTCACACAAATAGGCTGTTTCAGAGCCACTTTAATGAAATATTCATAGAACATTGCAACTATTTATATACATTTGCATGGAAATTACACTTCAATGGCAAGAGTATGGTATGTACATGAGGATGTCTAATCTCATGTAGAATTTTTTTCTTAGAATCTCTTGCTTGGGAGAAAATCAAGTCTAAGTTGTGTTGAATATGGGAGATTAATGACATCTTTATAGTTTTATCCTCTTCACTTTAGTTCATATTCACATTTATCTTGTAACACATTGTTGAAATGGAAAATCAATGTATGAATAAACATTCAAGTAAAGAACCTTGCAACTATTTATGTACATTTGCATGGAAATTACACTTCAAGTCTAAGTTGTGTTGAATATGGGAGATTAATGACATCTTTATAGTGTTATCCTCCTCACTTTAGTTCATATTCACATTTATCTTGTAACACATTGCTGAAATGGAAAATCAATGTATGAATAAACATTCCAAGTACCTCTTTTACATATAATTCTTTTTTAATATACTTTCATCTACCTCTTTGAGATCTAGCCAAGACTACAATGAAACCTAATCCTTGAAATCTTATTTAGTACCAAAGGTAAAATTTCTTCTTGTATAGTCTTCAATGGCACTACTACAAACAATTTTAATATATAATCCAGTTGGAACTCAACTTGGATATATTTTGATTCACTCACAATGCTAAGACTCAATGACTCATATCTAGTTAGAAATCAATTGTGTTTCTCATTTCAAAAGTGAATCAAATCTTTGGTTCCCTTATTAGTGTATATTTGAGTAATTAAGTTATTTGATGTAATTTGATGTTTAATGTTATTTCATGTACTTTAATAAACTTTTGATTTCATATCTTCTTGATGTGACATTTGATGTGACATCTTCACTTGATCTCGGATTTCTACTTATTTAAAAAGGTCATTCATCTTTAGTCTTCTGTGAACTCAGTGAAGATGAGCTCAATCTTTTCAGTGGATGCTTGGGCATCAGCTTCTTCTGCTCATATTGATACAGTTTCGGATTCATTGTTCTCAGTTGATCCTTTCCACAGAAGTGATGATCCCTATGATTTAGGACGTGCTGATGGTTCCATGTTTTCTGTTGAGTCATTTAAGTTATCCAATTCACAGTGCAATGCTGCTCAACCAAATGCACCTCTTGATCTCCCATCTGATCCAACCATTGATCTCCCTTCTGACTCAAGTGCATGTGGAGCAACAAAAAAGCAAAGCAAGCTCAATCTACAATTTAAAAGAAGGCCTCGTGAAGTAAGTCAAAAAAGATTTAAATTTCTTACTTCAGATAGACAGATTGCATTGGATATTGTGAAGCATTGTTGTGGTTTGAAATGTTTGTACAATTTAGGAATGAAGAAACTAAAGCACCTAAGAGAAAAATTCCTCCATTTAGATAGTGAAAGGCAGGATATATACCTTGTTTCTCACATGCAAATGATTGAGGATAACATGTCAGTAACACGTGTTGGTTTTGAATATTTCTTTAGTCAAGGGATGCGATGTTGTAGGGCTGCGAACTGTAATGTCCAAGGTTTTCTTCACATATCCGAATGTGCATAATAATCCAAACCTTACAGTTACTGTCATTCATCGTGTTTTGCAATCATGGAAGGGTCTTTTGCCACCAACTCTATATTTGCAACTAGATAATACCGTAAGAGAGAATAAAAATTCTACAGTCTTTGGATATTTAAGCATGCTTATTGAAAAACAGGTATTTCAGAAGGTTAAGGTAAATTTCCTTCTAGTTGGCCACACTCATGATCACATTGATCAAATGTTCAGTACTTTCTCTAAGAAGTTGGCACGTAACAATGCTTTTACTCTTCCGATTTTATCTGAGCTGATTTCAGAAGCATATACTCCAAAACCAGAAGTTCAACACCTCACACAGATTTATGACTTTAAGCACTTTTGCTCAATGGGCCTTGATAACAGTGCTAAGGTTTTGGCTCCATTGCACAATATTAGTTTCAACTATGTATTCTTGATGAGGAGGGTTGATGAAATAACCCTTTTATTTGCAAAGCAGTATTCATCTTTTCTTGGGTGGGAGCCTAAAGAGGGATGCAGATTCTTATTGCAGGTGCCTAATTTGTCTACTGTAACAGTGTATGGTGCAGAACAATCACCATATGAAGATAAAAACAATACAGAAAGATGTGGAAATGTGGTTGATCAAAGTAAAAGCTGGATGCATGCACTCATTTAAAAGAAGAGACATATTGAGCGTGCAAAAAAATATGCTGGAGATCAAGATGTATCTTGGTGGGAGGACTTTTTCAATCATCAAGAAGAGATTATACAGTATACAATTGCAGGTCACTGGCCAGTTGACGTTCCATTCACATGGGATTTTTGTACACAAAGATCCGTGAATGTGGCCCAAGCATGTAATGCAGATGCACTTCAAAGTTTTATACATCCACCAGAAAGAAATATGTATGTAGGCCCAAGGATGACAAAACAGGCAGAAGCAAGATGGCAAGGAAATTTAATAGAGATAAATGTTGGAACACTTATTGCAGTTCTTGCTCATGGTGATGAGGCTACCAGACCATTTTGGATTGCAAAGGTTTTAGAGATAACTAAAGATATTGATCAGAGAAGAATAGCGGCTTTGATGGTGCATTGGTATTACACTAAAAGTAGTAATGCATTCACAGGTAAATATAACTTAGAAATGGTGTGTGATACTAAACGAACAGGTTCAAAAAAGAAAAAGAATATTCGAAGCACATCCACTCTTAAAATGGATGATGTAGATATTCTTGTTTATGATTTTTCCTTGACAAAAACAGGTCACTTGAGGAAAGCAACCATCAACATGATAAAACAAAAGCTTCGAGATGTATGTGGTACAAGAAATCATAGGCAAACAAGAAGAGTTGTGCATGATCCTGCAGAATTTGGTATGTACGTGGATGAAGACAGAGCTCTTGTGGATATAGAAGAAGAAGAAGAGAGCTCTCAACAGTATGAGACTGAATCAAGTGCATCAGATGATGAGGGTGTAGACATAGATCGACAAAGTTGTGAGATGCATTGAAGCTCTCAGACATTTTTAGTGCTTTTGTAAATGCCTCGAAGTAGTTTGGTTAATGAAACCATGTTTTGTAGCAATTTTGACTAACAATCAGATATCCACCCATTAAAAATATGTCTAAAATGTTATTTTTGTATAAGAACTATTCAGTTCTACATTCTTTATATAGATTTTAGACATGTCAATGTCCTATCATATAGATTTTGGACATGTCAATGTCTTATCATATACATTTTGGGACATTTCAATGCGTGATATAGTGAAATTTTGACTACATTTTGAGCTCGTTTTTTATGAGAAAATGACAAAAAATGTCAAAAATCACATGTTTTCACCTCATTTTTGTAATATATGTATACTGGTATAAAGGAATCTCAAACATAAGCTGCCATTTGCTTGATTTTTGACGAGCTTGTTCTCTTTTTACGACATAGTTCTCGTTTGTTACGACTCGTTGTTCCCTATGATAGGCACCCTTTATTGCAAAAGATCACATTTGTAATGACAAAGTCACTCTATCATGACAAAGTGATTGGATGAAGTCCATCTATCATGATAGAAACCCTCTATCGTGATAGAATTCCCTGCGTTTATGGCCATAAACCCTCTATCGCAATAGAAAATGGTCTATCATGACAAAGCCCTATGATAGACCATTATCTATTGCGATGGACCACCCTACCTTGATATACCAAAATTTTGATAGGCCTCCTCTATCAAATAAACACACTCTATTACAATAGGCCCCCCGTGTCATGATATACCAATCTATTTTAACAGGTGAATTATTTAGTAAAAAAATATTTAAGCCATTTTTTGGGCAATTTTGATGCTTTTTTTGTGATTTTTAGGGTGTATCAAGCATACAAGGTGTGCATGCAATCTTTGTACATTGCAAATTTGTGCTCACATGTGCAAAAGTAGCTTGGGACATCATCTTAGTCTTGGAAAAACCTCTGAGAGCATGAGTATTGAGGATGGGAAACAATGAAACCCTTTGGTCAATAGTAGCCTAGCTTAAGTGTGTAGCTCTAGGTCTATTCATTAGGATTGCGATAGAAATAACAAATTGCAAGATACCTTAACAAAGATCAAGTTCAAAGATCAAGTATATACACCAATTCAAAAAACCTAAGGGAAAGAATCTAATCAAATCATAAAACAAAAAACACTACTCAGTAAGTCATTCTTGGTGATTCAACAAAAAGACATGGACCAAATAATCATATTAAATAAAGAATAAGTGATTGAGGATCAAAGATCCAAGATGCATGTAGGAGGCTCTAAGGGTTGAGACTAAGCAATTGATGAGATTGCGTTCAAGCAAATATCTTGGCAAGGTGGATTGACAAAGCTTAAGATCTTTTAAAGCTAGTGTCAATTCCACTACCAAATTGTGGTCTAAGCAACAAGATAGTCACCCCTCTAGTTTGAGCTCCAAAACAAGCAATTAAATAGTTTTTATAGCATGGAGAGACCCATAGCCAACTTGGGACTAGTGTGCTTAGAAACACTAGAACAACCATGAAAGACTCAATTGGAATATATTTAAGCCAACCAATTAGTGTGTGTATCTTTGGAGAAGTTTTATGAAGATCACTAGTTCAACTCATGAACCCTAAACACCCCTTTGGGATTGATCATCCCATGGTCAAAATTGAGAAGGGATCATACATGCATAGCCAAGCAATTATGTATGTGGTAACCATCTTTGTAGTCAAGACTAATAGCTTTGGAACAACCTTTCTAAGTGCGAGATAGGAGAACATGAGGACCAACATCTCAACAAAGGACCTAGTACACATAGAGGAAAATAGATGTTGACAAGGATCATTCACACATCAAAGATACCACAAGACATCTGGGCATAGAAGTATTTGTGAATAAGGCAAGGGAAGAAGTATTTTGGAGGTTTTGACCACCAAGGCCCTATACCAAGGATGAATTCTTGGTTTATGATTTCAAGGATATGAAAACTTCAAGTAGCCTATTTGGATTGTAATTAGATAGGATGTATGAATTTTTGGAGTTTAATAAGCCAACACAAGTTTGGAAAGCAAAGGAAATGTTTCCTATTGAGATATCAAGCTTAACATTTGATGATCAGAGATGACACATACCACTTCTTGCTTCTTTGACATGCATAGTTGTTACATTAATATATATGAGGGATACTTTCACTAGGCATCACTAGATTTATCTATTGAGAGCGATGGCACACTAGTTTCTTGCCAGCTCACTCATTTGTAGACATTAGGGTTTTCTTTATGTACTACTCTTTCTACAATGTATTGGTTGTATGGTTGTATCATGTCATTCTCATATATTCTCTTTATGTAATAGAAAAAATTGAAGAAGATCATTCTTCCTTATCCCACTTCCTTGTCCCAATCTCTGTGTATTCCTCTTCTTATGTGTGAGAGATCTTTTTCTTATCTCCTTTTTATTGACATGGTATTAGAGCCAATGTGGTTGTAGAGAGCTCGTGAAGAAGCCTCACATTGAAGACCATGAAAAGACATGGAGAATGCATGCTTCACAAAGAATCTCAAATTGCTATGAAACTTAGTGTCCTAGTAGAAGGCACCAAAATATTATTGAGAGTTATCCCTTTAGGATCACTGGTTTTGCAAATATTTTAGTTTCAGAGCCATCTTAACCTATATTTCAAGCCCACAAGGTGGGGCTCATGGAAAGAACCAGTCAGTTTGCAAAACTTTAACTAGTGTTTCCTTTGACATTCCCAAATGTTTCACATCCAAAATTTCAAGCGATTGTGTGTATTGTTGGATTGAATTGTCAAGTCATAGTGTGATAGTGTTCAACTAGAGGTACTGCTTCTAGTGTTTTTGGAGTATTGTAAATTGTTCTAGAAATGCCAAATGCTAATGAAATAAGTCAAATTATGAGAGATAATTTGGACAAGGATAACTTTCATGCTTGGAGATTGAGAATGAAGAATAAACCGATGGGAAAAGAGTAGTTGAAATAGATCAAAGGAGACAATGAAAACCCTCTTCAACTATCCAAGAAGAATCAGATTGGGACCAATTAAGAGCATATGAAGAGTGGAATCAAGGAGCACAAAAGATAATGTATTGGATTTTTGTTAGCATACGAGAGAGCATCATTGGACACATATAGGATGCCAGAACTCCGAAAGAGGCTTGACAAATTTGGTCACATGAATGAGACCAATACAAAGGCACAAAAATTGCAACTCAAGAATCAATTGCATACACTCGAGAAAAAGATCATGTAAGTAAGTGACTACACCTTAAAAATCAAAATCATATGTGATTCGCTCGCATACCATTGGGATCAATGTAGATTATTATAAGGATAAGGTTGAAGTGTGCCTTCATGTTTTATGAGCTACATATAAGTCGTTCAAAACTCATATTGACACTAGGGAGAATATTCCAAATTTTTTCTATCTTGTGTCCATGCTAATAATTGAAGAAAAGAACCTTGATGAAAACTCAAGCTCCCCAAAAAGGCTATTTCTGAGCAAGTAGTCTACTCGAGCACATGAAGAGGTTGAGCTTGAGGCTTCAAAAGTGGAAGAGGAAACAATAACTAGGACCAAGATGAACAACGCACTAATGAAGGCGATAGAGGATAGTTTTGAGGCAGGGGAAGCCAAAGAGGCAGCATAAATTTCCAAAGAAATGATTCAGGTAAAGATAGTAAGGGATGTTGGAGTAATGTTCACTTTGAATGTGATTACAAGATGAAGAATTAGAATAGTAGAAAGCAACAAACTAACTATGTCTCAACAAGTGCATGTGATTTGGAGAAGTTGTTCATTATCCAACAATATATGATGAATACACTGTTTGATGGTGTTGCAAAATCAAATATGTCTGGTATATTGATCTAGGTGCTTCAAATCACATGAACAACCATGCAAAGTGGTTTTATAGTTTGCAAAAATTATCAATTTTCTGATTTGTTGAAAGAAGTGATGATACGTCACATCCTATTAAGCATAGAAGAAACATAGCATTGATCATGGAGGATGGGAAGGTAAAACATATTGTTGATGTACTACATGTTCCTAATATAACAAAGAAATTTTTCTTTGGACAAATGGTTTTCAAAGGATTACAAGTTAGGTCCAATTTAATGTTTTATATGGTGAAGAGTATAAGCAAAATGAAAGGCTGATCCTCAAAGGGAACAAAGAGGATAGGATGTTTACCTTGAATGTGAAAATGTTTGAAATGAATGAATCCATGTTTGCAAAAGTTGCAGGTGTCCAGAACTTAATTTTTTTAGTCTTGTTTTTATAAAAAATGCTTTAAAAAAACATACTTTTCAAAATCCCTCCAAAAGTTAAGTGCCACATCATCAAACTCGTAACTTTGGTTGCCCTAAAACATGAATTTTTGAAAAAAATCTCATTTTCCCTCTAACACACTGAAAAAGTCATTTTGACCTATCCACATACCAAAACATACTTTTTTTCTTGCACACAGCTACTGTACTAGCCATTCCAACCATCTCTGTGCTTCTTCCCATCCAGTGCTAGAGTTTTGGAACATCATGGTGCTCACATGTATTACGAACATGACACCAGCACCAGCGCGTGCTCCTCACACAAAGAGTGTACATGTTTGTGTTCCAACAGAATTTGCACCAACAACTAGAGGTAGCAACGACATAGATTCTCAAAATGAACGACTTGCAGCTGGAGAGAAGAATATTGATCTTTGGGTCGATGGTGCTTTGTATCCCTTAGATCCAATGGCTAATTTTCATCCTAGATTCCATACTATCTCCACATTTCTACAGTTCCTTGGTAGCGATGAAGATGGACTGCTAGGCTATTGCAAGCGATTGTCTAACCATTCTACATCTATAGCAAATTATTGCATACAACAATGTCATCAAAACCATTTCAAGATACACAGTTTAGAGAAAGCTAGACACACTTTAGAAAGTGCTATCAAATCTTTGGATGAGCACAATAATAGACTCCAACAGAGCACAATTACAAAGTTAAAAGCCAATCTTACACAACTAAAAGATACTCCACTTAGGATGAGATATAGGAAACGACCATTATCATCCTTTCATGCTCTTCAACTGGTCGTGGAGCATGGAAGCGACGTGATTACGCACTTAGGTATGTGTTTAGCTTGTTTATTTATGTTAAAAGCATTTTAGATTGAGTTTCTTATTGTGGAGGTCATTTGTTGAAGATGCAAGTGCTTCCTCAACAATAGAGGATCAATTGAAGTTTTTGAATTCTTGTCTTAGCAACAAACATGTGTTTATGATTTTGGATTCACCAATAGGAAATCACATCAAAACCCAAGTGATTAAAGATTTTGTAGGCAACTGAGAAGATATTATTAGTCCTAGTGAGGTACAGATGGTATGTGATGAAGCAGGAGTTAGTACTAGAGCATACACTCCATTGTACAATCTTTTGAAGGAGGCTCTGCAAAACAAAGGTATTTTCCAAAGCATTTTTCCATGCCCTTACAAGGTATCTCTGAAGAAGAAGATGACCAATGAGGATGTAGCCTATACTCTTGGCAATTACCTGCATATAGAAGATGTTATGCTTGCATCCATTTATCATTCATCTACATCAAAGAAAGAGTTGAAAAACACATCTAGAAAGGGATTCATCTGCACAAAGTACAACAACATATTTGTCAATTTGGAGAGGCTTCAAAAGGAAATGGTTAAATTTTACAAATCCACAATTCAAGGTATATCCATTGTTTTGATAATGACATTCATAGTATTTTTAATAATATAATGTTTCTTATTTGATGTAGATTGTGGTTCCAAACTCAAGTTTCAAGTTTGTATTGAAGTTAGACGAATGTCAAATCATAAAGGGACGACATATGGAGAGACTTAGTGTGACACTCATGAACGAAGCTATGGCCCATGCCATTATTGATGATAGTGAAGAATCTACCCATCACTTTACATATAGTGTCCAATCAGAGAAAGATATATGGTGGTTAGGTGCTATTGAAGTACCTAAAGAATCCAATGATGTTCTTACATGGATTTTCAGTAGGACCCCATGGATCATAGAGGTGATAACTTCTCAAATTCATGGTGCCAAAATCACTGTACAAAGCCTCGACGATTTTGAAGTAGAGTGGCACTTAGGTGGAGACTTAAAGACTATCATGTTGGAGTTAGACGTCTGCGGAAGCACGCGAACAGCACAAGGAAGAAGAAGAAGCTTGGAGCACAAACACACAATACTGAATGTATTACTAGAGAATGTACAAAGATAAGTAGCCCATTAGGGCAATAGGCGTATACACAAGCCGGGGGAAAAAAACCTCCTAAAGAGGGAAAAAAGTGCCCCGGCGGTCCTAGTGTGATCACACACATCACTACCTAAATATATCAACAAATCCCCCCTGGGAGTGATGCGGTGAACAAGGAGCTGGCACTCATGTATAAGGAAGTGTCAAGCTATGTGGAAATCACTCCACAAAAGGAAGTAAGCCCAAAGCTTTGCGGAAAGCTTCAAACTTTTCCCTAGGCAGAGCCTTCGTGAAAAGGTCTGCAATGTTCTCCTGCGTGGGCACATAAGCCAAGCTGATCTCCCCAGCAGAGAACCTCTCCCTGAGATAGTGATAATGCACCTCAATGTGCTTAGTGCGAGCATGGAACACAGGGTTCCTTGCAACTGCCAATGCGCTCTGACTGTCAGTGAAGATGGTGGTGGCAGAAGACTGGCCAACACCCAAATCAGCCATAAGGTGTCTAAGCCACACACACTCAACAGTCGCTCTGAAAGCTGCCCTATACTCAGCCTCACAACTAGAAGTGGCCACAGTAGGCTGCTTCTTGCTCAACCAAGATATACATGAGCTACCAAGCATGAAGCAAAAACCACTGGTGGACACACGAGTGTCATAGCAACCAGCCCAATCTGAGTCAGAAAAAGCATGCAAATCTGGCGGTAGTGATCCCCCCTTGGGATAAAACAACCCAAGTAACCGAGTACCACTCAAGTAGCGAAAGATGCGCTTAACCGCCTTCCAATGCATGACTCCTGGGCAATGCATAAACCTGCTCATCTGTGAGACAGCAAACTGAATATCTGGCCGAGTAATGCATAAGTAAATCAAGCATTCAACAGCCTGCTGATAGAGAACAACATCAAATGCATCTCCAGCATCATGAAGACTCAATTGTAAACCTATCTCCATAGGAGTGGCAATAGGCTTATAGTCTTCAAGGCCAAAATGCTACAATAACGTGTCAATATATTTCGTTTGACACAAAGCCATTCCACCATCAACTTGCATAAACTGAATGCCCAAATAGTGATGCAAATGCTCCAAATCAGACATCTCAAATGAGGCATGCAAATCAGCCTTGAAATCAGCAATATGCTTCTCAATAGGACCATTGAGCAGCATGTCATCAACATAGACAACAATGATCAGAAGCACATCATTAGCACGCTTAACATATAAGGTGCTTTCAGTTGGACTATTCGCAAAACCATGTGCAACCAGATAGGCATGTATCTTCTCATACAAAGCACGTGGTGCTTGCTTTAAACCATATAATGCCTTCTTTAACCTGCACACCTGGTTTTCATGCCCTGTCTGCACAAAGCCACGGGGCTGAAAAACATACACTTCTTCATGCAAGTCACCATTCAAAAATGTTGTTTTAATGTCCAACTGATGTACATTCCAACCATGATGCACTGCAAGTGCACAAATGCTCCGAACAGTAGTCATACGGCATGTAGATGCAAAGGTCTCATCAAAATCAATGCCTCTTTCCTACGCATAACCCTTTGCAACAAGCCTAGCCTTATACCTGTCAACTGTACCATCAGGTTTACCCTTCCGCTTGTATACCCACTTAGTGCCAATGGCCTTCTTGCCATGAGCAAGTCACATAAAGACCATGTACCATTCTTCATTATAACATCATATTCAGATTGCATGACAGCCATCCAATTTTCTGAATTATGTGCTTCGTCAAAAGAAACAGGCTCATTCTCATCACAGAGACTAGACGCAGCCATAACATAGCAATCTGATGCAAAGGAGGCACTATGAGAGCCTGAACGAGTACGATATGACAAAGGTGCATCTAATTTGCTGTCACGCAAAGTCTGCACCAGCCATTTTGGCATAGTTTTTGCCTGCTCAATATCAGCTCTCTCATCAACAAGCGCATCATGTAAATCTGCATCAGAAATAGAATGATCTGCATCATCGTATGAAACCTGCAAAGGCTGAGAAGTTGCCTCATTAGGACCAGCACTAGACTGTCCACTTGTAAAAAGAGGCATCAACGTATCATACATGTCTTTGGAGCTAACAAATGTCTCCTTAGTACATGAAAGCAATGGCTGAATAGCATCTTCCACAAAGACAACATCACGGCTAACCAGAATGCATTTAGTCTGTGGATGATACAGATGATAGCCTTTACTTTCAGAACTGTACCCAACAAAAATACATTTTACTGCCTTATCATCCAATTTTCTACGATGTTGTTCAGGCACTAATGCATATGCCAAACAACCAAAAACACGCAGATGAGCAACAGATGGCTTGCGGTCATGCCAAGCCTCATATGGAGTGATAGACTGCAGTGCTTTAGTGGGACACCTGTTCAGTACATATGCTGCACACATGACAGCCTCAAGCCAGAAACTATGTGGGAAAGCCTGACTCTTGACCATGCACCTCACCATCTCCATAAATGACCTGTTCTTTCGTTTAGAAACTGCATTCTGTTGAGGTGTATACGGCACTGTACACTGGTGTTTTATCCCACGTTCAGCCAGAAATGCATTAAAATCAGAAGACATATATTTCCCCCCTCGCTCAGAACGGAGGGTGCCCATTTTTCATGCTGACAGATTTTCAACCAAAACCAGAAACTCTTTAAAGCACATGAACACTTCGGACTTTGCTTTGAGTGGATATGGAAAAATCATCAATGAAAGTCACGAAGTAAAGGTAATTCCCAAAAGAGGGTGTCTGCATAGGACCACAAACATCACTATGTACAAGCTGCAATTTCTGCGTAGCCCGAGCTGAACCATCTTTTTGAAAGGAGGAACGCTGCATTTTGCCCAAAATACAGCCTTCCCATACATGTTTTCCAGATGCCTCAAGCTTGGGCAAAGAAGACACCATATCAGATTTCTGCAGGCGTAGCAAACTAGCAAAATTCAGATGACCAAAGCGTGCATGCCAAAGCTTTGCATCTGACATAGCCTGAGAATCATGAACTGCACATGCCGAATTATTCACAGATCTTTCATAGTCTATGAGCTTATACAGCCCACGACATAAAATGCCAGAAGCAATAATAACATCGCCATTTGACAGATCATGAACCGTACATCTGTCATCAACAAATTTCACAACCAAGCCAATCTTGGCTAATGCAGAAACTGATAACAGATTCTTCTTGATCCCTGGCACAAATAAAGCATCTGACAAAGTGAAAGAACTACCATCAGCAGTAGTCAAAATGATCTTACCAACTCTCATAACATGATAAGAGGAGTTGTTGGTGCATGTAACAGTATTCCCTATAGGGGCAGGCTCGAGTGAAGAGAAGAAACTCCGCTGCGAGGTAATATGTTTGGTCGCCCCACTGTCAAAGTACCAAACATCTGAGTCCACTACAGACATGCACTGCTCATGAGAAAATGGGTCAAAACTGCAAACAGTAGTAAACGCCCATTCTTCTTCCTGCACAAGATTAGTAGACTCTGTTTTTGGTGTAGAGGCTTCTGCAACAACCATTCCAGCCTCCTTTTTCTTTGCCTCTTTTGCAGCCAGTTTTGGACAGTTCTTTATGATATGATCATTCCCTTTACAGTACTTGCAAAACAATTTCTGCTTTTCTGCTTTCTTCTCATCTTTATCCTGGTTCTTCGAATGTGCAGCATTTGCAGATTTCTGCTCACTAGTAGAAGAGCTCCATTTTCCTTTGCCCTTCTGACTAGCCAGGAAAGCTTGATCTGCAACACGCATAATGGACCTGTTCTACCTGGACTGATCTTCCTGCAACAGAACAGAGACTGATAAGGCATTCGGATTGCCTTTCATCATCAACCGAAGAGTAGAAGCAAAACTCTGATATGAATCAGGAAGACCATTCAGAACGGTCTGCACAAGTGAGCTATCTGGTATAACCTCATCAGGAGAAATCAACTGTTCCTTCAAATCTTTGATCTTCGTTAGGAAACTGTCCATAGAATCACCTTCATTCATGTGCTCACTCTCCAACTGTTTTCGGAGCTAAGCAACACGAGCCTCATTCCTAGCTTGGTACAATGTGGTTAGTGTATCCCAAGCATCCCTAGCTATTTTGCAAGAGCGAATATGAGGAATAATGGCACGTTTGACAGACAAAGCTATCAATGCATGTGCCTGGGCATCTATGCCATCCCAACGAATTTGCTCCATAGTAGGTGCAATAGAAACAGCAGCACGAACAGGAATATGTGGAATATCATCTTTGACACCATCTTCATCAGCTCTAACACTTGTATTTGTAGTACCTGTCGTTACAGGTGTAACAGGACGTCTTTCAACACCCTGCACAATGTTCCACAATCCTTTTGCAACCAAAACATGTCGCATCATATAAGCCCATAATGGGTAGTTGGTACCATCCAACTTATCCTCAACAACCAACATACGGAATACATCACTGCTTTCAGCCATGGCCGGTGACTAAAATACCTTGATGCAGAAAATTGACTGTATCTCAAAACGTTGAACAGAATTGCCCAGACGAGTTCTGCTAGACCTTTTGCAACCAAAACATGTCGCATCATATAAGCCCATAATGGGTAGTTGGTACCATCCAACTTATCCTCAACAGCCAACATACGGAATACATCACTTCTTTCAGCCATGGCCGGTGACTAAAATACCTTGATGCAAAAAATTGACTATATCTCAAAACGTTGAACAGAACTGCCCAGACGAGTTCTGCTAGACCTGTAGCAGACTTCGAGATGCTTAAACTGGCGAACAGAAACCGGTATATACCTTTGGCACAAAAAGACAAAATAGCCTGCACAAGCGCTGTGATAGTGCGTTCGGAGGCCGAAACGAGCTCAGATCGGGATTTCGGCACCACAGAACGAAGCTGTTTTGATCTCGAAAACACGTTGAGTATGCTCACCAAAATTCGTGCGATTCTGAGACTGCAAACGGAGGAGTGTCGATGGCGCCCTAGATGAAGCGACAACCTGCTCTGATTCCAATTGTTGGAGTTAGACGTCTGCGGAAGCACGCGAACAGCACAAGGAAGAAGAAGAAGCTTGGAGCACAAACACACAATACTGAATGTATTACTAGAGAATGTACAAAGATAAGTAGCCCATTAGGGCAATAGGCGTATATACAAGCCGGGGGAAAAAAACCTCCTAAAGAGGGAAAAAAGTGCCCCGGTGGTCCTAGTGTGTTCACACACATCACTACCTAAATATATCAACATATCAAATGCATGTTACGGTGCAAACAAGGTGCATCTACTCTCTATCCTTGTCCATATTGCACACGAGGTTATAAACGAACAAAGAGAAAACAAAACAACATAGATGATTTAGCTGATGACACAGATGCAACTCCATCTACTGAATGGGATATACCATTAATGAGGTGTCCCATGTTAGGTACACCTAATCGTGACATGTCAGATAAGGATTGGAATCCCATTCTTCCATTCCCTTTAGTCAATGTCCACTTTTGCACCTTGCATGCCTTCATGAGAATTTTCGATAGACTATTGAAGCTCCATATAGAGTATGCATTTGCCATGAAGCCAATTGATAAATCTATTCAAGCTATAAAGAAATTGGAGGAACTTCTTAATTCAATTGGTTGTCATGGTGGAAATGTAACCCTAGTTGTTAAGAAAGTTGGAGAATCTCAAGATAGTTTGCAACAAGTGTCAATGACAGGGAATAAAGCAAGACATTTTTTTAGAAGAGGTACTAGCACTCAAAATAATGAACATTATGAGTTGTGGAAAGACCTATGCAATGACTCCCAAGTTGATCTTTGTAATAAGAGAAAGAAAGTTTGGTTGAGCTTTGATAAGTTGGTAGAATTAATGGGTCTAACTAGGTCTAGTGCTATTCAACATCAAATGTTTCAAGAAACATTAGTGGAGTTCACCAAGTGTTTCATTCAATCTTGGGGAGAGAGCAATATAACACACTACATTGTAAGTGTAATCTTCTTCTACAAGTGTTCATTGCACTTACCTTTTTCCAATGTACTTAACTATTTTTAGCATATTTTGTTTGCACATGGAGCTTATTTCATGCATCGGTATGGGTCATCAGAGATTTTCAGTACCCAAGGAATGGAAAAGTCACACTACAAAGTGACGGGTATCTACTTCAAAAACACCTGACATGGTGGTGGTCCAATGCAATCAAACTACATGGAGGAGACGTTTAATTGGTTTTACCGCACTAGATTCTCGAGAAAGATTTTTGTGGAACGACTTAGGGATTCAAAATTGGAAAAACTTGCAAGAAGGATGCAACAAAACATTGCTAGTGAGAAATGGAAGTCATCATTAGGTCCTCTTCATCATGCTCAATGGCGTGCTATGAGACAATGAGAAGGCTCAACTTGGAAGTAAAGTGAATTTGTTATTTCCCATTATGTGGTAAAACCGATGAATATTGTAATCTTGGTTCCAATGTGTTGTTATTTAAATTTTAATATCATGTATGGTTTTAAACAGGTTTTGTCCATTCTAGTGTGAACAAAGATTTTAAAAAGAAACTCTATAATTAGAGAGAACTCACTTCATTTCACACTTTTTGCAACTCAAGAGAATGACACACACCAAGCAAACTGCAAGGAAAGACCGCGTCTTCTTTCCTAGCCCTCATCTAGGTACACAATGCCCACCATGGTTGCAACCCCCCCAAAGACCACGAAGTGGTTCCCAAAGCACATCAGTGTCTGTGTCACATGATGGCATACCACTTGGGAGCAATCCAGCGAGAGAAAATGAAGTGTCTAATAGACAGGAGTATTTCACTCCAAGACGATTAGAGTCCATTTCAGATGATGAGCCACCAACAAGGACACCCATCAAGGCAAGACCCAAATAGAAGTTGATGAGAAGGGTTGTATCAAAGAGTGAAGAGGAGTCTTCCCCGAATGACAAAATTAGCAATCAACCACCATGGAATGATATGCAAATTCCAATGAGCCATAGGGTGACACATGGAGGCAAGACACTTCCACAAGGACACGGGCAAATACCAACAGAGGAGGAAAGAGAGCAAAGTCAACAACCACATCGACAACAAAATGTGCAAGATGAAGCTAGACCTTCACATCGTGTACATTAGAGAAAAAAAAACTATCAACCATGATGTAGACCTCAACGTCAGCCAAACATACCTCCGAATGCAAGAGCTCCACAAAGAAGAAGGAGGCACTGCAGGGCTTTTGCAGAGATACGACACTACCAAAAGTCTGTTGAGCTACTCATACCACGAAGAGCTTTTGCAAGGGTAGTAAAAGAGGAACTAGAAAGCCTACCTCATCTCCATGCTTGAGGACTCCAACCTGTGTGCTATCCATGCCAAGAGAGTAACCATACAACCGAAGGACATTCAGCTAGTAAGAAGAATTAGAGGAAATAACCCAAGAAATGTGTATATTGTACCCTTTGACAGGCCTACTTTTGCGATGTAATACAATGGATAATAGAAAACTTTGTTTTAACCTATATTCTTTGTGTCTTTTCTTTTCTCTCTCTCTCACTCTCTCTATCTTTGACTCCCTAGCATAATTGTATGCAACTAACTTTTCTTTCAGTCAGTTATATATGGAATGAGTTGAACATGCATGCCTGATGTTTTGTTACTAGATATGTACATGTTTTACCTAATTATGTCCCACATGTCATTTTCATGCCAAAAAACCCCCAGCCATAGAAACACAGGATTGCAGGGAGGGTTTTTTTTGCATTTTCTAGGCATGTGTATACATAAAATGTGTGAATGAGACGTTAGGTCTATTTAATACAGAGGCTATGCCCTACAGGTAATCTTTGGCCTTGCCCTGACTTCAATATAAGCTTCTTGTTACCATAACCAAGAGAAAATGGACAATAACATACTTTCCCACACATTGGAGCCCATAAAAACACTAGAAAAGGCCAAAAAAGCCGCAACCACAGAAATGGGGGAATCAGCCCTACAAAATTTTTGCAAGGCTGATTCCCGCATTTCTGTGGCTGGGGCTTTTTTGGCCTTTTTTATGCATTCTAGAATACATACAGACCATAGGCAAAATAAAAAGACTTAAAACAGATACAATTTGTGGAGAGAAGATAGGTTCAATTTATTAAGCACATTCATACCCAGGACTACATAAATAAGGAAAAATTGAAGCTTGTATTATCAAAACATTTACATCACTTCTCAGCTGCCTTCAATTTCTCTACAACTTTCTTTCTCCTTTGGAGAGATTGAGGGAGCTGGTAAGTCAATACAGATCTTGATATTACATGGGGGTCTTGCATTCCGAGACTCATGGCGATACCTATTTGCCCTAGTAATTTTCCTCTAAAATTAAGTCCTAATGTAGTTACAACTAAGGATTTCCTAAACAAAATGACACAATTAGTGCCTTGGGTAATTGTACATAAACACAAAATTTTGCTAAGGGCCTTCAAGCACCAAGTCATGAAGTGCCCATCCGGACTGTAGTCTTTATGTATGATAACAAAATCATCCCTTTGGCAACTTTCTGATGTAGTTTTCCAAGGATGAACCACTCCCGCGAGAAGCTCGATCCCCACTAGATCTTGCTGCGAACTTGTCAAGCTCAATTGCTTCCTGTTAAGAAAAAATGAGAATTCAAGCTCTTACAATGTTAACTTAAATTATCCATTTATTTAATTTAATTACCACTTACATCATGAAGCTTGTCTTCTTCCTCCCCTCTTCCAGGGGCATCAAGATCAACGCTAGAGTGGGCCATGCCACTCAGCTCTGCTACGGGGGATGTAGGAATTTTTGCTTCATTATCCTCTCTAGTGCTACACTGAACTCCTCGTCCATAGTATAATTGTTTTCATCTTTTAAAATATCAATACACACCATTGCTATGGTGTCTGCTACAGAATCCCCAAGTGGGATTGCCTTCTTTTCAAGTATGTCAGATGTGTTGTCAAGCGGAACATCTGACATTGTGGAGAAAATACTCAAGCATTTGTCTACACGTAGACCGAATGCCTTCTCAATGTCATGAAGAAAAATAAATTCTTCTCCATCAACAACGATGATGGAGAGATATTCAAGTTCTACCTCTGGTAATGTGGTCTCAGAGGGGTTGAGATTTGAAGGGGGGTCTCCTCCATGCTTGATTGCTCACGTAGTTTGTCCTCAACACCACCAGGAAATTCTTGGTGGATTGTAATGCTTTCTTTGGCAAAATTTATGGCCTCTAGTTGAGGCTCATTCTTCTCCTTAACAAAACCCCCAGTGACAAGGTTGGGGAGTTCAAAAACTGTAGGTTCAGGCTCCTCATTAATGATAAAATATGTTGTTGCAATGTAGCAAAGGTTCTTTGTACCCATCCTCTTCTTTTTGTTAAGTTTTTTTACTAATGGCACAGATTCATCTATTAAGTGCCCTGCTATTTCAACAATTTCCATGAAGTGCTTAAGGCGCTTCATGAAGGCTTCATCGCCTTTGTGTATGTAGAGTAAAAGGTCACATGGGACCCATTTACCCTCATAAGGTGGTATTTCTATAGAGTAACACAAGATGTAGTACTCAAGGAACTCTATAATTTCCTCGAGCACATCAGAGTTCAATTGAACTGTTTGTCTAGATCAAGGACTCTAGACAATAGGTCATACAAGTGATTTTGACCTTTGAACTCAGTTGATTGCAAGAACTCATTGAAGAGTTCACGTGGATGTTTGGGTTGCAGGGTACTCGAGGTTGTGACAGCCATTGCACATGATGCTAGCTTGTGTGCATGCTCTGCGAGTGATTCTAGCTCTTGTTGGTTGCAAAAGTGAGAAATGAGAGAATAAGTGTTGCTTTTATAGTAGTTTCAAAATTTCAAAGTGAGTGGGACCCATTTTAAAACTATAATTGATACCTTCAAATAAAACAATCCTGCACAGGACTCTCAAAAAAAAAACTTTGGCTCATAAAAAAGATTGAATAGGATCATTAACCAGAATACGATACACCACATCTACACAATAGAGAAAATAAATTCTCAGAACTTTAAAATTATAATAAATTGCCATTGGAAAAATCAAAGATTTGGCAAATTGTACATCATATTGAGATCAAAAGATTTTACATGCTACATGTCTTGCATGTTAAATACATTGTTGCAGATGAAGGATTATAAATGGAACATAAGTTGTGTGTACACTCGAGCACTCAAATAGTTCTTGAGCTATGACAATGAAAGTTGAGTTCCATCCACACTCCATTCACGAAGGACTTTAATTTTATCCTCCAACATCTTACCAATCTACAGACAAATAGAAAACTTTAAATGAACATATTTGAGTATAAGAATTTGTATAAACAAAAGAAAAAAACACCATATGCTATTTACCTTATGCCCTTGTATTTTGAACTTTGATTGATCCAGATCCTCAAATCCCATGATTACTAGATGTTCTCTCACGTTGGCAAGAGTCCAATGATGATTTACTGAAATAACTTCCATTTCGTTGTTGGGTAGATTTATCTTAATTTCAAATAAAATTAAAAAACCTTAGAACTTTGTAATGGTATTCATTCACCAAGTTTACACATCCAACGATCATAATAGAATCTAATGTACAATGAAGTATGATGTTTCAAGTATCAAAATCCTATGCCTGTTGCACCAATTTTACAAAGGTATCTATCCCCTTTGGTGCATCCTTCTACAAGTCCCCAATTTTCACCTAGTAAACCCTCTACCTTCTCATACGTGATATCTTTTAACATGAACATTGTTGAAGTTTCTAGAATTGTGAATATCTGAAATAAATGTACAAAACAATGAACAGGAACACACCAATGTAATCCTATAGATCTTGAAACTCTTGTAAATTTCAAAGAGTTGTGTATGTCCATCACCATCTTATGCTTCAAAGATGTTAATGTCCATACATCAGGTTATAGCCACTTGAGCTTTAAAAGAGAATCTACCTTAATCATCTCTAACCTGCCAAAATCATTTGATTAAGAGGGTACAACATATGTATGTGTGTAAAAGAAAGCTCTCTCATGTAATAGCTGAGTAGGATGGGCTTGTGGAAAGACTATCGACCCAACATCTGCATGCAATGTTTGGAAGTACCCATAAGATTATGAAGTGGTTGTTCTTCCACCATGGTAGAAGGAAATATGTCTACAACAAAAAACTACACAACTTAGCTAGGTATATTATGAAATTTGGACAAAAGTCAATGAGTAATACTTACAGTTGATAGGATATCCCATTTTGTTTGAGTTTTCCAATTTCATGCTTGACATTGTGAAAACATGTTGTACAATGGCAACAATTTCACCATTTTTGAGATTTTTGAAGCCTAATAACTTCCCTTTCCAATGAAGATCCAAGTTTCCACGATGTCTTACAGGGTGAGGACCAACACTAGAGGGTTGCATGTACACCCATGCACCTTTGCAGAACTCATGTCCTAACCAAATTCCTTATGTAGCCTTGATATTATGACATTTTATCGCGATAACCTCATCTTTTGGACGTCTATGAGATTTAGGTTTCTCCATTGGAGTTCAGGCTATGGAAGTGACAGTAGGAATTCAAAGAAGATGATGCACAGAGAAAGAAATGGAGACACAGGAGCTGCAATGGCGTGCTAGGGAGAGAAAGTAGTGGAAAGAGATGACTTTTTGGGACCTGGGTATGAAAATGTGAGGTTTTGGAGGGAGAAAGTTGCATTTTGAGTTATTTTTGAAAAAGTCACTTTTTTCAGTTCAGTTCATGCACGGATTTTGATTTAGAATTCAAAAATAGCACTTTTGATCCTAAAAAGCGGTTGGGGGACCATTAAATGGTGTTATGATGAGTTTTATAACTTTCTGAAAATTTTGAATTCCAGGTAAGTTACGAGATTCTTTTCTCTCTCTAGAGGCAAAACCTGAACATAGGGGACTCCTATCCCCTCAACCCCCTTCAGCAAAGTGATTTACAGGCTATAGACTGTGTCCACCACCCTCCTCTCATTGGTCCATCACTAATCACTCCTTAATCCAAAAGGCCCATGCAGGGTTCATTTTTTTCCCTAATGTATGTGTGAGTGTATGTATATGTGTATATGTATGCATGTATATGTGTGTATACATGCATATGTGTGGGTATGTATTGCTAACGTTATAGTTATTCTGTTCTTACTCATGGCTTCTTGGGATGGTCAGGGGTTTGATAATTCAGAGGCCCTATATATATTTTCCCAATTCACTGCTTAATTTCCAACAATCAACTTCATTGAGTAACTCTGAACGATTAGAGAAGATTAAATTACACTTCGGCGCATAGCATTCTTAATGATCACTGAAATTATGTGCATAGCACTTTCACTCTTTCTTTATGATTACTGCTACACTTCACTTCAACACAATGAACATTAACAAAGTACTTGATTTACTTCAATACTAACTTTACAGAAAACTCTGCAATTAATATAACTTCAAACCAAACCATCACCTAGACCGAACAGGTTGGCGACACATCTATCATCTATTCCACGCATACTCTATTGATTATAAAGAAACAATACAATGTTTGTGCTACACCGTTTCGGTGCATGACTTTTCTAATTACAATGATTCTTCGAAATAATATTCCAAGGGCCTTACATTGGCACACATGGTGAACTCGAACCTAGCAGGGAAAATTACAAGGTTTAGGAATCATCAATGGTTCCTTGGATATACATAGAGCTTGCTAATTTAAAGGTTCATGTTATTTTCTGGTTCAGGGAGTCTAACATTTCCTTGAAAATTTGCGGTTCAACCATATGTGCATCTGTCAGCACAGAGCTGGCAGCGATGACTTGGGAGAGTAAGGTGTTAGCTTAACTTTGCAAGAAAGCTTCTTGGAGGTAGAAGTCGTTGGAAAGCGCTGCATCACGTCTTAGCTTCATATCTGCAATTTGGGCATCAATGCAGGACAAGCCCTCATCCTGGATACCCAACTATTTCTCTCTACGCTCGAGCTCTTGAGATTGGAACTGCATGGTTTTATAAAAATATTGCTGCTCTTTCTCGATGGCTTTGACATCCTTCTTCAGTTGAATATTACAACCAATTTCTTCTTCAAGAGAGTGACTTTTCTGAAAGAGCTCTTCGATGACTTTCTTTAACTCAATTTCAGCGTGTAAAGCTAATTCCGCCATTTCTTGACCCTTTTGCTCCACCATAGCAAGATCAGCGCGCGTGGTCTCTAAGAGATTGCCCAAAGCGGTCATGGCATCCTCCTTGTCAATTACGATCTGAGTTAACTTACTAATCTCATCATCATGAGCTGCAATGATGGCATTCTTCTCATTCAACTGAGCTTGGAGACTTGAAATCTGTTCCTCAAGTGAACTAGCTTCAGCTTTGGTGGTGAGCACCTCTTCTTGAAGTGGTGCAATGTCCGCTTCAAGCATGTCCACCTTGGATTGGTACTACTGTCGGAGGGATTGTTGGGCAACTTGTAGGTGATAGGGGAGATGGGCAAAAAGATGAATGAGGTAGTTACCAATTTAAGCTAATTGGGCCAATGAATCAAGTACAATAGAAGTGGAGATTGGTTGAGAGGGGTTAGCGAAAATGGTGGCGAACGACGAAGGGAGTGAATAATCAGGGGAGGAAGGAAGAGGATGGGCTGCCGAATGACATGGTGGGTAAGGGGGCTAGGCGGCTAAGGCACCTTTGAAGGAGAAAGAGGCAGAGGTGGGTTTTGGGGTGAAGAGATCAAAACAAGAGTAGTTACCATGAGAGACGAGACATTTGGTTGAGCAATCACCCCCTCAGATTGAGCTTTATCCACGAGTTGTTCAACTTCAGTGACCGTGTCGAGAGCTGGCTCCTATGGATGAGACTGTGGCTGCACGACCGGATCATCAAGGTGAACCTCTTCAATGACAGTGTTAGGATCAACTTGGTCTTTAGTGTATGGTGGAGTAGAAAGAATCTGAGCAGAAGAAGTAGTGTCCTACAATTGAACGATTGAGGATGGTTGTGCTTTATTGTGAGAGGGGCTTAATTTGCTGCGCTTCCCCTTAAAGAACTGTAGGAGATCCTCATCATCGTCGACCTCCATCACTTGTATGGATTCCTCATGGAAGAGAAGGGTATTCAAGGGAGGAGGTTGCACAACCTGAATCGCCGGGAGGAGGAATGTCAGCAGATGGGGCAAGCATATCCGAGGGATATCGCCCTTCGCCAATTGTCGAGAAATTACCTGGCATTCTCGGTGAATGTGTCAGAAGAAAAATGAAGCAAAATTAGCTGCCTTCACGCACATCAACATCAATCATGAAATAGAAGTGGCGAGAAATGCCATGTGTGCATTTTTGCAGGTTAAGTGCAACTACAAGAAACTGTAGTGCAGTGTGCTCTGGTTCAGGGCGACAAAGGATGGCAAATTTGTTGGAAGAGTGACGTGGGAAAAGTTCTTTCATTGTTGACAATGGTAAGAGTGGTCCATAGACACTACCCTCCTGAGGGAGATGGAATCCCTCCGCAACTATGGTTAGGGTGACTACGATACACAAGTTAAGACAAGCGAGTGGCCAGAAAGTTTCGATACCTGGAGTAGCAGCAATGGCAGATATAATTTGTGCAAAGAAAGGATGGCATTCCACCGAATGGGCCGTTTGGCGAATGCCAAAAGGCCAGGAGTGCATAGAAACTCGCTCAAGTCCGGAGTGAGGCCAGCACGGAAGGTTGCAATGTTAGCCAAAGCTTCCATGGGGAATACGAGAGCACGAAGACACTAGATAACACAAAACACGCAAACGCAGAGACGCAGAACACCAATAGCAAAAAAAAGAGGGAAGAACGGCATTAAGTAAAAACACCAAATGGAAATGCGGGAAGAAACATAATCATCACCCAGTGTTGGAAATATATAGACATAATGGCAACATGCACGCATTAACAAAATCTTAGACACATAAGGCGGCTGCTAATCATGGGTAGGTAAGAAAACAAAAATATTATGGTTAGTCGGTCAATCGAAACACGTGGACGGGAAAGGAACGTCGAGACAGAACAGTGGTATAAATCGGGCAGAGAATAAAAATACCGATAAGGCATCTCAATGAAGAAGGCATGGGATAATAGGGATGAAGCTTTGATCCATTGATCGCCTTAGGGAGAAGAGTACTAGTTAACGTGCATAACTAGAACATAGTACCTCCAACCTGCAATTCAATACAATAAGGACCAAACCACCAGAGTTTGAACTTGCCCGCTGAACGATTAGATTTAGCATTATAGAATAGAACTAATTGTTCTTTAGTAAAAACAGGAGTGTCGAGAAACAGATCATGCATCTTGGCTTGTCATAGTTGGACTTCATGCAGCATTAGAAAACTTTCCCAGCATTGTTCGTCCAAGGACCGCAACACCTCTAACCAGAAAGGAAAAGACTCCTACGGTAAGAGCTTATGTTCTAATGCCACCCTGAGGCTAGGTACCACCAACTCCATGGTTGCAATGGCCTCCAACCCATATGCCAATTTGAAAGGTCTATTCCCTATAGCCACTTTGTACGTAGTACGGTATGCCCATAGGACTGAAGGAAGGAATTGATCCCATCGCTCTGGACATTCCAGAACTAATTTCTTGAGCATGTTAAGTAAGGTTTTATTGGTACTTTCAGCAAGATCATTGGCATGACGGTAAGTATGGGGAGTTAAATTCATGAACAATATGTAGGGTGTAGGTAAGTGCTTGCAGTAAGGAATTAACAAAATGTGTGCCTTGATCCGAAACAATATCTAAGGGAAGACCGAACCGAGGGAAAACGTTAGTCATCAAACATTTAACCACCACAGCCGCAGTGGTGAACCGTAAAGCCCAAGCTTCTTCCCATAGAGTAGCATAATCCGTACAAATAAGTATATATCGATGATGAGTGATCGTCATCGGAGGTGTCATGGGCCCAATGAAATCCAAGCCCCACTTTTGAAAAGGTTCAAGGGGAGCAACAAGCTACAATGGAAAATGATGCCATTGTAAGGATTGTCCCAAGCATTGGCAAGAATCACATGTTTCAATAGAGGTAGCAATATCACGCTTCATAGTGGGCCACCATAAACCACTTAGCAGAATTTTCCGGTAAGTAAGATCGACCGAAAAATGACCACCGAAAGGAGTAGAATGGGCCATTTCAATAACTGAAGGAACTTCATGGGGTGGAATACACCATAATAGTGCACCAGAAGGATTCATGTAATACAACTCTCCTACAACGATCCGGAACCGTCGACTATACATGGCCAATTTACGACGAGCTGAAGTAGATGTATGAGTTGGGGGGCTTCCACTGGTGAGGAAGGTCAGAAGAGTATCATAATACAAAGGTTCCACTGAGAGCGCTTGACCCTCATCTAGGACCGAATCAGTCATATAGATAGCAAGGGTAGTATCATCAATTCCATTGGGAGGTTCACCAGAATCAAGTCGAGATAAAAAATCAGCTAATGCAATGGCTGATCCAGGATGATGTACGACCATGTACTCAAATTTTTGTAGTAATAACACCCACCTAGATAATCTACCTCCTAAACTGTTGCTGACGGACAAGATAAACCAGAGCAACATGATCCACATGGAACGTAAATTGGCGTCCTAGCAAGTAGTATCAGAATTTCTTCACCGAACAAACCAAGCCGAGGCATTCGCGCTCAGTGACTGAGTAATTTTTTTCAGCAGTAGCTAGCCATCAACTAGCATAATAGATATATCGATTCAGGAGTATGGCTAAATGTGTGAGCCACTGAAGATGTCACCCATGCCAGCATATTTGGCCAAAGAATCGCATAACTTCCTTTTGTGTTGTAGGGGCAGGTGCATCTAACACGGCTTGCACTTTATCTGGATCTAAACTGAATACCTTGCTTTGAAATAATATTACCGAGCAACTTGCCATAGGAAATCGAAAAGACCGACTTGCTAGGATTTAAGCACAACTCTCGATACTTAGAGAAGCAGCATCGTAGGTGGTAAAGATGAGCCGATGTATCACCCGATAACGAAAAATCATCAAGATACACATGCATAAAGGTGGTTAAATAAGGGGAAAGAATTCTTGCATACGTCGTTGGAAGGTACTAGGAGCATGGCAAAGACCGAACCACATCACCGTACATGCATAAACACCCCAATTTGTAATAAACACAATCTTTGGTATGTCCATTTTAGCTATGCGCACCTGATTATAGCCACTGTAACCATCCAAAAAGGAATACAACTCTCGTCTGGCAACATCATCGAGCATTGTATCCAAAAAGGGAAGTGGGAAGGGATCCGGTACGGTCATTGCATTTAGTTTCCAGTAATCCACACAAATGCATAACTGCTTATTTTTCTTTGGGACGATAACAATAGGTGAAATCCATTCTGCATGCTCAATGGGAACGATAAAACTGATTTTTTGCAAGCGATTCAATTTAGCTTTTACTTGAGCAGCATAATTTGGGTTCATGCGATAACTGGGTTGCTTGATTGGGCGTGCATCCGGCTCAACATCACACGGTGTTGATAGATACGAGGGTCCAACCCTTTCATATCTCGATAATCCCACACAAATACATCTTGGAACTCAGTCAACAACTGTAGTAGATCATTTTGAAAGGTTTCCGGTAACCCCCCCTTAATCTTGACTGGCCGTGGTGTATCCTCATTTTCCAAATCACAAGTGATAAATTGATCTTCTGGTACATAAAACTGTCGTGGCATGGGTATATCCTCAGGTGACTAGAATAAATGGTGGAAATTCTAGGCATTCAAAGATGGATCCATAGCTAGGTTCCCTTCTTCTGTAATCCGGCCTACCGAACAAACGATCGGCTTCCAATTATGAGCTACCGCTTGTAAGTCGATTGTCCCCAAGGCAAGCAAATCTTGGTTAGCCTTGAGAAAAGCTTCTTGTTCATCATCTGAAAGTCCATCCAACATATGCATAAGTTCAGCTACATAGGGTTGAGCATGGAGGTCGCATGGTTTCATCTCATCTAACGGAACGACTTACTTTCGATGGTTGCTTTTGAAAATAAGTTTGTGTGGTGACCAGTCTTGCAATACTTTGGCTTATTTCAGCCAAGGCCTTCCAAACAGCAAGTTATAGTCTAGAGTTGAATCAGGTAATTCTAGAACAACAAAGGTCGTTTTGAACACCGATCCCTGAAGAGTAATGGGACATACCAAATCCACCGGATACACCCTAGACTGATCCGCCATCCTCACAAAAAATTGAGCAGGTTCAATTTGAGTCCATCCTAACCGTTTACAGAGGGCCGCTGTCACAATATTCACACCAGAACCTCCATCAATTAACACTTGGTTGATTTTATGGTTTTTATACCACAACAAAATTAAAGGAACAACGCGGTCCATCGTAGAATTAGTTTCTCGACTAATAATGGTCGTAGTAGGTGTACACGAAGATTTCGGACAAACTTGATGCTGAAATTGTTTTCGTACACCTCGAACCAAGGCTAATAGTTGCCCCAATGCTATTGTAATGTAAGCCTGCGATAGAATATTCCACACAGAGTCAAAATTTGACATACTCCTTACCGCATTCGGTGGACTCTCTGACCGCACATCCACCGGACTCTGTGCTTCCTGTGGTGGATTCGGTATTGTCTGCTGAACCACCAGTACTGGATCGGGAAAAACTTTTGGTTCTTGACTGACCCACATACTAGCTTTGGTATAACTATTTGTTGTTTTTGAATGCTAGGCTCAAAAATCTCAAGAGCTGGTTGTAATTTCTTGCCATAATGGGTTTGGATTACTACCGCTTGAGTATCTACTACTGAAATATATACCATGTTGGCCATTGGATTCTGTTGCTCTTTTCTTCGTTTATCATGCTCGGCCACCTCTTTACAATATCTTTGGATATGTCCAATCTCATCACAGAAATGGCATCTCGGTGACGGGAGGGATGTCCCTTCACTCGATTGACTGGAATTCCATCGGGTCTGGCCGAAGTTGTTTGCTCATGTTCCTCGATAGTTTTTATAACTTTGGTAGGAAGTATTCCTCAACTGCGGTGGTACATAGTGGGCAGTCGGTTGTCCCTACTCCTGTATTATAGCATTTACAGTTGGTCTGGCCTGTACTTTGGCATTATATGGACATGTTTCGGTGGAGTGACTCGTTGTATTACAACTAGCATAATACATTTGGTTTAGTGCACATATCGAAGCAGTGTGTCCCAGATTCTTACATTTTGTGCAATACACTTGTTTTAATGAATCTTCACTCGTACCCTTGGTTGCCTTCAACCAATCCAAATCTTCATTAAATCCACCCACCTTATGTTCCAACTATAATGCCATAGCTATGACCGCATCCAGAGTCATACCACCCACACATCGTATGATCATTACTTGTTTAAATTGAGGGTTTAATCCATTAATAAACCACTGGGTGATCACATCATCCGGTAGGTTAGCATGCACCAGTGGCAGTTGCCATAAATGAGTACAAAATAAAGTTTTCTAGTGTGGTTTTTGTTTATTGTTTTGCAGATAATCAAAGATCTCAGCTGCGTTTTTCTTCAACCAGAATCGTTGTAAGAAAGCATCATTAACATCATCGTACTGGCCAAAATGGTTAATTTCATATTCAGTTAACCATCGAGCATCCTCATTAACCAACATAGACTGGAACACTATAGCCTTATATGCCGGATCTACTAGATGAGTATTGCATAATTAATTTCAAAAGTTCTCACATATGCATCCGGATCATGACTGGGATATCCTCCAAATTTTGTATATGTAACTAGAGCGGGTACCGATCGTAGTGATATGGCATGTTGTTGTTGTTGTTGTTGTTGTTGATGTTGTTGTTGGTGTTGTTGATGTTGCGAACCACTCATGGTGTTTGAATCAAGAGGAAATGTAACTGCTGAATGATTTGAACCAGTTACACCTAATTTCTATTGTGTTGTTTCGTCATTTTGCCCGGGCTCAAATAATTGGATATTGTTAAGTTGTTCCCACACGCCTATGTACATCCAATTGCCCTTCGTCATAATGGACTTATGTAGTGAGCTTTTCACAAAAACTTTCATCCAAGAATACACTAGTTCCCTCAAAATCAGAACCCGGAATAGAACTTTCACAAAAATTCAGCAAGCCGGCCCCAAAGTTATCCAAGGTCCCACCAAAATTCCACAAACCGCCACCGAAAATTTCCACACTGTCACGGAACCAGTGCTTACTTCTCCAACCTTACTTTCCACAGATGGGGTTGGTTGCAATTCTGGTATACCCTGTAATCCTTGCACAACGAAATGTTGAGATGGTTCTCCATTGGCCCAGATTTCTCGCTTTCCTTCCAACAATTGTCCCTCACCACTGCTACTTGGAGGTGTGCCCAATGCACTAGGAATTTTCCAGGGATGCTGATCCCTTCTGTACTTCGGGTACAATTCTCTAGAACATGTAACAGGCATATATCATTGGATTCTTCTCAACTCTTAGTCTATACACTAACTAGCTACTCCACGCCCCATGGCCGGCGCCAGTGTTAATGTTACAGTTATTCTGTTCTTACTCGTGGGTTCTTGGGATGGTCAGGGGTCTGATAATTCAAAGGCCCTATATATATTTTCCCAATTCACTGCTTAATTTCTGACAATCAACTTCATTGAGTAACTCCGAATGATTACATAAGATTCAATTACACTTTGGCGCATAGCATTCTTAACGATCACCAAAATTATGTGCACAACACTTTCACTCTTTCTTTATGATTACTGCTACACTTCACTTCAACACACTGAACATTAACACATTACCTGATTTACTTTAATACTGACTTTACAAACAACTTTGCAATTAGTATAACTTCAAAACCGAATCAATTCCAGACCATCGCCCAGACCAAACAGGTTGGCGATGCATCTATCATCTCTTCCGCGCATACTATATTCATTAGAGAGAAATGATACAATGTTTGCGCTACAACCTTTTGGTGTGTGACTTTTCTAATTACAATGATTCTTTGAAATAATATTCTGACAGCCTTACAGTATGTATGTTTAAGTGTATGTGCATGTGTATGTGTATGCATGTATGTATATGTGAATGTGTGTGTGTCTATATATGTGTATGTATATGCATGTATGTGTGTGTATGTGTATGTGTATGTCTGGGTATGTATGTATGTATAAGTATGTATGTGTAAGTATGTATGTGGGTATGTATGTGTGGGTGTGTATGTATGTGTATGCATATATGTATATGTGTATGTGTATGTGTGGGTATGTATGTATGTATCAGTATGTATGTGTAAGTATGTATGTGGGTATGTATGTGTATGCATGTATGTATATGTGTATGTGTATGCACATATGTGTCTGTGTATGTGTATGTGTGGGCATGTATGTATGTGTAAGTGTGTGCATATGTGTATGTGTATGCATGTATGTGTGTGTATGTGTATGTGTAGGTATGTATGTATGTGTAAGTGTATGCATATGTGTATGTGTATGTGTATGCATGTATGTGTGTGTATGTATGTATATGAAAGTGTATGTATGTCGGTATGTGTAAGTGTATGTATGTATGTGTAAGTGTATGTATATGTGTATATGTATGCATGTATGTGTGTGTATATATGTATATGTGAGAATGGCTTGATTGATGTGTGTGACTCTCCATCCATATATACCCTCTAAAAATAGCAATGTTCTGGAATAGTCTAGTGTCAACATGTGGGCATCATGCAATACTTATTTCAATTTCTACCAAGTACCTTAGGGTATCCCCGAAGCTTGGGACCTTGGCTAGCTAGCCCTTGTCCCTCACACACATAGATTGATCCCTATGGACCAAAATCATGATCCCTGTGGATCAATGTCTGACACTCTCTCCCCTTTGTAAAGATCATTGTCCTCAATGATCAATGAGGTAGTTGCAAAGTAGAGATTCTGATTCCCAAGTAGAGTCAATAAGTGGTAATCCTCTCCAGGCTACTAGAACCTCTTGGATGACACGATTCCTTAATCACTTATGTCTCTGATCTAGTATATTGTCAAGAGAATGATCTATGCTATCACTTTACTACAAAGAAACAATACCCTCTGTTAGATTATCCTCCCTAGAAATATACTTTCGAAGTTTGCTGACATGAAACATTGGATGGACTCTGCAATCTGGAGGAAGCTCTAATCGGTATGCAACTTCACTTAGGTTTTTCACTATCTTCCAAGGTGCACAGAACCTTGGTGAAAGCTAAATTATTTTGATGGCGATGAACCATAGTGCACTCTCCTTCTCACGATCTCCATGACGATATCCTAGGAGTAGAAAACTGAGATCCTAAGGCCGCACATGGTACTCCACACTAAGATTGCAAAATACGCAAAGAAACAAAGTACACCGAGAGCATGAAGAAAAACTTCTTAGGTCTTACAAATGCGGTCGAACTTAGAGTCTGTGAGTGACCATGACACTATATGTTTTATTAAAGAACATATACAAAGGAGTGTCTAGTGGCAATTTGGCCTTTCACATGGACACTAACGGTAACAATCTCCCATTAAAGGCCAATATGGCCAAAGTAACTATGGAAGAAAAATAAAGAATGATAAAGAATACCTGAGTGTAAGTATACAAACTATACCTCCACCTCATGGGCATGTTACACAGTATACAAGTGATTGTGTAAGATCATGAATCAAGTAACCCCCATCAAGTGACAACAGTGTTGAAAGCTATCTTGTGGTAGAGCTTTACTCAAAGAATCTGCATCATTATTTCGAGTGTGAACCTTCTCAAGAATAATGCACTCAGTGGCTAAGTAATCTCGAATGAAGTGATACCTCACCTCAATGTGCTTGTTCTTTGCATGATAAAAACGGATTCTTAGCCAAAGCAATGCCACTCTAACTATCATTGAACAAATGAGGTAGATGTTGAGGTCAACCCATATCACAAGCAAGACGAGAAAGCCACAATGCTTCCTTACATGCCTCACTTGCTGCAACATACTCTGCTTCTGTGGTGGAAATAGCTATACATTCTTGAAGACGAGATCTCCAAGAGATAGCATCTCCAACAAAATGAAAAATGTACCCTGACGTAGACTTATGATTGTCTACACAACCAGCATAGTCAGAATCTATAAAACCAATAATGGATGCTTTCCCTCTACCTAAGCATAGACACTTTTCCTTAGTGCCACTCAGATATCTTAAAATCATCTTGACTGCTTCCCAATGTTTCTTGCCAAGATTAGACATATATCTGCTCACAACTCCCACTGCAAATGCAATGTTTGGTCTCGTAGCTACCATAGCATACTTGAGACTACTAACATCAAACTGATAGGAAATTTTGTTCATGAATTTCTTTTCCTCATCTGATTTGCGGCAATCATCCTTGCTCAATTTCATGTATGTGGGTAAAGGTGTACTCAATGCCTTTCCACTCTGCATATTGAACCTGTGAAGTACTTTGGATATGTACTCACTTTGAGACAAGTATATGCATCTTTTTCTCCTATCACGAGTAATGCGCATGCCAAGAATATGTTTGGCATCCCCCAAATCCTTCATATCAAATGTCTGACTCAACTTCTTCTTGAGAATTGACAAATCATAAGAGGACTTCCCAGCAATCAACATATCATCGACATAAAGTATAAACCATATCCAATTGCCATCTGAGCATCTCTTTGTGTTACTAGAGACAACGATCCTCATTTCTTCGAGAGTAGCCTTGAGACTTCATAAAAGCATCAAACTTTTGGTACCATTGTCTAGGGGATTGTTTAAGTCCATACAAGCTCTGATACCAGCGAAGTATTTCAATGGTGATGCACCACAATGCACTCTGCTTCTCGTGATCTCCACGATGATATCCTTAGAGTAGAAAATCGAGCTCCTAAGGTGGCACACGGTACTCCACACTGAGACTACAGAATACGCAGAGAAACAGAGCACACCAGGAGCGTGAAGACAGACTTCTTAGGTCTTACAAATTAGAATTTCCTTGCCCCGAACTACATAAACCTCTGGTTGTTCCATATAGATCTCATTTGTAAGATCTCCATGCAAGAAAGCAGTTTTCACATCCATTTGGACTAGCTCTAAGTCCTGCATTGCAACAAATCCAAGCAACATGCGTAGGGTAGTCATCTTGACCACAGGAGAGAATATTTCCTCGAAATCAACACCACGTTGTTGCTTAAAAACCTTTGCAAAAAGTCGTGCTTTATAGTTTGGAGAAGCACCATCTAATGTGAATTTCAGCTTATATACCCATTTTGCATGGTAAAGCTTTCCTGCCCTTTGGCAAAGGTACTAAATCCCAAGTACCATTCTTATGAATAGAGTCCAACTCACTCTTCATGGCATGCTCCCACTTGACATGATCCTCTATCTGCATAGCCTTTTTGTAGCAAGAAGGCTCATCGGCATCTGTTAGCATAACAAAATCTAAACCTGGAACATATCTATCATGTGGATATGAGACAAGTGCAGAACGTCTCAATGGTTGTTGAAAATGAATATGTGCAGACTGATCTGAATGGACATTCTCAACATCCCTATGTGCAACATTTTTATGCATGCTAACCGGAAGACTTGTATCGTCAAACACCACTCTTCTCACTTCAACCTCCTTAATGGGCTACTTATGCATCTTAGACTCATTGAAAATGACATCACTCCTTCTGATCACTGATCGTGTTTCAAGATCCCCTAAGCGATTTCCAGATTGTCCTTCTCGACCATATCCAAGAAAAATGCATTCCTTTGACTTATGATCCAACTTTTTCTAAGATTCTTTGGTATATCAACATATGCTTCACACCCAAAAACTCAAAGATAATCATAATATGGTGGCTTCCATGTCCATAACTCTCGTGCCCCTTTCAAACCTTTGGCAGTACTAGGTGAAAGGTTAATCACATGAACTGAAGTCAATACTGCTTCTACCCAAAAACCTTGTGAGAGGTTTGTATGATGCAACATAGAGACTAC
Organism: Ceratopteris richardii; assembly: GCA_020310875.1. Lineage (NCBI taxonomy): Eukaryota > Viridiplantae > Streptophyta > Polypodiopsida > Polypodiales > Pteridaceae > Ceratopteris > Ceratopteris richardii. The sequence continues at coordinate 109,800,253 of CM035410.1, forward strand.
TCCATCTTGAATAGTTCTATTCATCCTCTCAGCTACACCATTCTGTACTGGGGTATAAGGAGTTGTAAACTCTCTACGAATCCCTCTAGACTGACAAAAAAGGCTGAATTCATGTGAGGTATACTCACCCCCGTTATCTGAACGTAAAGCCTTAAGCTTAGTTCCTTTTTCAGTCTCAACTATAGCAAGCCATTTTTTGAAAGGGAATACCTCGTCCTTCGATTTGATAGGATATACCCAAACTTTTCTAGCACTATCATCTACGAAAGTGATAAAGTAAAGAGAACCACCTAAGGACCTAGTCGGCATAGGACCACACACATCTATATGAACAAGATCGAAAGGCTGAATTGAAGAGTCAATGTGCATTCTATGCACATTTCTAGTTTGTTTTCCATATTGACAATGCTCACAAAATGAAAAATCAGAGAAAGATAACACAATTAAGTAGCCAGAACGAGAAAGATTTTCCATTCCAATACGAGATATATGGCCCAAACAACCATGCCAAATACAAGCCGTAGGCTGTTCAGTAACAGTTAACAAGTGTTCTTTCTATGATACAAATCAAGGATAAAGTGAGCCAACTTTGATTCCTTTCACAATAACCATATTGCCCTTTGATATGTGAAAGGACTAAGCATAGAAGACCACCTTGTAACCAAGGTCATCAAATTGACCAACTGACATCAGACTGCATGATAAGTGAGGTATATGGCATACATTATGCATAGTAAATTTTGAACCATTAATGAACTGCACAAACACATCTCCAATCGTGACAACATCACACTGGTAAGAATCACCAAGTCTCACGATACCAAGAGGCTTTATTGCATAATTAGAGAACCATTCTCTACATGGTGTCACATGGAAAGAAGCACCGAAATCTGGCAGCCAAGTGTGGGAAAGAGAATCAACCATAAGAGCCTCAGTTGGCACATTACTATCAAGTGTGAACACATCACCATCATCAAAAATAGCATTAATTGCTTCAATCTTCATAGTTGAAGTAGATGGTGCACGTAACTGTTTAACATGCCCATCAACATTCTGTCCTTTACCTTTAGCATTCTTTAATGCATAACAATATTTCTTCATGTGTCCTTTCTTATGACAACAATGGCATTCAATATCCCTCTTCCTTAATTTACTTCTACTCTTATTCTGTTGACCATTCTTTTCCTTGTTCGTGCTCTTGCCACGTTGTTGATTCTTTCCTTGGTAAGAATCATGAACGTTATATGCATCTCCACTCTGAGTGCCAACCATAGGTTTTCTACGAATCTCCTCACTCAGGAGTGCTCCACGTATGTCATCATAGACAAGTTTACCACCAGGTGCACTATTGCTGATAGCTGTGCAAAATGTATCCCATGATGAAGGCAAGGTGCATAACAACAATACTACTTTCATTTCATTATCCATATTCATTTCTTTAGCCTGTAACTGAGAGAATATAGCATCAAACTCATTTAGATGAGCAGCAACACTATTTATGTCCTTCATACAAAGGTCATATAATTTTCTCATCAGATAGACTTTATTTGATGCCGTTTCTTTTTCATATGTATTGCATAACTTCTTCCAAAGCTCCTCTTCACTTTCAAAGTCTAATACTATAAAGCAAACATTATCTGCCAGGTGCAAGTGAATAGTAGAATTGGCCATTTCATCTAACTCATCCCAATCATCTTCATCCATGTCAGCATGCTTCTTTGAAATTCCATTTACTCGCTTCCATTGCCGCCTTTGAATCAGCACATCTTTAATCTGATTCTTCCATAGAGCAAAGTTTGTGCCATTAAATTTTCGGATCTCAAAATGGTCTTTGCCCTGCAAGTTATAGCTCCTCCTCAGAACACTAGCACTAGACCCTGATCCATCAGATGTGCTTGAGAGCTCTGATGCCATCATGGTAGAGAGCTGAATGGAATAATAATGGAGCTAGAAGAGTTCAAACACCAACGAATAAGTGTATCAAAGAGTAAATTGACCATTGTATAGTTGACAAAATAGAAAAATCTGGAAAACTTTTGCCAAAGTATCCTCTGCAAAATGAGCGTATGAGCAGTGTCAAAATATCATAAAACTACAAGTACTGACATGTTTGCCTACATAGTGAATCACTGATTCCACTGCAGATAATCAATTACCCAATAAAAGCCAACTAGGCTTATCAAGCACCTATGAAAAACTATCATACATCTCCTATGGCGAGGCTAGGTAAGTCTTCCACCTGCATCATCAAAGAGACCCTGACATCTGGGTGTCTCCCAATTAAGAAAACCTCACCATGACCCTCTTTATCAAACATAAATGGCTTTATGCAAAGAACGTAATCGCTATATCAATGACCACAAGGACGTACATAAGCGATATCCATAGAAGCGTACATAATGTGTGTGCTCAATATATGTAGTAAAATGACACTAGAAGGTTGAATTGACAACCCAAAAACTAGCCAATAACACCTGCAAGTGTCTGTCAATTCTGATGTTTTTTGGCTCAAAAAATTTGCATAAATTTGTAGCAGCTGCTCCCACCAAAACTGACATCTTTCAAGAAACTTGTAGTTTTATGAGTGTGTCTGAAAAACATAGCCCCAAAAGTTGATATTTAATGTTGAAGAAGTACAAAGAACACTCTTCTTGATGTTCTTGGACCCCTATGAAGAGAAATATGTGCGGAAGTACTCCAAAGCAGCTCCAAAAGACACCCAAAAAATGCTTCAAAAATAGGCTTTGAAAGCAAAGAATGAAGCTTTGAGGGACCAAAACATGTTCAAGTAATGTCAACCTCAGTCTTTCCCCTTCTTCAGGCACCACAAGAGTGTAGCTTAGTGGCAAGAGATTGCCACCGTTAAGCAAGCTTCGGGGGAAACAATACTGGGATGGGTAACCTCCTAGGAAGTACCAGGAACCTTTATATATCTTGATCGTTGAGGTCCTCGCTCGCGTGTAGCCAATGGCACCAACGGTGAATTCGGTGACTCGGATGACAAGGCATGCCAAGGTCTATGCCTTGGCCGCTGCCTTAGTCATAAGCCTTGGAGAAAGCCAAGGAGGGGGGGTTTAGGGAGCTCGCTTCACTCACACAAAAGGAACAAAGCTTTTGCGTCGAACTGCTTTGATACCAATGAAGTATTTTGATGGCGATGCACCATAGTGCACTCTCCTTCTCGCAATCTCCATAACAATATCCTTGAAGTAGAAAATAAGCTCCTAAGGCTGCATGCAGTACTCCGCACTAAGACTACAGAATACGTAGAGAAACACACTACAGTGGGAGCACGAAGACAAAATTCTTAGGTCTTACAAATGCAATGGAACTTATGGTCTGTGACTGACCATGCCACTGTATGTTTTATTAAAGAACATATACAAAGGAGTGTCCAATGGCCATTTGGCCTTTCACATGGACACTAACGGTAACAAAAGCTTACTACACTTCCTATGGAGAGTGAAGTAGATCTAGGTGGTACCTGAAGAAAGATTCTATCTCCTTCCTCAAAGGATCTAGGCGATCTCTTTCTATCAACATACTCTTTAGCCCTATCAGCTGCTTGCTGCATCTTAGCTTTAGCTATTTCTAAATTTCCTTGGAGGTTCGCTAAAAACTTTGAAGCACTAGCAAATTTATTTGGCATGCCTATGGGACTGGGAGCATGGGGATCCATGACATAGTTCATTTCAAAAAGAGACATACATGTCACCTTGTGAGGCCTATTGTTATAATCATACTCAACTAGTGGTAAATAACTATCCTCATGTGTTTGTCTCTCAGACACATATGCCCTCAACATGTCCTCTAAAATCTGGTTGACCCTCTTGATCTGACCATCTGTTTGAGGATGATCACCACTACTCACTTTTAATGACACTTTCAGCTTGTCAAATACAAACTTCTAGAAGTGTCATGTGAATCTAAAATCCCTATCTAAAAATATGGATGTCAGTAACCCATGTAATCTAAAGACATGCTGGATAAACAACTCCACTACCTATGGAGCTTCTATCGTTTCCTGTGTGGGTATGAAATGAGCCATCTTGCTCAATCTATCTACCACAACTAGGATAGTATCCCACTTCCTATGGATCCATGGTAACCTCACTAGAAGTCCATGGATACACTATCCCACTTATGATTTGGACTATGTAGAGGATGTAAAAGATCTGATGTCTTTACCCTTTTTGTTTTGTTGACTTCACACATAAAGCATTGTTAAACATAACTGTAGACATCTTTGGGTAATCCAGGCCACCAAAATATTCATCTAACAAGCTATATTGCCTTGTCAACACCAAGATGTCTTGCACAAGACACATCATGTTATCATGCATGAATTTTTTTCTCAAAAACCCAAGAATCTGGTATGCAAACCTTTCCTTTCCGTTTAGTTATTCCATTCTCTTGTGATAAATTGGAATATAGAAAGAACTTGTTCACTATGCTAGGGAAAGAAAGAGTTGGAATTGTTCCATCTCCTATAATAGATTCATCACCGATGGCTCTAATAATGTGTAACAAATGTGGATTTTCCATCTATGCTTCCTTTATCTCTCGAAGCAATGAGCTTTCTAGAATTGTAAAGCTCATTTGATACATTATTTGTGATAATGCATCAACAACTATATTCTCTTTGCTCCTTATCTACATGATTTCTATGTGAAACTCCTGCATGAGCTTAGCCCAATGAGCATGTCTACCTCGAAGATCTAGCTGACGACAAAAATACTTAAGTATATGGTGATCTGTGTATACCTTAAATTCTGCACCATAAAGATAATGTCTCCACACTTTAAGTGCATACTCCACTACATACAACTCTTGTTCATGCATTGGCTATTTGCATTGTGCAATACTCAATTTTCTTGCTTTCAAAAGATATTGGCCTGCCATCTTGGATCAAAACTGTCCCTATGGCTATGCCATTTGCATCGGTCTTTAACTCAAAGGGTTTTTGTGGATCCACCACCTGCCTATGAAACAACTTGGTTTAGAGTATAAAAACTCTCTTGTTTCTCTTGCTTCCATGCGAATAGAACATTTCCTTGAAGCAAGTTCGTCATAGGTGTTGCTATTGATGAATAAGAAGAGATGAATTTTTTATAGAAATCCGAAAGTTCTAAAAATGATCGTAACTACCCCACATCCTGAGGAGTGGGCCAAGATAATATAACTCAGACCTTCTTGGGATCCATTTGAACCCCATTGGCCAATATCACATGCCCTAGATACTCAATCCTCACAATCCTATAATCTAACAAATATGTCATCCAAACATGTGGTGGATGTGCTTCTATTCCCTGGATGAATAGAAGACATTCTATTTTCTTTTATTTCCTCTTCTTGATGCCTTTGAATCCTAAGACACACGATATCCTGTATAAGGATGAACTTATTCTTATTCCTTCCTTGTCAATCATGTTTACTATTCTAATTTCTTGAAATATCTTGCTTGCAAACTTGGTGGGTATCCCCTCTATGTAAACTACCAACAGATTTGGTACTTTCCACCCTCTCAGTACTTCAACATAAAACTTGAATCCACTTTATCACTTTACTTGCTCACTATTTATGATGTTCTATGAATAGAAACGTCAAATTTTCTTCTCAACTTGTCTTCCCTTTGGAACTAACTTTCTTACTTTTAGACCTTGCATTGTTGTATAATCACTCCTTACTGAAGACAACCTTGCCTTGTCTAATAAATGTAAACCTTGCATTGCTATATAACCTTGTCCCACTCCCTGCTAGGGACTTAGATGATAGCCTTGCTTTGTTTGCTCTATGCAAACCTTGCCTTTCTATATATCTTGGCCACTCTTGAGTATTTGACCCACATACTTGCCTTGTTTGCTCTTTGCAAATCTTGCCTCTTTGTGTATCTTGGCCACTGTGGAGTTCTTGGCCTATAGACTTTCCTTGCTTGCTTAATGAAAATAAGTCCACCTAGGATCTCTATTCTTCATTATTAGGTAGATAGATAGATGGAACTACCCTATTTGCCGATATTAAATTGTTATAGAATCAAGATATGATTCCTTATAAAAAAAACTATACACTTTAAAGTCTATGTCTCAACTCCTAAATCGAAGAAGTTCTTAGATGACTTGTTATTTGACTATTGCTAACTATGGCATTCTAATAAAACTTGATTTTCCATTTCTATTCCACAAATCTAAAGTGCTATACTTCTGGTGAAATAAACTTCTTTGTTCTATATACCTAGAAATGTGCATAAGAACTCATGGCTATGTAATTATAGTAACTAGATATGAACTAGATACTTAATTTATAAGCATCCTAAACTTGTAGGTGTTCTTAGAGTGCTCTTCTAAGGTTTCAAATTACCTTGAGACCTCTGGTCTCTAAGTTTCTAACTCATGAAACTTTGGTGAAAAACAAACCCTAGTCTCAATTTGTCCCGTCTACAAAAAGGCAATTGTCTTTACTGACGTAATTGAGGTTTCTCTTTTTTATTTGTTGTTATCTTCATCTCTTTCTATTAAATCTAACTTTATTCCTTTTGATTAGAATGTTACTTGTATTCTTTCTTGATCATGGAATCTTCGAGGATGAATGATCCTCTATTCTAGGTTCTAACTAGATATCCTAGAATGTTAACCTGTGAAACTACTAAGTGCCTTATTCTAATGACCTTGGCAACACGCCCTTGTCTTAAGACTACCCTTGGGCTTATCACTGAATAATTTTTTTTCAAATAGTGGTATGTACTAGATATCCATAAGCTTATACGATTCTTTGATCAGAATGTTACTAATCATTCATCTTAATCATTATATAGTTTGGATATTCTATGTACACTTAAAAAAAGTAAATAGGAGTGGAAAAAAAATAAATCACAAGCCTTTGCTCAATGGAAAATGAAGAAACAAGAAATTGCTAGTATGTTCTATATTCTTGAATGCATATGCATACTAATTTTCTAAAAAATTTGGAAGCATAACGGTGCAATTTTGAAAACTGGAAAAATTATACCAAGTGATCGGCAAGTAATTTCCGTGATAATTGTGCCAACATGCACAATCAAACTACAAATAGACCGAACAAGATTACAAACCCTCACAAATTTAGATTTATTTCCTCACTAACATGCAAGAAACTACTTAAGTGCCCATGCAAAGAAGAATACATGCACTGTACAATACAAATCTACCTCTTAACTATGCTTATAGTCTAGGTACTATGCAAAAGTGCATGTCCTATATACATTAGGATGCAAAAAGAAAGCAACAATGCATATTAACTAACAAGAGACTTATATAAAGGTTCAAAATGTAATTTGTAGGTGTGCGAAGGTGCTAGAGATGGTCCACCCATCGTCGGAATAGTTTCACAAGACTCTCCCGATAGTTATGCTTCAAAATGATGCTTGAAAGAGGATTGATGATGAAGAAGGATCAAAATTAAAGCTCTAAAAATAACTTAGACTGAAGCCAAGTATGAGTTGTCCAATCTTTTCAAATGAGCTCTGAGAGAGCCTTCCACATCAACAAAAATCTTTACATTTGGATCTTGGATGCTCAAGTTATGGCCCAAAACATAAACATATGTAGTGATCCATGGCCAATTTGGCAAAGCTTAGGTCAAATCATCATTTATATGTGTCTCTCTCAACCTCTAATGTTGTAGATATCTGTAGATGTTGCTCAGTATTTGCGTGTTTAGATTTCTTCCTCCCAACCATCATATGTGCTAATAATTTCGTTTTACACATCTTCATAGGGGACTTACTATTTCGCTCATCTCAACCTCTAATACTGAAGTAGATGAACAAGCATAAATGGAGTGCACATTTGGGTGCGTGAGATGCACGAGTGTATCCCATATACCCAAAAGAATTTGTTGTTGGCACCCATAAATAAATTTAATCTCCTCAATTCTCCACAGCAAAAGAGGAGAAGAGTGAAGACTCTCTCTCTCTCTCTGTGATGCATGCACGTAGCTTGAGTGCGGGCAGCTACTTTGAAATGATCATGCAACCTTTGGGTGGACGATTATGTGGAATCAACCTTAGGGAGGGTTGTCATGGGTGTACCTTGTTCTGTTCATGGTTGCTCTCCCAATCCTTTTGCTCGAAATTCTCTATGGACGACAAGGATCTCCCAAAAGCCAATAATGGTGACGGGACACATACACCGATAAGAAATTGCCAAAGAAAAATTCTACGAAAAGAACACACACCCAAAAATCAAGTCATGATCTGATACCAATTGTGAGAAAGGTTTGATTGATGTGTGTTTGACTCCATATATACCTTCTTGTACTCTAAAAAATGGCAATGTTTTGGAATATTCTAGTGTCAACATGTGGCCATTATGCAACACTTATTCCCATTACTACCAAATACCTTAGGGTATCCCTCGAGCTTGGGACCTTGGCTGGTTGGCCCTTGTCCCTCACACACATGGACTGATCCCTATGGACCAAAGTCAGGATCCCTATGGATCAATGTCTAACAGTATATGTGTGGGTATGTATGTATGCGTATGTGTATGCATGTATGTATATGTGTATGTGTGTGTATATGTATGTGTGTGTGTTTGTATATGTGTATGTGTATGCATGTATGTGTGTATGTATGTGTATGTGGGGGTATGTATGTATGTGTAATTATGTACATGGGTATTTATGTGTGGGTATGTATGTATGTGTATGCATGTATGTATATGTGTATGTGTATGCATGTATGTGCATGTATGTGTATGTGTGGGTATGTATGTGTATGTGTATGCATATGTGTATGTGTGTGTATGTGTATGTGTAGGTATGTATGTATGTGTGAGTGTATGCATATGTGTGAGTGTATGCATATGTGTATGTGTATGCATGTATGTGTGTGTATGTATGTATATGTAAGTGTATGTATGTATGTATGTATGTATTTGTAAGTATATGTGTATATGTATGCATGTATGTGTGTGTATATATGTATATGTGAGGGTATGTATGTATGTGTATGTGCATGTGTATGCATGTATCTATATGTGTACATGTGAGTATATGTATGTGTGTGTGTTTGTATATGCATGTTTATAAATTGAAAGTTTTATTTATATTTTGATTCCCTTTTTTTGTTTGAGATTGAAATAACAAGAGATATTGTATGGCGCAACAAAATAAGAGAAGACCTAATATACAACATAAGACGTAGTAGTTTTTTCACAGACATCTATGTCTTCAGGAATCATTTCCTCAGCAGAAGGTATACAAATTAATAATGTATATTATAGTGACTTATAATTCTCATATGCTTTATAAATGTTTTATATTTAATCTATATTATTGTTTCATTCAATAAATGTAGGTGATTGCAAAGAAGAGAGTTGATTATGTTCATACATCACACTTAAGCCAAATGGGCCATCATGGTTTTGCAGCTACATTTGTAAGTATATGTATTATTGAAACTATATTTTTTATTTTAGTTGAAACACTAATTAATCTTTTTTATTTGTTTCAATGTAGCGAACGGATTACGGTTGATATCCTACGAAAAAGGAAATCAATTTTGCTATTCTTTGTGGATATCCACATATAAGCGAGTACATGGAAGATCATCCAAATGATTTTGTGAGTATTAGTAAATTTTATATTTTATCTTATTTTTATTGATGTTTTATATGTTTTATTTATTTATGTTTATTATATGTAATACAAGAGTATTATGGAGAGGCAGATATGGATGAGATGGAGAGACAGACACAGGTTGGACAATCTTGATCATCACAGAGTGCTCACACTTCTACCCATGATGCCACTACAGATACATCAGATCATGCAGATGATCATGATGCTGAGGATGATCCTGATGATGATCATGATAATGATCATGATGATGAGGACTTACATCATGATATGGATTAGGATGATCATGATGCTTGATATATTACATTGGATATATATTTTACATTGATATACATACTTTTTATATCTATATAGTGTTTTGAATTGTGTCTATGGTACTAATCAATGAAAAGTCTTTTTTAATGATTTTTATTGTTGTTTATATTTAACATGTGATTTATTAATTTAATTATATAATTCATTCATATTATATGTGTTTTTGTGTTTATATATGTATATATGTGCATGTAGTTGTGTGTGTATAAAATGTATGTATGCACATCTAGTTATATATCTATATTTATGTAAGTGTGTATATATGGATGTATATACATGTATGTATTTGTGTATAGATGTGCATATAGATATGTTTTATGCATATACATGTGTGCATGTGGATGTATGTATATGTGTATGTGTATGTGTAAATATATGTGCATATGTGTGTGTGTGCATATGTATGTGTATGTGTGTGTATATGTGTGTATGTGCATGTGCATGTGTATATGTGTATGTGGATGTGCGTGCATATTTGTGTATGTGTGTGTATGTGAATATGTATTTGTGTGTATCTGTATGAGCATGCATGTTCATGTATGTGTCTATATGTTCATATGAATGAGTAAGTGTGAGTATGTTAATTAATGAAAATAAAACAATTTAAATGAAATACAAACAATGAAAATTGTACTTACAATAATTAACCATATTTTACACTTGGTGAACTTCTTGAATAACCTACAATAAAGAGAGAGAGAGAGAGAGATCACAAGAGAGAAGAAAAGAGAGAGAGATATCAATTGAAAAAGAAAGAGGTAGAAAGAAGGAGAGAGAGAGAGAGAGAGAGAGAGAGAGAGAGATTCAGAAAGAGATTGATGAAGCTCGTAAGTGTAGCAGAGATCTGAATGTTGGAGAGCTCTTTGATCAATTGCACATAAAATGACGATCAAAGAGCGATCCAACATTTTTTTTTTACTTTTAACAAACTTTATTATCGCATAAGCAATGTAAAAGCATCATGTATGCAATCATGCAACTAGTGGAATAGCGACACCCAGTTGTGTCAGATAAGCGATGCAAATTAGCATCACATATGTGATGTTGTCTTTTCAATCGCATAAGTGATGCTAAGGTAGCCATGCTCGCGAGAAGCATCAAAAATAACTTCGATATTAAGATCATTTAAACTAAGGTGTGTGCTCGACGCCTGCTCTGATGAAATTCACGATCATGTAGTAACAGAAATGTGTCCCATTAACCTTCGCTATGGCCCCATATTCGTTGTAGTGTTTTTCTTCTTGTGAGCTTACTTTTTTCTTGTTTTCTTGATTCACCACAAGTGCTTCATCCTCCCTCTCTTGCTTGTTCCTTGTAGCCTCCTCTCTCCATGCATATGATTGATCTTTCCATACATAACCATATAACAACTATTTATGTATAGGAGAAAACACCAAAGAATAATTTTTTGTTTGTTAGAATAATGAAAAATAGCGTTCTCCCATTGTGGAAAAAAACCCAATATATTGATAAATTGCCCCTTGAATAGTAACCTCTTGTTGGAGATAGAGGCTCATCAAATTGTTTTTTGAAAGCCAAAGAGAGAGAAGATGGTCCATGTTAGGAAGAGTTGAAGCAAGAAGCATGGTGGAGCACTTGACCAATGCAATAGGAAAATGAGAACCCCAAAAAGTCTAAAATTATTTCTCAAATTAGCAGCTTTTATGTAGAAAGCAACCTTCTAAAATATGTTCAAAAAACATTTCTTGTAATTTAATTCATAATTAAGCAAGTAGACGAGTCCTCATGCAGTGATTTTTGCTTTCCAAGATTTTATAGGATTTTTCTGCACTCAAATGGGACCTTAAATGAGGGAGCTATGTCTAGTCCATGATTTAGGCTTGTTTGCATTTGCATTGGTCTATGCACCTACTCCCCTAAGCTTTAACTTTGAAAGAACAATTGTACAAGTGAATAGGCATAGTGTCCATAGGACCCCCTTGTATCCCACAAAGTAAGAGTTATAAAAGGTCACAACTAATTAGAACAAGTTTAGATTGGCCAAAGTCATTACATCTCCATCCCGAGGCTCGAACACAAGACCTCTGCCTCAAGAGGCTAGTGCTTAACTGACCCATCTATGGGACATGAACTGTTTTTCTATTCTCGATAAGCAAGTATCATACGTCTTTAAACTTGAACGAGGTTAAACATCATTTCTTATTACGCGTGATTTGTTAAGTGAGTGCCAGAGGTCTTTGAACTTGAATTCATATGAATCAAACCTGATTTGATATACAAGATTTCTTTTCATTGTTATTTCTTTGCATTGTTATTTGATATACAAGATTTCTTTTCATTGTCAATACACTTGTGTTCATTCCTTATCCATTTACATTTCTTATTACGCGTGATTTGTTAAGCGACTGCCAGAGGTCTTTGAACTTGAATTCATATGAATCAAACCTGATTTGATATACAAGATTTCTTTTCATTGTTATTTCTTTGCATTGTTATTTGATATACAAGATTTCTTTTCATTGTCAATACACTTTTATTCATTCCTTATCCATTTACTCGGAATATCATATATCCTTCTCCCAACTGCATTTATTCCCTATCCGTACGTGAATTGAGGTGTACGTGTGTGCTCATCAAGTGAATACACATAGCGCAATGAGTATAAGTTAGTGCACGCCTTTCTCTCTATCCTACCCAATACACACGTTTTACCTTCCTACTCATCCAATGTGTGTGTATATATGGACTGTTTTTGTATGTATCGTACAGTATTGTCTCAATCCCATTCCTTACCTGTTTTCCACTTCACTTCTCAACTTGTTTTCCTCGCCCAATGTGTGTGCATGGAGTACTACGTATATAGTTATGTGTGTAAAACAGTGCATAACTCTCTCTCTATCCTATCCCATTACACTCTGTTGGCCGTCCTACTCATCATAGTTCTCTCTCTATCCTATCCGATTACACTCTGTTGGCCTCGATGCCTTCTTGAAGTCCCCCCTCTAGATTCGTATATGCCTTTCTCTTTCCAAAAATGACTCAAGAACATCCTTCACGTGCTTTTTGTCTTTCCCATTACACCCATTCAGTGCCACACCATGCTTCGAAGCCAACCATGACATGCACAAGGATTTTCATAGACATAGATACACCTATTTTATGACCATGGTTTCTCCATCCTTTATGACAATGCTTTTATCTTCCATATTCTCAAAAGGTTGTCGATGTGATAATGCATTCGTGGAGAAGGAATCTCCTCGACAGCGCTTCAATTTTTTGGACTAAACTCTTTGCCTAGGTCTATCCTTTTTCAATTTCTATTTTTAATAGTTCATTGGATCCTATTCATTCCGTATGCATATGATAAAGTAGTTTTTTATTGTATATGATTCCAAAGCTATCAATGCATGTGCCATCCCAATGAAGTTGCTCTGGATTAGGTGCAACAAGAATTGCAACTATGCCATCCCAATGAAGTTGCCTTGGCATGTGCTTGAGCATCCGTGCCATCCCAATGAAGTTGCTCTAGAGTAGATGCAACAAGAACTACAACATGAACATGAACGCAAAGATCATCAACTTGAATGCCATTTGCATCACTTTCAATAGTTGTATTTGGAGGTGTAGTAGAATGCTTTTCATCACCTTGCACAATATTCCACAATTCTTTTGCTACCGATACAATGATGCATCATATATGCCCACAATAGATAATTGGTACCATCCATCTTATCCTCAATAGCCATGATACAAAATGTATGATTGCTTTCAACAATGGCAAGTGACTAAATAACTTGATGCAAAAAAATGACTCTTTCTAAGAAAAGTTGAACAAAGACACCCTATCCAGCTCTACTAAACCTGTAGTAGACTTTGAGGCACTTGTATTGATGAACCAGAACCTAAATATATGTTTGGCATAAAAGGAGAAAATTTCTTACACAATCACTATGATGGTGCGTTTAGAGGCCAAATCGATCTTAGATCAAAATATCAATGCCAAACAACAAAGCTATTTTGAACTCCTAATCACCTTGAGTATGCTCACCGATTTTTGTGCGATTCTAAGACTGTGATTAGAGGGGTTTCGATGATGCCCTAGATGATGTGGTGACCTTCTCTGATACCAATTGTTGGATTTTGAAGTTTGGAAGCACACAAACTGCACAAGCAAGATGAAGAAGATTGGAGCACAAGACGACATTGATTGAATTATCAAGTGAATGTACAAAGATAAGTGACCCATTAGGGTTACAGACATATATATAAGCTGTGGAAAAAACCTCTTTCAGACATATATACAAGCTGTGGAAAAAACCTCCTAAAGAGAGAAAATAGTGCTCTGGTGGTCCTAAGTATGTTCACACACATCACTACCAAAATATGTCAACACTTCCACACTCACAAGCACATATAAACACGCACACACACATCCAATTCCCTCCATAAATGCACAATACTGACAATCCATCCGACTTCTTCTTTTTAATCTCACAATAGAAACACATACACAATCTAGAATGATTGCTACATGCAGTTACTATGCGATTGATCACAAGTTTCAAATTTTCCAAGTGCAATCCTAGCCACGCTCTCACACACCTCTACACATGCACTCACACATGGAGTTGGGATATTCCATTCTCTTGTCAAACACTTTTATACATCTTTCCTTTCTCAGGAACGTACTTGCACATGCCTAAGGTTACATTCACACACACATACCCAATCTAAAAAAAACATCTCGTATCATCCATTTGTTGAGATAAAAACGGAACAAAAGCTGGGATTTGGAAAGCTTCTTACATGCCGAAAAAAAAGGTGGATTCCGAAAGTGTACATGCCCAATATACATGAGATCCAATTTTTTTGTTAGAGTGGATGGGAAAGTACGTGCATGACTTGAGAGAGAGAAAGAAAGAAAGAGAAAGTACATTTGCTACGAAGATTACATCTCGAGTGAGCAAGATATCTTTCATGTATGGTAGATTCAAATGATAGTCTTTACCTTCGGATTCAAATGATAGTCTTTACTTTATCCAGAAAAAATAGATGGGTATAATTTTGAGTATGTTTCTTCAGTGGGTAATAGAAATAATGGCATTTACTTTCATTGCCCTTATCATTCAACTTCTTGTATTGTTGTTCAAGCACTAGTGCATATACAAAACAACCGAAAAGTTCTAGATGGGAAATAAAAGGATTGAAACCATGCCAAACCTCACAGAGAGTACTAAAATGTAACAATTTAATAGGGTTCTTCTTAAATAAAAATGTATTACACATCACAATCTCAAACTAGAAGTTATGAGCTACTTGTCTTTTAAGCATACATCTTGTGAAATCCATGAGAGATCCATTTTTCTCCAGCAAACCATTCTTTTATGGTGTCTCTATTGCATAGGAGAGTAGGATTTGATACCTAGTCAATTGGTGACAGATAACCTAGTCATAGGAAGGTGTCACGAGAAAGGAAATTAAGGAAGATAGTTCTCACACACTCTCAAACACAAAGAGAGGAGCACACAAGGATTCAGGCAAGGAAGAACGATCTTCTTCTATGTCTTCTATTACATAAAGAAAATATAGAAGAATGAAATAATATAACAATACAACTAGTACAATATATAAAGAACAATACATAAAGAAAATCCTAATTCTCAGGATTGAGTGATTTCACAAGAAAAGAATGTGTCATCACTCTTGCTAGATAAAACTAGCAAAGCTCACTAAAAGTGTCCCTAACATATATCTGTGTCGCCACTATACATGTCAAAGAGATGAAAAAGTGTTACATGTCATTATCGACCATCACATGTTTAGCTTGATATCTCCACAATACCCCTCAAGATCAATGTCATGTTCTATAATCCAAGCATCTTCTAAAAATTCTTCAGCTTATCTGCTCCAAGTGCTTTAGTGAAAATATCATATCAATATCACCAATGAATATCTTTCCTTAGATGAAGTGATAATGTACCTTAATATGCTTTGTTCTAGCATGAAAAATAGGATTTTGTGCCAAGTGTATGCTACTAACATTATCATAATAAATTATCATTGGCTTTTGCACTTCCACACTTACTCTACAAGTAGCATCTCTAGCCATGATGCCTCACATGCTTCCATTGGAGCACCTCTATAGTGAGTCGTTGTACTCAACAAAGCAATAGTGGGTTGCTTCATTTTTCTCCATGTAATATCAGCCCTCCCAAGTGAGAAAAATACACTTGTACATATTCTATGTGGAACACTACCAACCCAATCTGCATTGGTGTATCCATGAACCTACAATCCTACACTAGCCTCATAAAATAATGCATAATCTAAATTAACACTCACACAACTGTTGGAGGAGATGGTGGATAGTCATAAGAGATGAAGTGGCGTTGCTTGATCTTGCTTCACACCTACTAACAATGATGGCTAGAGAGTGTGGTGGGCCTCTTTAGTTAGCTAATGAGCACAAATAATCATATACGTTGCTTGGAAGATGATCCAATAATCAATGGATAAAAAAAAATATGTTGAAGTTGATCCAAGAACAAAAAACTTGCTTTTGTTCTTACACTTGTTTAGTGTTTTGAACAATTCTCTGAGAACAATAGCAATTGACTTAATTCCTTTTGCGGATCTCAAATAAACTTAGTTAGTTATCACTCATGAGTGATTTCATAAAAAATGATGGACTACTTGCAAAGAAAGAAGTTTAGTTAGTCATAGCTCCATCTCGACATTCATAAGCTGCTACAGTTATCACATGAGTGACCAAAGATCCAATAATATCTCATGATTGCAAGAAATAAAGCTAATGAAACTTTGTAGTTGTATAATAGACAGTATCTTGAATCTAACATGCTTTAGATCATGGCAAATGATCAACTACACACCGAGAACAAGCTTTGACAAGATCACTATTTTGATGGAGTTATACCAGAGAAGTGAAATGAGAATGTAATGATCATATATGTATTAAAACATGTAAAATACAATGTCATTGGCAATCATAAATTGCTCAATGTCTGAAAGGTGAATGAGCTATGAGGTAAGCTCACACTTCACAATGATTGTCTTCCAAAATGATCTCCCAAGGTCAAGCTCTTCTTATGGTGATGCTTAGAGCCAAAGTTTGAAATCAAATTCAAACCTCTACCTAAAAGGTGAATCCTAAAGTATAGGATAGATTCTCTCATGACTCAACAATTGATTGATTTGTGATTTTAGAGCTTCCTAACTCCACATGGGTGTAATCCGCTTTTACAATGATAAATGTCAAGGATTTTTACAAGAGATTGATCATATGAATCCTTGTACAAATTATGCCAATTAATCAAGCATAAGCTAATCAATCAAGTACTTAGGCTTGGTTCTAATTGTATCAATAGCTCCCCCTCAAGCCTAAGATGCTTCCTCTTCATTGCTCCTTGATTTCCTGCAAACCAATCATCACTTTGAACATGTTCATCTTTGTTCCATCCAATGACTTGGTGAGTATATCTGCACACTGTAAATGAGTTGATACATAAGGTAGTTGAATATCCTTGCTAAGCAATTTCTCCCTTACATAATTATAGTGCACTTCAATGTGCTTAGTCCTTGCATGATATATAGGATTAGGAGCCAAATGAAGTGAGCTAGTGTTATCTCCAAAGATTATTGGAGTGTAGGAATGTATCTCCAAATCTACATAAAGTTGCTTAAGCCACATAGCTTCTTGAGTTGCATTTTCCAAACCTCTATATTCTACTTCTGTGGAAGATAAGGCCACAGTTGGTTCCTTCTTAGATGACCAAGATATAAGCTTTGAACGTGCAAAGGATAGGTAACCTGAAGTGCCCCTCGTATCATTCTTGGAGCTAGCCCAATCTGCATCAGAATACATCTTTATGTCTATGTCAGAAGTGAAAGGATAGAACAACCCTTCATTCATTGTACCCTTTAGATACTTAAGCACCCTCTTTGCAGCTTCCATATGAGGCTTCCGTGGTGCATGCATAAACTGACTCAGTGTACTTACTCCATAGACAATATCTACTCTTGTTAAAGGAGCATAATTGAGACTTCCCACAAGTTGTTGATAACCTGTAACATCATCAAGTAGTTCACTTCATGTGAACTCCGTTTATGGTTGAGTTCCATAGGAGTACCTCAAATTTTAGTGTTCTCCATCTTAAACTTTACCAACATATCATGTATGTACTTCCTTTGAGTGATAAATATACTAGAATCTGTATACACAAGCTCTAAACCAAGAAAGTAGGTCAATCAACCAAGATCACTAATTTTAAACTCCTTTATTAATTAATCCTTGACCTGCTTGATGCCATTAGCATCATGCCCTATAATAATGATGTCATCTTCTAATTTGTTCTTCTTAACAAATAAAGAAGAATCTGCCTTGCTTGCCACAAAGCCTTGGTCTTGCAAATAAGTTACTAATCTATGGTTCCAAGCTCTGGGAGCTTGTTTGAGACCATAGTGAGCCTTCCTAAGCTTGCATACATACCCTCTTTTATCTTCATCTTCAAAACCTGGAAGTTGTGCCATATACACTTCTTTTGATATCTAGACATGAATGCATTCTTGACATCTAACTGATATAAATTCCAATTTTTAGGAGCAGCAACACTTACCAAAACCCTAATTGTACGCATCTTTGCCACAAGTGAAAATGTTTCTTCATAGTCCACTCCATGACTTTGGGCAAATCCTTTTGCCACTAACCTTGCCTTGTACTTGTTTATAGAGCCATTTGGGTTCTTTTTTATTTTGTATATCCACCTGGATTTAATTACTTTCATCCCTGGCTTCTTGGGAACTAGATCACAAGTATGGTTTTCCTAAAGTGCATCCACTTCTTCTTGCATGGCTTCTCTCCACTCTTTCTTCTTCCTAGCCTCTTCAAATGAAGAAGGCTCTTCTACCATAGAGTCTTTAGTGATATAAACAGAGTGCTTGGTGACTAAAGATGTATCATATCCATACCTTATGGGCTTCTTGCTTTCTCTTTGGGATCTCCTTAGGGCTTAATTTGAAGACTCTGGTATGTCTTCTAATTGCTTGATTTTGACCTTGCCTCTTGACTTCCAATCCTTGAAGTCAATTTGTTCTTCATCTTTTGAGTTGCTATCTTCTGCTAAGTGTTGGTCTTCTTGAGTGAGAGTTGGAAAATCGTTTTCTAAATCATATGGTAACTTGACTTTCCTGCAATCATCTTCAAACCATGAATTATTCTCATCAAACACTACATCCCTACTAAATATAAATGCTTTGTTAGTGGGATTGTACAGCCTATACCCCTTTTGGTTCTGATCATACCCAATGAATATACATTTCTCAGCTTTAGGGTCAAGCTTCCCTCCGATTTATGAAGGAATGTGTGCATAAGAAATGCACCTTAATATTTTGCAATGGTCCAATGAGGGTCTCCTGCCATTCCATGCTTCATAGGGTGTCACACCATGCAATGATTTGGATGGTAGTCTATTTACCAAGTAAGTGGTTGTGGAAACAACCTCTGTCCATAGGTACTTAGGTAACTTCTTCTCATTCAAAATCGACCTAGCAGCTTCAACAATTAACCTATACCTTCTCTTTGCCACTCCATTCAATTCAAGAGTCCATCTGGTTGTTACTTCACTCTTTATGCCTTTGTCCAGTAGAATGAAATCAAATTCATGGGAAAAATACTCACCACCTCCATCAGATTTGATTTTCTTCAAGCTCCTTCCTGTTTTATTTTCAACTAGTGCCAAGTATTTCTTGAAACATGTAAATACCTCATCCTTATGCTTCATGAAATAAAGGGTTGTCCATCTACTGTAATCATCAATAAATGAAACATAGTACCTTGAACCTGAGATGGATGGATCTTTTCTAGGACCCCACACATCAGTGTGTACAAGCTCCAAACACTCTTCATGAATGTATCCTTTCGTGTTGAATGGTTTCCTATGAGATTTTCCAAATTGGCATGCTCCACATTTGTATATCATATGCTGCTTGGTTACATTGGGAATGCCAAGCACACTTTGATCCCTGCATATTTGCTTCAGAGTTCTTTCTCTTATGTGTCCTAGCCTTTTGTGCCATATTTCTAACTCAGATAAGGTTTTATCTCTATAATTGAATAATGCTATATTCCTTGTGTCTTCAATCTCAAATGTGAATAATCTACCAGACTTCTTGCAACAGTACAAGGATTACGACCACCACCTGCTAGAGAGATAACTCTCCTCCCAACCAAATGCCTCTATATATAGCTCTCTCCAGGGGACTGCCTTCTTGGGCAGGTGGATACTAACCATCCAAGTGTCAGCCATGTACTGCATGTGCGCCAAGTGTCCAATGGATGCTTCTAGAAGGTTCTAGAGCTCTTTGGGCAAAATACTCTTCCCATGTATCCCATGGGGATTGAACCCAAGACCTCGTCCTTCACATCCTTGAGACTTAACCACTAAGCTAAGTGGTTCACTTGTTCACAAGAGCACAAGACCTCCTAGTAAGTCTAAACTCGAGATCTTTGGTCATACACACGGATGACCAAACGGTGTCCGATTTCAGATCTGTCTGAACCGGCCAGACCCTTGGATCATAGACTTACTTTATTACATTCTTCCCCCCTTGGAAAATATTTTCGTCCTCGAAAATAGAGCTATATACATACTGTAGGCAACCCCCGAGCCTCATGTTCTAAAACTGGAAGAACATGGTCATGTTCTAGAACTGGAAGAACATGTCTCATCTCTGTGGTGGCATCCTTGCCTAAATGTTTCTAAACACTATCTTGCTTTGCACTTTGATAAACTAGTCAAAGTACAAAATAGTGAATGAATAATAAAGGTGGATTTAAACACATATCCCTGGCTAATTCACAGTTTCTCGATGTGCGATCTAGGCACAAACATGTGAATTAGGTGGATTCAAATTACTAGTCCATTTCTAGGCATAACTGGTGCATGGGCTTAGTAATGAAGGTGGGATTCTTATCCCTCGCAAGACTTTGAGAATTCTTGATTCACTTGAATTTGTTTTGGAGAACTTGAAGTTTGGTTGTCCCATACATCTAACTTTAGATGTCTGTATGATGGTTTACTTTTATCTAACAGTTACTTGATTTTTTCACTCGACTAGAGGACTACTTTGTCCTTTTGAGTTTAAAAATCCTTTGTAAACTGTAGGAGAAAGTTTACCATTTCGGTGGAATCAACCATACTAACTTCACCAATTCAAATTCAAAATGAAAATTGTCCAACTTAGGACACTTTTCTCAAAGACTTTTAACTGAAAGTTCTTGGGAATTGTCAATCTAATGAGCAATTCCTAACTTCTTGATTCTAGAGTATACTGGACTCTAGGAAATTATTTATGCTATAACTTGAAGCAAAATCAAATGAATAAGTCTACTTAGACTTATCATCTTTTGAAGATTGAAAAGGTTCTTGTACATAACATCTATCTAGGATGTTCAAGTTAGTTGTCTAATTCTAACCGGCTATCCCTGATCTTTTGCAAAAAGAAATCAGATACCATATCTGAGTCAATTCCAAAAGATTTGGAAAGCGGAAAGAGATAACTAAGACTTTGTACAACCAATTCAAACTTCGCACATACATAAACTTGCTATGAGTCAAAGTCTAGTTGACTCAGGACTTTAACTTTTCACTGGTCAATTTCAACAAGATATTGAAGCATTGACTTTATCTTTAAGAGAAATAAGCTGGTTTCTCCAAAAGATTCAAAGCAAATCAAAAACATCATCTAACCACAAGATACTAGTGTGGTAACCAACATCAGTGTGTCGACCCACTGAGGTTCTATTGATGAGTTTAGTTTTCAAATAATGCTTCACTTGAGACTAAGTTCATGTCACATTCAGTCTTTTTGACTCCTAATCGTGAATGCAATTCTTGTGCATTTCTTTGAGTCGAAAGAGTGAATTTATCAAGTTACACTAGGAACTTGATGCTTGACTTAGTCAATTAAATCTTAAGTTGAAAAGATCAACTCAAAATCAAAGTCCAACTTCTTTCAAAAATTTATCAAATATTTCTGATCAATAACACTTAAGCTTGAAGTGTTCTTAGAAGATCTTGGAAGTTACTTACTTCATATCTTCAGTTTCCTTAATCTTGAAGTTACCTTGAAGTATCGTAAGATACTACTTTCATCCGTTATGAATTAAACTTTTCTTGAAGTCTTAATTCCCTTGAGGATGAAACCTAACTTCAAAATCCAAACTAGGACTATAAGATAATCATCATCCCATGGTCCGATGTCCCATTCCATCTTTCCTACATCAATCTGAGTATAAAATCTGGTGTCCCATACCACCCTATTTTATATTCACATTAATGTGTGGGTGATTCTTATCCTAAAGTCTAAACATCTCTTGATAGAGTACCTTATTTCTTCAATTCTTTTACAAGAATTGGAAGTTTTAACTAGATTTTCCTAGGTTTTGATTCCTTCGCATGATCACCTCATAATCATGTGCTTTGCCTTGGAAACTTGAAAACCTCATGACAGAATATCAATTCTTCTTTACTGGGGCTTTCAAATGAAAACCAATCAAAATTCCAAGTACTTGAATTTCTCAAATTCAAGTTCAATTGGTTTACCCTTGACCAATTTTGTAGCGACAAGAGCTTTTGACTTCTTGTCTTTAGATTCCTTTCTTTACTGTTGCTTTAGGTACCTACCCCGGGGACTTTATTTAGGAATCTCTTTACTGCTTAAGTCTTAAGCATCCGCTCATGCTTTCTGGATTTGTACCAAAATCCCTTTAAGGATAGGCAAACACTTATGTTTTACCTTCCACAGACTTAAGTACCGTCTTCACGGTTGCAGACTACATTCTTGGAATTTCTTTACTCTGTTCAGACTTGGAACAGTTTACTTTTTTCACAATTTTTTCCATTCAATAAATGGAACTTGAGTGAATAATTCCCAAAAGGAATTTTATTGCCAATACTTGGGCAATCTACAAAGTAGTTCTAATCGCATATTACTTGGACAATCATGGCCAAGAGTGATCAAGTCTGGTTGATCTTGCGATAAAAAGACTTAGTCTTTATCTTTAAGATCTCTTAAAACTATCTTAAAGCTTCTTTGCTTACCTGCAGGATTTTTTGAGATCTTTCCCTCAACTTAAGTCCAAGCATTTTCTAATGCTTTTCAGATTCCAAAGCTAAGAATCTTTGATATACCGTTAGGTTATATCACTTATTTGGACTTAAATACCAAAACTGGTGGTTAGGGATTTACTGGGAACTACTTACTATATAACTTTTCTTGAAAGATGCTAGTCTCACGTCTGGGGAGATTTTTCTTTCAAGAATTTTTTGATTCCTATCAAGTAATACTAGGCTATAATTTGAAGCAAATGATTCATCTTGGAATTTTTTGCTTTCCAGTCTAATGATTCATCTTGGAATCGTTTGTAAAAAGAACATTTGAAAGAACTTCTTTCAAATAATATCCAAAAAATTTACTGATTCAATTGTATTCATTTCCTGAGTATCAAACTAGAGACGAAATATCACATTTGCCAGTTTGAAAGTTAAGTTAAACTTTCATTTATGTGATATCGACTTCTATTCTTGAGTTTGATACAAAACTCATTATTATTGGTCAATCTTCAGATGTTACTAGAGTCCTTTAAACATATCTCACCAATCAAAATTATGTTTAAAGTCCAAGCATCTATTGATGATTGATCCAATAGTAATGTTACTGTGAACACAACTTTGAACTTTATAACTTGTTTAGGAGAAGTTCATGGATTCAAGATCCATTTCTTGGAACTTTCTACTCCTAAATAAAAAGTTCACACTTGCTTCAAATCTTTAGGAACTTATATTATTTCTTAAAGACTGCTTAGCTAGTTGCATCATTTACTAGAGATGCAATTATAGAACCTAACATCCTTTTATTGATATCAAGGATCAATTGATGTTGAGGTTTAACCTTTGTTTTCCATCACCCCTTAGGATGAAATCAAATGAAAATTTATAAAAGATTGGTACCTTTATATCTTGGCAAAACATTTATATCCTAAAGAGGTTTCGCCTGCATCATTCCTTGGACCTATCATATAATATGAATTTATGTGTATTTTTGGGAAGAGTTCATGAATCATTTAAGATCCTCTACTTGGAACATCTTCCTTCCCAAAACTAAATTCATCTTGAACATAGTAGGAGAATGATCTCACATGAAATAGAAGGCTTGACTATTTCATATCTCTATTCCAAAAAGTTACTTACCGAGGTTTCATCATGAGATATAAATCTTGAAACCACAAGAAAACTTTCTAAGTAGAAGAGTACTCAAGGAACTTGGAAATATAGTTGACGTTTTCATCCAACCTTGGGATGCTTGAGAAGTTACATAAAGTATGTAACTAATCAAGTAAAGCTTATCCGCATGACTTTCTAAGTACATCCAGGACTTAGGGTCATCATACATCACAAAAGAGTTTGCAAGTAATTAAATTTTCTTGGTCATCAAGGAAATTTATTACTTAACTTTCTCCTAGGGCTTACTTATACCTAGCAAGACATCTTATCATACTTAATTGTCATTAAGTATTTGTCTTTGATAGAAGAGTATCGACTTGGGAAGAAATCGACTAATTACTTGAGTTGCAATACTAGAACTAGTATGTCTTTGCAACTAACTAGTCCTTGGTCTTCCCTAAGGTCAAACTGCGAGCTTTACAAAGTAAGCTAAATACTAAGAGAGTACATTTTCATATCTACTTGCAAACAGCATTCCATTCTTCCATGCAAATGCATGTATCTACATGCAAAAGCATATGCTCACATGCGTATGCATGCATGTTCTTTGCATGTCCAAAAAAATAATACAACAATCATGCATGAGCTTGATGCACGATTTTTTCTTGTACTAAGAATGTATATCATGCAATCCTGATGCATGTATATCCTTTCCTTTGTCCTAATGCACTATGATATAAAAACATACCCTTGAAGTGCAATAGAAAACTTACTCAATGGAAAGGAAATATGTATTTAAACTATCAAAAATACATTCTTTGATGCACAAGGATCTTTTTGAAATCAAGTCTTTCCTTGATGCAAACTAATGCTTGAAATAAGAAATAGATTAATTCATTATTCTAATCTAGACTTAATCAATTGAAATCTTGGCTATTTCAATGTGCATCTAGGATTAAGTGTAGAATAATGAAAACAAAATAAATCAAGCATTAAGGCCAAGCAAAAACTGGAAAATACTTAGCTTCACATAAAGCTACGTCCTTCCCTTGATCCTTTGGAAGAGTGATTCTCTCAAGACTTTGGTCCGAATTCAAAGTTGGTTTGACTTTGATCACCAAAGGCCTCCGAATCTTTACTCCACAGCTCCACTTCTTTCAGACTTTGCTCCAAACTTTTCTTTGGCCTTGACCACCACAGATATGCACTCGGGTTCGATTGAGGTAATAAGCAAACTCCAAAGATTAATCCAAATGAAAAGATCTCGACTCGGGATTAGCAGAGCAGAGACATGATTGGAACTAAATAAAATATGCAGAGAGAGTAATCACCAAAAACCTCTACTTTAGTGGATAAGGCGGTGCATCTCTCAAAGAGAGGTTCCGAGTTCGAAACTCGGGCGGGCTGACGGCAGAGATCTCCTCTCTTTAGCTCCTGTATCCGAGTTCGAATCTTACGCGGGCTGACGGCAGAGATCTGCGCTCTTTTGCTCCTGGATTCCATCTTCAGCCGGAAATGAAGACCCATATGAACTGCTCTCACGAACGAACAGCGCTTGGGGATCGTGGATAGGTGAGAAGTTCTCCATAGCGGAGGTCTTGAGTTCGATTCCCCTCTGTACTCGCAGCAGAGGTTATGAACCTTTTTGAGATCTTCTGCAGCGCTTGGTTACAAGAGAAGATAAATCTCTGTAGATGTTTGAGCGTGAACGCCCGTCGACGTGATGGATAGGCGGCAATTCTCTAGTTGGGGGGGCGGGGGTTCAAATCCCCTCTGCTTCACCAGAGAATATCACTTTTTTAGATCTATAAATGTAGATCTACTTCAGCGCCGGCTCTGATCAATTCGCTCTACTGCGGATATAATTCCACGCGGTCGATGTGCTCTTGTGGTTAGAGCAACACGCTTCAAACGGAGGGGCGCGAGTTCGAATCCTGCTTGCAGCATACAGAGATGATCATTCTTTTTAGTAATCTTTTGCTCTAAGCTAAAGCATAAGAATGATAGCGGCACGCATCTCTAGACAGCTGCGAGGATAGATTCGCAAGAGATCAAGACATCCACGAGTAAAATGATGAGCAAGATGATGGTGAGCCTATCAAGGTCTCCATGGAAGCTCAACCTTGAGCTCTGATACCAATGCAACAGTACAAGGATTACGACCACCACCTGCTAGAGAGATAACTCTCCTCCCAACCAAATGCCTCTATATATAGCTCTCTCCAGGGGACTGCCTTCTTGGGCAGGTGGATACTAACCATCCAAGTGTCAGCCATGTACTGCATGTGCGCCAAGTGTCCAATGGATGCTTCTAGAAGGTTCTAGAGCTCTTTGGGCAAAATACTCTTCCCATGTATCCCATGGGGATTGAACCCAAGACCTCGTCCTTCACATCCTTGAGACTTAACCACTAAGCTAAGTGGTTCACTTGTTCACAAGAGCACAAGACCTCCTAGTAAGTCTAAACTCGAGATCTTTGGTCATACACACGGATGACCAAACGGTGTCCGATTTCAGATCTGTCTGAACCGGCCAGACCCTTGGATCATAGACTTACTTTATTACACTTCTCACCTTTGGCAATCCTTTTGAAGCCTTGTTGGTGGTCTTCCACATATGCTCCATGCTTAGTGAATCTAACTTGTAAACCTTTCTCAACAATCTGCCCAATACTAATTAGGTTTTTGGTTATAGTTGGCACATACAAAACTTTGCGCAAAAGGTTCATGCTACCATCAGATGTTTTGACATTTCCAATTTGCTTCACTCAGTGTTTAGTATCATCACCTATTTGTACTTCATGCTTCCCCTTGGGTTCTTGAAGATTAGATAATAGAGCTTGCTTGGATGTCATATTCATAATGAGTAATAAATCTTCTTGGCCTTCAATATAGTTCTTGTAGTCCTTTCTTCCTCTGAATCCTCCTTGATAATTGTTGTTGTTGTAGCCTTGATTATAGTTATGGTTGTAGTTGCATCCACCATTGTTGTATCTGCCTCTTCATTGTCCATAGCTGCCTCTATGGAATCCTCTTCCCCTTTTGGTTCCTCTTATTCTTGAAGCATTCTTCTATGGTGTGGTTGTTAAGGCCACAAATGTTGCAAATTGATTTGTTGTAGGGTCTCCCCCTGCCTTGCTTTCCTCCTCTGCCCCTTCCCCTATCGCCTCTTCCTCTTCCTACATAATTAGCTTGAGAGGTACTAGCCTCTTCTTCATGCTTCTTGTTCTTACCTTTATCCTTAGCTTTATTCTTATCTGTATATAGGGAAAAAGATTGGTTACCTCTATAGTTGTCACCATTTTTGTTGATCTTTGTCTCATGGGTGAAGATTTGTCCCATCAAGGTGTTGAGGTCAGGTATTTGCATATCCGTATAGAGGTCCATTGCTATGGTGAAGGACTCCCACTTATCATCAGCCTTGATTCCATTAATGTTGCCTCACTATGTGTTCTTCTTCTATCTCTTCTCCAATGCTTGCAAGCTGGTCAGCCACATCTTTCATCTTGGTTACATAACCAGCCACTCCTTGCTTTGGTTGTTTCTTTAGAGTTGTGAATTCCATCCATAACTGATTCTTCCTAGCTCTTGTATTTGAGGAGCAATATGATGAGAACACTTCCCAAGTCTCTTAGGAGGTCTTGCAATTCCTTACATGTGTTAACAAGAAATCAGAGATTGAGTTTAGTAGATATGACCTAGCAAGAGCATCCTTTGCACACCATGTGCTCAACCTTTCTTGCTCTTCCCTTGTAGGCTGTTGCGTGCTCCTTAAGATTGGCATCTCTTCATCTCCTGAGATGTATCCATATAGACTTTTCCCTTGAAGGTAGGCTTGCATCCTAAGTGACCATGCTGAGTAGTTTTTCCTTTCCAATTTGTCAATGAAGGATGGAAATACACCTCCCATCTTGATTGTCATTGCTCTAATACCACTGTTGGAGGAGATGGTGGATAGTCACAAGAGATCAAGTGTTGTTGCTAGATCGTGCTTCACACCTGCTAAGAATGATGGTTGGAGAGTGTAGTGGGACTCTCTAGTTAGCTAATGAGCACAAATAATCATATATGTTGCTTGGAAGATGACCCAATAATCAATGGATCAAAATAGATATGTTGAAGTTGATCCAAGAACAAAAAACTTGTTATTTTTGTTCTTACACTTGTTTAGTTTTTTGAACAATTCTCTGAGCACAGTAGCAATTGACTTACTTCCTTTTGGGGAGCTCTAACGAACTTAGTAAGCTATCACCATGTGTGATTTCATAAAAAATGATGGACTACATGCAGAGAAAGAAGTTAGCAAGTCATAGCTCCATCCTGACGTTCACGGACTGCTACAGTTATTAGACCAGTGAGCAAAGATACCTTAATATCTCATTATTGCAAGAAGCAAAGCTAATGAAAATTTGTAGGTGTAAAATAGACAGTATGTTGAATCCAATATGCTTTAGCTCATGAAAAAGGATCAACTAAACACTGAGAACAAGCTCTGACAAGGTCACTGTTCAAGTGGAGTTATACCAGAGAACTGAAATGAGAATGTAATGATCATATATGTATTAAAACATGTAAAATACAATGTCACTGGAAATCATACATTGCTCAATGTGTGAGAGGTGAATGAGCTATGAGGTAAGCTCACACGTCACAATGATTGTCTTCCAAAATGATCTCCCAAGGTCGAGATACACATAGGTCGTTTTGATCCTCTTCTTATAGTCATACTTGGAGCCAAAGTTTGAATTCAAATTCAAACTTCTACCCAAAAGGTGAATGTTAAAGTATAGGGTAGATTCTCTCATGACTCAACAACTAATTGAAATAATGCAGCACACCAAGATCCTTCATGTCAATATCCTCCATAAAGAGTTACTTTACCTCATTAATGATTTCTTGATTATCACCATCTACAATCAACTCATCAACATAAATAGCCACAATTGTGACACCATCATCATGTTTCCTTGCGTATAATTATGAGTGATCTACATCACACATAAAAAATCCAATGGAGGTTGAATGATCTGCAGTTAATCATTGCATGCCAAGTATAAGGAGCTTGTTTAAGGCCATAAAAAAGAATTATAAAGCTTTCCAAACATAATGAAAAGAAGAAGGAAACTCGCATGTATGTTGTTGAGAATACATCTAATATGAGGAATGATGGAGAATGTTTCTCAAGATCTTTGAGCATTTCATATGTGTCATTATGATTCTTCATCATATCCTACACTTACGATTGTGAATGAAGCTGGTGCAAATTCCTTTTTGATAGTTCGGCTTCAAAAACATATCACTTTATGCTAAACATTTTTGTATATTTGAAAGATGCACCCAAAGTAGGAAATGGTGTGTATGCAGACAATGCTTTTTATTTTATTATTGGAGTTGTTGAAATTGAAATCTTGCAAATGGAGCTACTATTTCTCAATATCAAGAAGAAATCGATTTCGATTCCTATTATTATTAATGTAGGTTCATGATTTGAGGAATGTCAAAATTATTGTGATGCCAAGGATGTTATGTGATTTGTTTGGATACATATGTGATACTTTCCTCAAATGCCTCACTTATGCATACTGCTTCTAAGGTTGAAATGGAGGTACTACATACTCAGATTGCTAATTTGAATTTCAATAGTTTGCTTTTGCAAAAGAAGAATATGCTTTTTGCTTTGTTGACACTTGTTTCTATTGTAAAGCATGCATATGAAGGTTGTATACTTGGAAAAATGCAGTGCTTCTTTTCCAAAAGATGATACTACTCATACTACATGAAAATCACAATTTTATCATAGTGATGTTTGTGATCCAATCAATACTCCATCTTTTGGTAAGCATGTATACTTTGACACCTTCATTGATGATGCAACATGTCATAATTGGATGTGTTATCAAGCATGAAGCAAAAGCCACTAGTGGACACATGAGTGTCATAGCATCTAGTTTAGTTAGAGTCTGAAAAACCATGCAAATCTAGCGGTAGTTATTCGTTGGTGCTCGGACTCTTCTAGCTCCATTATCATTCCATTCAGTTCTCTACCATCATGGCATTAGAGGTCTCAGGCACATCCGGTGGATTAGGGTCTAGTGTTAGTAATCCGAAAAGGAGCTATAACTTGCAGGGCAGAGACCATTTTGAGATCCGAAAATTTGATGGCACACTATGGAAGAATCAAATTAAAGATGTGCTGATTCAAAGGAGACAATAGAAGCTAGTAAATGGGATTACAAAGAAGCTTGCTGACATGGACGAAGATGATTGGGATGAGTTAGATGAAATGGCCAGGTCTACTATTCGTTTGCACATAGTAGATAATGTTTACTTTACAGTATTAGACTGTGAAAGTGCAGAGGAGCTTTGGAAGAAGTTATGCAATAGATATGAAAAAGAGACGGCATCAAATAAAGTGTATCTGATGAGATAATTATATGACCTTTGTATGAAAGACATAGATAGAGTTGCTGCTCATCTAAATGAGTTTGATGCTATATTCTCCCAGTTACAGGCTCAGAAAATGGATATGGATAATGAAATGAAAGCAGTATTGTTGTTATGCACCCTGCCATCATCATGTGATACATTTTGCATAGCTATTAGCAATAGTGCACCTGGTGGTAAACTTGTCTATGATGACATATGTGGAGCACTCTTGAGTGAGGAGATTTGTAGAGAATATATGATTGGCACTCGGAGTGGAGATGCATATAATGTTCCTGATTCTTACCAAGGAAAGAGTCAGCAATATGGCAGGAGCAAGAACAAGGAAAAGAATGGTCAACAAAATAAGAGTAGAAGTAAATCAAGAAAGAGGGATATCGAATGCCATTATTGCCATAAGAAAGGACATATGAAGAAAGACTGTTATGCATTAAAGAATGCTAAAGGTAAAGAACAGAACGTTGATGGGCATGTTAAACAGTTACCTGCACCATCTACTTCGACTGTGAAGATTGAAGAAATTAATGCTATTTTTGATGATGCAGATGTGTTGACACTTGATAGTACTTGGCTTCATGCTTGGTAGCTCAAAGTATATCTTTGTTGAGCAAGAAGCAGCCTACTATGGCCACTTCTAGTTGTGAGGTTGAATATAGGGCAACCTTCATAGTGGCTATTGAGTGCGTGTGGCTCAAATGTCTTATGGCTGATTTGGGTGTTGATAAGTCTTCTCCCACCACTATCTTCACTGACAATCATAGTGCATTGGGAGTTCCGAGGAACCCTATGTTCCATGCTTGTGCTAAGCACATTGAGGTGCATTATCATTATGTTAGGGAGAGGTCCTTTGCTAGAGAGATTAGCTTGGCATATGTGCCTACGCAGGAGAACATTGTAGACCTTTTCACGAAGGCTCGACCTAGGGGGAATTTTGAAGCTTTTCACAAAGCTTTGGGCTTACTTCCTTTTGTGGATTGATTCCAGAGGAGATGGTGGATAGTCACAAGGGATGAAGTGGTGTTGCTAGATCCTGCTTCACATCTGTTAAGAATGATGGCTGGAGAGTGTAGTGGGCCTCTTTAGTTAGCTAATGAGCACCAATATCATATATGTGCTTGGAAGATGATCCAATAACCAATGGATCAAAACAAATATGTTAAATTTGATACAAGAACAAAAAATTTCTATTTTTGTTCATACACTTGTTTAGTGTTTTGAACAATTCTTTGAGCATATATGGAAACTATTTGGTTCATGACTTCAGCAATGTCAAAATTATTGTGATGCCAGGGATGTTATGCAATACTTTATATCCCTTGGATACATATATGATACTTTCCTCAAATGCTTCACTTATGCATACTGCTTCTAAGGTTGAAATGGAGGCACTACATACTCAGATTGCTAATTTGAATTTCAATAGTTTGCTTTTGCAAAAGAAGAATATGCTTTTTGCTTTGTTAACACTTGATTATATTGTAAAGCATGCATATGAAGGTTGTATAGTTGGAAAAATGCATTGTGCTTCTTTTCCAAAAGATGATACTACTCATACTACATAAAAATCACAGCTTTATCATAGTGATGTTTGTGATCCAATCAATAATCCATCTTTTGGTAAGCATATATACTTTGACACCTTCATTGATGATGCAACATGTCATAATTGGATGTGTCCTATGAAAGCAAAGAAAGATTTATCTTCTTACTTTAAGATATTTTAAACTAGGATTGAAAAAGTTTATCTGGCAATATGTTTTTTATCTTCACATAAATCGCAATAGTGAATACATGTCACACGAATTTAAGTCTTTTAAGAGGTATTGCTAACTAATGTATAGCGCTCTAGACCTCAATAAAGTGATGTTGAGAAGTGCAAAAGTAAAACACTTATTCAAATGGCATGATATATATTCAAAAGAAAACATGTTTAGCATATGTTTTGAATGGAAGCAGCCATGCGTGCAGAAATATATTAAAATTAATATAAAAAGCATTGAGATTCGTGTCTATGTGTATTGAGATTCGTGTCTATGTGTATTGAAGTTGGAATTTGAATTGACAACTTGTATGGAGTGGGATGTAGGCAAGAGTGTATCATACATAACAAGACGGTCCATATATACATACACATGGATGAATGGGAAGGTGAAAAGAGTGTAATGGGCTAGGATAGAGAGAAAGCTGTGCTCTATACATACTGCTTCCATTCACACACATTGGGTGATAAAAACACAGGCTGAGAAGTGAATTGAAAAAGAGGTAAGGATTCCGATTTTTAATTGAGAGAGTATTGTACTACCATACATGCAAAAACAGTCCATATATACATGCAGATTGGATGATTAGGAAGGTCAAAAAGGTATGATGGGGTAGGATGCATATTATACATACTCCACTTAATGAGCACACACATACAACTCTTTTCACATACGCACATGTGGGATAAATGTAGCTGGTGAGAAGGATATATGATATTTCAAATAAATGCATAAAAAACGGACAAAAATATATTGATTAAGGTAGAATTGTTCTGTAAGTATCTGGGGAAAATTGGAAAGAAGCATAATTTAATCAATTCATGTTTAGGAGACCATGGTTGATAAACCACAAACATAGATACACACACATATACACGGAAATGCATGTATATGCAGATACATTTGGATACACATATTGAGATATAGAAATAGATATATTCAGATTTAGATATACATGATGTGCAAATCTTTCAATTTATTTAATTTGTGGATATTGCGCATGATTGAGCGCAAAATCTGATGTGAATTTCGGAGCGGTTTGTCCTGCTGACATTCACCTCTTTTTGTTCGTGAAGATAAGCAGTAAATCGGTGAATCGTTTAAGCTCAGAATCTCTTTGTTTTTTTAGGCTTCAACGCAGCTGCACAAGGGGATTGGTTGCAAGTTGCCATCGCCTTTCATCTCGGAGGCAACTGCGTTCAGGTAATGGGAGAGGAGAATTTGGTGCAGATCGTGTTCTGATTGATGGAGAAATTTATTATTGCCTAGCAAGTCTCCTATTGGCAGTAGCCATCCCCACGAGGAAGCAAGACGCTATCCGGTTTGTAGTTCAATATCCGATAATATAGTCATTTTTCTCGGAATGAATATCTCCTGCTTCGCGGGTGATGTTCTTCCTAATTTACTTCTGACAGAAGCTCGCCTGGATTCAAGTTCGACTCATGTCGTAGCGACTCGGCAGCCCTCTTTGTTTATATCAACCAGCGGACACTTTGTCACACAGACACACAGGAAATGGCCTTAGGCCATTCGCTACATGCCGCTCATGCGGCCACTCACTGGATGCACATTGCACAGCCGTTCCTTGGGTTGTGGCTTGGGTTGTGGCTCCTTCGGACATATCTCGCTTGCCAGGAACCTCGACGACGGCTCTCTTTTCGCAGTCAAGTCCACAGCCGGTTCATCCCCGGCGGAGCTTCTGGCTCTGCGGAATGAATGGTAGCCCGTCGCATGCAATGGTAGACCCGAAACTTTTGCCATTTGAAGAGCTTGATTGTCTTGCCGGGATGTGTGATCTATGTATCTATCTATCAAGTTCAGCCATTGAAGGGAAAGAATGAATGAAATTGACGTGTCCGAGGGAATTTCTTGATCAAGTAAAAAAAAAAAGGGGAAAATAGAGATCAACAAAAGGGTAACCCATCCTCGATAAGCAAAAAGACTCATTGGGAAGACGTAATAATAGGATGGGGATGTATGTTGAAACCAAAAAACATTATATATGCAGGAAAAATTCAAACAATAATCGAGTGTTACAATAGAAAAGGAATACGGTAAAGAAATATTTACCTTACATTGCTACAAGAATCTTTATCGTCAATGAGGAGCTCACCCTACACCCATGGACCTACCCCATCTTATTAATGGGGGTTTTGTAGATGATACGAAGGAACCACAAACAAAACTTCACAATTTATTAGAAGAGAGTGATAAAATAATTAGATAATTTACAAATGGTATTATGGACAAATCAAATGAAGCTAGTACTTCAGAAGAGTGTCTACCCTCCAACTTGGAGCCCTTGGAACCCACTCTAGCAGAGGTAGAGATAGAAATTTTTTCGCTTGTGCTTATAGATGGAGATGAATTTGTGTTCCTACATGATATTGAGAAGGCATTTGGTCTACCCCTCAAGAAATGCCTTAGCATTTTTGGTTTGGTCTCTTATGTTGCCATTGATAACTCTTTAGACTTAATTGAAAAATCAACTATTCCATTTGATGATTTAGTGTCAAACACTATTGCCTTGGTGTGTGAGGAGATTTTTTGTGATTCTAATCAAAATACCATTGAAGAGGATTTGGTAGTAGCAAGGGAAAGAATTTGGAGAAGAAAATTGCAACATCACCAATTGTGGAACAAAGTGGCATAGTTCAGTACTCTTCAATTCCTCTAGATGTAATGGGAAGAAGAGAGGATCAGGAAAGGCTTCAAGATGTAAGTATCTACTGACTTTTATGGTTGACTATATTTCATATTTGTATTCAATAAATGCCTATGTGCAAGAAGCTATTGAAGTTGATAAATTTTCAACAAGGAGTGGTGATGATTGGGTTTCCCATGGTGGTGGCTCATCATTGGTAAACTACATCGGGAAATCGCCAAAGGAAGGTTTTGTGATTGTCCATAAGCACTATTCCCCTCAAGGAAACTTCATGACTTGGTGTCTAAAGGCCTTTGATTAAACTTTTATGCATATCTACAATAATGAAGGGGGTCAATGATTTTATTTTGGTTAGGAATTCCTTTGCCTTTAATACCCTAGGAGTTAATGTTAGTGAAAAAATATTAGGAAAAATAGGAATGGATTTGGTTCTTGGATTGACAGACCCCCATATCATATCTCACTCTATTTTGACCTACCAACTGCCACAATCTTTTCAAAGAAGAAATAAAGTAGTGTAGAGCCTCAAGGACAAGAGCCACTCATTAAAAAAAATAATAGATATGATTGGTTTTTTCAATTCCCATGTGCATTCAATTGTGTCTATTGTGGCTTTATGTTTCTAAACATTTTCTTCATATGTGTTGCATAGTCAAATCAAAGTTTTTTAAATTGTATGTAGTGCATGAGGGTTCTACGGCATAGGAAAGGCAAAAAACAGGCTACTACAGAAATGTTGATATGGGCCTTACAAAACTTTTGCAAAGCCCATACTTGCATTTTTGTGGCATCTTCATTTTTTGCCTTTCCTAAGCCTTCTTAAAACACATAGAGAAATTTTTGAATAGTTATAAGTTTACGTAAACATGTATCAAGTTGATTGCTCTGTTATACAAGGGCTTGGCCTGAAATTCACCTCAAATATGGCATAGCATATGCTCCAATGTACAGATATATGATTTTATGGCCAAGAAAAATGAAAAAAATGGCCACCATAAAAATGAAGGATTGAGCCTTGCAAAAATTTTGTGGAGCCCAATCCGTGTCAATGTTTCTGAAAAACAACCAATTGTTTGCATCATGTGAATTCAGTGGCTATAATAAAGGAAATGATGAACGTTTTATGTTGGTTGTTGCGAATAAGTTGGATGGTTCTAACCACCTATTGTGAGCATACATGATGTCTTTGTATTGTTAGTAAAATTCTTATGGAATATTATTGAAAGATATTTAATGCAAAATACAAAAAATACATCACGCAGAACCAAGTAGACTACTCTCCTATATATCCTACACCCAAATGCAAAG
This sequence comes from Ceratopteris richardii, assembly GCA_020310875.1. NCBI lineage: Eukaryota > Viridiplantae > Streptophyta > Polypodiopsida > Polypodiales > Pteridaceae > Ceratopteris > Ceratopteris richardii. The sequence goes on from CM035410.1 coordinate 109,836,560, forward strand.
GAATTGGGCTTTATTACATCATAATTTCCATGCAAACATAGAAGAAATAGTTTACCATATAGAAGATCATGCATCCCATAGGATAGAAAATGTGCATTTGGATCCATAAAACCATCATAATCCACGAAAATAGGTCTTCAACCTTTTGCTTGATCTTATCTCCTTTCCATGCGTGCTTCTTTCCATAGCTTTGATTACATGCTTGCTTGATCTTATCTCCTATCCATGCGTGCTTCTTTCCATAGCTTTGATTACATGCTTCCTACATTCCACACGTTGGCTCAAAATCATCTTCACCTTTCCAATCTTCAATTGTAAGCTTCAAGAACTTTCCTTCATTACCGTTTTTAATTGTAGGATACCATTGAACTGATCAAGACTAAATATACAGGTTTTCGATGTAGACCTGCTTGCACAAGATACGTATCAATCCGCATCAAGCAATGGATCTTTCGCCACTAAATGTCGATAAGAGAGGAGTTGGTGGTATGAAGACCTTCATCATGCTACGATTCACTCACACACACACAAGGAGTCTCACACATGTGCACATGTATACTTGCACACACATGGAAGCAAGTCTCACTCATCCATTAAGCACAAGAGCTCCCAAGAACCTCACACATGATTAGAAGAGAGAACGAACAAAAAGAAGACAAAGGAGAGTACGTAGAAATGAGCATTTTGTTCACTTTTATAGCTAAAAAGCGACCCTCTTCACATTCTAATGTCTGGTCTACATTAAAATTGTTCCTAAATCATCATTTGAGGTCTGATTTGAGTGCAAAAAAATCCCATAAAATCTTAGAGGGTTATGGAATTATTGTTCAAGATCAGAGAATCAATGCTTCCACAATTGTGGAATAGATTACAAGAAACAGCTTTCAAATGTATTTTCAAAGGTGGGTTTTACATGAAAATGGCTAATTTTGTTATCAAGATCTTAACTCACGTGCACACAGAGGTTATGAATGTTGGAAACACACAGAGAAAATAGATATGCAAGGAGATGAGATAGAACGTACTATTGGGTGCAATCTCCTCCCATGCAAATAGTCCACAGAGTGCATGTATTTATAGGATTTTTTGATTATGTCGAAATATTGGTTACATGAGAGCGGCTTCAAAAAGCATGCGTGAAAGTAAAAGTTGATTTCTTTTGTAGAGAACCTTTGCTTTTAATAATAGAAATTACGGTCTACAACATTCCAAGAATCGAGTGTTCCAAGATTGAGTACCATTTCACCAGCGAGAGGCTCTTCTCTTAGGAGATTACTCTAAAGCAATATACCTCTCAAGAGAATCTTGTGGACATGTTCATGAAGCCTCTACCTCCAGTTTCACTCCAAGTCTTGGTGGACCTTTGCAACATTCAGGTGCTCCATAATGGAGCTGCAAAGGGGATTGTTGATGACATGATAGCTCTTACATCATTTACATTTGCATCTGCATGAGTGCATCTCCATTTTGTATGTAGAAGGCACTCCATTTCCAGTTTATTTCCATTTTATATTGTACCTCTTTTGTATTTGGGTACCTTGCCATTTGCTTCTACCATTGTATTCATTCTCCTTTAAGTAAAATTATCCCACATTTGATGTACTTTGGAGAGCCTCTCCCAAATCTATAAAAGGAGGGCCTCTCCCCGCATTTGTACTTGGTAAGAAGCTTGAGGAGCGTACTCCATGCTCTTGGAAAGCTCATTTCTAATCCATGTGATTTTACCCATTTCTTGGTCTACCCATTTTGAGTCTCTCACATTCTCTCTTTTGTGAGTACACCTTTTTTTTTTTTTCATTTTGCTTTCGTGCATGTACTCTCTACAGATACTACTCATACTACATAAAAATCACAATTTTATCATACTGATATTTGTGATCCAATCAATACTCCATCATTTGGTAAGCATATATACTTTGACACCTTCATTGATGATGCAACATGCCATAATTGGATGTATCCTATGAAAGCAAAGAAAGACACCATCTTACGTTAAAATATTTTAAACCAAGGTTGAAAATGTTTATGACAATAAGTTTTTTTATCTTCATGTAAATCGCAACAATGAATACATGTAACACGAATTTAATTCTTTTAAGAGGTATTGCTAACTAATGTATAGAACCATAGACCTCAATAAAGTGATGATGTTGAAGTGCAAAAATAAAACACTTATTGAAATGGCGTGATATATATTGAAAAGAAAAAATGTTTAGGATATGTTTTGAATGGGAGAAGTCATGCGTGCAAAATATATATTAAAATATTATAAAAGAACTTTGAGATTTGTGTTTATGTGTATTAAAGATAAAGAAATAGAAAATGCATGTTATCTTCACTTGTATCTTTCAATTAATTTAAGGTGAATCGGAAGAATAGATCTCAATGATGGAACTAGTGAAGGGGGGAGGGGGAGAGGGAAGGATGGATTTCATGTTGTGTGTGATATTTTAAAAAAAGTGAGTGCATAGATGAACATTTGTGATATCCATTATGGGAAGTAGAGGGCGAATAAAAAGGCATAAATTCAGCGGGAGTGGTTTAGCGGATGTGCCTTGTACTCTTAACCAGGTGGCCAAAGTTCAAGTCCCACGCAAAGCTAGATACCTTAGAGTTCCCCAAGATGGGTGCCTCTACTTTGTGAGGTCAAATGTGTGTCTTTCCGAATTCATTGTACTCTCAAAGAAAAAATAAAAATAAATAAAGGGGCATACATGGGTTTGTATCGTGGCCTATATGTGTAACTGCATGCGTTCGGATGCGTGAGATAATCGTTATGAATAAATGCTTTCCGATGTGTGAGAGAAAAAGAGATCTGATGGAGTAGTGCCCGTAATTTGCATGTGTGTGGGGGCAACCGGGTGTGTCTATGTTTGCATGTGCTTGTGGGTGTGGAAGAGAATGAATGAAATAGGTGAGATCATGCACAAGTTGTGTGTGGAAACGTAACTTGAGTGTCTGAACATACATAGCTCTACGCATACTACACATAGTGCTCCACGCACACACATTGGGTGATAAAAAACAGGTTGAGTAGTGAATTGAAAAAGAGGTAAGGATTCCGATTTTTAATTGAGAGAGTACTGTTCTACCATCCATGCAAAAACAGTCCATATGTACATACAGATTGGATGATTAGGAAGGTCAAATGGGGTAGGATGTAGAGAGTGGCATGCACTTATCTACACACATAGGTATATACATACTCCACTTAATAAGCACACATATACAACTATTTTCATATACGCACATGTGGGATAAATGCAGTTGGTGAGAAGCGTATATGATATTTCAAATAAATGGATAAAAAACGGACAAAAATATATTGAGGAAGGTAGAATTGTTCTGAAGGTTTCTGTGAAAAATTGGAAAGAATCATAATTCAATCAATTCATGTGTAGGAGACCTATGTTTGATAAACTACAAACATACACACACATATGCACGGAAATGTATGTATATGCAGATACATTCGGATATACAGATTGAGATATAGAAATAGATATATTCAGATTTAGATATACATGATGTGAAAATCTCTCAATTTATTTAATTTGTGGATATTGCGCATGATTGAGCACAAAATCTGATGTGAATTTCGGAGCGGTTTGTACTGAATTCACCTCTTCTTGTTCGTGAAGATAAGCAGTAAATCGGTGAATCGTTTAAGCTCAGAATCTCTTTGTTTTCTGATAGGCTTCAAGCCAGCTGCGCAAGGGGATTGGCTGCAAGTTGCCGTCGCCTTTCATCTCGGAGGCAACAGCGTTCAGGTAATGGGAGAGGAGAATTTGATGCAGACCGTGTTCTGATTGATGGAGAAATTTATTATTGTCTAACAAGTCTCCTATTGGAAGCAGCCCTCGCCCCGAGGAAGCAAGACGCTATCCGATTTGTAGTACAATTTCCTATAATGTAGTCATTTTTCTCGGAATGAATATCTCCTACTCCGCGGGTGATGTTCTCCCTAATTTACTTCTGACAGAAGCTTGCCTGGAGTCACGGGTGGCGCGAGGGGTTCAAGTTCGCCTCATGTCGTAGAGACTCGGCAGCCCCCTTTGTTTATATCAACCATCGGCAATGTGCCTGCACATGTAGCGGACACTCCTGTTTTGTCACACAGGAAATGGCGTCAGGCCATTCGATACATGCCACTCATGCGGCCACTCGCTGGATGCACAGCCGTTCCTTGGGTTGTGGCTCCTTTGGACATGTCTCGCTTGCCAGGAACATCGATGACGGCTCTCTATTCGCAGTCAAGTCCACAGCCGGTTCATCTCCAGTGGAGCTTCTGGCTCTGCGGAATGAATTCCGCATCCTTCAATCCCTTTGTTCTCCGTTCGTCATCCGATGCCTTGGATCGGAGTTCCTGGATGAAGCCAGCAGTCGAGCTGAGGGAACCTCAGGCTACCTCTTCTTGGAGTATATCGATGGCGGAAGCCTTGCAGATATGCTGACACAGTCCGGCGAGAGGATGCGCAGCGAAGAGCATGTACGACAATTTACACGCTCAATTTCGAAGGGGTTGGCTTATCTCCACGAGAATGGTGTAGTTCATTGCGACATAAAGAGCAAGAACATCTTGGTAGGGTCATGCGGGGATGTGAAGATTGCAGATTTCGGTGCTGCTCGCAGGATTGGGGAGGAAGCAGTAATGGAGGGCACCCGTGTGAGGGGCACTCCACACTGGATGGCACCAGAAGTAGCTATGGGCGAGGCGCCCACGCCCGCTTCTGATATATGGTCACTCGGATGTACCGTCGTGGAAATGTTGCAAGGGACACCGCCATGGGGTCGCTGCGCCAGTAGTGTGGCAGCTGCATTGTTCAAACTAGGATGTACAGATGAAATCCCCCCGTTGCCAAAATCCATCAGTTCCGACGCGCAGGACTTTTTACTCAAGTGTCTACGAAGAGAACCTAAAGAGAGATGGAGAGCTGAGCAACTTCTGAGTCACCCCTTCATTAGAGACGGCAACAAATGCAACGGAGAAATCTCGCAAGCATCAAACAGATCCCTAGAGGGTGAAGAGTGCGACAGGTTGGGTGATCACCTACCCACAAGCCTACCTGATCTTTTCAAGTTCAGCCATGGTGAGAGGCTGCATGCGCCGCCACCGAGAAGCATGCGTGATCGTTTCGTGCTCAGGCGGTGTGATAGCGACGGTGAACAGATTTCGCCCAGAAGCACGCTTGATCATTTTATGCTTAGCGACAGTGAAAGCGAGAACGAGAAGGAAGAGAAGGAATCGTTGAGTGCTGGGATGCCAACGATGGCTGTGATTCCTACGGCAACTCCCCAACACGCCAGCATCCCAGAGCGAGGGCAATGGATCGTCGTCAGGCAAGTACATGGGTGGTTGGGGCAGACGCAACGAGAACGACCCTTCATGCAAACTCTGTCTGGATGTAAGGTCATTGCGAAGGGCTGCTGTGTTAGCCTTACGACAGCAGAGTTTCTGCGAAGCAGAGCGAAGCTGTACATGCAAGGTAGGTGATGGCCAGCGAATTGACGTATGTAAATCAGACCATGACCATGGAGACGTTGTCTGATGATGGGTTGGAAGATTATGGCAGCGCAAGGTTATACTAAAAGAAATATTTACAGACACGTAGTCGCATCTGCTGCTACTCTTCCAGTTTTGGGCGAATGCTCGAAATGCTTGGGCTATCGAAGCACGACTTGCAGTATTGAAGCATGATTTGCACTTTCTGGCTGCTGCAGAAATGGCGAATGCTCGGACTGCTTGAGGCGTCGCGCCATCGATGAACAGCTTGCAGGGTTCAAGCATCATTCGCATTTGCTGCCATTTCGTCTTGGTAGATGGCTGTGGTTGTAGGTGACGAAGCCGAAATGGCGATCTTTCTGTATCAGTAACTCCTTCGGTGGGCAGCTATTGGATAGTTTCTGTAGTCCTTCCTTCCAAGAAACAGATAACCATCCTTCATAGTAACTCTTATCCATTTCTCCTCTCCCAGAAACACTGTTCTCGATTCGGGGAGAGGATCCTGTGTACCATCCTTCCCAATATTGATTTAATGGCGAAGATTGACCTTTCAGATTTCCATTCTTAGAACTTGAGCATTCAGCAGTATTTTCTGCTTTTTAGATTTGGAGTCTTGTCTCCTTTGTTATTTTCACTGTTGAGCTCGTCGATGTCACCCTCACTTTCTTTATCCCCTTCTTCTTCATAAGGATCAGTTCACACAGCGGCACATTTGTGCTCAGTCATTTTGAGCTCCATGGTTTCCTGTTCACACAGAGTGGTGGTTGAATGTTTGCATATCTGGTGGCTGAATGTTTCAGATAACCAATGAGAATGTATTGTCAACCAGGTACATTGTTGTTTCGAGGTGGGGAGGTAGGCTCATTGTTTGGTGGGCCCGGAACACTACATTCTTTTCATTAATGAATAAAACCTATCCAACTTGAAGCAGAAAGTGTGCCGCCAGCCTCTATGAACTCAGCTTAAGACAAGGTGGGATGATCAACACTGGAATGAGCTTTAATGTCATACTAACAGTACCAGAATCCATTGCCAAAAACAATTCATAATTGTTGATACACAAAGACAAGTTATGCCATCAAGCTCTTTGTTTTCATTCATTATATCTTAAAAGAGCACTATAGTTTCTATATATTTTCAAGTAATGTGCTCCATGTTATTATTATTTTTTTAATGGAGGTTAAGTCGACGTCTACTCCCTCGAGCTTTGACTTTGAAAGTGAAATTGTACAAGTGAATGGGCATATCTGTGGGACCCTTTGTATCCCACAAAGCAAGGGTTAGATAAGGTTACAACATTACAACTAGTTTAACGGGTCAAAGCCATACATGTCTACCTCGGGACTTGAACCTTGGACCTCTACCTCAAGAGGCCAAAGCTCAACCAACTACCGTACAGGACGTGGACTATGTGTTGCATGTTATTGGGCTCCTTAAAGGCATTGTACTAAACACACTTTTGGCCTCATCCATAGAACAACATTTCGCATAGATATTTATAAGATAGTTTGCTAGAACAACATTTTCATCTAAACATTCCTACATGATGGCACTTTGAATCGAATGTCCTTACTTCAACACATCCAATAAAGCCAAAATGTCAAGAACACAAATGAATGTAATCTCATTTGGGTTTATTCCATTCGAATACATCCTATTAAATAGAAAATGAGCATTCTCATGTTCTAATTCTCAAGCTAAGGTTCCACTCCTAAGTTTTAAAGGCATAGCATCCTCATTGGGTATATTCCAAAAGATACAAATTGCATCAAATAAGTTAGAACATTTTCTTTACATGTTGACTAATGTTGTCCATATTATTGGATTCATCTCTGGCCCGATCTGCACAACTACAATGTGTATCTCCCTCGCTTCACCAAGTGTTGATATGCTAGTGCATGCATCAAGTGAAAAAATGTATGTTATTTTATTATGTTGCATCCCTTGTGGAGGAATTGAATAAAAATATCTAACGCCTTCTTTCCTTATTCCCTATGTGAAAAGCAAGCAATCATTGCTATCAATGCATTGGAATCAATGTAGATATTGTTTTGAAGGCACTAAAAGCTTCTTCTGTGAGTTCAAATTTGTCATAGTGATTAATAATGGTTATTCTAGCCATAAGTTCATGTGTAATGCCCATATTGATAGAGTTAGATATGCTCAATACTCCACCCTCAAGTGACCATGAATGATCCATGGTGCTCTAAGTTGTAAGGCCCCCATTATGAGGAGAAGCCATTGTGGGAGCCCGGATGTTGTGAAACAACATCAATTCTAAGAACTTAATCAACTATCTAAGAATTCAACTAACAAAACCACCTCAAGTAAGAGAGACAAAAAGTAACAGAGAGCACTTATCCACCTATCCAACTCCACCCATATATATACCTCTAGGCCAAGGAGTTGCATGTCCTTGGGTTTGGCCAAGTGTCTAGCCAAGTGGCCCTCATGTGGACTCTTTCCCTTGGGAGATCACATGTCTTCTAATTTCCAAAGGTTTATCACATGCCTTCTAAATCAAATGAGAATTCTTCTCTCACGTACACATAAGGTGGCTTCTAGAGAAGCTTCTCCCAAGACTAAGGTTCCCACACCTTAGGATAAATCAAGCTTAAGGTTCCAACCATTCAATTGGGAACTCATATGAATAAATACCTTAAGGGCTAAAGCCATGGGTTCAACCCAAATGCTCAAGGCATGTTCCAAAGGTAATTCAAGGGCTAAAGCAAGCAAATGTACATCATATTCTAACCTTTAGAATCCATGAATTATGCAACATGAATTATACAACATTCTAAAACCATGAATTATACAACATTCTTTCCCCTTTTAACATTTTTGTCATAAAAAATGTGTATAGGTATACTATGTGGAGTGATCTATACTCTGAGCATGGTCATCTCTCTCTTTAGATTCATTTCTTGTAATTTGATAAGGACTACTACCTAGCTTAGTTTAATATGAAGTGGAATAGTGAAATGTGCAGAATTCTTTGGTGGTCTTTTCCTTTTAGTACTTTCACAAACCTTGAGTTCCATAAAATAATACATTTTAGTACACTTTGTACTTTCCTCGAAATGTATATTTCTTAGGAGTATGTAATAGAGATTCTATCTCTATCTTGAAAGGCCAAACACTAGATTCACTCTTGATAGAAAAGAGACAAATCTTTAATTAATCTCTTCTAATCCTTCTACAAATAAAAATATACTTTATTTGTATTTGGTAGGATTTTAGCAAAAGGTATGAACTTAGGAAAGTGGGCCTATTGAGTCCCTCCCAAAACACGATCAATAAAATGAGAAGAACTATCTTCTCATTCTTTGGCAACTTAGGTGGACTTATATCATTCATCGAGATTTTCTTGAACCATAATGTTCAAGTATTTTGAATGATAGATAATACAACCAAATTTGAAAGTTCATTTCTATTAGTGGATCCTTATCTTGTTAATCCTTACAACATACCTTTGTTCTTGCATGATTTAATCCTTTTGGAAAATCTATGATCTTCAAGACTTTATTGATCCAATGAATAAAATCATTTCTTTTAGGAATGAGAATTAGTTGGTAGACCTTTCTTCTATGTCTCCACCCAGTTCTTTGTTCAACTTCGCTTTGCAAGTTCTTCCAAATAGAACCAATACTAACTATCTTGAATTGACTTTGGTTTGTACCTCAAATAGTTATGTATACCAACCTCAAAGATCACCAAAGCTTTAAAAAGAGGAACAAATCATTTCTTTTACCAATTTTTTCAAGTCCTCAAACTAATGTTCCAAAGTCTTATCAGAAAGATACCTCTCTTTTTGGCGTCATATATGAGACCCCTCTAGTAACTTAGGAAATTTCTTGAATCACTTATTCTCATCCCCCAAAGATTTAGAAGATAATCTTTTACAAATCATTCTATTCTTCAAGGATTTATAACCTGCTTATCTTTATGCAAGCTCTTTACTTTTGGAGTTTAACTAAAAAAATCCCTCAAGTTTTTATCCTCATCATCTTCAAGTTGCCTCTGTATTCCATTAAAAAGAATACATCATCTTTTTGAAAGAGGATAAAGGATAGCCTTCGTTCTAAAGAAAATGCTAACCTTATTCCACTTAAACTCTTGTAAGTACCACCAAATGTATTTATATGGTTCAAATAGGTAAAGCTCTTTACCGCTCTATGAGCCTAAGACCTTATTCTAAATGGTCTTATATTTAAGGATTATCTCGATGTTTCCTATTAGGTCTTGGGTCTATTGTTAGATTTTGAGGTCTACAAAAGCACGTGAATAGCATAAGGAAGAAGAAGAAGCTTGGAGCACAACACACAATACTGAATGTATTACAACTAGAATGTATAAAGATAAGTAACCCATTAGGGAAATAGGCGTATATACAAGCCAATGGAAAAAAACCTTCTAAAGAGGTAAAAAAGTGCCCCGATGGTCCTAGTGTGTTCACATACATCACTACCTAAATATATCAACAAATCCCCCCTAGGAGTGATGCAGTGAACAAGGAGCCAGCACTCATGTATAAGGAAGTGCCAAGGTATGTGGAATCAATCCACAAAAGTAAGTAAGCCCAAAGCTTTGCAGAAAGCTTCAAACTTCTCCCTAGGTAGAGCCTTCGTGAAAAGCTCTCCAATGTTCTCCTGCGTGGGCACATATGCCAAGTTGATCTCTCCTATAGAGAATCTCTCCCTGACGTAATGATAATGCACCTCAATGTTCTTAGTGTGAGCATGGAACACAGGGTTCTTCACAACTGCCTATGCGCTCCGACTGTCAGTGAAGATGGTGGTGGCAAAAGATTGACCAACACTCAAATCAGCCATAAGACATGTGAGCCACACACACCCAGTAGTCACTTTGAAGGCTACCCTATACTCAACCTCACAATTGGAAGCCACAGTCGGCTACTTCTTGCTCAACCAAGATATACATGAGCTATCAAGCATGAAGCAAAAGCCACTAGTGGACACATGAGTGTCATAGCAACTAGCCTAGTTAGAGTCTAAAAAACCATGCAAATCTAGCGGTAGTGATCCCCCCCTTGGGATAAAAAAATCCAAGTAGCCAGATACCACTCAAGTAGCGAAAGATGTGCTTAACCGCTTGCCAATCCTTGACACCTAGGCAAGTTTTCACGGCCAAAATGCTGCAATAATGTGTCAATATATTTGGTTTGACACAAAGCTATTCCGGCATCAACTTGCAAAAACTGAATGCCCAAATAATGATGCAAATGCCCCAAATCTAACATCTCAAATGCAGTGGAGTCAGTGATTCACTATGCAGACAAACATGTTTGTACTTGCAGTTTTATGACATTTTGACACTGGCCATACGCTCATTTTGTGGAGGATACTCTAGCAAAATTCTTCCAGATTTTTGGTTTTTTCAACTATACAGTGGTCGATTTAGTCCTTGATACACTTATTCGTTGGTGCTCGGACTCTTCTAGCTCCATTATCATTCCACTCAGTTCTCTACCATCATGGCGTCAGAGGTCTCAGGCACATCCTGTGGATTAGGGTCTAGTGTTAGTGTTCCAAATAGGAGCTGTAACTTGCAAGGCAAAGAACATTTTGAGATCCGAAATTTGATGGCACACTATGGAAGAATCAAATTAAAGATGTGCTGATTCAAAGGAGACAATAGAAGCTAGTAAATGGGATTACAAAGAAGCTTGCTGACCATGGATGAAGCTGATTGGGATGAGTTAGATGAAATGGCCAGGTCTACTATTCGTTTGCACCTAATAGATAATGTTTACTTTACAGTATTACACTGTGAAAGTGCAGAGGAGCTTTGGAAGAAGTTATGCAATAGATATGAAAAAGAGACGGCATCAAATAAAGTGTATCTGATGAGATAATTATATGACCTTTGTATGAAAGACATAGATAGAGTTGCTGCTCATCTAAATGAGTTTGATGCTATATTCTCCCAATTACAGGCTCAGAAAATGGATATGGATAACGAAATGAAAGCGGTATTGTTGTTATGCACCCTGCCATCATCATGGGATACATTTTGCATAGCTATTAGCAATAGTGCACCTGGTGGTAAACTTGTCTATGATGACATATGTGAAGCACTCTTGAGTGAGGAGATTCATAGAGAATATATGATTGGCACTCAGAGTGGAGATGCATATAATGTTCCTGATTCTTACCAAGGAAAGAATCAGCAACATGGTAGGAGCAAGAACAAGGAAAAGAATGGTCAACAAAATAAGAGTAGAAGTAAATCAAGGAGGAGGGATATCGAATGCCATTATTGCCATAAGAAAGGACATATGAAGAAAGACTGTTATGCATTAAAGAATGCTAAAGGTAAAGAACAGAACGTTGATGGGCATGTTAAACAGTTACCTGCACCATCTACTTTGACTGTGAAGATTGAAGAAATTAATGCTATTTTTGATGATGCATATGTGTTGACACTTGATAGTACTGTGCCATCTAAGGTGCTTATGGCTGATTCTCTTTCCCACACATGGCTGCTAGATTCTGGTGCTTCTTCCCATGTGACACCACATAGAGAATGGTTCTCTAATTATGCAGCAAAGTCTCTTGGTACCATGAGACTTAGTGACTCTCACCAGTATAATGTTGTGGGAATTGGAGATGTGGTTGTGTGGTTCATTGATGGTTCAAAATTTACTATGCATAATGTACGCCATGTACCTCAGTTATCACGTAGTTTGATGTCAGTTGGTCAACTTGATGACCTTGGTTACAAGGTGGTCTTCTATGCTCAGTCCTTTTGCATATCAAAGGGCAATATGGTTATTGCAAAAGGAAGCAAAGTTGGCTCACTTTATCCTTTATTTGTATCACAGAAAGAACACTTGTTAGTTGTTATTGAACAGCATATGGCTTGTATTTGGCCTGTCATTTGGGCCATATATCTCATAGTGGAATAGAAAATCTTTCTCATTCTACCTACCTACCTGTGTTATCTTTCTCTGATTTTTCATTTTGTGAGCATTGTCAATATGGAAAGCAAACCAGAAATGTGCATAGAATGCACATTGACTCTTCAATTCATCCTTTAGATCTCGTTCATACAAATTTGTGTGGTCCCATGCCCACTAGGTCCTTAGGTGGTTCTCTCTACTTTGTCACTTTCATAGATAATGCTACTAGAAAAGTTTGGGTATATCCTATCAAATTGAAGGATGAGGTATTCCCTACTTTCAGAAAATGGCTTGCTTCAGTTGAGACTGAAAAAGGAACTAAGCTTAAGGCTTTACGTTTAGATAATGGGGGTGAGTATACCTCACATGAATTCAGCCTTTTTTGTTAGTCTAGAGGGATCCATAGAGAGTTTATAGCTCCTTATACCCTAGTACAGAATGGTGTAGTTGAGAGGATGAATAGAACTATTCAAGATAGAGTAGTCTCTATGTTGCATCATGCAAACCTCTCACAAGGCTTTTGGGCAGAAGCAGTATTGACTGCAGTTCATGTGATTAACCTTTCACCTAGTACTGCGAAAGGTCTGAAAGTGGCACAAGAGTTATGGACAGGGAAGCCACCATATTATGATCATCTTGGAGTTTTTGGGTGTGAAGCATATGTTCATATACCCAAGAATCTTAGACAAAAGTTGGACCATAAGTCAAAGAAATGCATTTTTCTTGGATATGGTCGACAAGGACAATTTGGATATCGCTTAAGGGATCCTAAAACACGATCAGTGATCATAAGTAGTGATGTCATTTTCAATGAGTCTAAGATTTATAAACAGCCCATTAAGGAGGTTGAAGTATGCTGCATATAGGGATGTTCAAGAGAATGTCCATTCAGATCAGTCTGCACATGTTCCTGTTCAGCAACCATTGAGACGTTTTGCACATGTCTCACATCCACCTGATAGATATGTTCAAGGCTTAGATTTTGTTATGCTAACAGATGCCGCTGAGCCTTCTTGCTACAAAGAGGCTATGCAGATAGAGGATCATGTCAAGTGGGAGCTTGCCATGAGGAGTGAGTTGGATTCTATTCACAAGAATGGTACTTGGGATTTAGTACCTTTGCCAAATGGCAAGAAAGCTTTACCATGTAAATGAGTATATAAGCTGAAATTCACATCAGATAGTGCTTCTCCAAAGTATAAAGCACGACTTGTTGCAAAGGGTTTTAAGCAACAACATGATGTTGATTTCGAGGAAATCTTCTCTCTAGTGGTCAAGATGACTACCCTGCGTATGTTGCTTGGATTCATTGCAATGGAGGACTTAGAGTTAGTCCAAATGGATGTGAAAACTGCTTTCTTGCATGGAGATCTTACAGATGAGATCTATATGGAACAACTAGAGGGTTATGTAGTTCCTGGCAAGGAAAGTCTAGTTTGTAAGGTTAAGAAGAGTTTTTTTGGACTAAAACAGTCCCCTAGACAATGGTACCAAAAGTTTGATGATTTTTTGAAGTCTCAAGGCTATTCTCGAAGTAATGAGGATCATTCTCCCTACACAAAGAGATGATCAAATGGCAGCTTGATATGCCTGATACTTTATGTTGATGATATGTTGATTGCTGGGAAGTCCTCTTATGATTTGTCAGTTCTCAAAAAGAAGTTGAGTCAAACATTTGATATGAAGGATTTGGGGGATGCCAAACATATTCTTGGCATGCGCATTACTCGTGATCGGAGTAAAAGATGCATATACTTTTCTCAAAGTGAGTACATATCCAAAGTACTTCACAAGTTCAATATGCAAGGTGGAAAGGCATTGAGTACACCTTTACCCACATATGTGAAATTGAGAAACGATGATTGCCCCAAATCAGATGAGGAAAAGGAATTCATGACCAAAATTCCCTATCAATCTGTTGTTGGTAGTCTCATGTATGCTATGGTAACTATGAGACCAAACATTGCATTTGCATTGGGAGTTGTGAGCAGATATATGTCTAATCCTGGCAAGAAACATTGGGAAGCGGTCAAGATGATTTTAAGATATCTGAGTGGCACTAAGGACAAGTGTCTATGCTTAGGTAGAGGGAAAGCATCCATTATTGGTTACACCGATTCTGACTATGCTGGTTGTCTAGACAATCGTAAGTCTACATCAGGGTACATTTTTCATTTTGTTGAAGGTACTATCTCTTGGAGATCTCGTCTTCAAGAATGTACAACTGTTTCCACCACAGAAGTAGAGTATGTTGCAGCAAGTGAGGCATGTAAAGAAGCGTTGTGGCTTTCTCGTTTTTCTTGTGATATGGGTTTACCTCAGCATGTACCTCGTTTGCTCCGTGATAGTGAGAGTGCCATTGCTTTGGCTATGAATCCAGTCTATTGTGCAAAGACCAAGCACATTGAGGTGAGGTATCACTTCATTAGAGATTGCTTAGCCACTGGGCACATTGTTCTTGAGAAGGTTCACACTCGAGATAATGTTGCAGATGCTTTGACTAAAGCTCTACCACAGGATAGCTTTCGACACTATTGTCACTTGATGGGGGTTACTTGATTCCTGATCTTACACAGTCACGTGTCTACTATGTAACATGCCCATTAGGTGAGAGGAATAGTTTGTATACTTACACTCAGGTATTTTTTTCTCCCATAGTTACTTTGGCCATTTTGGCCTTTAGTGGGAGATTGTTACCGTTAGTGTCCATGTGAAAGGCCAAATGGATAGTGGACACTTCTTTGTATATGTTCTTTAATAAAACATATAGTGGCTTGGTCAACCACAGAGTGTATGTTCGACCGCATTTGTGAGACCTAAAGAGTCTGTCTTCGTGCTCCCGGTGTACTTTGTTTTCCGTGTATTCTGCAGCATCTGTACGAAGTACTGTGTGCAACCTCAATAGCTCAGTTTTCTACTCAGAGCATATCATCATGTATCTCTCAAGAAGGAGAGCACAGTGTGGTGCATCATCATCAAAATACTTCACGGTTAAGGAGAATCCTATGGCACAAAGGATTAGGATTACAAGGATAAGAGGCTACAGAGTTGAAGTGTGAGAACCAAAGTTGCATGGCCATTGCTAAGAATGTAGTTTTCCATGCACATACCAAGCACATAGGAGCAGTATCACTATGTGTGTGAGTTGATTGAGAACAAGGTCATGGAGATAAGCTATTTTCCAACTGAAGAAAATGGACTAGACATCTTCACCAAGGCTCTTGGGAGAGAGCAACTTCTTTGACACTTCCCAAAGCTTGCGATTGGACTAAGGAGATAGTTCACCATAGGGTGCACATTCAGGGGGGGTGTTAGATATTGATATATTTAGTTAGTGATGTGTTTGAACACACTAGGACCGTTGAGGAACTTTATTTTCCTCTTGGGAGGTTTCTTCCCCCCGGTTTGTATATACACCTATAACCCAACGGGTCACTTATCTTTGTACATTCTAGTGGTAATACATTCAATATTGTGTGTTGTGCTCCAAGCTTCTTCTTTTTCTTCCTTGTGTTGTTTGTGTGCTTCCGCAGACCTCAAAGTCCAACGATTGGTATCACAAAAGGTTGCCACTTCATATAGGGCATCCTCAACATGTCTTTGGTGAGAGTTTCAAAATCGCACAAGAATTGGTGAGCATACTCAATGTGATTAGGAGTTCAAAATGGCTTCACTTTTTATTGTTGAAATCACGATCTGAGCTCATTTCTAGCCTCCGAAAAATCTAGTGTAGCATCTCAAAGATATATATAGGTTTTGGTTCTCCAGTTTCATCTTTTTGTGACAAAGATATATATAGGTTTCGGTTCGCCAATATAATCATCTCAAAGTCTACTACTGGTTAAGTAGAACTCGACAAGGCAGTTTCATCTTTTTGTGTCAAAGATATATACACGCATATTCATCTTTTCGTGCCAAAGATATATATAGGTTTTGGTTCACCAATATAAGCATCTCAAAGTCTACTACAGGTTTAGTTGAACTTGACAAGGTAGTTTTGTTCAACTTTTTGAGATACAGTCATCTTTCTACATCAGGGTATCTTAATTAGTGGCCATAGCTTAAAGTAGTGATGTTTTCTATATGTTGGTTGTTGAAGATAAATTGGATGATACCAATTACCCATTATGGGCTTATATAATGCATCATGTATTAGTTGTAGAAGGACTCTAGAATATTGTGCAGGGTGTTGAAGAACATCCTATTACACCTGCAAACATAGTTGTCGAACATGATGCAGATAGCACTAAAGATGGTGATATTCTTTAGGTTCCTATTCGTGATATAGTTCCGGCTGCACCTGCTATAGAGCAACTTCTTTGGGATGGCCAAGATGCTCAGGCACATGCATTGATAGCCTTGTCTACTAAATGTGCCATTATTCCTCACATTCGCTCTTACAGAACAACAAAGGATGCTTGGGATACACTTACCACTTTACTAGGCAAGCAATGAGGTTCATGTTGCTTACCTCTTAAAATAGTTGGAGAGTGAGCACATGAATGAAGGTGATTCCATGGAGAGTTTTCTAACAAAGATTAAAGATTTGAAGGAGAAATTCATTTTTGTTGATGAAGCCTTGCTTGACAGTTCACTTGTGTAGACTGTTTTGAATGGTCTTCCAGATTCATATCAGAGTTTTGCTTCTACTCTTTGATTGATGATGAAAGGCAATAAAAATGTCGTAATATTTGGGGGGTTAGTCTCTATTCTATTGTAGGAAGATTAGTCTTGGCATAAAAATTCCATTATGCATGTTGTAGATAAAGCTTTCTGCACTGGTCAAAACCGCAAATGTAAATGGAGCTCATCTACTAGTAAGCAAAAATCTGCTAATTATGCACAATCAAAGATGGATGATAGAGACAAGAAGAAAATAGAAAAGATTTTTTTTTTTTTTGGAATATTGTAAAGGAAATTATCATGTCATAAAGAGTTGTCCAAAGGTGGCTAGAAGAGGGAAAGAAAAAAGAGGTTGGAATGGTTATTGCAAAGGCCTCCACACCCAAAATAGAGTTTGCTAATCTTGTGCAAAATGAAGAATGAGCATTTACTACACTTTTCGCTTATGACCCATCTTCTCATGAATAGTGTATGTTTACACTAGACTCAGATGTTTGGTACTTTGATAGTGGGACAACCAAACATATTACCTCGCACCGCAGTTTCTTCACTTCACTCGAGCCTACCTGTAATAGGCCTCTTTTCTAGTGAAATGATTCATTTTGAAGTTTCTGAATTTCATTGTAGGGATAATGCTTAAAATGGATAATAAGGCCATTTTATGCATGTGTGAAAAGTTTTGGGATGACAAGTTTCATATTCTCTCTCTAAACCTTATTCACATCATGTTTTCTAGTTGAAATTTGAAGGTGAAGATGAGAGAATTAAGAAAAACTCTATATGAGAGAAAGGTAGAGCAAGTATAAGAGAATATAAGTGTCTGTATGAATTTTTTGTGAATCATGTTTTAAATACCTCGTTCATGGCTCTACATTAAGTTCATTGTAAGAAAAACTCTTGATTTTACTCTGTCTCTAGAATTTTGAAACTTGCATGGCTCAAAAGTGCCATTTGGAGGTAGATTTGGAACTAGGTCGTCCCTCGATACGCAGTTCCTTTTAAAGTTTTTTGGAAAAGATTGGATCTCTTGCTTATTTGCTCGAATTGCCTAAACATTTAAATGTGCATCCTATATTTCATGTTAGCTTACTTAAAAGATATTTACCTAATGTTGCTCATGTTTTACAGGACAATTATAAGCTGCAAGATGATGGCTCTTTTGAGCTTCAACCTAAAATAATTTTAGATAGGAAGGAAAGATTGCTTAGAAATAGATCTATAGTAGAAATTTTGGTGAAATGGCACTCATACCTAGTAGAAGATTCGACTTGGGCGAACTTAAACGATTTTCTAACACATTATCATTCTTTTCAACTCAAAGGAGAGATTTTCTTAAAGGGGGAGAATTGTAATAGGCCTCTTTTCTAGCGAAATAATTCATTTTGAACTTTTTGAATTTCATTGTGGAGATAATTCTTAAAATGGATAATTAGGTCATTTTATGCATGTAGGAAAAGTTTTGGGATGACAAGTTTCATATTCTCTCTCTAAACCTTATTCACGTCATGTTTTCTAGTTGAAATTTGAAGGTGAAGATGAAAGGTAGAGCAAGTATAAGAGAATATAGAAGTTCAATTTGTAGAAGGCAAACAGAAGAAGATTCATTGTGATGAGACATAGGCCACAGAGACCTATTGCAATGAACATGAGCAATTCAAGGAAGACTCCATCTTCTAATAACCAAGGTAAGAATCCTCCTCAGGTGGAAAATCAAAGGAGGCATGAACAAATCCATTGGAAACAAGAACCTGATTTTATTGAGAGGGAAAAAAAGATTGGGTCTATGTTTTCATTGCGGGGAGCAAGGGTGTCTGACATATGAGTGCCCGAATAAGGTAGTCTCTCGGCCCGCACAATCCAAGGCAATAAACAGCATCGAGGAAGGAACTACAATTGAGAAAGCAGATGATGGAGGTGTTGAAGAATCACTCACAAATTTGACATACATATAGACATAAAGATGAAGGAAGACAAAGAGAAGCAGAAACAAAGTATTCAGAAAATCAAGCCTCAGTGAAGGGACAAATTCATGACTGTAATATAGTTCATAGAAACTTCCAGTAAAACGAGTTTCTGAATCTCCGATCAAAATGTATATAAGAGAGAGCATAGAACCGGAATATGAGGAGAGAATAGATGAGTGTAGAAGAGGTGAGAAGAGCGCATATAGAGAAAGAAGAAGACGCCATAGATCGCATATGTAGAGATGAATAATAGAACCTCAACTGTCGGGTATTCATCTGAGAGAGATGGTAAGGAATAACTACTCAGAGTAGGAGAGTTTTCCATAGCTATGAGCAAAGTGATGCCAAGATATTTTGTACACATCTTCTCTAATAGAAAACACATGTTCATGTGGAAGATTGAGCGCATTCTTTGTATGTGAAGAAATCTGAGTAATTTCATGTTACTGTGAAAGTTAGTTAACAGTTACAGTTTTTCTCAGTAAACATTTTTCCGGTACTTCTGAGAGTTAGATCTCGCAGCACAATGTAAAGTTTTTCATGAGAGATAGCTTATCTTGAAGCTAGTAGTCTCAACTATAAGTTGATCAAAAAATCCAGTGAAAAGGAACACGTACACACAGTACAAAGTCTGACCGTAAAAGACATCCAAAATTGATGAAGTTTTTTCTTAAACTTCAGAAAGAGTTCATTTACTGAAGGAAGCGCAGGTATTACTTCCTTACTTCATCAACAATCATTTGAAGTAATTACAAACAGAATTGCAGTTGATTCCGGTAAGATTCCGGTAAGATTACGGTGATATTCTGGTGACAGTCTGGTGAAGTCAGATGAAATTTCGGTGAGTTAAAAACTCAGTTTTTACATAGTTAAGTAACAGAAAGATTATCTAACTGTAAGTAAACACAGTTGTGTAAATTTTGAAGTAAATCAGCTCAGAATTAAAGTTTGAAGGAAATGCGAAGCTTTTTGTAAAGTGATTTTTTGAAGTTCACTAAAATAGTGGTAAAGTTTTGGGTTGCTAAGCTACTGAGGATTATAGAGGTGTTCTAACATCACTTTAGCTTAGTTCTTGTTGCGATATGACAAAATTCTGCAGCTTAGTTTGTGTTGCGGAAATGTGGTATACTTCTTTTCTCTGATACCACTCCTTGACGACGCGACGAAGGCTGAGCCTTGCGGAAACCGCCACGCCCAAGAAGAGCTAAGCTAGAGTGATTTAGAACACCTCTGTAATCAATCAATAGCTTAGCAAAGTCTAGCGCTCAACATATAAGACTGCGCTCTAAATTCACTGAAGAATTTCATCGAAACTTCTCCAGACTGTCACTGGACTGACACCGTAATCATACCGGAATTGTACCGGAATGAACTTCAAATCTTTTATAATTACTTCAAGTAAACATACATGAAGTAAGGAAGTGACGCAAAGCTTCCTTAACTTACTGAACACTTTCTGAAGTTTAAAGAAAAAACTCCACTAGTTCAGACAGCCTCTTTCCGGTCACACTTTGTACTGTGTGTAGATATCTTTTTCACCGGAAACCTTGATCAACTGAAAGTAGAGATGTCTAGCTACAGAATGAGCTATCTCTCACACAAAACTTCGCATTACTTTGCGAGATCTACGTCGTTCTTCTATCGGAAATTACTCGTTTACTGTAAGAACTGTAACTGACCGAAAATGCGTTTACTGAGAAAACGTTAACTGTTGACTAACTTTAACTGAAAACATAAACATACTCTGTTTCTACCACATACAAATAGTACGCACGAACATCCACATGAACATGTGTTTTCTATTAGAGAAGATGTGTACAAGTGAGCTTGGCCTCTTCTTGCTCAAGCTACAGAAACTCTCCTATACTGAGTAGTTTCTTATTACCATCTTTCTCTCAGATGAATACCCGATATCTCAGGCTTCTATTATTCATCTATACATACGCGATCTCTGGTGTCTTCTTCTACATATGCGATCTATGGCGTCTTCTACGTCTCTGCGCATCTGCTATATCTCTATTCTCTATATCTCTCTTCACACACACACACTCCTTCTACTCTATATGTGCTCTTATTTATACTGCACGCTCTTCTTAAGCACGTTCTTGTTCGCACTTCCCTTCTGTTATTCCTTTGTACGTTCTCTCTATGTACAGTTTGATTCGGCGTACCGTATTCTGATCCTGGGAGATTCTATACTGTACATAACGGTCGTGGATTTGTCCTTCCACTAAGGCTTTTGATTTTCTCTCATTCTGCTTCCTTCTTTTTCTCTTTTTATGTCTGTTTGTCAAATTCGTGAGTGTTTCTTCAACAGCTCCCCCTCAATCACTAATTTGACATCTTCGGGTCTTTCATATATCTTTCTTTCTTTTATACCTACCATTTCTTTGAATCTGTTTGTCTTCGTTCCATCCAAACTCTTTGTCAGCATATCTGCAATCTGATCCTTTGCCTTTTCTAGCTCCTTCTCCATTACCTTTTCCCTTAGGAAATGATATTGAATTTCTATGTGCTTTGTTCTTGCATGAAATACTGGGTTTGCTGCAAGATATAATGAACTCATATTATCTCCATGTATGATAGGTATACCTTGATCAATTCCCATGCTTTTGAACAAGGTCTGCATCCATATTACTTCTTTTGTTGTTTCTACAAGTCCTTTGTATTCGGCTTCTGTTGACGATAAAGCCACTATGTGTTCCTTCTTCGAACACCAGCTTACCAACTTATCTCCTAGGTATATCATATACCCATGTGTTGACCTTCTGTCATCTTGACTTCCAGCCCAGTCTAAGTCACTGTATGCTCTGAGTTTTATGTCGGACGTAAAAGGATAATATAATCCTTCTTTTATAGTTCTTTTAATATATCTAAGAACTCTCTGTCCTGCAACCCAATGTTGATCTGTCGGACAATGCATAAACTGTGAGAGAACTCCCACTGCATAACTAAGATCCGGTCTTGTTAGCGTAGCATAAATCAAACTTCCTACTAATGACTGATATTTCTTCATATCTTTAAACTCTGCTCCACTGTATTTGCTGAGTTTATGGTTTACTTCAAGCGGTGTTGAAGCCTCTCTGCAATTCTCCATATTAAACTTCTTCAGTAAGTTTAGGAGATACCCTTCTTGTGTCACATATACACCATGATTTGTGTATGTGATTTCCATTCCTAGAAAGTATGACAACTTTCCTAGGTCACTGATCTTGAACTCTCTTTCAAGTAGTTTCTTTACTTTTGTAATCCCTTCATCTGATGTTCCTGTGATTATTAAGTCGTCTACATAAATACAAATGTAGATCATACCTTCTTCTGTTCTCTTTATGAGTAGACTTGCGTCTGCCTTCGAACTTTGGTATCCAAGTTTGTTTAGATATTTCACAAGTCTGTAATTCCAAGCTCTTGGAGCTTGCTTCAGTCCATAAAGTGCTTTTCTTAACCTGCAAACAAAGTTTGGGTATTTGGAACTTTCGAACCCTTCAGGTTGTTCCATGTACACTTCATCAGAAATGTATCCATTCAGAAATGCGTTCTTTATATCTAGCTGACTTAGCTTCCATCCTTTTGATGCAGCTACAGCGATTACTGTTCTTATGGTTGACATCCTTGCCACCGGACTAAATGTCTCGTCATAATCTATGCCATGCGTCTGGGCATAGCCTTTGACCACCAGCCTTGCTTTGTATCTGGCTATCCTTCCATTTGCAAATTTCTTTATTTTGAAAACCCATTTATTTCCGATTACTTTCTTACCATTTGTTTTCGGAACAAGTTCCCATGTCTTGTTCTCCTCCAGTGCGCTGATTTCTTCTTCCATTGCTTCTTCCCATTGTTTCTTGCCTTTTGCTTCATTATAGCTCTGTGGTTCTTCATTATCTTTGACCATATATGCATAGTCTTTCTGAGTTATGTATGACGTATCATACGAGTACCTTTCTGGTTGTCTTCTATTCTTGTTTGACCTTCTTGGTTCAAACTCTTCATGTGTATCTGAATACACGTCTTCATCTTCGTTTCTCATACCTGATCCGTTCCTGGACGTACTTGCCTGCATATGATTTTCATCTCTGTTTACCTGAACAATTGATTTCCCTTTCTCTCTTCTTTTTATTTCTTCTTCGAATTCTTCAGTCGTATGACTTTGATCTGCATACCAGCTTTTCTGTTCATCAAACGTAACATCTCTGGACACAGTAAATTGTTTGGTTAGAGGATTCCATAACCTGTATCCCATCTGCTTTTCATCATATCCGACGAACACATATTTCTCTACTTTCGGTTCAAGCTTATGTTTGAGTTGAGACGGTACATAAGCATACGCTACTGATCCAAACACTTTGCAGTGATCAAGTGTTGGCTTCTTTCCCCACCAAGCTTCATAGGGGGTCATTCCTTCCAATGTTGTACATGGTAATCTGTTTACCAAGTATGTAGCTGTGTTTACAGCTTCAGCCCAAAGATAATTTGGACAATCCTTTTCGTTTAGCATAGCTCGTGCGAACTCGACTAGAACTCGGTTCCTTCTTTCTGCTACTCCATTTTGTTGTGGTGTATATCTGCAGGTTATTTCTCTTTTAATACCTGCATTCCAAAGATAGTCATTGAATTCTCGGGAGAAGTATTCTCCCCCTCCATCAGACCTCAGTCTTTTAAGTTTTCGTCCAGTAAGTCTTTCAGCATATGCATGAAAATGCCTGAAAGCTCCAAATACTTCTGACTTCTCTTTCAAAACATAAAGAGTTATCCACCTTGTTGCATCATCAATGAATAAAACATAGTACCTTGATCCGCTGATTGATCCTTCTTTCGTTGGCCCCCACACATCTGTATGAATAAGCTCGAGTACTTCATCATGTTTGAATCCTTTCTTCTGGAAAGGTAACCTGTGGGCTTTTCCCAACTGACATGCTTCACACTTGTGAATCATATGTTGATTCTGTATATTTGGTAATCCCAATACTGACTGATTCGTTATCATAGCTTTAATTCCTTTTTCATTGAAATGACCCAATCTCTTATGCCATAAATCAAGTTCTGTAATTACCTTTTCTCCATGTGTGAGCAACGCTTGGCCAATGTTCCCTTGTACTCTTAAAGTAAAGAGTCTTCCTTCTTTCTTTCCAGAAACGATCTGGTTATATCCGTTCTCGGGATCTTCTACAAATACACCTTTATTTGTAAATCTGACCTGAAAACCTTTCTCAACTATCTGTCCCACGCTAATCAAATTTTTTGGTATTGTTGGAACATACAAAACATTGGTTAGCAAATCTGCTCCATTCTTGCATTTCACTTTTCCAATTGAGTGTACGCTATGTCTCGTATTGTCACATGTTTGAACAGTGTGACTAGAACTACCTTTTTCTAGTTCTGACATTAGTTCTATATTTCCTGACAAGTGATTAGAACATCCAGAGTCAATGTAGAATACCTTTAGGTCTTCATTATCTGATGTACTGATAGAGTTCATCATCAATGATGTATGACTTTCATTCTGTGTGTCGTTTGCGTAGTTGTTGTAGGTGGTGTTGTAGGATTGATTCTGTCCCCAACTTCTCACTCCACCTCTACCATAGCCTCCTCTTTGATTTTGTCTTCCTCTTTGATATCTTCCGCTTCTGCCTCTGCTATTACTGTTTTGATTTTGATTTTATCCTTGTTGATTGTGCCAGCAATCATGAGCCAAATGATTACTGAGTCCACAGATCCAGCAAGCCTTCTTGTTGGTATTCTGGCTACTTCTTCCTCTTCCAAAACCTCTTGTTCTTCCTCTGCCAGTGCCTTTACCTCTTGCATAATAGGCCTGAGAACTCGACTCTTCTTCGTCTTTTGACTTACCTTTGTCTTTCTTTTTGTTCTTCATGTACATTGCAGAGCTTTGTCCTTTATCTGCATCTCCTTTCAGGTCTTGCTCATATGTGAGCATCAAACCAAGCAACTGATTTAATTCTGGCACAAAGTGATTTAAAGAAAGTTCAGTTGATAATACGAAGGGTTTCCACCTTTCATCTCCTCTCAAACCTGTGAGCACTTGCGCTATCAATCTATGATCTTCGACTTCTTCATTTATGGATCCAAGACTATCTGCTAGATCCTTCATTTTAGTGACGTAGTCACTTATGCTTTGACTCGACTTCTTTTTGAATGTCGTAAATTCGGACCATAA
This sequence comes from Ceratopteris richardii, assembly GCA_020310875.1. Lineage (NCBI taxonomy): Eukaryota > Viridiplantae > Streptophyta > Polypodiopsida > Polypodiales > Pteridaceae > Ceratopteris > Ceratopteris richardii. The sequence continues at coordinate 109,861,744 of CM035410.1, forward strand.
GCTAGCCTTCCTGGCTTTCGTAGTATTTTGGAAATCATCTTCCAATGCACTCCATATGTCCTCTGCTTTCTCCAGACCTCTAATATGCGGTAGTAGATGGTCTGTTACGGTATTATAGATGTAAGCTCTTGCCGTTGCATCTTTCTTCTGCCATAGCTTCAAGGCTTCTAACTGTTCTTTTTCCGGTTGACTATCATCTTCGAAAGTCGGCTTCTTTTCTTCTCCGGTCACGTACATCATTAAGTCCTTACTCATAAGTAAGGCTTCCATGCGCATTACCCATGCGGGATAATTATCTCTGTCCAATTTATCAATAGTAACGTGGTCTGCCATGATCTTCTTGTTTCTGTTACTTCCGATGAGCTTTTGAGAATCTCTCTGCTCTTCAGAATCTTTCTCGTTCTGGTTCCACTCGTTGTGGTTAACCGGATCTTGTTTCCAATAATGGTGAATACTTTGGGCTCTGATTAGATATGCCTAGCTCTGACTCTGACTAGATACGCCTAGCTCTAACTCTGATTAGATACGCCTAGCTCTGGCTCTGATTAGATACGCCTAGCTCTGACTCTGACTAGATACGCCTAGCTCTGACTCTGATTAGATACGCCTAGCTCTGGCTCTGATTAGATACGCCTAGCTCTGACTCTGACTAGATACACCTAGCTCTGATACCACTGTTGCGGAAATGTGGTATACTTCTTTTCTCTGATACCACTCCTTGACGACGCGACCAAGGCTGAGCCTTGCGGAAACCGCCACGCCCAAGAAGAGCTAAGCTAGAGTGATTTAGAACACCTCTGTAATCAATCAATAGCTTAGCAAAGTCTAGCGCTCAACATATAAGACTGCGCTCTAAATTCACTGAAGAATTTCACCGAAACTTCTCCAGACTGTCACTGGACTGACACTGTAATCATACCGGAATTGTACCGGAATGAACTTCAAATCTTTTTATAATTACTTCAAGTAAACATACATGAAGTAAGTAAGTGACGCAAAGCTTCCTTAACTTACTGAACACTTTCTGAAGTTTAAAGAAAAAACTCCACTAGTTCAGACAGCCTCTTTCCGGTCACACTTTGTACTGTGTATAGATATCTTTTTCACCGGAAACCTTGATCAACTGAAAGTAGAGATGTCTAGCTACAGAATGAGCTATCTCTCACACAAAACTTCGCATTACTCTGCGAGATCTACGTCGTTCTTCTACCGGAAATTACTCGTTTACTGTAAGAACTGTAACTGACCGAAAATGAGTTTACTGAGAAAACGTTAACTGTTGACTAACTTTAACTGAAAACATAAACATACTCTGTTTCTACCACATACAAATAGTACGCACGAACATCCACATGAACATGTGTTTTCTATTAGAGAAGATGTGTACAAGTGAGCTTGGCCTCTTCTTGCTCAAGCTACAGAAACTCTCCTATACTGAGTAGTTTCTTATTACCATCTTTCTCTCAGATAAATACCCGATATCTCAGGCTTCTGTTATTCATCTATACATACGCGATCTCTGGCGTCTTCTTCTACGTACGCAATCTATGGCGTCTTCTGCGTCTCTGCGCATCTGCTATATCTCTATTCTCTATATCTCTCTTCACACACACACTCCTTCTACTCTATATGTGCTCTTATTTATACTGCACGCTCTTCTTAAGCACGTTCTTGTTCGCACTTCCCTTCTGTTATTCCTTTGCACGTTCTCTCTATGTATAGTTTGATTCGGCGTACCGTATTCTGATCCTGGGAGATTCTGTACTGTACATAACGGTCGTGGATTTGTCCTTCCACTAAGGCTTTTGATTTTCTCTGATTCTGCTTCCTTCTTTTTCTCTTTTTATGTCTGTTTGTCAAATTCGTGAGTGTTTCTTCAACAGTTTGTTAAGCTTTTGTCGTGTCGGCATCAACAAGTGGTATCAGAGCAGTAAGATCAACAGGTGGTACCAGAACAAGAAAAGATTCTGAAAAGCAAGAAAGTTTTCTCAGTTGAAGAAACGGAAAGAGAATTTGAAGAATTCTCATAAAGAAAGGTGAAAGCTAACAAACGGTGTCAAGAAACGTTCTGAAGTAATTCTCAAGTGTAAAGATTTGTAAAAGGTAAAATCTTTTAAACATTACACTCACCGAAAGTAATAGAAACAAGAAGATTATGGCAGATAATATCTCTATTGACAAATTGGACACAGATAATTATCTCGCATGGGTAATGCGCATGGAAGCTTTACTTATGAGTAAAGACTTAATGATATATGTGACAGGAGGAGAAAAGAAGCCGAATTTTGAAGACGACAGTCAACCAAAGAAAGAAGAGTTAGAAGCCTTGAAGTTGTGGCAGAAGAAAGATGCAACGGCAAGAGCTTATATCTACAATACAGTTACAGATCATCTACTACCGCATATTAGAGGTCTGGAGAAAGCGGAAGACATATGGAGTGCTTTGGAATATCATTTCCAAAATACGACGAAAGCTAGGAAGGCTAGCTTATGGTCGGAGTTCACAACATTCAAGAAAAAACAAAGTCAAAGTATTAGTGATTATGTCACTAAGATGAAAGACTTGGTGGATAGTCTTGGATCGATTAATGAAGATATCAAAGACCACAGGTTAATAGCGCAAGTGCTTGCAGGTTTGAGAGGAGATGAAAGGTGGAAACCTTTCGTACTCTCAACTGAACTGTCTTTAAATCATTTTGTACGAGATTTAAATCAGTTGCTTGGACTAATGTTAATGTTTGAGAAATATTTGAAGATAGATGGAGATAAAGGACATAGTTCGGCTATGTACGCAAAGAATAAGAAGAAAGGTGATAAAGGTAAAGAGAAAGATGAAGAAGAAGTGACTGCTCAAGAAAATTATGCAAGAGGAAGAGGTAACGTCAGAAAAAGAGGTAAAGGAAGAGGTAATCAGACTAACAACAAGAAGACTTGTTGGATCTGTGGATTAAGCAATCATTTGGCTCATGATTGCTGGCATAATTCTCAAGGATCAAGTCAAAATCAGAACAATAACAGTAGAGGCAGAAGCGGAAGATATCAAAGAGGAGGACAAGCCAAAGAGGTGGATATGGTAGAGGTGGAGCAAGAAGTTGGGGACAGAATCAGTCTCACAACACTACTTACTACAACTATGCAAATGATACGCAAAATGACAGTCATACAACATTGATGATGAACTCGATAAGTGTGACAGAAAACAAAGACCTCAAGGTATTCTATATTGACTCAGGTTGTTCAAATCATTTGTCAGGAAATATAGAATTGTTATCAGAACTTGAAGGAGGTATTTCAAATCATACAGTACAGACAGGTGATAACACAAAACATAATGTAAGGTCAATTGGAAAGGTAAAGTGTAAGAATGGAGCTCACCTACTAACGAATGTTTTGTATGTTCCAACAATTCCAAAAAATCTGATCAGTGTGGATCAGATAGTAGAAAAAGGTTTTCAAGTCAGGTTTACAAATGAAGGAGTATTTGTTGAAGATCTAGAGAAAGGATACAAACAAATCGTCCATGGTAAAAAGGAAGGTAGAATTTTTACTCTGAAAGTACAAGGGAATGTTGGTTAAGCCTTGATCACACATGGTGATGAGGTATTTATAGAGTTAGACCTCTGGCATAAGAGGTTAGGACATTTTAATGAAACATGAATCAAAACTATGGTGGAGAAACAATCCGTGAGAGGATTACTGAATATGAAGAATCAACACATGATTCACAAATGTGTGTTGGTGCAGGACAATCACCAATTGATGTTTTGACATGGAAATGAAGTCAAGGATTTGAGAAGAGAACAAGTTGTGAAGCATGAAGGAAGAACACATTTAGATTTTGGAAGATGTGTACACATATGTACATTATTTCAGAGATAGTTCACTTATATCTTTGAGTAGTCATAAGCTTGTAAATTTTTGTCTATATATATACTTGGAAAATGTTGGGACAAGTATGAGAGAGCATGAGAATAGAGTAATTAGGAGTTGTAAGAGTCATTAGACATCTTAGAAGTGAATCTAGACTCTCTCATCACTTAGTTGTAATTTTTCTCAGAAATGAAGAAAATGTTGCGCATGATATTTCTGAGTTTTCTCCTTCTGTGTTAGATCTTTTGTGAAATGCTTTTGTACAAGTCTAAGCCTATAGGTAATCAACCTCTGCTCAAAGTTTTAGCTTCCAATTGTGATCAGGCTGAGAGAATTTTGGATAGGAACATCTATATATGAGAAAGTGTTGAGTGTCTTCTGAAACAGGCGCAGATTTGATAGTCAAAGAAATGGACAGTGCTCAGTGCATAGTGTAAAGTTTTACACAAATGAGGAGTCAAAATTTAAGTTGGAAGGTAAGCCATCTATGGCTAAAAGCATTTGCTTAAACGGGTTCTAGTTTTGGAGAACCATGTCTTAGAAGTTGCATGTGTCAAAGTCGACTATACAGAGAGACAATTTCAGACATAGGTAGATTGTTTGAATCATTTCTCATAATCTGCTCAAGCTTTTGAAGTGTTTTAACTTGGAGAAGGTTTGCAATCTCTAGGCAAAAGATTCTACAAAGTCTTATAAAAAACTTTACACGAATGATTAGTCAATGAGTGATTAAGGTGCAACAGACTTTTATGAGAAATGACTCTCCTCAGAGTTAGCTAATTTCTTGATAGTTTGGTGCTTGTCTTCCAAAATTGGTTGGAGTTTAAATTTATTCTTGATATAGAGGTGGTCTAACATCAAGGATAGCTTGATCTTCTGGAGATCAACACTCTCCATCAGTGGTATGAGAGCAGGTTGTATCAAAATTGAGGAAAGGAAGACTCTGACTGCTGCAGACATACAAAATTCAACATCTGAAGGTTCAAAAGGTCAAAGATTGAGGATAAAGCTTGAGAAGGAGGTCATACGACACCAAGGAAGACAAAAGGAGTATTATTCAAAGTAAAGGTACATCTATTACTCATAAAGTCTGAAGAGTTCAATATACAGGTGAAGAAAAGATGGGAGATTCTCTTCAGATAGAGAAATTGGATAGAGAGAACTATCCAGCATGGTCAATGAGGATGGAAGCTCATCTAATGAGCAAAGACTTGATAGGTTATATTATAGGTGAAGAAGAAAAGCCTCAATTCAGAGATCCTAGTGTTCCAACTAGGGAGGAATTATCAGATTTGAAGAATTGGATGAAGAGAGATGCTCAAGCTAGGAGCATTATCTATATGGCAGTCAATGATTACTTGCTACCTCACATTAGAGGTCTTGAAAGTGCAAGTGATATATGGAATGCTTTGGAGGAGCATTTCCAAAATACCACAAATTCTAGGAAGGCATCCTTGTGGGCAGAATTTACTACATTCAAGAAGAAGGCCTCTCAATCCATCTCAGATTATGTAACCAGAATGAAGGACATTGGAAATGCATTAGGAGCTGTTGATGAAGACATTGAGGAGGATAAATTTGTAAGGCAAATCCTCACAGGTTTGAGAGGTGATGACAAATGGAAGCCATTCATTCTATCTACTGAATTATCACTTGATCATTTTACTCCTGACTTAAATCAGTTGCTAGGACATATGTTAACCTTTGAGCAGGATGTCAAAAGTGAAGGTGACAAGAGTACAGGTCATGTAATGTACTCAAAGGATAAGAAGAAAAATAGCAAAGGAAAGCAACAAGCAAATGAAGATGAAGGCACAACTAGTCAAGCCAACTTACTAAGAGGAAGAGGAGGTGGCAAAGGTAGAGGAAGAGGCAGGAATAATAAATATGGAATCAAAGCTTGCTGGATTTGTGATAAGACAAATCACTTAGCTAATGATTGTTGGCATAATACTCAGAGTAATGGTGGATATAATTAGAACTTTAATTCAAGAGGAAGAGGTGGCAGAAATCAAAGAGGTAACTTCAGAGGAAGAGGTAGTAGGGGTTACTTTGGAAGAAATGCAGGTAGAGGATTTCAAAGTCAACAATACAATAATACCTACTACAATTATGCTTCATATCAGAAGGAGGATTCAACATTGATAATGAATGCAACTCGTGAAAGGCAAAGTGAAGACCAAAGAGTCTTCTACATTGAGTCAGGGTGTAGCAATCACCTGAGTGGTAACATAGCATTGATGACTGATTTGGAAAATAAGGTATCTAATCATGTTGTTCAAACAGGTGACAATACAAAGCACAATGTGAAGTCAATTGGATCAGTGAAGGCCAAGGATGGAAGTACTCTCTTGAGTAAGGTCTTGTATGTTCCTACAATTCCTAAGAATCTGATAAGTGTAGGACAAATTGTTGAAAATGGTTATGAAGTTAGATTCACTAATGAAGGAGTGTTTGTGGAAGACCCTAGCAATGGGTATAAACAAATTGTTTCAGGGAAGAAAGAAGGAAGGTTGTTCACATTGAAGATTCAAGGTAATGTTGGTCATGCCTTGTTCACTTATGGAGGACATAAGATATCTGAGTTAGATCTTTGGCACAAGAGGCTTGGACACTTCAATGAAAGAGGTATCAAAGATATGATTAACAATGGTTCAGTGCTTGGTTTGCCTAATGTTGTAGGTCAACATATGACATACAAATGTGAGGCATGTCAATCAGGTAAGGCTCATAAGCAATCTTACTCCAAGCATGGTTTCATGTATTCAGAGAAGCTTGAGTTGGTATACACAGATGTGTGGGGACCATCAAAGGATTTCAGTATCAATGGTTCAAGGTACTATGTGATTTATGTTGATGATGCTACCAGATGGATCACTATCTATGTGATCAAAGATAAGTCAGAAGTATTCAATACATTCAAACATTATTGTGTGTATGTATTGTTGAGTTTCCAAGGTCAATGATGAAGGAGAAAAATTTCCCAAATTATTTGTGGGCTGAGGCTGTAAATACAGCTACTTATTTGGTCAATAGGCTACCATGTAAAGCTTTGCAGGGTATGACACCATATGAGGCATGGTGGGTGTAAGGAATTGAACTCACAACCTCTTGGTTAGGAATGTGATGGGCTAACCACTTGCCCCAAAAGCCATGGTTGAGGATTACTTCCTAATCCTCTCTCTTAGGGTGTGGTTCAACCATCTCCTACCAGGATTATGTTACATTCTTCCCCCCTTGAACTCCCTAGGGAATGTACCCTGACCAGCTATGGGACTGGCAGGATGTACCCTGGATGTACCCTGGCAGGATGTACCCTGACCAGCTATGGGACTGGCAGGATGCACCCTCACACAGTTTCTTGAACACTCAATCAAGTGCCACCCAAGGATTCCCAAGGAATTCACACTTCCAACCTAGTTCATTGGAAAGTTCATTCCGAGAGCTTTCCAACGGTATATTACACGCCTCAATCCGACCTACGGATTGGGAGATACACCCCAATCATTGTAAGGTCCATCATTGAAATCGACGCGCGCCTTCCACAATTCCTACCCTTTCACATGGAGGATGCCCAAGCGCCTTTTTTAGAGGCCATTGGATCGTTCCACTTTGCCCAAGCCTACTTCCTAGGCTCTGATACCAATGTAAGGAATTGAACTCACAACCTCTTGGTTAGGAATGTGATGGGCTAACCACTTGCCCCAAAAGCCATGGTTGAGGATTACTTCCTAATCCTCTCTCTTAGGGTGTGGTTCAACCATCTCCTACCAGGATTATGTTACAGTGGGGTAAGAGGCCTACCTTGGATCATTGCAAAATACTCGGATGTTTGGCATATGCATATGTGCCATCACAATTAAGACACAAGTTAGAACCTAAAGCTGAAAAGTATGTATTCATTGGTTATGATGACAAGCAGATGGGTTATAGATTGTGGAGTCCATCCACAAAGCAATTTCTTGTGTCCAAGGATGTTACATTTGATGAGCAAGGTACTTGGTATGTAGGTACAATCAATATTAATACAGGTGATGAAGAAGTTGTGAGTCAAAAGAAGGGTAAATCAAAGGTTCAGATATTTGATGAAGAGGAGAATAATGAAGTACAGGTTGAAGTTGAAGAAATACCAAGATTTGATCCTGAGTGTGAAGAACCAGAAACCTCAAGGAGTGGAGAACTTAGAAGGTCATCAAGACACAAGTGGCAACCTACAAGGTATAGCTATGATACTTCTTTTTTGGCTACCAAAGATTATGCTTACATGATAAAGGCAGATGAAGACCCTTCCACATATGAAGAGGCAAAAGGTAAGGAAAATTGGGAGAAAGCTATGCAGGAAGAATATGATGCATTAATGGAGAATCAGACATGGGATTTGGTTCCTAAACCAAATAGTCAGAAGATCATTGGATGCAAGTGGGTCTACAAGACAAAGAGATATGTAGATGGAAGTGTGTCTAGGTATAAAGCTAGACTTGTTGTGAAAGGTTTGGCTCAAACATATGGTATTGATTATGATGAGACCTATAGTCCTGTGGCAAAGATGACAACCATCAGGACACTCATAGCTATTGCTGCATGTAAATGTTGGAAATTATGTCAACTAGATGTGAAGAATGCTTTTTTAAATGGTTACTTTCAGATGATGTTTTCATGGAGCAACCTCAAGGATTCAGAGATAGAAGGTATCCAGATCATGTATGTAAGCTCAAGAGAGCTTTGTATGGTTTGAAGCAGGCCCCAAGGGCATGGAATTATAGAATTGTGAAGTTCTTGAAAGAACTTGGATTTCAAGTATCTAAGGCAGATAGTAGCTTGCTTGTTAAAGCAAGTAATGATGGGTTCATTTACATGTGCATATATGTTGATGATATAATTCTTACATGTACGGATGAGAAAGGCATTCAAAGCCTAAAGAAGCAAATGGAGAAAGAGTTCAAAATCAGTGACCTGGGAGACGTGTCATATTTCTTGGGCATGGAGATTTCATACACTCAACATGGAGTGTATGTGACTCAAGAAAGGTATTTGCAAAACTTGTTAATCAAGTTTAAAATGAATGATTGCAGGGTAGCACCTACTCCAATGGAGGTAAATCACAAATTGAGCAGATATGGTGGAGAAGAATTCAAGGATATGAAGCTATATCAGAGTTTGGTTGGTAGTCTTATCTATGCTACATTAACTAGGCCTGATTTATCATATGCAGTTGGAGTTTTGTCTCAATTCATGCATTGTCCTAGGAAAGAACATTGGATTGCAGGTCAAAGAGTGTTGATGTACATTAAGGGTACACTCAAAGAGGGTTTGTGTTATGGTTTTACATCAGATACAAACATCAAAATATATAGTGATGCAGATTGGGTAGGTAATCTTGATGATAGGAGATCAACATATGGATACTTGTGTTATGTGGGAGATAAGTTAATTTCTTGGTGTTCAAAGAAGCAACACACAGTTGCTTTATCATCTACAGAAGCTGAGTACAAAGGTATGGTTGAAGCTGCAAAGGAAGTGATATGGCTTAAGACTCTCATGAAGAGTTTTGACACCATACAGAATACACCTATCATTTATGGAGATAAGATGAGTTCATTGTATTTAGCTGCTAATCCTGTGTTTCATGCAAGGACTAAACACATTGAGATTCAGTATCACTTTCTGAGAGAGAAGGTGATGTATAAAGAGATTGAAGTCATACATACTTCAACAAAAGATCAGATAGCTGATATGCTTACCAAAAGCTTGGATGGACCAAAGCTACAGAAATTCAAAGACATGGCAGGCATAAAGAAGATAGAGAAAACCTCAATTGATGATTGAGGGGGAGCTGTTGGTGCAGGACAATCACCAATTGATGTTTTGACATGGAAATGAAGTCAAGGATTTGAGAAGAGAACAAGTTGTGAAGCATGACGGAAGGACACATTAAGAATTTGGAAGATGTGTACACATATGTACATTATTTCAGAGATAGTTCACTTATATCTTTGAGTAGTCATAAGCTTGTAAATTTTTGTCTATATATATACTTGGAAAATGTCGGGACAAGTATGAGAGATCATGAGAATAGAGTAATTAGGAGTTGTAAGAGTCATTAGACATCTTAGAAGTGAATCTAGACTCTCTCATCACTCAGTTGTAATTTTTCTCAGAAATGAAGAAAATGTTGCGCGTGATATTTCTGAGTTTTCTCCTTCTGTGTTAGATCTTTTGTGAAATGCTTTTGTACAATTCTAAGTCTATAGGTAATCGACCAGTGTACAAATTTTTAGCTTCCAATTGTGATTAGGCTGAGAGAATTTTTGGATAGGAACATCTATATGTGAGAAAGTGTTGAGTGTCTTCTGAAACAGGTGCAAATTTGATAATCAAAGAAATGGGCAGTGCTCAGTGCATAGTGTAAAGTTTTACACAATTGAGGAGTAAAAATTTAAGTTGGAAGGTAAGCCATCTATGGCTAAAAGCATTTGCTTAAACGGGTTCTAGTTTTGGAGAACCATGTCTTAGAAGTTGCAGGTGTCAAAGTCGACTATACAGAGAGACAGTTTCAGACATAGGTAGATTGTTTGAATCATTTCTCATAATTTAATCAAGCTTTTGAAGTGTTTTAACTTGGAGAAGGTTTGCAATCTCTATGCAAAACATTCTAGAAAGTTTTATCAAAAACTTTACATGAATGATTAGTCAATGAGTGATTAAGGTGCAGCAGACTTTTCTGAGAAATGACTCTCTTCACAGTTAGCTAATTTCTTGATAGTTTGGTGCTTGTCTTCCAAAATTGGTTGGAGTTTAAAGTTATTCTTGATATAGAGGTGGTCTAACATCAAGGATAGCTTGTTCTTTTGGAGATTAACACTCTCCATCAATGTGAAGCCTGTTAGATGGGAAAAGCCCACAGGTTACCATTTCAAAAGAAAGGTTACAAACACGATGGTGTGTTAGAACTCATATATACAGATGTATGGGGACCAACAAAAGAAGGATATATTAGTGTCTCAAGGTATTATGTTCTTTTTTTTTATGATGCAACAAGATGGATAACTCTTTATGTTTTGAAAGAGAAGTCAGAAGTATTTGAAGCTTTTAGGCATTTTCATGCATATGCTGAAAGACTTACAAGACAGAAACTCAAAAGACTAAGGTCTGATGGAGGAGGAGAATATTTTTCTCGAGAGTTCAATGATTATCTTTGGAATGCAGGAATCAAAAGGGAAATAACTTGCAGGTATACACTGCAACAAAAAGGAGTAGCAGAAAGAAGAAATCGAACTCTAGTTGAGTTTGCAAGAGCAATGCTAAAGGAGAAGAATTGTCCAAATTATCTTTGGGCTGAGGCTGTAATAGATTACCATGTACAACTTTAAATGGGATGACCCCTTATGAAGCTTGGTGGGGCAAGAAACCAACACTTGATCATTGTAAAGTGTTTGGATCAGTTGCTTTTGCTTATGTACCATCACAACTGAGACATAAGCTTGAACCAAAAGCTGAAAAATACGTGTTCATCGGATATGATGAAAAATAGATGGGTTACAGGTTATGGAGTCCTCTAACCAAATAGTTTACTGTTTCCAGAGATGTGACATTTGATGAAGGAAAGAGCTGGTATATAGATAAAGAGCATAGTGTTGAAACACTTGAAGAAGAGATAAGAAGGAAAGAAAAAGGAAAATCACATATGCAGGTGAATGAAGATGAAGATCATATGCAGGCAAGTACGTCGAGGATTGGATCAGGTATGAGAAACGAAGATGAACCAAGATGTGATGAAGATCTGTATTCAGATGCACATGAAGAATATGAGCTAAGAAGGTCAAACAGAGTAAGGAAACAACCAACAAGGTGCTCCTATGACACTTCTTATTTGACTTAGAAAAATTATGCTTACTTAGTAAAGGAAGATGAAGAACCTCAGAATTACGGTGAAGCAAAAGGTAAGAAACAATGGGAAGAAGCAATGAAGGAGGAGTTCAATGCTCTTGAAGAGAACAAGACTTGGGAACTTGTTCCAAAACCACAAAGTGATTGGAAATAAATGGGTTTACAAAGTTAAGAAACTTGCAGATGGAAGAATAGTGTCACATGGAGTATCTAACATGAATAAGACTTAGAGGTGAGACCCTCCTCTTGTTCATGTTAAGTGTGATACTCATAGGAGTGCCAAGTGGCACTCATTGAAGGACCTTTGACTAAGACCCATTTTGGGTATGTTGAGTGAGAGAGTTAATATGGAACAGGACCACACGACTGGGCGAAAAGAACAATGAAGGTGTCTCCGTGCGACCTCGTAACTAGAACCCGAAGTTCTGTCTGGGAAGACGTGCGTGCTGTAGTCCAAAACAAGAGTACTCATTGAGCCTAAGAAATAGCCAGATACAAAGCTAGACTGGTGGTCAAAGGCTATGCTCAGATGCATGGCATAGATTATGATGAGACGTTTAGTCCGGTGGCAAAGATGTCAACCATAAGGACGTTGATTGCTATAGCAGCATCAAAAGGATGGAAGCTAAGTCAGCTGGATATAAAGAATGCATTTTTGAATGGATATATATCAGATGAGGTTTACATGGAACAACCTGAAGGGTTTGTAAGTTCCAGTTCCGAAGGATCAACATTGGGTTGCACGACAAAGAGTTCTTAGATATATCAAAAGAACTTATGCATTCTCAGATATAAAGCTGAGAGCATACAGTGACTCAGATTGGGTAGGAAGTCAAGATGACAGAAGGTCAACACATGGGTATATGATATACCTAGGAGATAAGCTTGTGAGCTGGTGTTCAAAGAAGCAACACACAGTGGCTTTATCGTCAACAGAAACAGAATATAAAGGACTTGTGGAAGCAGCGAAAGAAGTGATATGGATGCAGACCTTGTTCAAAAGCATGGGTATTGAGCAAGGTATACCTATCATACATGGAGATAATATGAGCTCGTTGTATCTTGCAGCAAATCTAGTATTTCATGCAAGAACAAAACACATAGAGATTCAACATCATTTCCTGAGGGAAAAGGTAATGGAGAAGGAGATTGAATTAGTATTCACTCCTACAAAAGATCAGATTGCAGACATTCTGACAAAGAGCTTGAATGGAGTAAAGACAAGTAGATTCAAAGAAATGGCAGGTATAAAAGAAAGAAGAATATATGAAAGATCAGAAAATGCAAATTAGTGATTGAGGGGGAGCTGTTGAAGAATCACTCACAAATTTGACATACAGATAGACATAAAGACGAAGGAAGACAAAGAGAAGCAGAAACAAAGTATTCAGAAAATCAAGCCTAAGTGAAGGGACAAATTCATGACTATAATATAGTTCATAGAAACTTCTAGTAAAACGAGCCTTTGAATCTCAGATCAAAATGTATATAAGAGAGAGCATAGAACTGGAATATGAGGAGAGAATAGATGAGAGTAGAAGAGGTGAGAAGAGCACATATAGAGAAAGAAGACGACGCCATAGATCGCGTATGTAGAGATGAATAATAGAACCTAAATTGTCGGGTATTCATCTGAGAGAGATGGTAAGGGATAACTACTCAGAGTAGGAGAGTTTTCCATAGCTATGAGCAAAGTGAGGCCAAGCTATTTTGTACACATCTTCTCTAATAGAAAACACATGTTCATGTGGAAGATTGAGTGCATTCTTCGTATGTGAAGAAATCTGAGTAATTTCATGTTAGTGTGAAAGTTAGTTAACAGTTACAATTTTTCTAGTTAACATTTTTCCGGTACTTCTGAGAGTTAGATCTCGCAGCACAGTGTAAAGTTTTTCATGAGAGATAGCTTATCTTGAAGCTAGTAGTCTCAACTATAAGTTGATCAAAAAATCCAGTGAAAAGGAACACGTAGACACAGTACAAAGTCTGACCGTAAAAGACATCCAGAAATGATGAAGTTTTTTCTTAAACTTCAAAAAGAGTTCATTTACTGAAGGAAGCTCACATATTACTTCCTTACTTCATCAACAATCATTTGAAGTAATTACAAAGAGAATTGCAGTTGATTCCGGTAAGATTCCAGTAAGATTATGGTGATATTCCGGTGACCGTTTGGTGAAGTTCGATGAAATTTCGGTGAGTTAAAAACTCAGTTTTTACACAGTTAAGTAACGAAAAGATTATCTAACTGTAAGCAAACACAGTTGTGTAAAGTTTGAAGTAAATCAGCTCAGAATTAAAGTTTGAAGGAAATGCGAAGCTTTCTGTAAAGTGATTTCTCGAAGTTCACTAAAACAGTGGTAAAGTTTCAGTCTGCTAAGCTACTGATGATTATAGAGGTGTTCTAACATCACTTTAGCTTAGTTCTTGTTGCGATATGACAAAATTCCGCAACTTAGTTTGTTAAGCTTTTTTCGTTTCGGCATCGACAGGAGGTAAGTTCCCTAAATTTACTTTACGTTGCATGGTGGCTAATTCTTTCCCAAAGGCTTCTGTAATTATGATTTTGGGTATTTTTTCTATGCATAAAATTAGATTTCTGATTGATTCTAGTAGTACACATTGCTTTCTATCTTCCACATTGATACTGAATTTGGGGATACCTCTAAATATGCAAACAACTAGATCTATAGGGATGGTCAATGGATGACTGTATTATACGAAAGGATACATTGAAAAACTTGCATTTACTTTTTTTGATAGGCCTTTTTCTGGAAGTTTTCTATGTGATTGAGATTAAATAGAGTGATGCAATCATAGGCATAGACTGGTTAGTTCAGAATTCTACAATAATTGATGGCAAACAAAAAACAATCACTTTAAGGCTAGATGGTGAATCTATCCACATGTAGGTGATGCATATAGTCCTAAACCTATTCTTATTTCTGCTATGCAGATAATTAGAAGTATACATAATGGTTGTAAAACATTTATAGTGTATGTGAACAATCTTCATGAGGAAGATAATGATAAAAGTATTCCAAATTAAGTAGAAAATCTTTTGAAAGAATATGCCGATGTATTTCCAGAAGACTTGCCTGGTATACCTCCACCTAGGCAGATTGACCATGCCATTGACCTGTATCTGGGGAGTGAACCATATCCTAGAGCACCCTATAGATTTAACATCAATGAATTAAAGGAGGTTATGATTCAATTAGATGATCTTTTGAAGAAAGGCTTGATAAGACCAAGTGCCTCACCTTGGGGTGCACTTGTATTATTTCAGAAGAAGAAAGATGGCTCTTATATATTATGCATTGACTATAGGGGGTTGAATAAAAGAAAAATAAAAAATAAGTATCCACTCCCTCACATAGATGACTTATTAGGTCAAATAAGTGGAGTGACTCTATTTACTAAGATTGACTTAAGATCTAGATATCACCAAATAAGGATCAAAACAAAGGATATTCCTGAGATAACTTTTCAAACATGATACGGTCACTACGAGTTTATGGTTTTACCTTTTGGATTAACAAATTCTCTTGCCACATTTATGTGATTGATGAACAATATTTTTCATGATTACCTAGATAAATTAATCTTAGTATTTCTTGATGATATATTTGTATACTCTAAAGATGATCGTGAGCATGCGTTACATCTCAAGAATACTTTGCAAACTCTTAGAGAACACAAACTGTATGGAAATAAGATTATTGTTTCTTTGCTAAGGATAAACTTGTGTATTTACGAAGAGTCATATCAAAAGAAGGAATCCATATAGATGAAGATAAAGTAAAAACAATAATTGATTGGCCGATTCCTAAGACTCTAAGGGATATTAGAAGTTTTCTTGGGTTGGTGCAATATGAAAGAGCACATATTAAGGATTTCTCTAAGATAGCTACTCCCCTCACATAATTGACTAAAAAGAATATAGGATTTGCATGGAGTGATGCGTGTCAAAAATCATTTGAAACATTGAAACAAAAAGTTGTTGAAAATTGTGTTTTGAAAATACCACAAATGGGAAAGCCTTTTGTTGTTGCATGTGATGCAAGTGGTAGTAAGATAGGATGTGTTCCTTCACAAGATGGTAGGGTGGTGGCATATAAGTCCAGAAAATTAAGAAACCATGAACTTAACTATCCTACTCATGATCTAGAAATGCTTGTTGTTGTGCATGCACTTAAGCATCGGAGACATCTATTGTTAGGGGTTAAGTTTGAATTGAAAACAGATCATCAGAGTCTAAAATACATTTTCACACAATCATTACATAACAACAGGCAGAAGCATTGGATTGAATTATTAAGCGAGTATGATTTTGACATTAAGTATCTGGCTGGTAAGGAGAATAAGGTTGCTGATGCATTGAGTCGAAGACCTTTATGTAATCTCCTTTTTATACTAAATTCTAATTTTCTCAATCAAATTCAAGAAGAACTGACATGACTCCTTTTATGCACCTATTTTGAACTTTTTGAATGCAAACAAGGGATCGATGTATCAAGACAAATTCCATTTGCAAAACAGATTCTTGTATTGTAATAATCCATTATGCATATCTTTTGAGTCTCCACTAAAAGTTAGAATATTGCATGATTGTCATGATGCATCTTTCTCTGCACATCTAGGTTATTCAAGGACCTATGTTAAAACAAATTATTCTTACTTTTGGCCATGTATGAAGTGGGATATTAGAAAATATGTTAATGAATGTTTAAAGTGCCAATAGGTGAAAACTGATATTAAGAGAATGCCAAGAATGTCAACCTTTCGATGTTCCAAATTAGAAGTGGGAGTCTATTTCTATGGACTTTATCACTAAATTACCTACGACCAAAAGTAAGCATGATACCATATTTGTTGTAATCGATTGTCTTACCAAGATGGCACATTTCTTCCCTATGAAAAAGACTATGCTGCTTTGAATGTTGCAAGAATCTTTGTAAAAGAAAATTTTCGATTGCATGGAATTCCTAAACGCACAATTTCTGATAAAGACTCTAGATTTACATCAAAATTCTAGAGAGCAATAGTTGAGTCGATTGGAATTTAACTTTGTATGAGTACAACTTTGCATCCACAAACTGATGGGGAAACCAAGAGGGTTAATCGGGTAGTTGAAGATATGTTGTGTATGTATGTGAATGAAAACCAGGACAATTGGAGTGAATATTTACCCTTGGTTGAGTTTGCATACAATGGTGCATGGCATGCATATACAAAATGACTTTGTTTGAGGTTATGTATGGTTATAATAGTTTGACTCCACTTCGTTTTTGGGTTTTCCAAATAAAGTATAAGTATCCAAAGAAATGCTTGATAAGATTTATGAAGAACTTGGAAAAATTAATAAACACATTAAAGAAATTCTATGATTTAAAGAGAAGAACACTTGAGTTTCAAATTGATGATATGGTATTTCTTGAAGTTAATCCTCACTGATCTAACTTGTTGCTAGAGAAGGATCATAGACTTTCTCCTTGATATGCAGGTCCTTTTAAAGTTTTGAAAAAGATTGGATCTTTTCTTATTTAGTGGAATAACCTAAACATTTAAATGTGCATCCTATATTTCATGTTAGCTTACTTAAAAGATATGTACCTAATGTTGCTCATGGTTTACAGGACAATTATAAGTTGCAAGATGATGGCTCTTTTGAGCTTCAACCTAAAATAATTTTAGATAGGAAGGAAAGAGAAATTTTGATGAAATGGCACTCATACCCAGTAAAAGATTCGACTTGGATGAGCTTAGATGATTTTCTAACACATTATCCATCGATGATTTTCTAACACATTATCCCTCTTTTCAACTCTGAGGATAGAGTTCCTTAAAGGGGGGAAGAATTGTAATAGGCCTCTTTTGTAGTGAAATAAATCATTTTGAACTTTCTAAATTTCATTGTGGAGATAATGCTTAGAATGGATAATTAGGTCATTTTATGCATGTAGGAAAAATTTTGGGATGAAAAGTTTCATATTCCCTCTCTAAACCTTATTTGCATCATGATTTCTACTTGAAATTTGAAGGTGAAGATGAAAGAATTAAGAAAAACTTCGTATGAGAAGAAAGGTAGAGCAAGTATAAGAGAATAAAAGTGTCTGTGTGAAATTTTTGTGAATCATGTGTAAAAAAATGTCTTGATTTTACTCTCTCACTAGAATTTTGAAACTTGTGGGGCTCAGAAGTGCCATTTGGAGGCAGATTTGAACCTAAGTTTTCTCTAACACTATTGTAAAAATAAAAAAATTCAAGAACATTGTCTCTCACAAGCTTAAGCTAATTCCTCATCGTTTTTGAGTCACAACGCTTTGAAAAGTGCCATTTTCCAGCACTTGAAAAAAAAGAAAAAGAGAGGGCTTCTCTAATTCTATTCGAATACATGATTTTGATGCGTATGTGTCACCATATCTAATTATGGATATTTTTAGATATGTCTTTTCGGTGCTTTTCTCCTATTTTTGACAGGTATGCAAAAGAAAGCACACTAAGATCGCATGGCTTTTTGCAAAAGTCTTGGACAAGCTCGCGTTTTTCTAAATTTGGTGGATCGCACACTTCTTTGGGTGGCGATCAAACTCTGCTATAGGGAGACCTGCACATCAACAAAGGAGACGCACAGAAACCAAAGAATTACCTTGTGATTGAGAGTGAGAATGAGAGTGAGAGTGAGAGTGTGATTGCGCGTGCGAGTGTGAATGAGATTATGATAGCTCGAGGGTGGTCGGGAGGTAGAGGCTTCGTCAAGAAGCTATTTTCCAAAGCTATTGTAGCCATTGATTCGCATTTATAATATCAAAATTCGTCTTTCTCTGAGTCATATCTTTTCTACTCTTTCGCATCAGATTTTCTCTTATCTTGTGCAATCTCTGGGTTTTTTCTTTCCTCAATTATTCTTGAGTGATTGAAAGATTGTGATTGGGGCTAGATTGTGATTGGGGCTAGATTGTGATTGAGGAAATGTTGCAAGCGGTATTAGAGCAGAATCGATTCTCAAGAATGATGGAAGGTTCGACCTAGAAGGTGTGTGAGCAAGAGGAGCTTATTCAAAAGCTTCTTGGAGAATTACGCAAAGAACGAGGTGGAAAGCAACCAAAAGGTGCATTAAATTTATTTGGGAACTGAACGATGAAGTGGATGAAGGTGCAGGAACATCTAGTGTGCCTCGAGGAAAAAAACACAAGCACAAAGATATGGAACCATGTGAGTTTTCCCTTAACCAAGCCTCCAAGAAGGCAAAGGTGAATGATTTTGATGGTGAGAAGAAGAGTGGAAAAGATCTTGAGGCATGGATTGAAGAGTTGGAGGATTTCTTTGATCTTCCACAATTTAGTGAGGAGTCCAAGGCAAAACTTGGGATCGTGCACGTGTGTGGTATCATGAAGCTATGGTGGAAGTTCTATATGCAGACTCGGATGCATTCTAGTCCGATTTTATGGAAGGAGTTTAGAGAACAAACTAAAAAATGCTATTGTTCTCCAACTACCATATGGAGAAGAAGATGGAGTTCTACAATTTTTGATAACACAAAGGTGACAAGCATTGTTGATGAGTACAAAGAGAAGTTCCTACATCTTCATAAATATGCATTGGAGGTTAGTGGTAACACTCTGAAGAGAAAATTTATTGAAGGGATTCATGAGGAACTTCACTATCAATTCAAGGGATCTAGATGCATTGATTTTCTTGATGTTGTTGCAATGGCCGAGAATTTTGAGAAGATGGAGAAGTTCAATTTGCAGAAGGCAAATAGAAGCAGATTCATTGCGAGGGGACATAGGCCATAGAGACCTATTGCAATGAACATGAAAAATTCAAGAACTACTAGAAATAGGGGGCGTAGTGATGCCCTCCATTGAAAAAAAGCGGGTTTCATCGCTTATGTGATGATAGTGTCGTGTATGTGACCAATTTTTTTTTTTAATATTAAAAAACAATGAGCCATCGTATAAGCGATGCAGAGTGTCGCTTATGTGATCCTCCAAATGACCATCGCAAAAAGCATGGCTATCTAGCGACGCTCGTACCGGCGTTGGAAAACTACGTGCGATGCTAGAGCATCGCATAAGTGATATCCTACTATTTCAGAGTGTCGCATAAGCGATGCTCTGGAATGTTAAAAATAATTATGATTTCTCCCGGCACATTTGTGTCGGAATTGAGACACGTGCACGCTAGAGAGAGAGAGAGAGAGAGAGAGAGAGAGAGAGAGACCGAGTTACATGTGCACACAACCTCAAGGAAGCACAAAGGTATGCTCACACACAGACACATACACACACAGATTTAAACACACATGTACACATGCATACACGCACACACATATATACACATATACACACATAGACACACACACACACATATATACACATAGACACACACACATATACACATATACACACACACATATACACATAGAGACACACATATACACACACACACATACACACATAGACACACACATAGACACACATACACACATACACACATACACACATACACACACATACACAGATTTACACACACATACACATGCATACACACACACATATATATGCACATAGACACATACACACACATACACACACACATACACACATAAACACACACACACATAGACACATAGACACGTAGACACACACACACATAGACACACACATAGACACATAAACACACACACATAGACACATAGACACATAGACACATAGACACATAGACACATAGACACATAGACACATAGACACATAGACACACACACATACACACACACATACACACACACATACACACATAGACACACACACACATACACACATAGATTTACACACACATGTAAACATGCATACACATGCATACACACACACATAGACACTCACAAATATACACGTAGACACACACATACACACACACATACACACACATGCATACACACATAGACACACACACACATACACACATAGACACATACACACACACATAGACATGCATACACACACACACATATATACACACATAGACACATACACACACACATACATACACACACATTTACACACACACACACATACACACATAGACACATTCACACACATACACACATAGACACACACGCACACATAAACACACACAAACACACATAGACACACACACACATACATAGACACATGTACACACATAGACACATACACATAGATTTACACACACACATACACATGCATACACACACATATACACACATAGACACACACACACACATAGACACATAGACACACACACATACACACACATACACACCCACACAGACATACACAGATTTACACACACACACATACACACACATATATATACACACATAGACACATACACACATAGACACATACACACATACACACATAGACATACACACATAGGCACATTGTGGTTGCTCCATGAAAACATCATCTAAAATATAACCATTTAGAAAAGCATCCTTCACATCTAATTGACATAATTTCTAACCTTTACATACAGCAATGGCTATGAGTGTCCTGATGGTTGTCATCTTTGCCATAGGACTATAGGTCTCATCATAATCTATTCCATATGTCTGAGCAAACACGTTTACAACAAGTCTAGCTTTATACCTAGACACACTTCCATTTGCATACCTTTTTGTCTTGTAGACCCATTTGCATCCAATGATCTTTTGACTATTTGGTTTAGGAACCAAATCCCATGTCTCATTCTCCATCAATGCATCATACTCTTCCTGCATAGATTTCTCCCAATTTTCCTTACCCTTTGCCTCTTCATATGTACAAGGGTCTTCATCTAATTTTATCATGTAAGCATAATCTTTAGTAGATAAAAAAGAAGTGTCATAGCTATACCTTGTAGGTTGCCATTTGTGTGTTGATGACCTTCTAAGTTCTCCACTTCTTGAGGTTTTTGGTCCATCACATTTTGGATCAAACCTTGGCACTTCTTCAACTTCAACTTTTACTTCATTATTCTCTTCTTCATCAAATATTTAAACCTTTGATTTACCTTTCTTCTGATTCACAATTTCTTCATCACTTGCATGAATATTGATTGTACCTGCATACCAAGTACCTTGCTCATCAAATGTAGCATCCTTTGATATAAGAAATTGTTTTGTGGATGGACTCCACAACCTATAACCCATCTGCTTATCATCAAACTCCACAAAATATGTGGACTTACAATATTCCTCCATATCAAATGACTTTTACAGTAGTTAATGGTAAAAAATCATAAGCAATGGTTCATGTGGTCCTTCAAATGTTTGCACATAACTTCTTTAATTCCTAGCCAAGTGTGCAGGCTTGGCATTTGCACCAACAGCTCCCCCTCAAGCCAAACATCTTGTCTTTCTCTTTTTCATCAATCCTCTTGAATGTCGTGCAATCCAATCATAGCTTTAAAACTGCAAAGTTTAGTACCATCAAGTGCTTTGGTCAATAAATCTGCACATTGCAGATTTGTGGATACATATCCAATTGAATCTCCTTGCTCAATAGCTTCTCTCTCACATAATGATAGTGAACTTCTATATGCTTGGTTCTTGCATGACAGATAGGATTGGCTGCAAGATGCAAAGAGCTTGTATTGACACCAAAGATCATAGGTGAGTCAGTGTGAAGTTCCAAATCTGAGTAGAGCAACCTAATCCATATGGCTTCTTGAGTAGCATTGGCTAATCCCCTGTATTCAGCATCTATTGAAGATAAAGCACTAGTAGGATGCTTCTTGGAAGACCATGAAATGGGCTTATCACCTGCAAAAGAAAGATATCCAAAGGTGCTCCTCCTCTCATCCTTACAACCTGCCCAATTTGCATCTGAGTAAAGCTTGATGTCTAAATCTGAAGTGTATGGAAAGTATAGACCTTGATTGTGAGTACCCTTGAGATACTTCAAAATCATTTTGGCAGCTTCCAAGTGAGGTGCTCTAGGTTTATGCATGAATTGACTTAAAACACTTACTCCATATGCTATATCAATCCTTGTTAGAGTTGCATAGTTTAGACTTCCAACTCTACTTTGGTACCCTGCAATGTCTTCAAGCAAATCACCTTCATGAGCACTCAATTTATGATTTACCTCCATAGAGTTTGAGTAAGGTAAATTCCAGAATTTGTGTAGACCAATTCAAGTCCAAGAAAATACTTTTAAAAAACCTAGGTCACTGATTTTGAACTCGTGCATCATTTGATTTTTGATCTGTTTGATGCCATTGGCATCACTACCTGTCAAGATGATATCATAAACATACACACATAAATATATCAATTCTGGGTTGCTTCTCTTAACAAACACATAAGAATCTGACTTGCTCATGATGAACCCTTGATCTTGAAGGTAGGTAGTTAACCTATGATTCCATGCCCTAGGTGCCTACTTCAAACCATAAAGAGCTTTGTTCAATTTGCACACATAATTTACCTTGCTTGGGTTTTCATGAGTTGGGTAACTTGGCCTTTCATATTCTTCTGAGAAAAATTGTCCTTCAAAAAATTGAAATTCAATCGAAAATGTGTCCTGTATTTCAAAATCAAATGTAGTGTTGCTGGGTTCTACCTCGAGATTAGGTATGGGAAAAGTAAATGCATCCACACCAATGGTGGTGGGAATCTCTCCAGCCTCAGTGGTAGCTACTTGAGTGGTGGCATCCAGAGTGATTATTGCACTGGTGGTGCCGTCAGTTAGTATGGGACGTGATAGGCAAATGCATATCGATGGCACAGGTGCAAGAGGTTTTGTGGGAGACTATTGGGGTGATGGTTTAGGGGAGGGTGACTCCTGGATCTACATGCATGGAATTGAGCCCCTCATATGCTTTCTTGCTCTTGCACTGCTGGATTTGTGGGCCTTCTTGGTGGTTCCCTTAAACCATTTTAGCTCCTCATTGGTCATGGAACGTTCGATTGGTAAATCATAGGCCAAACACATGTATACTATTCTTGTGAGGGCACAACATCCATGGATAACATGCTTTCATTCCCATCTTTGTTGTGCTTAGTATAATTGATCTTGAATCCACATAGCAAGGTCGATTGTTTGTGGGCCTGTATTGGCTAGATATAAGCCGAACCAAATGTGTTTTTGCAATAGTGAACCAATTCTGAGCAAGGAAAGCAAAATGTTGCATGCAAATACGTAGTGGCTTTGATAATTCAGATGTGATGGCAAAAATGTTTACCCACTTCAAAACATCACCTCTCTTCATAGGCTCAGGAATGAGCCTTTCTCTTTCTATTGGAATGTGAGTGCCATGGATACCTAGGATGGCTCGGATGAGGTCTTTTGAGAGATAAAATTTCTTATAAGGGGGATCATCAATTAGAGAGGGCAAAATGAAAGTTCTTGGCAATTCCTTTCGCACAGGCGCTTCCAGAGTAGTTACCAGATAGAAGCCTCGATAAAAATCTAGTTTAGGCAGTGGTGCACTAAAATGCTCGGTGAATCTTGCCCTAGCCCAAACAGGTCGTAGTTCCTCTACGTTTTGAAGGTCTTGAAATTTTCATGAGAAAAACTGATATCTGCCCCATGTGTTGCCATTAAAGCAAAGCATCGAATCATAAATGTAGTTTGCGTCTGCTAGAGGTCCCAAGAGTCCTTGGAACCAATCAAAATTGCTATGTACCTTTTTAGTTCTGCCAAGGGGAGGATCATCAATCGGCATCGGTCCCATGAAACCTTGAAATTTTGGTGGTTGCGATGTAGGGTAAGACTCAGCTAATAGATTATCAAAATTGACTACTGGAATATTGGTGCCAGCATCTAAGGTTCCTTCCATTTGTATTGTGATCGATTGTGAGTGAGTAAGATCTACTACAAAAGGATAACACATTAGTATGGAAATTAATTATGATCCCAATAAAGTGAGACCACAATCCTTTCCATAAGAGATGTGTAACTTGTGTAGCCTTGTGTTGTGAGGTGGTCTATGTAGTGATTTCTTAGAAATTTATGTAGGTAGCTAGACAACCTACATGCTTTATATCATGCATACATTGCTTTTGATGAGATTTCATTACAGTTGATGGTAGGCTAGTGTGGATGAATTTTTACAAGGTTTAGTTGTGGGTGAATTATTACAAGGGTAAGGGTTAGTCGGGATAGGTGTTATATCGTACAAAGGATCGCATGAGGGCTTTTGAATGCATTTTGGCATCTATTTCCTAAGAGGTTGTCAGTGGTTGTGGAGCTTTGGCTAAAGTACAAAGGAGGATTCGGGCAATGGTGGTGTCGATGGGTGAAGTGATTTCGAAGGGATGTATGTTACATGGCTTGGGTTTTGTGCTAAAAGATAGTTCTTGGGTACCCAAATCTATGTGGGTTTGGGTTGGGTTGTCAAGTACTTCTTAGCAATCCAAATATGTCGAGTTCTCGTCGATGGAGAAGATGGTCGAGGGTAGGTTGGATGTAGACTCTAATTTGGCCTTGACTTCTTCTTGTCGTGGTCTGCATTGTTGGAGATTGTTGGTACTTTCTATCCTTTTGGCACCCATACTTGCTTTGTGCCACCTGCCTTGATCTGCTGATACTACTTCCACCTTGGGGTCATCTGGTATGGTCATCAGTTAAGGCTCTTAATTCTTGGTTGAATTTTTTGTGGTTGAGGTTAAGAGGTTTTGTTGACACTCTACTTTGGAAAAGAAGGGAGGTCCAACACTTGCGTGACCTACCCATCAGGAAGTGAGGCATTCTGTACAATAGATCTAAAGGTAGGTCCATACGAAGTGTGGAGGATGGGCCACAAGAGAAAATTGTTCCCATTTTTCCACTAATGTAACCCACCTGACCACTGATGTAATCCCCTTCTTGTTCAAAGGAAGACCAAGGAAAGATCTCTTGATGTCATCCTGAGTGCTATCCATCACCAAGCCCACATGGGTTGACATTGTATCGATTTGACTTATCTGACTGATTTGTCCAAATATCTTTCGGTCCTCCTTTGCAGTCATTTCATATGGTCTGGGGTTACATTCCTCAAGGGGGTGTATTGTTAGGGAAGTCAAGCGGTACCACTCACTGGGCTGGTCTAAGGTCCTGATTTGTAGGGAGCATTTCCTAAGATTTAAGTCCATTGAGTGATTGTATAACCAATCTTGGCCAAGGATTAACGGTTCTATTAGGTCTTCATCATGGAACACTAGGAGTTTCACAGTCATGGTCATCTCATGTATGAGGATAGGAAGGTCCACCTCACCCATGCAAGGGGTTTCCATGCCTCCTAGCCCTATGAGGTATGCCTCAATTGGACGCATTTCTATTCTTGAGTCCTTATAGTGGGACCACCTAATCACACTAGTCGCAGCACTTGAATCAATTAAAGCCCTAAGCTCGTGGGGGGTGTTGCCTTGTTCTAGCATGACTATAATGACTGGTCTTCTATCCACTATTCTAGGATGAGCAACTTAATTCATTTGACAAATGGCCATGGGATATCTTGGTGTTTCCTCGCGATGGTTATAATATTATCTCCTTAGTCCTTGTCTTCTTAGTTTTGTGTGTTCAATGCATTCTAATGCTTTTGCCTAAGCTTCCTCTCATATTCTCTTTTCTTTGTCCTTATTCTTCTTTGCCAATGTCAGTCGTCTAAGCATATCCTCCATGAGAGGTTCCTGATAAAGCTTAACTCTATAGCCACTAATGTAATTAGGCATTATCTCTCCTTCTAGTGTGGCTAATTGTACCGCTCCACTTGTCGAAAGTTTGTTGATAATCATAGGTCCATAACCATGTTTCTCTAGCTTCCATGCGTGTTGTTTCAGTGTATACAATAGGACTAAGTCACCCTCTTTTAAGCCTTTATCGTTCACATGTGCATCAAAATAAGGTTTCTATTGCTTCTTGGTTGCATATATGCATGTTGTTGCTTTCAACTTGGTTTCTCCTAATCACTCCAAGT
Source organism: Ceratopteris richardii (assembly GCA_020310875.1). NCBI lineage: Eukaryota > Viridiplantae > Streptophyta > Polypodiopsida > Polypodiales > Pteridaceae > Ceratopteris > Ceratopteris richardii. Next base: position 109,888,432 of record CM035410.1, read on the forward strand.
CCATTATCCTTGATGATAATTCATGGCCGGTCCACTGATGTTTTTGTGCAACCTTAAGGGTAGGTATTAAAAAATCCAAAGGGAGCACTGCATTTTGAACAAAAACCATATGAAAGGGAGTTGCATTGAGTACGGTCTTGTAGGCCACTCGATATGCCCAAACGGCATGATGTAACTATTTGTCCCAATCTAAACATTTGTTGTTCACGAGTTTCATCAATATATTACAAAGGATCTTGTTAGTACTTTCTGCTTGACCATTGGCCTGAGGATGATATGTTGTGGATTTCTTGTGAATCACCATAAAATCCTATAACAAATATTCAATGACCTGGTTTAGAAAATGTGTTCCTCGATCGCTCACTAGTTCTATAAGCAATCCATATCTCATAAAGATGTTTTCAAACAAGAATTTTGTAGTCATGTGCACATCAGTCTTTTTGGTAGCCTTAGCCTCTACCCATTTGTTAAGATAATATATCCCTACTATGATGTATTCAGCATACGTACCTTTGGCAAGGGGGTTAATGGTCCTACAAAATCTATACCCCACTTAGAGAATGCACGTCCTCCTATCATGGGTTTCAGTGGCATTTCATCTCTATGAGTAGGAAACTGAGTTCTTTGGCACACATCACATCTCGTAACATAGATATGTGCATCTTGTTGGGAGTGATGGCTAGATGCACTCAGAAGATCAGTTGGTGCTGCTAAACCTGCTTCACACCAGCCCTCTTTGATCTTTTCCTTTGTTTCTACTCCTTGATAGCGTGATAAAGATTGAGTTTTGCGGAAATTGAAATAAGACTGTGTTCTAATTTTTCTAAAAAAATTCACTGAAATCTCACCAGACTGCCACTGTACTGTCACCGTAATTGTACCGGAATTGTACCGTAATGAACTATAATTTTGTTTATAATTACTTCAAGTGAACATACATGAAGTAAGGAAGTGACACATGAACTCTCTTAACTAACAGAACATTTTCTGAAGATTAAGAAAAAACTTCTCTAGTTCAGACAGCCTCTTTTCGGTCAGACTTTGTACAGTGTGTAGATATCTTTTTCACCGGAAATATTGATCAACTAAAAATAGAGATGTCTAGCTATAGAGTGAGCTATCTCTCATACAAAGCTTCGCATTACTCTGCGAGATCTATTTTGTTCTTCTACCGGAAAAATACTCATTTACCGTAAGAACTGCAATAGTGAACACTTTGACTGTAATTTCTTGATTTCTTGAAATTGACTGAATCAAGGTGCTTCAAACTTTGTATGTTTGTGGTATGCTTTGAACTGAATCTATCAAGCTTTGAATCACTTGATTTGGTTCAGTAGATCCTGAGATATACTTCTTCAAGGTTGACAGACTTGAAGATAATGACTCAGAGAATCACAGAGTTGATGAACGTAAGTATTTGTATTAGATCATGTAAATGTACATTCCCACTGGCATGATAAACATAGCTCAATGGTACTCAGAGGTGTAGGCTATATAGTAGACCTCACAACCTCAGTGATTGATACAGTAATACTTAGGGGTTATTGGAGCGCCTCGGGATGATTGAAGAACACGCCGCGACATTTTTCTTGTAGCTTTTATAGGATTTGAGTGATGACTTGAATTAGAATTCAAATCAATCTCCTAAAATCTTTCACCTAAAATAGTAGATTGAGATATTCTCTCGATCAATTAACCGCCTTTTCACGACTTCCAATTAATTCGGCGTGATTGCATAATGATGCGCCAAGTCATTTATATTTTTTACAAGAGATAAACTGGTAAGAACTCATAGGCATAAGTTCCTATGATCTTCGCGTCATGTATGGTCTTCAAAGTAGATATCCAAGCCAAATGTGAAGGCTTGTGTTGCACCAACAGCTCCCCCTCAAGCCAAACATTTTGGCTCAAGTCTTCATCTTTAATCTTCAATGATATCCTGTAATCCAATCATGGACTTAAATCTGAATAGCTTGTTTCCATCCAATGCTTTAGTAAGCAAATCTGCACATTGTATATCAGTAGACACATAAGTCAACTGAATATCTTTACTAAGCAACTTCTCTCTCACATAGTGGTAATGAACCTCTATGTGTTTAGTTCTAGCATGATATATTGGATTCGCTGCAAGATGAAGAGAACTTGTATTATCTCCAAAGATAACTGGAGGCCTTGTGTATAAGCCTAGTTCTGAATATAAAAGCTTTAACCATATGGCTTCTTGAGTTGCATTTGCTAGTCCTCTGTACTCTGCCTCAGTAGATGATAGAGCTACTGTAGGTTGTTTCTTGGATGACCAAGAAATTGGTTTATCACCTGCAAAACATATGTAACCAGATGTACTTCTCCTGTCATCCTTGCAACCTGCCCAATCTGCATCTGAATACGCTTTAATATCAATATCTGATGTATAAGGAAAGTACAAACCATGGTTCTGAGTTCCCTTTAGATACTTCAAGACCTTCTTAGCTGCTTCTAGGTGAGGTACCCTTGGTTTGTGCATGAATTGGCTAAGCACACTAACACCATATGATATATCAATCCTGGTTAAGGTAGCATAATTTAAACTACCTACCAAACTTTGGTAACCTGTAATATCTTTGAGTTCTTCTCCTTCATGTGCACTGAGTTTGTGGTTGACCTCCATAGGAATGTTTGAGACTTTAGCTTCCTGCAAGCCAAACTTCTTAATCATATCCTGTACATACTTCTTTTGAGTGATATATATGCCTGAGTTGGTGTAGATTAACTCAAGACCTAAGAAATACTTTAATAATCCAAGATCATTGATCTTGAATTCCTTCATCATCTGTCCTTTGATATGTCTAATTCCCTGAACATCATTTCCTGTAATAATGATGTCATCAACATAGACACATAAATATATTACTTCTGTACTACTTCTCTTTATAAACAGAGAAGTGTCAGCTTTACTCATCACAAATCCTTGATCTTGGAGATATGTTGTCAATCTGTAATTCCATGCTCTAGGTGCCTGCTTTAGTCCATACAGAGCCTTCTTCAATTTACAAACATGATTTACCTTACTGGTTTCTTCATAGCCAGGTGGTTGTGCCATGTAGACTTCTTCAGATATCCATCCATTCAAGAATGCATTCTTTACATCCAATTGGTACATATTCCAATTCTTGGATGCAGCTACACTCACCATAACTCTGATAGTTGGCATTTTAGCCACCGGAGAAAATGTCTCCTCATAATCAATGCCTTGGGTTTGTGCAAAACCCTTGGCTACCAACCTAGCTTTATACCTGTTTATTGTACCATCTGAGTTCTTTTTTATTTTGTAGATCCATCTGGATCCTATCACCTTCATGGAGTCCTTCTTGGGTACCAAGTCCCAAGTATCACTCTCTTTGAGAGCCTGCATTTCTTCATCCATTGCTTCCTTCCATTCTGGTTTAGTGATTGCTTCTTCAAATGAACATGGTTCTTCATTCAAGAGATCCTTTGCAAGATATACAGAATGCTTGGTTACAACTGAAGTATCATACCCATACCTAATAGGTTTTTTCTTTTCTCTTTGAGATCTCCTCATAGCTTGAGTTGAGGATTCTGGATTATCTTCTAGTTGCTTCATCTTCATCTTCCCTTTGGATTTCCAGGCCTTGAACTCTTCAATGTTGATGGTGTCTTCATCATCTGAGCTTGTGTCCTCTTTCTGAATTGGTTCTTGCCTGATAAGCTTGGGAAAGTCTTCTTCCATGTCGTAAGGTAGACTAACCTTCCTGCACTCATTTTCATACCATGAATCATTTTCATCAAAGATGACATCTCTGCTTACCTTGAAGCCTTTGTTTGAGGGGTTGTAGAATCTGTACCCTTTCTGGTTCAAGTCATAACCAATGAAGATACATTTTTCAGCTTTAGGGTCTAGCTTTCCTCTTACCTGTGAGGGAATATGCACATATGCAACACACCCAAAGATTTTGCAGTGATCCAGAGATGGTCTCTTACCATGCCAAGCCTCATAGGGTGTCATTCCATCAAGTGTCTTTGATGGCAACCTGTTAATTAGATATGTGGCAGTAGATACACTCTCTGCCCAAAGATAATTTGGCAACTTCTTTTCATTAAGCATAGACCTCGCTGTTTCTACAATGAGTCTATTCCTTCTTTCAGCTATCCCATTTTGTTCAGGTGAGTACCTTGTAGTAATCTCCCTTTTGATGCCTCTTTCCTGTAAGAAGTTTTCAAACTCATTTGAGAAGTATTCTCCTCCTCCATCTGACCTTAGCTTCTTCAAGTTTCTTCCTGTTTGATTTTCAACCAGTGCAAGATACTTTTTGAAACAATTAAACACTTCATCTTTATATTTCATGTAGTATAAGACAGTCCACCTGCTATAGTCATCAATGAAAGACACATAGTATCTTGATCCAGATAAGGATGGCTCCTTGCTAGGTCCCCAAACATCTGTATGCACTAATTCTAGATAATCTTTATGCATAAAACCTTTCTTGGTATAAGGCAACCTGTGTGACTTACCAAATTGACAAGCCTCACACTTGTATATCATGTGTTGCTTGGATATATTAGGTATGCCAAGTACACATTGATCCCTGCACATTTGCTTTAAGGTCCTTTCTCCAATGTGACCTAACCTCTTGTGCCAAATCTCCAATTCCGATAGCGTTTGATCCTTATAATTGTACAGAGCGATGTTTTTGGTGTCTTCAAGCTCAAAAGTAAATAACCTACCTGATTTTTCTCCCTTGGCTATCCTTCTGAATCCATGTCTTGGATCCTCCACATATGCACCATGTTGAGTGAATCTGACCTGTAGACCTTTTTCCACAATCTGACCTACACTCATCAGATTCTTGGTGATTGTTGGAACATACAACACTCTGCTTAGTAAATTCTGATTACCATCACTTGTTTTGACATTGCCTACTTTAATAACTGAATGTTTAGTGTCATCACCTGTCTGCACTTGATGTTTGCCCGAGGGTTCTTCCAAATCAGAAAGTAAGGCAACATTTCCAGCTACATGGTTAGAGCAACCTGAATCAATATAGAATAAGTGATCATCATTGATACCTGTCTTAGATGTCATGTTCATGATCAACAGGGAATCATCTTGCTCCTCTGCATAATTGTTGTAATCCTTTCTGTTCCTGTATCCACCTTGATAGTTGCTATTGTGATTGTAGTTGTTGTTATAATTATTGTTGTAGCCATGGTAGCCTTGAGATTGGTTGAATCTACCTCTGCCTTGAGAGTATCCTCCTCTTTGGTGACCTCTTCCACTTTGGTTCTTGTAGTTTTTGTAGCATTCATCTGTAGTATGGTTAGACAAGCCACAGATATTGCATGGAGAATGGTTATAAGGTCTCCCCCTACCTGACTTACCTCCTCTGCCCCTACCTCTAGATGATCTACCTCTCCCTGCATAGTTTGCTTGGGAGGTAGAACCTTCTTCATCAACCTTCTTGCTTTTACCTTTATCTTTAACCTTTTTATCAGTGTATAAGGCAGAGGAGTTGTTACCTTTTGATTGTTCTCCATTCTTTGTAAGCTTTGCTTCATGTGTGAAGAGTTGACCAATCAGGGTTGTTAGATCAGGTGCTTGGATGTCCATGTATAAGTCCATTGCTGTAGTAAAGCTCTCCCACTTGTCATCTGCCTTTAGTCCATTGATTACCTGTCTGACTATTTGCTCTTCCTCAATTTCTTCTCCAACACTTGCAAGTTGATCTGCAATGTCTTTGACTTTGGTGACAAAATCTGAGACACATTGTTTTGATTGCTTTCTGAGAGTTGTAAACTCAATCCATAGCTGATTCTTTCTGGCCCTTGTGCTTGATGAAAAATATGTTGACAAGGTTTCCCAAGTCTCTTGGGAAGTCTTACAATTCCTCACATGGGGTAAAAGAAAGTCAGATATAGAGTTTAAGAGATAAGACCTTGCCAAAGCATCCTTTGCACACCATTGGTTGAGCCTCTCATGTTCTTCCTTCGTAGGTAGTCCTCTGGTCTCGAATGAGGGCAATTCCTCATCTCCTGATATGTATCCAAATAAGCTTCTCCCTTGTAGATAGGTCTTCATTCTCAATGACCAAGCCTGATAATTGTTTCTGTCCAATTTGTCAATGAAGGAAGGAAAACCATCACCCATGATTACCTTATTCGCTCTGATACCACTGTTGGGAGTGATGGCTAGATGCACTCAGAAGATCAGTTGGTGCTGCTAAACCTGCTTCACACCAGCCCTCTTTGATCTTTTCCTTTGTTTCTACTCCTTGATAGCGTGATGAAGATTGAGTTTTGCGGAAATTGAAATAAGACTGTGTTCTAATTTTTCTAAAAAAATTCACTGAAATCTCACCAGACTGCCACTGTACTGTCACCGTAATTGTACCGGAATTGTACCGTAATGAACTATAATTTTGTTTATAATTACTTCAAGTGAACATACATGAAGTAAGGAAGTGACACATGAACTCTCTTAACTAACAGAACATTTTCTGAAGATTAAGAAAAAACTTCTCTAGTTCAGACAGCCTCTTTTCGGTCAGACTTTGTACAGTGTGTAGATATCTTTTTCACCGGAAATATTGATCAACTAAAAATAGAGATGTCTAGCTATAGAGTGAGCTATCTCTCATACAAAGCTTCGCATTACTCTGCGAGATCTATTTTGTTCTTCTACCGGAAAAATACTCATTTACCGTAAGAACTGCAACAGTGAACACTTTGACTGTAATTTCTTGATTTCTTGAAATTGACTGAATCAAGGTGCTTCAAACTTTGTATGTTTGTGGTATGCTTTGAACTGAATCTATCAAGCTTTGAATCACTTGATTTGGTTCAGTAGATCCTGAGATATACTTCTTCAAGGTTGACAGACTTGAAGATAATGACTCAGAGAATCACAGAGTTGATGAACGTAAGTATTTGTATTAGATCATGTAAATGTACATTCCCACTGGCATGATAAACATAGCTCAATGGTACTCAGAGGTGTAGGCTATATAGTAGACCTCACAACCTCAGTGATTGATACAGTAATACTTAGGGGTTATTGGAGCGCCTCGGGATGATTGAAGAACACGCCGCGACATTTTTCTTGTAGCTTTTATAGGATTTGAGTGATGACTTGAATTAGAATTCAAATCAATCTCCTAAAATCTTTCACCTAAAATAGTAGATTGAGATATTCTCTCGATCAATTAACCGCCTTTTCACGACTTCCAATTAATTCGGCGTGATTGCATAATGATGCGCCAAGTCATTTATATTTTTTACAAGAGATAAACTGGTAAGAACTCATAGGCATAAGTTCCTATGATCTTCGCGTCATGTATGGTCTTCAAAGTAGATATCCAAGCCAAATGTGAAGGCTTGTGTTGCACCAACACATCTATGTGAAGAGTGGGCCACCAAAATCTTGCAAATAATATGGCTTTGATTATCATGTTGGGGCTAAAGTGACCTCCTGTAACACCTTGGTGTGCAGTCTCTACTACGCTCAAGTAATCATTTTCATGAATGCACTGCCTCAGGTATCCGCCTCTCCCTCTAATATGGTCAAGTAATCACTCTCGTGAATGCACTACCTTAGGTATCCATCTCTCCCTCGTTTGTACAGGTTATCACCAATAAGTGTATAGTCTTGAGCTTCCTATGATAGATTATGTTGTCTTGCTAATGTCATTCCTTGAAGGAATGTTTGTGTCCTGAAGTAAGTTACCATAGGTTCACTCCATTCTGGTGTGAGAGATATATAGTATAGCGGGGCATGTTCCACAAGTGTTCTTTCACAACAAACTTGGCATTCTTTACACAGTTTATAGACATCTGCTTCCATAGAAGGCCAATACACTCCTAGTCTGTGCAGATTCTACAATGTTTGGTGTTTTGAATGATGTTTCTTCAATGCACCCACATGTTCTAATTGCAACCAATTATTGTGTTCTGATTTTTCTACACAACAAGCAAGAATTTTCTGATTATCTTGTTTATATAACTTTCCTACTAGTATCTGGTATCTTTGAGATTTAGTAATCTCTCCTTCTCTAATCTAGTCCTAGTATTCTTGGGTCCAAAGGTGAGAACAAGGACAGTATTCTTGGCCCATTTGGATACTATCTCAAGATTAAATAGGTATGCATCTAGTAACTCATCCACTATTCCTTGAGGTGCTTCTCCAGTACTTTAACCGTGAAAGGTGATTTGCTCTAAGGTGGGTCTTTCCCTTCCTGACTACTACTTTGAAGTCATACTCCATTAATAATAGAGACCATTGTATCAATCATTCGGTGTTACAAGGCTTATTGACTAAGTACAATAGTGCCTGATGATCTAGGAAGAACTTGAACTTGTTTACCAATAAGTGATGCCTGAATTTCTTTACTGCATAAATCATTCCTAATCCTTCGCGTTCTGTGGTGGTGTAATTTTGTTCTACTCCATTTAGTTGTCTCCTTGCATAAGCTCTGGGAAGATCCATATTACCTTCATTTGTCGGTTGTGCCAACACACATCCTATGGCATAGTTGGATGCATCCATATATATGTGGAATGACTTACTCCAATCTGGGGTCATTAATAAAGATGTTGAACACAAGCTTCATTTGAGTTCATTGAATGATTTCTCGCATTCATCTATCCATTCAAACTTGGTCAAAAGAGAGTACAAAGGCTTTGCAATGATAGCATACATATGTATGAATTGCAAATACTAACCACAATGTACCATGAAGGCGTGTACTTCTTTCACATTTTTTGGCCTAGGGTAAATCTGCAATCACTTGCATCTTATCTTTGTTTGTAGGAATCCGATTTTTTGACACAATAGTGTCCTAGAATCTTGCCTTGCATAACCATGAAAACACACTTTTTTGGGTTCAAACAAACCTGACATTCTTGACATTTGTCAAATACTTGCCTTAATTCAGGGATGTGGGTCTATCTCATGTTAGAATGATCACACAAATCATCCAGGTAGACTTCCAGGTTTTTCCGTAAGAATTCCTTAAAAACATGACACATTAATTATCGAAAAGTGGCGGGTGCATTTGTCAACGCAAATGGCATCACTCGAAATGAAAAATATGCCCAACTCAGTAGCAAAGGCTATCTTATGTTGATCATCAGGGGGCAATGGCTAATTGATTATAGCCTGAGAATCCATCAAGGAAACTATAGACTTCCTTGCATATACCTCTTTCCAGCAAATGCTTCGTGATAGGAAGGGGATAAATCTCCCTAATCTTGGCTGCATTAACTTTCTTAAAATTAATACATACACGTAATTTTCTATTTTTCTTTGGCATGACCACGTTGGGGGATACCCATTCAGTATGTTCAATTTCATAAATGAATCCTGCTTCTACCAAGCTGTATATCTCCTCTTTAATCTTGGCAGCATAATTATCATTATACGTGTATGGTTTTTGCTTAGTAGGTTTGGCCTCTGGAGTCATAGGGATCCTATGAGAGCATATATATGGGTCTACTCCTTTCAAATCTTTGTAACTCCAAGCAAGCACATCTCTATATTCTCACAATAGGGTGGTTAATTCTTTTTCTTCCTCCTCCATCAAATCATGCCCTATGTACCTACATTTCTCTTCTCCTTCTTCTATTGTAACCACTATCTTTTTGGTTTTCATATACTTCTCCAATGCGTGCTTCTCGCTTAGGTATCTGTACCATGATTCTTCTATATTCTATTTCATACTTTTTGAAGTTCTCTGATACTTCCAAGAAAGGTTCTTCTTCTTCTGTCTTAGGTGATTTTTTCCTCTTCTTTTGCTTATTTTCTATACATTCTGTGAGTGACTTGAGTTGTTCGGTTTGACTTTTCCTTGCCCAACTCAGGGGTCATGGCTTCCACGAAGTAAAGGTACTCCTCTTCTATTGAGCATAAGGGTTCCATGATAATGGACTCTAGGTCCTCATCACTACTCTGATTCAGTTCTTGAGCCACTTCCACGCATTCTTCTAGGATGGGCTCTTCCTCTAAGGGCTCTATCATAAAGATGGAAATGTCATATCCATCCTCATCATAGTGAGTCATCCATTATTCTTCGTTTACTACTATATCCATAGTAGCTAAGATCTCTGTCCAACCATGAGGCTCGAATTCTTCGTCAGGAAACACTACGGGTGCATAAGCAAGATCTTGAAGAGTTTGTGGGTATCGTTCTAAACTTAAAGTTCTAGATTCTCATTGTTCTTCTTTTGTTTGGCTACCTTACACATCCATAGATGAGTGTCATCGTCCAACCATGATGGATCTGATTCTAAAGAATGCACACTTTGTTTCTTTAGGTGACCTATGGATGGTATTCCATTGTGTTGGGGGTACATCATGATGGGAATAATCCTTGAGATTAACTTTGGTTGTCACTCCTAAGTGTTGCAAGTACAAGAAATTGGTTCCCCAGCTCAAATTCTATACCACAAATGGTGAGAGATATGCCTTCTAGTAAGCCTAGTGGCTTCTCAATATGTCCATGAGCCATTTGTAGCTTCATTCTTGTGGTTCTTAATGCTAGCTTACCCCAAGGATTCCATAAAGCAGTGGTAGTTGTTGGAACATCAAGCTTACACTATGCTTGAGGTGGATTTGATCTACATCAAAGGCAATCACATCGAAAGAATATCCGTTGGAGAGTTCTTTTTCATATGCTCATTTATTGTATTTTTTTGAGAGATTTTTTATGGTTCATTTACCCTTGTAAAAGCCTTGAGCTTTACACATGTAAAGGTAGAAAGATAAAGCCCAAATCAGTTAAAGTCTTTTTAGAAGGAATGAAGTATGCATGTTTACTAAACCTATCAGCAATGGTCCAAATCATATCATTGTGAGATGCAGTTGTAGGGAGACCAGTAATGAAATCCATAGAAATCTGTTCCCATGGTCCATCAGGTATAGGAAGTGGCATTAATAATCCGAATGGTTTACCATGATGTTGTTTTACACATTGACAAACAATGCAGTGAGAAACATACTGTGCAACATCTTTTTCCATGTTAGGCCAAAAGAAGAAATCTTTACATGAAATAGTACTTTGTATGCCCCTATGACCCATATATGGTGGTTCATGCATCTCTTTCATAACAAACTCTTTGAATACTTGTGTAATGCATAACTTGTGTTGGAAATACAAGAATCCATTATGAAATGTGTAATGATCCTCATGATGTGATGTAGAATTATTGAAAGCAATCCATGCTTGTGAAAAATACAGGTCACATGCATAAGTGGAAATCATATCATGAAATGAATGAATCTGAATAGCAGAAATATTATTAATTGAAATAGTAGTGGTTTGTGGGAATGGGAGACGACTTAAAGCATCAGCTACAACATTAGCTTTTCTTGGGTGATATTGAATCAGAGATTGGAAGTTTTGTAGAAATGAAGCCCATTTAATATGTCTATCAAAAATCAATGGTTGATGTAATAAATGCTTAATAGCTTGTTGGTCGATTTTAATTAGAACTTCCGAACCCATAAGGTAATGTTTCCAAATTTTCAATGCATGTACAACAGCTAACAGTTCCTTATCATATGTACTATGATTGTGTTTAGAAGGTTTGAGTTTCCTACTTTCAAATGCAAGAGGATGATCGTTTTGCATTAAAACAGCACGTATACCAGAACCACTAGCATATGTAACTACGTGAAATGGTTGTGCAAAATCAAGTAATTGCAGAACAGGCGCATGGAAAAGTGCATACTTAAGTTTATCAAAAGTTTGTTGTTGGGCTAGTCCCCATACAAATTTTAGATTTTTCTTCAATAATAAAGTAAGGGGAAGGCCTATATAAGAAAATCCCTTTACAAACTTTTGATAAAGACTAGGTAATCATAAAAACGAACTGACATCATTCACTGATTGAGGTTTAGGCCATTCTTCAATTACTTTAATCTTCTTGGGATCTACATGAATGCCTTGACTAGAAACGATATGTCCAAGATACTCTATCTCGTTTTGGAAGAAACGACTCTTTTTAGAATTAACATAAAGTTTATTTTTACATAACAAATCAAAGACTATTGCTAAATGAGTTTCATTTTCACTCTCATTCCTACTATAAATAAGTATATCATCAAAGAAGACAAGAATGAAGTCTTGCTATTCAAGGAAAATATTATTCATCATACATGCAAAGGTGACGGTGCATTGGTAAGTCCAAAAGGCATTACCATGAATTCAAAATGGCAGTGTTGAGTTCTAAAAGCAGTTTTATAAATGTCATGCAATGTCATTCTTATCTGATGATACCCAGATTTGAGGTCGATTTTACTGAAGACACAAGCTCCACGAAGTTTATCTAGCAAGTCATCTATCCTAGGGATAGGATACCTATTCTTAATGGTAATTTTATTAAGTGGTCTATAATCAATGCACATTCTATAAGTCTTGTTTTTCATTTCAACTAAAAGAACAGGGGCTCCAAAAGGAGAAGAGCTAGGCCTTATTAGTCCTTTGTTGAGTAGATCTTTAACTTGTCTAGCTATTTTATTTTGGTATAAAGGTCCATGCCTATAAGGTGCTTTATGAGGAGGAGAGCTACCAAGAATTAAATCAATCCTATGGTCAAGAGATTGCTTAGAAGGTGGTAATGCCGAAGGAAAATCAGCCATAAAGCAATCCTTATACGAGTTTGTAAATAATTTATGTGCACTTGGAAGTATATGTGTATAATCAATTATATTATTCACAAAGAAAATACATGAGTTATAACCTCTCCTAAAAGCTCGTTTGACTTGCATATGACTAATGAACGGGAAGGGGTGAAAATCATGCAACGTAGACAGTGAAACATCTTTATCTCTAAATTTGAAAGTAATCGTGTATGTATCATAATCAATGCAGGGGTTGTTATTATGTCAAGACGGCATGCCAAGTATAACATCATATGACTGCAACGGAGCAATTAAAAATGAGCGTTCATCTACATATGAGCCTATACAGATTTGAACATTATGCACCTCATTCGTAACATTATACCTATTCCCTATAAACGCAGCCTTAACCTTATATATAGAAGGATGAGTAGTAAGGTTAAGATTTTTAACTAGCTTATGAGAAATAAAATCATGCGAGCTACCATCGTCGTGTAAAACATTTACTACTATGCCATTAATGATTCCATGCATGTAGAGTAGAGAATGGTTAGAAAGTCCATTACCCAGGGTACTTAATTCTTGCTCTAATACTTCTTCAGACCAATTAGGTTCAGTGTCAGCAGGAACAACCTCCATGTTGTGTACTTGAGCTTCAATGGGTTGCCTATTAATAGGTCTCATCCTATCGGCATCTTCCACAATCTGAGCAACAAGTTATACGGGGTCGTTTTTGTTGAGCATTCATTGTCGTATTTTGAAGAGTGGTAGGTTTGTGAGGTTGGCCAAGGGTTGATTTGTTGGATGGTACTAAATGGGATTGAGGAGGGCATTGGAAAGTAGGTGAAACAAACGTAGTAAAAGCATGCTTAGAAGGAAAATTGGCTTTGACAGGTGGTTCACATTGACGAATTTGTTGTAAGCAAAGTGTTTTGGTGATAGATTGGAACTCCTTTTCAGCATCATGCGCGAAAGAGATAGCTTCATACAAGGTTGTAGGTCCGAGGGTATGGAGCTTTTCTTGGATTCCCATCTCCAAACCATCTTCATATTTTCGTTGCAAACTTGCTTCAGGAACCTACTCAAGTGAACAAAGTAATAAAAGACAGTACCAAAAATGTTCAGTATAAATGGATACATTATCCTCTTCTCTCCATCCAAAATTTGTCCATGCATGACGCACATGTAGATGGAACTGGGAAGGAAGGAAAGAATCCTTAATTTTTGCATGAAATGTGTCCCATGTGGTAGGACGATTGGTACTATTCCGTAAAACATTCCACCATAACTGAGCTCTTCCTACCAAATAATTGGTAGCAAACTTGACTTTCTCACTTTCTGAATAGGACTCATCAGAGTAGAAATCATCGAATTGAGAGAGCCATGACATGACAAATTGTCCATCCTTTCGTCCATCGAATCTAGAGAACTGGAAGTTCTTAGCACCTATCTTGGAACTTGCACCTTGTTGTTGTGTAGTGATAATCGCTTTCACCACTCTGATTAAGCTACGATCATCACGTTGTACTTGTTGGAGCATAGCATCACGTTCTTGTACAGCTTGTTGAGTTGCTTGAAGTTCTTGTCACATAAGCTCTAAATTTTGCTCGAGTGAGACCCCACGCAAAGGTGAATTGCCAAAATCCTCCATTATTGTGGGATCCACATCTATAGAACAAAACCCCTCTTTCAAACTATCTTGGATCCTCAATCTAATAGGTTAATTAAAAAGCCATTCTAAGAGCTTTCCAACGGTATATTATATGCTTAAATCTGAGTTATATATTGTAAATTATGCCCTATTCTTTGATGCACTCCTCTAAAAAATCGACGGGCGCTTCTACATGTGTGAGATCATCTTGGAAATTCTAAAAGGAAGAGGGAGGTGAAAGTTGATGTAAAATATGACAAAAGGGAGATAGAGTGATAACTCAAAGAGATGGAGTAGTGGTTAAAGTATTTCCCTTGTAAGTAGGAGGTTGTGGGTTCGAATCCTCCTACCTTAGGGAATCTAAAACTCTCTATTGCCACTCAAAATCAAAATTGCCTCACGCGTAGCCAATGACTTCCAACGGTCACCAATGGAGTCTTGGGTGCCAATGTTGCCTAAGTTATTGCCTAAGTTCTTTGCCTTAGTCAACACCTTAGTCGATGCCTTATTCAAGACCTTAGTCGACGTCTTATTCGACGTCTTAGTTGATGCCTTAGTCGATGCCTTGGAGTAAGCAAAGAAGTAAACATAGGTTCTCATTTTGGTTCTGGAACTGGAATAGAGACAGAGATAGAAGCAGAAGCAGAAGCGGAAGTGGAAGCGGAAGTGGAACCGGAAACGGACATGGATGTGGATTCGGATTCGGATTCGGATTTAGATCATGAACAAAGAACACAAACAAAGCAGACGTGGATCATGAATAGAGAATGCAAACAAACCCCTCTGGAGTGATACGTGTCATGCTCTGATACCACTGTTCTCAGGTCCCTCAGCGCACGCACACACAGAGGCAGAAAGAAGACGAAACAGGAATCAAAAACAGAGAAACAATTGATGCAATATTGGGTGCAATCTCCCCCCATGTACTCTGATGGACGAGTCTCTCAGAGTACACGTATTTATAGGTTTATATCCTGAAAATAGAAGTTACATGAGGGCCATCGCTTTAAGAAGCATCTTTTAGGAAAAACTACTTTATTTACAAAAGGCATCGCTTTCTAAAGTGAACCACTACTTTTACAACAAGATAAACCTAAATATAACTATTCTAGAAGTCTTCCATCTAGTCTTTGATTTAGTCTTCGAATTTATTTATTTACGTGCATCCACTTGTATCCACGCCCTCATGCTTCTTCTCCTGCTAGATCAAGCACAACCACATTAAAACCTTCTGAACATTTAAAACATTAAAAATCCATTTAACCTTCCATGATTCCATAAAATACAACACTAAATGAAAGTAAATTCCGATTAGCTTCTAAAAATTGCTGCTCTTCATCCTCTTAGAGTCCTTCAAGCATGTGAGGTGGCTTTCCAAGTACAGATTTATTTTCCAAAAGACAAAATTGATCATCTTCCAATTGGACCAATGATTTAGCATGTCCTCTCTGAAAAGTGATGGTTTGGTGGCCCAATTCTGCCTCAATTTAGCATTCCTCAACCATGGTCTTCCCAATAGTAAATTATAGTCAAGATTCTTACCTTTAAGTTCTAGCATGACAAAAGTAATGGGAGAAATTACGTGGGAAATTTCAATCAGAATATCCTTAATGAGTCCCATTGGTCGTACTCTAGATTGATCTTCCATTCGAACAAAAAATGGTGTTGGTTCAATGTTGGTCTAGCCCATTTGTCAGCAAGTGGTTGTAGATGCAATAGCTATATTGGATCCTCCATCAGTTAGGACTTTTGGAATGGCTTTATTTATGTACCATACTATAACAATCGAAACTTCATAGTCCACCACTTTGTCTGGTTGCTCTTTGACCATACCAATAGTTACTTCCTTGAACTATGCTGGAGATCGTCCCTTTCGTAAATATTCCATTAGCTTCTCTTTAAATTCCAGGACTGATTCCAGCAACGCACCCAATGGTGATTGAATTTATGATGTGCTTAACAAATGCCAGGAATTACCGTCCTTTGACACTACCTATTCTGGAATACCTTGGTTGTATGGTTCTTCTGAAATCGAGTCAAACTTTTTGCTAGGGCCTTGGAAACCTGAACTCAATGTCTAAAATTCCAAAACTTCAAACCCGATTCATATTGTTTTTGGTAAGTGTCCAGAGATCCCAATTTCTTGCACTGTCACTCTACCATCATGGATTCGCATTCTTTCTATACCTTTTATCTTTGTCATTTTACTTGTCTGACCCTTTCTAATGTTACCTCCAATGATTGGTTTTAGATCTAGATAATATGGTGGTACTCTTTGGCCCACTGAACTTCTTTTGTCAAGTGATTCTTCTGCTCCACTAGTGAGTGCTCATGTTGTTGTATGGACTGGTACTCTTGAACTGATCTTGTGATCACAGTCACTGAAGGTTCCATATATTCTAAGGTTACTACATTCACCATGGGTGTTTTCAATTTGGCTTCCTTTTTCCTTTGATCATATTCTTTAGCTTCCTTGCATTCGGATCGACAATGTCCATACTATAAGCAAAATTGACATTGGATTGTTCAATTTTTAAAATTACTAGGCCAGGTTAGCCTCTTTCGTAATCTTGAAAGTTAGGATGATAGAATCGTCACTAGTCCTATAAGTGTTGTGATCCAAAAAACTTAGATGGTCCGGACAATCTCATGTTTTGACTATCCATCCATGGTTCTGGTTGAATTTGAGACTTATATCCCACAAAATTATACTTTCATGAGGATGATTTGACTTGTGTAGTTGTGACCAGGTGATTGTGATTCTTGCCATTAAACCTACATTCTTCCAAGTTATGATTATTCTTGTTGCAAATAGGACAATATACCTGGTTTAATGCACAATTGATAGTGATATATCCTACATTTCTGCATCACAAACTATACAACTATTCAACTCGGTTAACCCCTTTTTCATGATTGGGCTTGTTCTTTCATAGCCCAAATTCACCAGTTGTATTTTCTCATCAACTCGGATTGCCAGATCAATGATCTCATGTAAGGATCTTGCTTCTTCTAACATATACATATAGATTTTCTCCTTAATCATTGGCTACAATCCTTCCAGAAATAACTCTTGCAACATTTCGTCTAAAGGAAGGTCATCGTCCAAAAACTGTCTCATGGTTGATCTAAAGTCTAAAGCATATTGTTGCACGGTACCCCTCTTTATCATGTATTGTAATGTTGCATATGATTCCATAATGCTTCCAGCACTCTAGAATCGCTCCAAAAAGGCCTCTTTTAGGTCATCGAATTTTGCAAAATCGTCGAGAGGATATTCAATTAACCATTTAACTACATCACTAGCTAAGGTAGCTTGGAATACCTATTGTTTATGATTGTCTTCACGCATTGCTCTATGGTTACATGCATACTCATTCTCAAAATTCAAAACATGTACATCGGGATCTTCGTTTGGTCGACCATAGAAACGGGTGTAATGTAACCTCAAAAGTGGACTTCTATACCGCATCTTCTCGCCAGAATCCTTGTCACTAGTGGTGATTGAGTCTCGAGTAAAGTCTTCCAGTTTGCTAGGTTAAGTGATAGGTACTGATGTTATTGTAAGCTCTAACTGGGGTCCACCACCACCACTTTGGCTCAGGTCCACGGGGCACTTTTCTTCTTGCTGCTGGCTCTGCTAGCTGACTCTACTAGATTCCCCTTTTTGCAAAACTTTAGTTAATGTATGGTTCTTCCACATGGATATCCAATCAATTAAGATCAACTATGGTAAGACACCATTTTCCACTCTCCTTGATAAATTTGTCTAAGTATTCATGATGTCAATCACTACGCAAGTATTGCTTGCCACTCTGCAATGGCACCAATTTAAGAAGAACCCCATCCCAAGAGCAAATCCCATCCCATCGTGGTCACCAATTTGTTTGGCGTTATGATGTCGGATTAACACACACCTCCAAAGGAAAAGATTCAAGAACGGGGATTATGATTACAACATTATGACCATAACATGCATTTTTGTTCCTTTAAATTGTTGTTGCACATTGAATATGACTAAATTTCATTGATACAATTCAAACTATAGCCAATAGACCATAAGATTCAGGATATTTTGTAAAGATTTACAGACTTCGGTGATCAAGATAGTTCGAAGATGATACCATAATTCGGCATGTAGCAATATACAATGCACTGTAAACATCGCATACATATATCTGCATTCTACCTTCAGACTTACTTCCCCAATACAAATAGTTCTTTAACACAGACAGACAATTCCATAAGATCATCTTCATTCTCCATAATTCTAGACTCACCATCTCTTCTTCTTCATCTCTCTATTCTGCATACTTATGTTCTTCCACTATGTAACATCATTCCGAACTTCCAGATATACACGATATTGCACACCGGAAATAACTCTTTGGTTCTCAAATAAAACCCATTCTCCTATTATTTAGAGATATGAGCTACAAAATATGAGCCAATCTGTTCCGATGGAAAAAATTAGTAAACGAAGCCCTAACACATCCAAGCAGCCCAAATCTTGTACATCAAAGGATTACCAATAGTATAAATATGAGGAGATACAACAATGTCCCACAGATTGAGAACATCCCAAGACTTATAATCTTTAAGCCTAAATAGATGATATTTTCTTCTTACTTGATGATCCCAAAAATCATAGAAGATAGAGATCTTAAAATTCATTTGGCAGCTAAATTGATGGTCATCTTGATAGGGAACAAAATACCAAGCCCACCTTCCTTCTTGGGAAGGTAGCAAATATCCAAAGAGATTTTGGGGATTTTATTAGCCTTAGAGTTACCACCCCACAAAAACCTCTTGGCTAGAGCAATAACTTGATTCAACTACTTTTTAATGGGCACTCAGTAGGCAAGGAAAAGTCAAATAGGGCAAAATGTAATAATTCAACATAAGGACTCGATGAGCTAAAGTACTTTGGAAATTATAGTACTTCAAAACCTCATCTCTAAATTTATTAAAAATCCAATACCATCTTTGATTAAAAGTGATATTAAAACACATGGGAATACTAAACTCTCTAAAGGTTGTACTTCCCTCAAAATTTCATAGTCAATATTATAAACACAATCAGGAATAAAATTGCTAGAAGACTTGAAGGAATTCTTGGTATGGTTCACGATGAATCCACTAGATAGAGAAAAGATATGTAGACAATCCAAAAAGGTAGCAACACAATTAGAGTCAGCATTAGTAAGCATGTTAGAGTCATCAACAAACATTTGTAATCCAAGGGGCGAGGGAGCATTAGGAAGATTCAAACATTTAATGGATCCTTGAAGCATAGAATCTTTCACCAACCACCCAAGAGCATCACTAGAGATAGCAAAGAGCAAGGGAACAAGAGGGTGTGAAAAGTTTTGGTTAAGGATCCATCTATGGAGACCCTAGAATATTCATTACCCGGAAGAGAATGCTAACATACTTAATGAATCTTTTACCATGACCAATGTCATGAAAAGACTGGAGGATGAAATCCCACTCAATCCTATCATAGGCTTTGTCAAAGTCAACTTTGAAGAAGAAAAAGTCTTGCTTCATCTCACTAGCACAATCCATACCTTCCCAAAGAGTTACTATAGCATCAAGGATTTATCTACCTTTAATGAAAACCTTTTGCTTAGGAAGAATTATTTGATCCATGATAGGGCTAAGTCTTCTGGCTGAGGGTGAAGAGAATATTTTATAATGGGGGCAAGGTAAAAAAAACGTTCTCCAATTGTTTAAGTCAGTTTTAGGACCTCTGTTGTGCATAGGTTGATAACTCATGTTGATTTCAATAGGAAGGGTACTCTTTCTATTAGCCTCTTCCCAAATCAAGAGAATGTAGGGGGTCAAAAAGTCTTATAAGAGTAGAGTGTGCTGGGTGTTTGAAATGCTAGATGCTCAAAAGTAGACAACTAGCCTCGTTGCTTGCTATATAGCATTTCCACCAATAAATAGTAGTCCTTCCTTGGAAATACTATGGGAATCCCTCTAACATCCAATGAGTCCATATCTGTGCAACATAAGTACTCAGAATATCCTCGGACTCCCTATGCCTAGACCTTCACCATTAACTTATGATAGCTTATCACCTATTGTCGCTCTAGCACAATGGCAAGTAACAATGTGAGGAGATCCACCTCATAATTGTCAATCTTGGGAGACATAAGGAAGGTATGATGACCAACCATGAGCAAGTGAGAGTATAAGTGTGTGAGTGAGAAGCACACATGCATGCACAGACATACACACACACGTAAATACAAAGAGTGGAAAAATGGAATCCTCTACTAGCAAGCTCAAAGAAAGTATACAATACTCAAGAATGAGTTCACTATCCAACTAGCTAACCCCAAAAATGAGCTTTCTAGATCTTTTTATAGTTTTTCACTAGCTTTGGCCTTGTCCATACCTAGTGTTTGACCTAGTTAAAACATTAGGTTCTAGGGCTTCTTTGAGGGCTCAAATGGAGTCTAAAAATCATGAAAATTGGTACATACATACTTCTAAGGATCTTCAAGGTTGACGACTCCTTGACTTGAACAAAAAGTTGCAAAAATGTGAAATGATATATACAATGGTTTTTAGTGATCAAAATCATTGTTTTTATAGGGATTTCTTTCGAAAATTTGACATATTCTTCTTGGAGCTCCATACATGCTCCCTCTCCTTGTGTGTCCACTACTTTGACATGTTCCCACGCCTTGTGTTTGACCATGAGTGCCAACACTCCCCCCGCCCTCTCGAGTCTGTCACCCCTAATAGACCTTTGTTGGAGTGGGTGTTCCATGTAGTACTTTGAGAGGTAGTGTTCATCATGTATCAACAAGAGTGGTTTGCCTTCCAAATGCAATAGGGTGGGTTCTCATGTTTGTCATTTTTTCACTGCTAGCCTTTGCAATTTTTAGTCCCATTGTATGTACTTCTTTCTTGGATTTCCACGTGATAGTGTATTTTTTATCTTTCACAAATTGCAAGCTGCTCAAAAGGGGTTGTCAATGTTGATTTTGAGTAGTTGTCGGCTTTGAATTGCTTCATAGGTACTAATGTCATAACCTTGATGTCCTTTGGATCTTTCAAACATATGTTCATATTTTTCATGCCATGTACTTCTAGCCCATAATGAATGATGGGTAATTGTGTTAGTGCATGGGTTGAGGAAAATGTGTGCCTTGTGCACAAGCTTGTAATATGGCCCTAGGCATGCATACTTGGGGAATGCATTGGAAGAAGTATGGTATGAAAAATTGGGACCTGAGCTAATTCCTCAACGGTATGCTAACGAAGAGGTTTCCTAGTCTATCATTGTTATAGTGTTGCCAAAGTAGGGGATTCTTACCCTAGTGAAAGGTTGGTCGATATTCACCTCTTTTACACCCATCACAATGATTGACCATTCGCTTGTCATTCATTGTTGATGGATGGCTTTGTTGATGGTTCACTCATGAGATTCTTTGAGCATATGGTCCTGTCTGTTCTCTCTTTTCTTTTTTATTTTTTCCCTTTTCTTTTGGAACAATGTTACAAAACAAGAAGAAAGAGGTTAGTATCAGTAAAATAGTTTACATATGTCAAATGTGTCTAATATACCTAGGATTCTCAATTGTGTTTATGCACGGCCTTGTAATGTGGCCCTATATTAATGCATACTATGGAAATGCATGACCTAAATGGTGCAAAAGATGGGGTTATGCCAAGGGCACATGGCTGTCACTCATCAAGTTTTCCGATGTTACTTGTAGATGTTGATGCAAACTTTTTTTGTAGGTATCCATTGGATCTCGAAATGATGTTGATCATTCCAACTTATAGGGATCCATTTAGAACAGTCTTCGGTTACCTATAGATCACTTTTGACTTCTCATCTTTGGATGGTTTCTTTACTTTTTTATCCCTCATGCTTGGATCTTTGATTCTAATGGGAGCTACTGGTGCTTTTGGCTTCCAAACCCATACCTTTGTTTCTTGTCATTGTACTATTGTCGAAGAGGTAAATTGATCCTCTTTTGAGCTCGGTGCTTGATTTTGACCTTGTCTTTCTTTGAATTCTTTGTTGAGATTTCACTCATGTGGGAGAACATAGGGTTTTGTGCATGTAAGAGTTCCTTGGGTACCCACATGTGTAATCTCCCTTGTTGAGCTACAACTAATTTCTTAGGCATCCAAATTTGTACGTTATTGTGGTCGCCCTTCATCAATCGCTTTGGTACCCAAATTTGGAGTACTCTTTGAGATAGATATCATCATTTTTCTGCTACTTATTGCCTTGGCTTTCATCGTTGCTTCTTGGGTAACTAGTTTGATTGGAATGCTATGATTGATTGCTCTCCCTTTCATACCTAGCTATGCTTCATGCTCAAAACTAATTTCTTCTTGATTTATGTTTGTCTATTTGATATAGCAATCGTGTTGTATTGTTTTGTTTGCCTCTATGGTTGAATTACTATGGATGCCTTAATCTTTGTAAAAGGAGAGAGATCCACTCATCGTTGAGCCTATTCTTCCATTATTGAGTCCTTCTGCATCATAGAGCTTTTGACACATACAACATCTTCTTCTTTAAGATTAGTCTTAGAAGAACTAGGAGAATGTGTGATGCTTGGATCTGTGATCATGCAATTCTCTAATTCTAATGTAATGCATTGTTCATCTACCCAAACTTGAAGAAGTTGACTTCTTAGGTTTAAGTTGATAGCATGGTCATAGATCCAATCTTGACCCTAGACAAGTGGTTACGTAAGGTCCTCCTCTTGACACACTAGCATTTTGACTATCATTGGGACATCCTGAAGATATATGGAAGCTCCACTTCACCAAAACAAGGGGTTTCCACACCTCCCAACCCTATGAGATAGGCTTCTTTGGAATTGATGTTCAATTGTAGATCTTGGCAGTATGAGAGTCTAACTGCACTAGTTGATGCACTTGAGTCAATCAACACTCTCGCAGTCCTTACACTCTTTCCTCATCCTACCTCTATGGTCACAAAGGGATGTCGGTCAATTATTCAAGGAACAATTGCACGTGATATTTGGCACATGGCCATGTGATATCTTGGCGCATTAGGATTGACATCTAGGCCTTGTCACCTTAACTTATTTTGCTTAATGTGCTCTCTAGCCTCTACCTGTGCTTCTTCTCTAACACTTAACTCTTCTTCTTTTTGCTTCTTAGCAATGTTGAGTCTCATTAGCATATCCTCTATAAGAGGTTCTTGATATAGCTTGACTCAACATCCAATAATATATCTTGGCAAGATGTCACCTTCTAGAGTGGCCAATTGAACCACCCCGCTAGTGGAAATTCTATTAATTACCATGGCTCCATATCCTCTTTTCCCAATTTACGAGCATGTTGCTTTAGTGAATAAACCAACACCAGGTCTCCCTCTTTCAATCCTTTATCCTTGATGTGTCCATCAAAGTATGCCTTTTGTCTTTTCTTTGCAGCATAGATGCATGTTGCTGCTCGTAGCCTAGTCTCACCTAATTGTTATAGATTGAATATCCTGGAGGACAACTGTCCATTCCACTCCTGCTCTTGTGCTACTTTTAGAGTGGGGATCAAGAAATCTAATGGTAACATATCATATTGTCCAAAGACCATTTGAAATGGGGTGGCATTGAGTCCATTTTTTAGGCAAGTCGGTAAGCCCAAATAGCACGATGAAGTTGTTTATCCCAACTAGAGCATTTATTATTTACTAGTTTTTTCAATACATTACATAGTATCTTATTTGTGCTCTCGGCTTGTCTGTTAGCTTGTGGATGATAGGTGACAGACTTCTTATGTATCACCAAGAATTCTTGGAGAAGGTTTTCAATGACTTCATTCAAGAAGTGTGTACCTCTATCACTTACTAACTCTATTGGTAACCTGTAGCCATAGTTTGAGCATCATTCTTTGTCGTGGCTTTGACTTCCACCAACTTTGTAAGGTAATATGTGGCTACAATAATGTACTCTGCATGGGAGTTTCTAGCTAGGGGGTTAATAGGGCCTACAAAGTCTATACCCCACTTTGAGAATGCAGGTCCTCCCATCATTGGCCTCAAGGGCATCGCATCTTTCTTGATGGGATATTATGCATGTTGGCATGTGTCACATCTCTTCACATAAATATGTGCATCCATATGAAGAGTGGGCCACCAAAGTCTTGAGAATAGAATGGTCTTAATTACTGGATCAGGCCTAAAGTGTCCACCTACAACACCACTAAGTGCAGTTTCTAATATTTTCAAATTGTTTGATTCGTGAATGCACAATCTTATGTAACCATCTTTTCCTCATCAGTATAGTTTTTCTCCTACTAAGGCATAGTTTTGAGCCTCTTGTTCCATGCTTCATTTTCTCGCTAGGCTAGCCTCGCTGGGTAATTTCCCGGATCTCATGAATTCTACCAATGGAGTGCTCCATTCTAGAATTAATGACACATGATAAAGGGTAGCATACTCCATTGGGGTCTCTGTTGACACACTGAATAGTTCTTAATCCATTCATGTATTTATTTATCCATACTAGGCCACTACACTCCTAAATGTTTTAGATTATGCAAGGTTCATTGTTTAGAATAGTGATTTCCTAGCAATCCTTCATGGGCTTGTTGCAACCAACTAATATGTTCATCTTCCTTGATGCAGCAAGCTAATACACCCTCTGTATCTTGTGTGTACATAATTATTGCTAATATTTGATATTTTTGTGATTTTAAAATTCCTCTTTGTTAGATTTCACATTCTTATTTGGGGGTCCAAAGGTTAGGATAGGTACCAACTTATTTTCCTATTTAGGAATAACTTCTAAATTGAAAAAATGAGCATCGGGCAGTTCATCAGACACTCCTTGCGATGACTCTCCTAAAGTGATGCAAGAAAGGTGACCCACCCTGAGGTGGATCCTACCTTTCTTAACAACCACTTCAAAGTCGTATTCCATTAGTAAGAGGAACGATCTTACTAAGCGTCCTGTATTACAAGGTTTATTGACCAAATATAATAAAGCTTGATGATGAGTGAAAAAATTCAACTTGTTGGCCAATAGATAGTGTCTAAACTTCTTCATGGCATATACCATGCCTAAGCCTTCTTTTTCGATTGTTGTATAGTTTTGTTCAACCGTGTTTAGCTGTCTGCTAGCATATGCTATAGGCAAATCTAGATTTCCTTCACCTATGGTTTGTGCTAGCACACATCCTATTGCATAATTGGATGCATCTACATGGACATGGAATGGTTTATTCCAATTAGGATCGGTTAGTATTACTGTTGTGCACAAACGTCTCTTCAACTCATTGAAGGAATTTTTGCATTCGTTGTTCCACTCAAAATTTTTCCACATAGTGTAAAGAGGTTTAGCTATGATTGCATACATGCATACATGTGGATAAACCTGCGATAATATCCACAATGGCCCATAAATGCTTGTACCCCTTTAATGGTCCTTCACCTCTGCAACTCCGCTATGGATCTTACTTTGTCCTCATATATTGATATTCCGTTCTTAGAAACAATATGACCTAAGATCTTACCTTGATGTACCATGAACACACACTTTTTTGGGTTTGGACACACTCAATATTCTCTACACTTGTTAAAGATTTGTCTGAGCTCAGGGATATGGTATCTTCTCTCTTGGGAATGGGCACATAAGTCATCCACATATACTTCTAGGCTCTTTCACAACAACTCTTAAGACATGACAAGGTTTATTGACAAAATATAATAATGCTTGATGATAAGTGAAAAACTTGAACTTGTTGGCCAATAGATAGTGTCTAAACTTCTTCATAGCATATACCATGCCTAAGCCTTCTCTTTTGATTGTTGTATAGTTTTGTTCAGTCATGTTTAGCTATCTACTAGCATATGCTATAGGCAAAGCTAGATTTCCCTCACCTGTGGTTTATGCTATCACACATCCTATTGCATAATTGGATGCATCTACATGGACATGGAATGGTTTATTCCAATCAGGAGCAATCAGTATTAGTGTTATGCAAAAATTTCTCTTCAACTCATTGAAGAAATTTTCGCATTCATCATTCCACTCAAAATTTGTCAACAGAAGGTAAAGAGGTTTAGCTATGTTTGCATACATGTGGATAAACCTTCAACAATATCCACAATGGCCCATAATGCTTGTACCTCTTTAATGTTCCTTAGCCTCTACAACTCCTCTATGGATCTTACTTTGTCTTCAGCTATTGATATTCCGTTCTTAGAAACAATATGACCTAAGATCTTACCTTGATGTACCATGAACACACACTTTTTGGGGTTCAAACTCACTCAATATTCTCTACACTTGCTGAAGATCTATCTGAGTTCAAGGATATGGTATCTTCTTTCTTGGGAATGGGCACATAAATCATCCACATATACTTCTAAGCTCTTTTGCAAAAATGCTTTGAAGACATGACACATGAGCCTTTGGAATGTTCCAGGTGCATTCGTGAGCCTAAATGGCATCACACAAAATGCAAAGATTCCCCACTCTATGGCAAAGGCCATTTTGTGTTGATCTTCTATGGCAATGGCTACTTGGTTATAACCTAAAAATCCATCAAGGAAGCTATAAACTTCCTTCCTTGCAACACGCTCCAATAAATGTTTAGTGATTGGAAGCAGATAGCTATCTCTAATCATAGTGGCATTAACTTTTTTAAGGTTAATACACACTTGCAACTTTCCATTCTTCTTGGGCACCACTACGATGGGGGATACCCATTCATTATGATCAATCTCATAGATAAATCTAGCTTCAATCACGCTGTCAATTTCTTCTTTTATTTTGGCTTCATAAGTGTCATTATATGTGTAGGGCTTTTGTTTGGTGGGCTGGGCATCAACCATCATGGGGATCATATGAGAGCATATCTCTGGATCCACCCCCTTCAGATATCTATAGATCCACACAAAAACATCCCTATATTCCCTTAATAAAGCTACAAGCTCTACTTCTTCTTGTTCACTTAGTTCTTCCCCTATGTACGTACATCGCTCTTCGTTCTCATCAATGGTTACTAAAATTTTTTCAATCTTTTCTTTATTATCATATGCTTCTCCTATGATGGCCTCTCGATTAGGCATTTGCACCAAAATTTTCCAATCTTCAACTTCATATTTCTTGAAATTCTCTAGTAGTTCAAACAATGATTCCTCCTCTACTTGTTTCACTGCTTTTCTTTTCTGTTTCTTTTGACTACCTTCACTTTCATATCTTGAATTTACAATTTTAATTCTTGTGAGAGGTTCTTCTTCTTTTTGGGTAAATATCTTCTTCTTTTTGAGTAAATACTCCTACATTTTGTAGATAGTTCTCCTCTGATTCAAAGCAACTATCCATTACAATAGACTCTAGATTGTCATCATTCTCTTCTTCTATTACCTCATTAGAGTCACACTCTTCTCGCAAGGGTTCACACATGAACAAAGACATATCATAACCCTCCTCATCACAATGAGGTGTCCACTATTCTTCATTGACAGCGATGTCCATGGTGGCTAAGATTTCTACCCAACCATGAGGCTCGAATTCCACATATGGAAAGATCATCGGTGTGTAGGCTAGGTCTCTAACCTGTCTGGCTCCTTGAGAGGTTCCTTCTTCTCTCACTTTTAGATGTATTTCCTCTTCCTGTACAACCTTGCACATCCACAAATGAGTATCTTCATGCATCTAGGATGGATCAGAAGAACTTAAAAAATGCATAGAGATTGAATCCTCTTATGCCTGTGGATAGGATTCCATTGTAGGAGTGGTACATCTCTAGAGGTATAATCCTTCAAATTTACCTTGGGTGTGACCCCTAAGTGCTTCAATGAGAAGGAGTTGGTTCTCTAATCTTGTACCACCTGTAGTTGCGGTAGGAAGGGTCTTCCTAGGATCCTTTTTACTTTTGCCAAAGTCACATATAGCAAAGGTGTGTTGAAACTCTACACCACAAGTGGTTAGAGTTATCCCTTCTAGCAATCCTAGGGGTCTTTCAACATGGCCATCAGCCATTTAAAGCTTCATTCTGGTTGGTCTTAATGCGGGTTTATCCCATTGCTTCCACAAGGAGCTAGTCGCAATCACAACACCAGCACCTTAATCTAAGATAGCTCGACTTGTGTAACCTTGGTAGGTGATTGGAAGATAATTATTACCTTCTTCACCTTTACTCATATCTCCTATTTTTTCTAGAGGTATCTCTAGAAAATTCAGCTTAGAGCTTGTTTTTGACATATTGGTGCCAAGTTCTAGAACTTGGTTCACCACATGTTTTCACAGCTCAGGTTTTACTTTGAGTAGTCTCTTCTAAGGTGAGATGACACTGCACGTTGGTGTTCTTCATGACTTTAGTGTTTCTTGGAACCACTGAGTCTTCATTTCTTATCAGTATTGTGGGAGCTCTAAGATCAAGAGATTCAAATTCCCATGGGCTTGTGAATTATGGCAACTCTTGTAAAGAATAAGATTCAAAACCTAATCTTTCATCTTCTTGTTGCTCTACTTGTTCTCCATAAATAGATGGAATGTCTTAGGGAAATTAACCATGATGGTCATCAATTTCAAGAATAGGAGGGGGATTACCCTTCTCCTTGGCCCATTTCTCTTTTTGTATTTCCCATAAGAACTCTTAAGAGTATTGTTCAATTGAAAGAGATGTTCCATCATCCATGGAATTAAGAACATAAACTTTCATTGGTGGTGAGGTTTCTCTTTCAACAATTGGTTGAGCCTATATGAAACATGTGGCTTGTTTTCCAACTACTCTAATCTTTCTAATAAGCCTTGAAAGTGCAAACCTGTTTTGATAGAATTTGTCTAATTGAACAATTGATTAGCCTCGAGCATAGCCTGAGCTAGTTCTAGCATTCTCATGCACATTTTTGTCCATTCAATCTCTAATTTTGTTGTGGGATAACTCTTTTCTAGGTTTGCAACTATTGGACCTTCTTGAAGTCAAGGCTGGTAGGCCTTGAACATCATGTCCAAGCGTTTTGGGGTTGGATCTAAAGAACAAACCCTAGTTGTGGTCCATTCACAATGAGTGGTGGGCTGGATGAAGTGGAGTGGATGGATTTTTGGCATGCAGGGGTTTGGAGATGCGATGTCTTCTATTTTTATTTTTGCATCTCTTAGGATTTCTTCTAGTTTGAATAAATTTCTAGTCCACTTTCGATTGGCCCTCTCTCTAGCATCCTTTCCTGTTCTTATTTTCCTCTTACTAGGCTCTCTTGATTCACTTGACTCTGATTGTTCAGTTGGTTTTAGCCTGTTTTAAGGCTTGTGCCCTAGTTATTGCAGAACAACCTTCACAACCTAGATAAAATGGTTGGAAGACCTTGGGTGCCTCTTAGCAAATTTCAATTATTTCTAGGCTCTTTCAACAAAGATCTCGATGCCAACATTCAATTATTTGAAGTAATTTGTGGTGCTCATGAAATAGTGGACGAGAGTAGAAAACTATGTAACTTCCCTGCGACTTTGAGAAGTGATGGAAGTGAATGGTAGGCAAACTTGGGTGTGCACGAGAGGACAACTTATAATGACCTGAAAACTAATTTCTTTATGAATTTTATGTTGATATATTTAGGTAGTGATGTGTGTGAACACACTAGGACCGCCAGGGCACTTTTTTCCCTCTTTAGAAGGTTTTTTTCCCCTGGCTTGTATATACACCTATTGCCCTAATGGGATACTTATCTTTGTACATTCTCTAGTAATACATTCACTATTGTGTGTTGTGCTCCAAGCTTCTTCTCCTTCCTTGTGTTGTACGCGTGCTTCCGCAGACGTCTATCTCCAACAATTGGTATCAGAGCAGGTCGTCGCTTCATCTAGGGCACCGTCGACACTCCTCCGATTGTAGTCTTAGAATCGCACGAATTTTGGTGAGCATATTCAGCGTGTTTTTGAGATCAAAACAGCTTCGATTTGTGGTGCCAAAATCGCGATCTGAGCTCGTTTCGACCTCCGAATGCACTATCGTAGTGCTTGTGTAGGCTATTTCATCTTTTTGTGCCAAAGATATATACAGGATTCTGTTCGCCAATATAAGCATCTCGAAGTCTGCTACAATTCTAGCAGCATTTGTTTAGGCAGTTCTATTCAACTTTTTGAGATAAAGTCAATTTTTGCATCAAGGTATTTTAGTCACCGGCCATGGCTAAAAGCAGTGATGTATTCCGTATGTTAGCTGTTGAGGATAAGTTGGATGGTACAAACTACTGTTATGGGCTTATATGATGCGACATGTATTGGTTGCAAAAGGATTGTGGAACATTGTGTAGGGTGTTGAAAAACGTCCTATCATACCTGCAATCGTTACAACTGCATGTACAAAAGCTCAGGCAGAAGGTGTCGAAGATGATGATATTCTGCATATTCCTGTTCGTGCTACGGTTTTTGTTACACCTACTACAGAGCAAATTCGTTGGGATGGAAGAGAAGCCCAAGCACATGCATTGATAGCTTTGTCTGTCAAACGTGCCATTATTCCTCACATGCGCTCGTGCAGAACAACTAAGGATGCTTGGGATACACTTACCACATTGTACCAAGCTAGGAATGAGGCTCGTGTTGCTTACCTCCGAAAACAGTTGGAGAGTGAGCACATGAAAGAAGGTGAGTCTATGGACAGTTTTCTAACAAAGATCAAAGACTTGAAGGAACAGTTGATTTCAGCTGATGAGGTTATACAAGATAGCTCACTTGTGCAGACCGTTCTGAATGGTCTTCCTGATTTATATCAGAGTTTTGCGTTTACTCTTCGGTTGATGTTGAAAGGAAATCCAAATGCCTTGTCTCTTGAGGAGTTAGTCTTTGTTTTGTTGCAAGAGGATCAGTCTAGGCAGAACAGGTCCATTATGCATATTGCAGATCAAGCTTTCCTGGCTAGTCAGAAGGGCAAAGGAAAATGGAGCTCTTCAATTAGTAAGTAGAAATCTTTTAATTCTGCACAATCGAAGAGGGAAGATAAAGATGAAAAGAAATCAGAAAAGCAGAAATTTTTTTGCAAGTATTGTAAAGGGAATGATCATATCATAAAGAACTGTCCAAAACTGGCTGCTAAAGAGGCAAAGAAGAAAGAGGCTGGAATGGTTGTTGCAGAGGCCTCTACACCAAAAATAGAGTCTACTAATCTTGTGCATGAAGAAGAATGGGTGTTTACTACTGTCTTCAGTTTTGACCCATCTTCTCATGAGTAGTGCATGTCTGCAATAGACTCAGATGTTTGGTATTTTGACAGTGGGGTGACCAAATATATTACCTCGTAGTGCAGTTTCTTCTCTTTACTCGAGCCTTCCCCTACAGGGAATACTGTTACATGTGCCAACAACTCCTCTTATCCTGTTATGGGAGTTGGTAAGATCATTTTGACTACCACTGATGGTAGTTCTTTCACTTTGTCAGATGTTTTATTTGTGCCATGGATCAAGAAGAACCTGTTTGTGATTATTCCTTCTGGCATTTTATGTCGTGGGCTGTATAAGCTCATAGACTATGAAAGATCTATGAATGATTCGATATGTGCAGTACATGATTATCAGGCTATATGAGATGCAAAGCTTTGGCATGCACGCTTTGGTCATCTGAATTTTGCTAGTTTGCTATACCTTTAGAAATCTGAAATGGTGTCCTCTTTGTCCAAACTTGAGGCACCTAGAAAACATGTTTGTGAAGGCTGTATTTTGGGAAAAATGTAGAGCTCCTCATTTCCAAAAGATGGTTCAGTTCGGGCTACTAAAAAATTGTAGCTTGTACATAGTGATGTCTGTGGTCCTATGCAGATGCCTTCTTTTGGAAATTATCTTTACTTCGTGACTTTCATTGATGATTTTTCTAGGCATGCATGGGTATATCCATTGAAGGAAAAGTCCGAAGTGTTCATGTGCTTCAAACACCTTTTGGTTTTGGCTGAAAATCTTTTAGCATGTAAAAAGGGCACCCTCCATTCCGATCCAGGGGGGAATATATGTCTTTTGCTTTTAATGCATTTCTAGCTGAACGTGGGATAAAACACCATTGTATAGTGCCATATACACCTCAATAGAATGGAGTTGCTGAACGAAAGTATACGTCACTCATGGAGATTGCGAGGTGTATGATCAAGACTGAGGCTTTACCACATAGTTTTTGGCTTGAGGCTCTCATGTGTGTAGCATATGTACTTAACAGGTGTCCCACCAAAGTGGTGCAATCTATCACTCCATATGAGGCTTGGCATGATCGCAAGCCATCTGTTGCTCATCTACGTGTTTTTGTTTGTTTGGCATATGCATTAGTGCCTGAACAACATCACAAAAAATTGGATGATATAGGAGTAAAATGTAGTTTTGATGGGTATAGTTCTGAAAGTAAAGGCCATCGTCTGTATCGTCCACAAACTAAATGCATTTTGGTTAGCCGTGATGTTGTTTTTGTGGAAGATGCTATTCAGCCATTGCTTTCATGTACTAAGGAGACATCTGTTAGCTCCAAAGACATGTATGATACTTTGCTGCCTCTTTTTACAGGTGGGAAGTCTAGTGCTGGTCCCAATGAGGCAACTTCTCAGCCTTTGCAGGTTTCATGTGATGATGCAGATCATTCCATTTCTGATGTAGATTTACATGATGCACTAGTTGATGAGAGAGCTGATATTGAGTAGGCAAAAACTATGCCAAAATGGCTGGTGCAGACTTTGCGTGACAGCAAATTAGATGCACCTTTTGTCATATCGTACTCGTTCAGGCTCTCATAGTGCCTCTTTTGCATCAGATTGCTATGCTATGGTTGCATCTAGTCTCTGTGATGAGACTGAGCCTATTTTGTTTGATAAAGCATAAAATTCAAAAAATTGGATGGCTACCATGCAATCTGAATATGATGCAATAATGAAGAATGGTACTTGTTCTTTATTTTAGTTGAATTTGAATGTTTCACAAAAACATCCCCTAACCCCCTTCTCTCATCCTCTCTCACATACACACACACTCCTACACATTCACTTTGGCATCACTTTCACTTCTGCCACCTCTTTCTCAGTGATGGCCTTGAATGGAGGGATGAGGTAGATTCTCTCTTTGCCTCTTCCTTCTATTCCCCTGCATATTTCAAAGAAAATCCCCACAAACTATATAAAACTCACGAGCTCGCTTCTTGAATCCCCATTTGAAAGTGCAAGGAAACTTGAATGATTTCTTTAATTTTGCATACGTTGTGAATTTTAGTGTGGAGGGGTGATATGTTTACTTCAACTCTTAATGACCACACTTGAGGTGGGCATTGGAAAAGAAACTCACGAGTCATAGTCACAGCTGTATGGTTTACGCATGCAAAGGTGTACTCATGTTCAGAGCTTGGAGTTATGCTTACCTACCATCTAAAGAAATTAGTGTGTGCCACTTGATAGGCACCATTATTCTCACTCCTTCCTCTCTCCATTCATAAGAAGCTAAGCAACCATGGCTCTCTGGTCCCTCTGTGTGGACACAAAGGGGTCGAGCACCTTGGGCTCCCCCTTTGCCCTATCTCTTTCGGGGTTGAGCTCCACTGAGCTCCCCGGAGCTCCCCCTGCTATGTGTGTTCCCCTCGCAGGCAGATATTCATCTCCTTTGGATCTGCTCGGTGCTTCTCTGCCCTTCTTCTTCTCCAATTCGAAGATTCTTGTAGGTGCTATTCAAGGTTGCGACCTCATGTCTCCGTCGGTGCTGCGGGCGCTGAAGGTGGATGAGCTATGGATCCTTCCCACACAAATCTTTGATTAAGCACCAAGAACACCAAGGTTGAAGCCCTATTCCTCTGTGAAGGCATGTATGCACTCGTTTGAGTTCTTGCATCAAGAATCTTGTCACATTTTGGCTGATGTTGAGGTTCTCCTGCATGTTCGGTGTTGCTCTCTTGCACAATATGCAAGGTTCTCCAGAAACTCCTTCTCAAAAATCTTTCTAGCTCTGTGACTAGCACACAATAGGGGATCAAGCTCTTCATTAGCTTCCCTCGCATGCTGGATGCCATCCTTGCAGAGGCCAGGAGGTTTGTGTGCTTCCGTTTTTTCAGCATCTCCGTTGAACCTTACTTCCCCTATTCATTCCATGGGAAAACTTTTGCTAAGGCTGAACCCTCATGGGTTCTCTCTTCCGTTTGGCATTACAACACTTGGGCATCTCCTTTTATCCCTCCTTGGCCCATGAAAGTCTAGCTCAGTGCTTCCTTGAGGCACCTTGGGCTGTGCAGTTCTCAGAATATTACTTCTTTTTCTCTGACGACACTCTAGCCTCATGATCTCCATCACATCTTTGATGGAGCATATCTTTGGTGGAACATACTGGCAAGGCTCCCCTTGTGGCATCATGCTCCTTTGTGTTGCTCTATCAAGCTTCATTTTTGTGGCATTCTATGTGTGATTATGGACTTGTTTTCCTTACTTACTTTATTGTTGGATCAGTGTGAGTGGAAGTTGTGGACTTCTTCAGTGGACCACAACTTTCTGCCTGGGTCATTCACATTGGAAGTTGATTCTTCAAAAATCTTCACATAAACTTTGTCTGCATGAAGCGGTAGCTCAAATCCATGTGCTAACCTGCATATATGGGTTAGCATCTTTATCTGACCTCCTCTGTTGGTCCGAATGGAAACTATGGACCTTTGCATGTGTTTTCATTACCTATTTGATTGTGTGTATGAAGACTATCACCGGGATTTGGAATATTAGCTATTACTGTCTTGCCAGGTGCAGTCATGTGAGCTTGAGTGTTCAACATTTCATACCCTCGTCCAGATGGAGGAATTTAAAGTATGGCTTCTGAGGATCCATGCCTGTTGGATCTTATGACACTTACTCTCCGTGAGGGGTCACATTATTCCTTACTGCACCATGTGCATCCTTCCAAAAGCCAACCCTATTTGCAATTTTGGAAGCACATGACTGAAAGCTCGGGGATACACATGCGATGAATTGTTCGTGTCACGGGAAAGTTTTGTGGCATATACATGACTCCAGACAATTTCGTCCTCCTACATTTCTCGCATTCGGGAGGGCAACTGTCAAATGTGTTGGGATCGAATGGCTTGCGCACTCTGCACCTAAGCAATGTCTTCTTGAAGTATATTTCCTGAAGTAATTGTCTGGGCATTCTTAAGCCTGTGTGATTGTTATTTCTCTACATCTTAGCCTCATGGAAATTTTCTTCTGTTTGAGGTGGAGGTTATGCTTAACAAGCTACTGGGGTTCGGTTCTCTGAATTTATGGGGAGTTTTCACTTAAAATGTCATGTTGTTCTATGATATTGTGAACATCATTTTGGTTATCATGCATCTAGGCAGGTACAACTCTGTAGGTAATACAATTCAGGAACATCATCTTGTGCTTGTCTGCAAGCTAGTTTATGCTTCTCCCTGTGGGGTGGGAGATGTCCGGATCTAGGACCTCGAAAGGTGTTGCCTATCATCTCCATCAGGATCAATCAGTACTGTTAAAGATTTGACAAGGCCTCTAATTTGTTATATTAAAGCTTGGAGGTGAGAATGATGTCCCCTAAAATTGCAATTGTTTAATGTTGTGTGCAATCTCTTAATGTCTCTTGGGTTAAGCTATGATGGTCTTCATGCCGCTGGTTAACTCACACCAGCACAACACTTGAATATGGGCATTTAGTTTCTTTTTTATTACTTTGAGCAGACTTACAGGATTGGGAGTCCAAAGGTGTAAATTGTTTTATGAAAGATCAATTGCATGCTCTATGAAGGGTCGTGCATTTTGAATTCTTTTTCAGAATGCCTTGGCAGGCAAGGTTCAGCAATAGATGCTTGCCTCCACTCTGATTCGTACTCCAAAACATTCATATGTGGAGGCATACCAAGACAGGACATTGTCAATCCTCTTAATTATGATGGAAGCTGCAGGGTAGTGACTGAACAAGATTGTGTTTTTCTAAATTGCATGCTTCCTATTGTACAAGTAGTGTGAAGTTTTGCAGGTGTGGACCAATATCGGGGGTTATCAAGCATCATCTGAATTGGCTTCTTAGTTCAATACTTGTTGATGGAGCTTTCAAGTATCAAAGGTTGAGTGGCATGAACTTCAAAGGGAGATCGGAGCAAGGTTGTTGGCAGCTTTTGTGAATACCTCTCTTCTAGATGGTCCCCAAAATCTCCAGTAAGACATGGATAGTGGGGGGTAAGATGGTTAACAGATGGCATGAAGCTGGAGACACATTGCTAAGCTCCTTGATCTCACAGGGAAAACTTGGAATGCATTATGCACATTTTTGGTCCTGTGAATGTCTCTGAGTAGTGTCACTTGACTATAAAATGTTGGCCTCCTGGTTTTATGTGTGTTTTAGGTTGGAACGCTCTTATACCTAGGGCACTTGGGGGGTTGCAGTGATCTTGGCCACACATCCTGCTATCAGTCTAAGCAAATGGAATTATAATGATCTGTAATGATTATTTCATGCCCATAACTATTGTATTTGATCGGTTGTGCTTCTAGGTCTTTTGGTGTGGTTATGCTTTCAATGAAAAAATGATTATGTTTTACCTAGTTGATGACATATGCATAAGCTTGGAGCTCACATCCCTATTCTTGATTGATGTTTGCATGGCCATGAAAGAGTTAGGATGGCAGGCCTTTTCTTGGTAGGTAAAAAGGTTGGCTCTACCATCTGGAACAATCACAGGACTTCTGTATGAATGGTATGAATCTTCTGAATGATACCTAAATGCCTTTTTCTTGAAGAAGTAATTGTACACAAAAACAGGACATGGTAAGGAACTTTGAAAGATACATGGAAGCCTGTTACTGAAGCAGTTATGCAAGCACAAATACTATCCCAGAACATGTTTTGAATATGTTGCATGTGAACTCTGTGTAATAAATGAGCTACATTTAATGAGCTTGATTCTTATGTTTTCCTCATAAACAATTCTGCCAACATTAGGTGAACTTGGCAGGCAATGGAACTATTCGGTATACTGGGTGTTCTTTGATTCAATGGCCCCCAACTCTTACAGAGGGATGTCAGTAGTGAGGCACATTAGTGAGGCAAGAACCTTTTCACTAAGTGATAGGGGGTAAAGGGTGCCTTTCTCCTTGCCCTTCTATACTTTGAGGGAGAAGTAACCAAAGCTACACCTAGCAGAAACTCTACTTTTTGGATAACTATTGGCATTACAGGAATGCTTGGATTGATTATGCTCTCTGTGTTAAGGGTTTTACGGCTTGCTCAATATTATATGCAAAGAATTTGACGAATATCTTGAAGCTATCTTGTCTTAGCTAGCTCCTGGCTATAAGAAAACATTATGTGGATTCAGACCTGTTCTGAACTTAATTAAGTGTGAAATCACAAAGGATTGAGTGATTGTTTTTTGCTAGGGAAGTAACTCTCTGGTTTTACAATGCTCATTCAAGGATTATTTTTTCATAATGAATTGCAGGACTACATGTACATGCCTTCAACATTGATCCTTCTTGACCCCTATAGATG
The DNA here is from genome assembly GCA_020310875.1 of Ceratopteris richardii. NCBI lineage: Eukaryota > Viridiplantae > Streptophyta > Polypodiopsida > Polypodiales > Pteridaceae > Ceratopteris > Ceratopteris richardii. Next base: position 109,926,145 of record CM035410.1, read on the forward strand.
ATGTGCTACTGTGCTTTGCAGGAATAGCTCTCGATAAGCTGTTTGAATTTCATGAATGCTTGTAGAATGATAGGAGTCATAATATTGCACTATTGTCTAAACATTTTATGAACATGAGCATATGAGCATTGTATGAATGATGACCGGAACATAAGTTAAATCATGAAACCACATTCATCTCATGCTATACATTGCAATGTCTCATACTCACTTGAGGATAGCATATTTAGGAATGACAATATGGTTATGGCATCACAAAGATATAAGGGACATATGGGTTCTTGCAGTTCTTTAGCTGCCCTTCTAGGAACAATAAAGCTTTTCAGGACTTCTCTCTAGAAGAAAGTCTTCCAGAAGAAGATGCCCCTGATGTGGAAACTAAATTTGAAATGAATGTTATTCTCATTATTAGATGCAGTCTACTTGCTCTTTTGTATGTCATTTCAGGTTTGGGAGCTTCTGGAGAAGGCATTTCCAGCCTTACAAAAGACTACATAGTGGGATGCATGTTGGGTTGACTGCCCCCCAAGGGGATTGTGTCGCTCAGCATTGAAGACTGACAATTTGCAGATTGAAGTGTAGACTGAAGGAAGGACTGAAGACTTGCAGATTGACTGAAGAATTGCAGATTTTTTGAAGATTTCTACTTGGATCAAGTTCAGTTGTGTATGATCCTCTTCTCTTAGCTTTGTCGAGGACGACAAAGTCTGGGGGGGAGAGTGTTGGGTTGTAGGGCATGCACACACCCTCAATGGTGCATAAGAACCCTCTCTAGACCATGAGAAATAACCTCTTTGTATATATTATACAAGGTATAAACATAGGCTAGAAGTTCATTGTCATGGATGGGAAGAAGGAGGTCTTTGGCTCAATCCCCGAGAGTGCATTGGGGAGATTATTTTGCCAAAGACTCTAGGATCCTTCTAGAAGCATCCATTGAAGTTAAGTTGAGTTAACTCAAGGACACTGGGACTCAACTCAAGTGGCTAGGTACGTAAAAAACGCTATAGAGTAGATGGTTGGATGGTGATATATATGTTTCATTTCTCATGCATAGCAATTCTTATAGTACATTAAGACTACCATTGAGTTCATCTAAATAGGTATTGGCTCCTAGTGCATTTTTTGGCACACACTGAAGAGAGATATGATACTCTTCTTCAATGATGGTCATTCATTCTTCATCTAGGACAATATTTACATGTCCTCAATCAATTCATCTTGTTAGACCATGGTTAGAGTCACTACACATCTCTAGGAAAGAAGTTTGGATGCTCAGTGCTACACTTTCTTTGGTTGATATTCAACTTCACCTATTTTGAAAATTTCCAATTAGCTTGCTTAACCTTCAGTACACATGGAGTAATTTCTAGTTTATAGATTATTTTCTCCCTTTGTATCCATGGTATGAAGTTTACTTTCATTTTTGTTGATTTGTTGTTCATTAGTTTTTTTTCTCACTATTTTAAACTAGAAAAAGGACTAGAAATGAAACATACATGATTATATTCTAATTTCTAGAGTTCCTAGGCCTTAAATGTTCACCTGGGTTACATCAAGAAAGCTCTTAAAAGAGCAAATTATCTTTGTCTTAGCTTTGAGGATTAGATTCTTAATTTTTGTCACCTCAATTGCTTCTCTAATATTATCACACCATTAAGGAAAGTCAAAGGCTCTAGAGCTTTACAAGACAAAGTCAAGAATTTCAAAATCCTCACTATTGCCCCACAAATGATGGCTACATCCAAGAGAAATCTTGGTGTCTAAGGAATCCTAATGTCCTAATGGTGATGTTTTCATTACAAAACAATCAATGATGGATCAAGGAAATCGTGACATCTCACATTTGCATGAGGGCAATCAGCAATGCTTGAAATCTAGCTGTCTCTTCCATATAGTAGAGCAATCATTGATGTCTCAACATCTCATGGCTAGGAAGATGTCTTGAAGCAATCATGATGCATATTATTTGAAATTAGAAATCACATTGTTTGGGCATAAAATTGAACAATTGTGATGCCCCTAAGGCAATCATGGTATGCCTACCATGATGCCTCCTGAGGTCAGAGTCATCACAATTTCTGTTGCAAATTTTTGGTATGCAATTTTTGAGGGGACCTAGAAGTGTGATGGTAGTCCAACGTCTATGTTTTGTTCCAATAAAATGAAAAAAAAAAGACCAACTATTCCATTGCAAAAATGAGTTCACGATGTCCCAAAGCTCATATGCACATGTACAATGGCCAAAATAATTAAAGCTATATATATCAAAATTCATTGACTTCTAGATTTTTATGAAAGGGTTTTGTTGGAGTTAGACGTCTGTGGAAGCACGCGAACAACACAAGGAAGAAGAAGAATCTTGGAGCACAACACACAATACTGAATGTATTACCACTAGAATGTACAAAGATAAGTAGCCCATTAGGCCAATAGACGTATATACAAACCAGGGGAAAAAGACCTCCTAAAGAGGGAAAAGAGTGCCTTGTCGATCCTAGAGTGTTCACACACATCACTACCTAAATATATCAACAAATCCCCCTAGGTAGAGTCTTCGTAAAAAGGTTTGCAATGTTCTCCTATGTGGGCACATATGCCAAGCTGATTTCCCCAGCAGAGAACCTCTCCTTGACATAATGATAATGCACCACAATGTGCTTAGTGCGAGCATGGAACACAGGGTTCCTTGCAACTACCAATGTGCTCTGATTTTCAGTGAAGATGGTGGTGGCAAAAGACTAACCAACACCCAAATCAACCATAAGGTGTCTGAGCCACACACACTCAATAGTCGCTATGAAAGTTGTCCTATACTCACCCTCACAATTGGAAGTGGCCACAATAGGCTGCTTCTCGCTCAACCAATATATACATGAGCTACCAAGCATGAAGGAAAAACCACTGGTGGACACACGAGTGTCATAGCAACCAACCCAATCACTATCAGAAAAAGCATGCAAATCTAGCGGTAGTGATCCCCCCTTGGGATAAAACAATCCAAGTAGCCAGGTACCACTCAAGTAGTGAAAGATGGGCTTAACTGCCTGCCAATGCTTGACACCTGGGCAATGCATAAACCTGCTCATCTCTGAGAAAACAAATTGAATATATGGCCAATTAGTGCATGAGTAAATCAAGCATCCAACAGCTTGCTAATAGAGAACAGCATCAAATGGATCTCCAGCATCATGAAGACTCAATTGTAAACATGTCTTCATCCATAGGAGTGGCAATAGGCTTACAGTCTTCAAGGCCAAAACGTTGCAATAATGTCTCAATATATCTCGTTTGACACAAAGCCATTCCACCATCAACTTGCATAAATTGAATGCCCAAATAGTGATGCAATTGTCCCAAATTAGACATCTCAAATGAGGCATGCAAATCATCCTTAAAATTAGCAATATGTGTGTCATGAGGACCAGTGAGCAGCATGTCATCAACATACACCAGAATGATCAAAAGCACATCATTAGCATGCTTAACATATACGGTTCTATCAGTTGGACTGTTCTCAAAACCATGTGCAACCAGATAGGCATATATCTTTTCATACCAAGCACGTGGTGCTTGCTTTAAACCATATAATGCCTTCTTTAACTTGCACACCTGGTTTTCATGCCCTTTTAACACAAAACCATGGGGCTAAAAAACATACACTTCTTCATGCAATTCACCATTCAGAAATGATGTTTTAATGTCCAACTAATGTACATTCCAACCGTAATGATCTGCAAGTGCACAGATGCTATGAATAGTAGTCGTTCGGCAAGTAGGAGCAAAGGTTTCATCAAAATCAATGCCTCTTTCCTGTGGATAACCCTTTGCAACAAGCCTAGCCTTATACCTGTCAACTGTTCCATTAGGTTTACACTTCAGCTTGTATACCCATTGTCACTCTAGCACAATGGCAAGTACCAACATGAGGAGATCCACCTCATAATTGTCAATCCGTGGTAACGTGAGGACTAGTATGAAGACTATGAGCAAGTTATGGCACAAGTGTGTGAGTGAGAAGCACACAAACATGCACACACATACACACACACGCGCACACAAGGCAAGAACAAGGAGAGGAACAATGGAGTTCTTTGCATTACTTAAAAAAGTCTCTTACATAATCTCAATTCACAGACAATCTAACCCAAAAATGAGCTCTCTAGCTCTTTTTATAGTTTTTTTACTAGCTTTGGCCTTGTCCAGACCTAGTGTCCGGCCTAGTTAAAAATTAGGTTCTAGAGCCTATTTGAGGGCTCAAACAGAGTCTAAAAATTATGAAAATTGGTATGTAGCTAATTCTAATACTCCTCAAGCTCGAGGACTCCTTGTGTTGAACAAAATGGAGTCTATTCTATCAAAAATGAGATTTACAATGTGTGTGTAGTGATGAAAATCACTTGAGTTGTAAATTGTTTATGAAAAAAATGATCGGGCCTTGTTGCCGTATTGTGCATGATTGTTCCTTTGTGCCTGTATGCTCTTCTTATGACTTGTATGCCAACACTCCCCCCTTCCTAGCGTCTGTCGCCCCTGACAGACCTCTGTTCTATAGGGTGATCAATATAGTATTGTAGGACATTCGTGGCTAGCTCATGTTCACCTACGCATAAGCCTCTTGCTAGATCAGCTTCTAATGCATCCTAATTGATTGCACCTGGGACATTGGGTTGCAGTGTTGTGTAGTACTTGGAGTACATGGCTTGTTCACATGCAAAGAGATGAAGTAGGTGTTTGGGCTTTGGTGCGAAGACCTCCGAGTGATACTCCTAGAAACCTGACTGGAACATGTCTTTGAATGTCTGTTTATAGCATGCGGGGAGGTATTTGATGCGATGCATGCCAAGAGTAAGCTACCCGAATGCTGGGGGTGGTGCTCATGTCATACACCAAATCATAATTTCCATTGGTAAACCCCAATAGACGTACCTGTGGTGCTGCTTCATTTCTAAAGGTTTTGAGTACTACCTTCATCATATCCAAAATCTTAAGCATCATTTGGGCCACCACATCTGGCATGGGCTTCAGTCGAGGCATCCAATGTTGAATTGTGGCCATCATGTATGCTATCAATGGTGGTTCCTGCGGTGGTGCTATGTACGGATAATTGAGCCACTCCTTACATTGAGAATTATTTTGTACCTTTATGTTGAATGCTTTCCATGATCTGCGTCGTGGAATGGGGCCATAGCATGGATTGTAAAGTAGATGTAAAGGCACGTTGTTCCATGTGCGTAGCATTTCAGGATATGTCTCGAGAAGTTTCTGTCGCCATGTTTGACGGATTTTGCCTTTCTGCACCTCTGAAGGAAGGTCTTTGGGGTTGACATTGGGTAGCAAAGGAAAGAATCTTACCCGTGACTCTCTGTATTTTTGCATTATAATCGGCCAGAATAACATAGTAGGCCTGTATTGGAGTTTTGATGAGAGGATATGGCATCTAGATGACAAGTTCTTGAAGTAATCGGTTTGTAACACAGTTTCTTCTATGACTCGCATGGCTTGATTTTGCACTACTGTGCGCTCTTCATGAGAACTCCCCATTTCTTCCACTTGTTGTAGCCATGGAGGTCATGGTGCTTCAAAAGTATCTTGACCTTCTTCCGTTTGTTGTCCCCCTGGGAAGGGTTGTGGATCATATTCCTCTTCAAATGTTTGTTCCACTAGCATGGAGACTGTCTCTTCATTTGTGGGCACCTCAGGTGGGGATGGTGGTCTTTTGTATTGTAGTAGACGTGCCTGTAATTCTGCCACTTGTTTTTGGAGATTTTGTAGGGTCTCCGAGTCTGTGATAAGTGAGGTGGTTGAGTCAATAGCTTGGCGACCTACTGTCATTTCTTTTTGTTTCTGCTTCAGTTGACCCAGTTCTTCTGATAACTGGTCATGTGCATTGAGTAAAGTGGCATAGTCCTCAAGAATGATTTTGATGCTCTCGAGGGTCACCGCTTGAAACTTGGAGGGACTAATGGGTGCCCTGGGTGTGCTTTCGATGGCTGCCTCTAAGTTTTCATGGTTCTATTATTGGCGATATATGTTTTCCTCATGTGCTGCTGCAAGGTGTCGTTTGAGCAAGGCCATATTGCACTGGAGTTTGGAATTTCTTTCCAATTGTATCTGCAAATGGTTTTCCAACCCTTGGATCGCTTCTTGATCTACGTTTTGAAATTGTGTCTTCAATATGCCGTGAGCCTCTTGTAAGGTTTGAAATTGAGTTTGGAGACTGGCTTTGTCCTCTTCCAGTGTATCGAGGCGTTGTTGTAATGCTTCAGAAAGTTCTTGTAACCTTTGGTTATGTGCTTGTATCTGATCGTATTCTGTCCTTAATTGTGACATACATGCAATCATGGTGTCAAATGCATTGCCTATGGATGAAGGTGTGGTTTGTACAATGGAAGATGCAAGGGGAGGGAATTGGGGAATGGGAAGTGTGAATGTTCTGTCTACAGGAGATGTGTGTGCAGGTGAAATTGGTGGAGGGGGGGTGGGGGAAGGTGGGAGTGTGGGGGGAGGGGGAGGTGCCGATGGTGGTGAAATATCCATACCCTTAGGGGTGGAGGTAAGTGTAGCATTTACCATGTATATCCGAATGGTAGGTGGTGTGTGTGTGTGATTGTGGTGAATAAGTGTGGTGTGGATGTTGGGAATGGGCTCAACGAGAGGGGTGGGGTGGTGGCTTGAAACATTCTACAAAAGTAGTCATGGGCAGGTTGAAGGATTGGTCGTATGGGGGGTGGGAAGTGAGAGACCGGAGGCGGGAAGGTCATGAAAGGGAGCGTGGTGGTAGGGAATCCATAGAATATGGATCTAGTGTCAAGATGGCCTATGGCCGAGGGTATGGGGGCTGGTTGTCCTATGGCAGGCTCTATGAAGGACTCTATTATGACGGTGGTGGTATTATATAGAGGGTTTTCAAAGGAGGAAAACAAAGCGGAACTGGAGGTGGGACTACGAAAAATGAAGGTTTGCTCTATGGGTTGGGTAGTCGAGGTGATATTTATAGCTTCTGTTCGAGGAGGTGATGGTGGGGGGGTCCGTGGTAGTGGTTCGGTTGATTCATCTTGGGTGACTGGGAGCTCTTTGCTAGAGGTTACTGCTGTTTGGGAGGTTTTTTCAATGGGTTCAGATGTAATAATAGGTCCTTCCCCCGTAGTAATGGGAATCTGGATGTTTTTACCAGACTATGGTTGTGTTTGGAATCTTCGTGGGTCATATTGAACAAGAGGCTTCTGGATCACTTATCGGACTGCTTCCACTACCCCATACGTTTCTGCCACCAATAGTAGGCCTTTGCTGTATTCGGAGTCAACCCCAGCTTCTTCCAATAGCTGAGCCATGTGTTCGAAATGAGATAGGTCCTTAGCTCTTGGCTCATGTCACAGGTTCGTGGTTCCATAGGTCTAGCATATACAACACAGAATCTAGCAATCTTCCATATTGACAAAACATGAACATACCACAATTTAATCATACAAATGATGAGACAAAGATAGAGAAAGAATAGACGACATGTGTAAAGTGTTACGTAAGCCATCGCTTACTCATAGTATCATATATACCAATGTTCAATGTACAATGTGGGAGCAAAACTCTCAACCACTCTATGTGATGAGAAATAGATGAATGAGTGAATGTACAAATGTAACAAACATATATTCAGATGTATGGGCAGAAATCTGAATATACATGAGATGTGTTACCTTATAGGTTATAGAAGAGTGAATATGAGTGACTGAAAGAGGAAGGATCAGTGTGAAACTGATAATCAACAAACCCTCATCTAACCTTAGGCTATGGAAGACCCTAAGTCAGATACGTATGTGAAAAGATCACATACTTAAAAAGTAGCAAAGAATGCTAACAAGTTTGCTGCCATAAATCCTCAAACTCATGTGAACACACCTTCTCAAACACCTCATCCAAATATGCATAAAGCATATACGTACTGTTTCTCTTGTACCTATGCCGAGTAGGACTCCTCCTTATATGAACGCCACGGCCTCCATAAAATTGAAGTAGTACCTATGTGCATAAAGAGAATATGTACCTGAATACTTAACATAAGATGTAAATCTTATGTTAACCACCATCCAATGTCTTTGAAGTAGCCCGACATCCTCTTGTAGAAGATAATCTTCAACTACAACATGTAGATGGCCAATCCTCACCATCAAGTTGCTAATGACCAAGTCTTCTTGCCATGAACAAGAGATAACCTCCTCTACATGAGCTAGAGTGTGAGCACACCCTTCATCTTCTCCAAGAAGAACTCCATAGCTGCTCCTCAACATGCTTCAAGTTAGCACCATGGCTGCCCCATGTGCTAGACGAAACACCATCTCTATTGAGGTCCAAGCTCCAAGCTTGTGATGAATACTAGGTGAAGGATGATTCAAGTGATCCCAAATAGTAAAAGCACAAAAAGATTTTGCGCTGCACCCGCTGCTGAGCATGGGATTCGATCCCTGGTGGGAGATTTGGGAGACCAACCTACTATCCAAAGCGCCCACGTCTTTAGTTGTACAAGACCTTAGTTTAATGCTGTAGTCTTTGGACAAAATAGACCAATAGGAACATTGTTTTCCAGCAATCCCCCCTACAATGTCATATTGGTACAATCTGGACTAGATCTGCAATCTATCACAAACTCCAAACTATCACAAGCTTCAAGCTTGTACTCCCGCACTTCAGAACTTGTTCTTCAAAAGTCTTCTTCAAAACTGAATTTGACTTTCTTCACAAAACTTGAACTTGCTGAATATGAACCATAATACTTGAGAAAATATGCAAACTAGATATCCAATAGTGTACACATCAAGCAATCACTGCTTGATAACAAATATAGCATGAATTGTTTCTAAACCTGCTATCTCCTGTTTTCAAAAACCTGAAAACATACACTGGGATCCATATATTTGCATATACCTTCCAAAAAGGTTTCTCAACGTACTTCTGCTGCGTCATGTAAATACACTAAACAAAATCAAGAACTGAATCCTGGAACCTGTGATTGAGAACTCACAACTTAGTGTATTATGAACACTGCTTGTTCATCTTTGACTATACTCAAGTCAAATCAACTCAACTCAATATGAGTAAAAAAATCTATGATGTCATCATGTCTTCATCCTTTAAATCCTTCATACTTCTTTCCTTCAGAACTTGGTATAAACATATATGTGCGCACTTCTGAAATATACCTTTCTAAAATATCAAGTTTCTCTTCAATAGAACTCTAGAACCTTCTCCTGAACAAGAACATCCTAACAAGAACTTTCTCCAAACATTCTTCTTCTTCCTTCTTCTTACAAAGCTGGAACATAAAGAGAACCTGACAAAGGAAATATAGGAATATCTGAAGTAGGAATACCTAAAAGTATGAATCTGCATTCTTTCACATATGGCTGAAAATAAGTCTTCATGTTTCATCACCCCCCTGGATGACTTAACATTAGTATCCAGTATTCTTCAAATTATATCAGACTTTATGAAATCTTGGACGTCGTTCTTCATAAATCTGATCTTCAGTGAGCAATACCTTTATCTGAAACAAAATCTCTGAACCCTTTTTATTAGCACTGCAGTTGCTAATAACTTTCATTGTAAGTCTTCAGCTTCCTATATTGTAGAATAAGGTTAGTTGATCTTAAAATAACAAAATCTTGTTGAAAGCTTTATAGGATTCATAACCTTCTGCAACATAACAAGTATCTCTATCTCTCTGCAACACAAATCTGATAGAATCTGAATCTTTGACTTACTTCTTCCAATGTTAAGAATCTTTACACAAACAAAGGATCAATAATTGACTCATAAATACTCAAGATCATACAAGATCTATCCAAGATCAATTATCTCTCCTGTGTAGAATCTGCTCTCATCAAACCTTCATGACTGAATGTTTGATTTATTACTTGAATGTCTCCAAGTGTCCATGCTTCTTACAAAGTTGTAAAACTTTTTCTGCAAACAAATCCTTTAAGAATCTGCAACTTCTACTTGAAAACATAAGTGGACAAACTTCTCACCTTGAGAACTTCAAAAACTGCAAGTTGATACTTCATAACTTTCATATTTTACTCGGATGAAATGTGATAGTACCTGCTTGACTTTCTTTTGGCTAATTCCACTTCTCAATCAAGTGATAGGATATGATGGAACACCTTTTTGAATACAAGCATGTATCCAAAAATCAAGACAATCATTGAAAGTAGATTCTTGATTGACTTGTATATCAACAAATCTGAATTTTCTGAAGTTTTCCGAAAATACTGAATATGAGGTAACCTTTTCCAAACATAAAACCTCAACCCAAGTCTTCAACATCTGCTACAAAAAACTCTTTTACCTCAAGAGTTAGATAAAGAAGAAATATACTTCTCTGCAACTTGTCATATACCAAGTAGCTCTGTATTGACACTTCAAGAATTCTTTGAGGGAATATATAAGCTGCCTGCTCAAAAGCTTCAACTAAAACATAACTCATATACATATGAGTCAAAACATATATCTGCTGCTTTTCTTTCTCTCAATGCAATTCTTTGTCAAATCTACTAAATCATGACCAAGTGTAATGCAAAACAAGAAACTGCTTCTTCTTTAACAAAAGATGTTCTCGTAGACTTGTCTTTGGATGTAGAGGATAAAATAGGAAAAGTATATGGAAAATATATGAGAAAAGGAAGTCTTACTTTTCTTTTGAAAATGATGGACTTTCTTCTTCTGCATCTTTCTTCCACCTGATGATGTCAACATCTTCAAACTTCTCTTCCATACCTTTTGTTCTCTTCATCTTGAAGTAGCAAACACTCTTGACTTCTTCAAATGAAATCTTTCTCTTCCTCTAGTGCTAAGAGTAAGAGATAAAAAAAACATGGTATATAAATGAAAGTGAATATAGAATCATGGTTTATCATCTCCTCATATCTCAGAATCAAAATTCTGCTTCAAATGTCTGAAACGACTAAATTCACCAATCTTTTGTCTGAATGATGAATTACCCTTCTAGAGTTACCTTCTCTAGATACCATTTGTACCTAAATATCAACCAATTTACAATAGAAAATTGGCTGAAAACAAAACTCGTGCCATCTTGACATTTGTCTTCTTAGATGAACTTTCTTGCCATGAAAGAGATCTCCCAAAAATCTCAAGAAAAACCTCTAGATACCTGTTTTGATGTAGCCTTTAACTTTCAAATGATGAAAGCGTAAAAAAGCACTCCTTGAAACCTTCAAATCTCTTCATAACTGCTCTTCTAAGATATGACCTGCAAATGATAATTTCATAGTAGAACTTGATACCTGTGATTTGATGTTGATCTGATTCCTTCATCTTCTCTAAACCATTGTTCTTCCTTGAATTTGAAGTAGTCTTCTCTTCATCAGGTCTTAGTCTTCAAATAATACTTTTGAAAAGTATTTGTATACTCTTCCAAAAATATTCGGCTACTAACAGATCATCAACTTCATACTCCACACTAATGAACACACATGTAACTGAATTGTCTAATTCTCAAATCTCTACTCATCTAAATTAAGTGTGTATGTTAAATGTCAAATGTTAGAAGATGCTCTTAAATCATATGTTGTAAACCTGGAATTCTGGAAAACCTGAGAATATGAATGAGCATGAATGCATTGATGCCAAAGACCTAAAGTTCTGAAACCAAAACCTTAGTGCTCTGATACCAAATGTTGGAAATAAGATAGGTCCTTGGCTCTTGGCTCATGTCACAGGTCCGTGGTTTCATAGGTCCAACATATACAACACAGAATCTAGCAATCTTCCATATTGACAAAACATGAACATACCACAACTTAATCATACAAATGATGAGACAAAGATAGAGAAAGAATAAACAACATGTGTAAAGTGTTACGTAAGCCATCACTTACTCATAGTATCATATATACCAATGTTCAATGTACAATATGGGAGCAAAACTCTCAACCACTCTATGTGATGAGAAATAGATGAATGAGTAAATGTACCAATGTAACAAACATATTCAGATGTATGGGCAGAAATATGAATATACATGAGATGTGTGACCTTATAGGTTATATAAGAGTGAATATTAGTGATTGAAAGAGGAAGGATCAGTGTGAAACTGATAATCAACAAACCCTCATCTAACCTTAGGCTATGGAAGACCCTAAGTCAGATACGTGTGTGAAAAGATCACATACTTAAAAAGTAGCAAAGAATGCTAAAAAGTTTGCTGCCAAAAATCCTCAAACTCATGTGAACATACCTTCTCAAACACCTCATCCAAATATGCATAAAGCATATCCGTACTGTTTCTCTTGTACCTATGCCGAGTAGGACTCCTCCTAATATGAACGCCACAGTGTCGTAGAGGGGTGTGAAGGGAGGCTGACGTTCATCTACAAGAATCGCGCTAACCTAACCGTGTGACTGCACGTAGGGTGCTTCTAAGTATGCCTAGGGCCTTCGGTTGCTTTTTCTGTTTAGGTGTGATCAAAACCTATATGTTTCTAATATATGTGAGTGCAAATTAAGAACTAATTATTTAGGCTAAGGACCGTAAGGACGAGTGTTTCTATAATGTTCTATAGCTTCTAATTGATAAGACATAACTAAGTTCTCGTTTGTAATTTTATCTTTAACAAAGTCAACTTCTTCGTTCTCAATTTGATTTGAGTTAGGTTTTCTAACTAAATTAGGTGGGAATAAGTCTTTTTTGTCCTCCGGTTCTCGCAAAACTATGGTAATTAAAGGTAAAATTCTAGAAAGAAGACGATCGTAATCTAACGTGTGTAAAGTTTCTTTAACTACTTTATCTTTAATACTTTCAACTTCTAAATTTTCGTTATTATTTGAACTATCAATTGAAGACGGAAGCAATGTTCTTATTATTAAGTTTTCTAATTCTTGATTCTTAATATCAGAATCGTTTGGAGATACTAGTTTAGAACTACTTGTAGATCCTGATTCTTTAGACATACAAAATAAAAAAGTAAAGATCTTAATTATTTTTCAGAGAAACAGTATGAAGAATTTCAAAATCAATCTAATTTAAGCCTATACAAATCTTAATTGCATCGAAAATTGGAAGTGCTAGAGATCTTTAGGATTTAAGCCTATACAAAAGTTTATCATAAGTGCTAATACAATTCTCTTAATAGATAAACCTATACAACTTAATAAACAATCTTCAAATATTGTATTTTTGTGATCCTAAAAATTTCATATGTTTGTGTTCTCGTAATCTCCTTTTGAAATCTCTTCAATGATCTGTAAAAAAATTCATTAGAAGAAAAATAAGTATGCTTTTAGTAAAAATAAAACACTCATTAAATAATTTAACATTTAATGTATAACTCAAACCGAAACTAACATATGCATACAAAGACTCCTAACTTCCAAACTCTCGTGCATATGTAAACATCTACTTTACATGCAAACACACATTTGAATATATGCAAATATGCATCATACAACACTTCAATAAATCTTATGCATACATGCATATCAACATATGCACTTTCACTTCATATGCTTATATTTCACTTACGCACATGCATATACTCTTTCATGCATACATGCATACTTACATGCATGCACATGCACATACATAATATACATGCATACACACACAATTTATATGCACATGTAAAAACTTTAATATAGATATGCACTCTTACATGCATATATGCAAAACTCACTGCACATGCAACATGTATAACATGCTAACACATTCAACTTTATATGCACAAACACTAATACATATATCCTAACTTATATGTATATATTTCTAACATATATGCATATACTAATTTCTTTTACTCATGCACAAGAATTATTAATCACTCTTGCATACTACACATGCATATATGTATACATCACACATTTATACACATGCAAAAACACGCATACCTATACATGCGTACTTTCTCTCTCTTTTTCTCTCTCTCTAAGTTCTTGCGCAAGAATTAAGGGGATGATAGAGAAGCATTAAGCGAGAAAGCTCAACAATGAATGAGAGTAACAATCAAATTCTATCGATTATAACATTCTATGAAGTATAAACGCTATTTTGGAAAGGAAGCAACAAAAACCTATTAGTCTATCAAGTGATGTCAAAGTAGAAACTTCTCCTTCAATTTATACTAGGAGAATTTGAAAACATGTACGAGGGTAGAACCAAAAATTTAATAAGTGAATCAAACCCAAAGCATTTCAAGGTTCTTAGAAATTGCAAATGTCAATCAAAATAACTACGCTTGTTTTGGGCATGAAATTCACTATCTTCATTCTTGCATTATGGATTGACGAATTTGATCACTCCTCCGTGCCTGTTTGTTTTTTCTGAATGGCATTATTATTGTGCTCACAATAAGCTCCGGGATTTTATCAAATTCTAGCTTGGCTGATGATTTTAAAATCTATTTGGACTCTCAAAGTCAAACAAAAATCCTAAAGTAATAAACTGAACTTCCCTGATTCCATATCTCATAGCAGCCTTTCCAAGAAAAATGGAAAGTTTTAGTGCTCCAGGAGAAAAATGTCCATGCTTCAGTACTGATCATATGCAAGTATTGAACTATTCGTAGTGCACATAGCAGGTCCTTCACCTGAAGCTTTTAACGGTATGGAGAAGAAACCATTTTTCCCTCACATACCTGAGAGAAGCAGACATCATGAACTAAAAAGTAGCAATAGATCTGTGTTTACAAATCCGAAAAACTATATCAAGATCTCTTTCTATGCATTCAGCTTCGTTAAAAAATGAAAGTCAAAGATCGTCCGCCATGCTTTCCGTTGAAAGCGTGAACGATGAACCGATCAAAATTTTTCTCTCTTATGCAGAAAAATCGATGTACATCAACTCTCAATCATTTGAGTGCTCACATAGCTTTCGTCTTCTCTCTGCCTTTTTCTCTCTGTAACGTACGATCGTTCTTCATTCAACAGCATCCAATAATTTGAGCATCTCTCTCGTTCTTACACACATACCCGCGCACCCAATAGATACAATATTATTTAAATTAATTTACTTGTCGTATTATACATGCAAAACAAGATCAATGCGGTCATAAAATCACAAAAATAGAGAAACAATTCTATGCAAACGAAATCTCTTGTTCAACTTCATTTTCAAGAATGTGAGTGAAAACACTACAACAGGTGCTGGATAATGGAGGCATCATTACAACATTTCTCGTAAACGTTCTATTGTAATCGATTCCGACTAATTATCTTCTCGCTAAAGGACCTGATCCGGGAGAAAAGCTACACGCTAACTTTGTCCTATCTACTTGAAGATCTTCAGCATGTCATGTCTTTAATCCATAGCTAAACTTATATATATGTGTGCCCATGGACTAAATATACAAGAGACAAAGGGAAGAGTTACAGCGAACTGAAGGAAATGGAGGCATGAAATATGTTTTCTATCAGCTTTCTAAAACTTTTTCGCTTTTAAACAAGTTTAAAAGAGAAAACAATAATCTTTTAAGCCTTGCACGTTGCATATTTCTCTTTTTCTGCACTGTTGTGCTCTATAGCAGCCGAGAACCAAAGGAATAAAAAAGATGACCCTCTCTTCTCTCTCCCTATTCATGTTCTACGCTTAACTTATGCGTTGAACTGGTTAATATATATAGACGAAACTCTAGATTGACAACAAATATATTGACAGGAATGGTTCATTTTTCATGCATCAGAGCAATTCAACTTTTTCAAAACCATGAATAACCTCATACAGTAATATTAACCACTTTCTAATCAACATATAACTCATGCATGCACATATAATCAACAGGGCCTTTAATTAAACGTCCTGCTCTTCTAAATAACATATTTAGAAGATCGCTGTCGAAGAGGGAGGATGCAAACTGAAGAGATATAGCATAATGTCACCTTCTCTATCTCCATTACTCTCTTCTTCATGCGTGTTCCTCAACGCACCGCAAAAAGTAGCACATAGAGGAAGTCAACACAATCAGGAGGAGGGGAAAAAAAAACAGATAGGAACAACTTTCTCTCTCTGTTTTGCATGCTCAGCTCTGCAGCCGGAAGAGTCTCATATTCGATTCCATGCAGAAAAATCTCTCTCTCTCTCTCTCTCTCTCTCTCTCTCTCTCTCTCTCTCTCTCTCTCTCTCTCTCTCTCTCTCTCTCTCTCTCTCTCTCTCTCTCTCTCTCTCTCTCTCTCTCTCTCTCTCTCTCTCTCTCGTTCGCTACGTCTGAAGGAGGGAAAAGACATTACCTGTAAAAAAAATCATTAGAAGAAAAAAAAACTATCACATCATACACTTATATATACTTTTTTTAACATATGTTTGCGCTTATCCTAAAGTGGAGATAACTCACACTTTTATATGCATACTAAATGTTTACTGTAACATGTCATAAATTCACGCATTTCTAGACTTGTTTTTCACTTCACTTTAAACATGCATACACTAAGTTATCTATTTTAATTTTATATATATATATATATATATATATATATATATATATATATATATATATATATATATATATATATATATATATATATATATATATATATATATATATATGTATATATATATATTAACTCATTATTATAATATTTAATTATCAAATAGTTATTGTAGTTATTTCTTAATTAAATTCCATTTTACCTTATAATTCATATTTTAAATACATATATATTAATTATTCATATAGACGTATATATATATATATATATATATATACAAAAATTTTAAATATACATATATATATATATATTATTTTACCATATATATAATAATCATATATGCATAAATATATTATAAACTTACATTAACATATGTATGTTACCAACTTATTTAATATTAAAGCTCTAAGAACAAAATTAAGCACTTAAATTTAATACACATGCACTTTAATGAAGGTGCTCATTTATATAATATGGATCTGATACACAATTATTAAACCTTATAAACCAAAACACATTGGCACATATAAAATCATATTAATATATATGCACATAAATGTTCAATTATGAGAAACTAAACTATTAATAGGCTTAAATGTACTCACATTTTTTTTTATGGAACTTCTATTTTTATATTCGTTCATAGGTTAGTGAAAATATGCAAACACATAGATATAGGTGCACAACTCATACTTATGGCATAAACCCTACATTCACATACATATTCATAGGCACATAATTATCTTTATATAATTATGGATATACATAAATCACTTAGAAATGAACATAAAAAAAAATGAAGATCCCAAGTAAGTTTTCAATTAATCATCCAATCTTTATTCAGAATATATTTTCCTCTTTTTCTTGCAGGTACCCAAGAGAAGAGTTTAGTCAAATTAAATCAAAGCATTAAAAAATATGAGAGAGAGATTTCAGTTAACCGACTCTATAAAATATATATATATTTTTTTTTATTTTTCCTTATGACAATTAAAGTGAGGAAATCCCTCCGACATCTGCCCCCACCAAACCTGCACATCGCCCTCGATGGGCCAACCTGCAGTTCAATAGGAAAGCAGTATCAAATTCTTTTGAAAAATATTTCTTGAACTATTTTCTTCAAAATTATGTAAAATATGCTCCTAAAGGTAAGTACATCTTCTGATAGTTAAGAAAAATCTTTTAAAATTATGCAAACTTGAATCTTAAACGTTTTCGTTCAATGCATGAAATTGAAAACAAGTTTTAGAAAGTCCCATAGAAATCAATCAGACAGTTATGGTACTTGCTCTTCTATTAACCCGTTCAAAAGTAATAAATATTTTATATAAATGGTCTATCCCTCACTTCGTAGCCACTCGCCATAAGATGCATCTAACTAATTCCTCTATAGCATAAATCCGCCTCATAATGACCGTATCGAATTTCAGAAGTGGTTTCGAGACCACAACTGAATCATGATAACATTTTTCTTTTCTTTTCTTTTCTTTCTTTTCTTTCTTTTTCTTTTTCTTTCTTTTAATTTTCTTTTTCTCATCTTGCAGTAGACATTAATATAGTGCTTGATGTTCTCATTTTTCTCTTTTCTTAATTTTTCTTCGCAACTTTTTTTTTTAAGGGGAAAGGCTTAACCCCTAATCAGAGCAGAGGTTTTAGAGGAATGCTAAAGTGGGAACTAGGATCTCATTAGCTAAATGGTTTGGAAGTTAAGGAAGTCTTACCTATATAAAATAAACTTACTTCTACTAGGAATCGCAAGTTAAGTGTTCCCTCACCTATCCTTATGAAAGCTATAGGGTCTCTAATTCTTATTTTCTATTCATACATATCCCTACTTCAGTTTTAAATTCATTGTTTCATAATTTTAAAATCTTCCTTTCCTATCAGAAGGATGTACATATCTACACATGAAATGCATTAATAAAAAATCATATTAACAACTAGAAAATAAGTAAAGTTTAGAACTCTTTCACCTGATCATTTTTATTCTTCTTCATTGTCGTCCTCCAAGAAGTCTTCGTCCAATTCGAATTTACTGCTTTCTCTTCTTCTAAACAGCTTTATTCTTTTCCCTGCAATCAAATTTCTTAACACAAAACCATCAGCTTCACGTAATTTATATGTACTTGTTTCATAAACTGAAACAATAACGTAAGGTCCAAACCAACGTTTAGTTAGTTTCCGACGTGCATCGTATTGAGTATCAAACGTACTATCATATACAAGCACCCAGTCACCACTCTCTATTGGTTGCGGTCTTAGTCTATGTTTCTTATCAAAATACAATTTATTTTTCAATCTAGATGTTTTTAATTTCTTTATTGCTTCTTTAAGATTTTCATTTCCTTGTTTTAATTGCTTAATTCTAAGTGCTAATAAGTCCTCTCTTGAAACGTTATCTTTCCAACCTAAATTTATCCAATTAATTATCTGAGTATGAATGTGAAATAATGGTTTCTGACAATACATGAGTTCAGCCGGCATAAAACCAGTTGTTCTCGTGTACGTCATGCGATCAGCCCAAAGAGCAAATGGGAGATATTTTGGCCATTGACCAATATCTCCGTGGCAAGCTTTTGAAATAGCCTTCACTATGGAAGGATGTCCTCGTTCTATTTTACCATTTACTTCTGGGTTATAGGCAGTCGTAAGAGACAATCGAATCCCATGTTGTGCAAAGAATTCTCTCGCCTCTCTCGCATCTAACTCATCTCTATCCGCTACTACTTTTTCTATATATCCAAATCTGGATAATACTTCTTCCAAAAGGAATACGCATACATTATAAGTAGTATTGGAACGAAGCGCTCTACCTTCGACATGATTTGTCAAATCCTCTCGTGCAAGAACAATATATCTCATGCCATCATTGCTTTTAGGCATGGTCACAAGGTCAACTACCCACTTGTAATGAATACAAGGTGGATAGGTCGGGTGAAGGGGATCTCTATGCTTGACAGAGGAATGTAACTAGCACGTACTGCAAGTGCTTACAAATTCTTTAACAGTTACATACATCCTCGGCCACCAGTAGCTTTCTCTAATCTTTTCATACGTAGCTACAAAACCTTTATGACCTGCCCAAAGGCTTTCGTGCATCTCTTGCATAACTTGCACTTGCTTCAAACCTAGTACTATTTGAAGGTTTCGAACCTTTCCTCTAGCATGTCTCCAAAGATATCCATCTTTCAAGAAGAAGTTGAAAGACTTCTTCCTGATGTTCCGGAATCGATTTGAAGACCAGCTTGGGGAAGGCTGAAATGAACTCAGATAGTTTCTATATCTCGCCACTCTCTTTCATAATCGCACTCTCTAAATCTTTCATATGCAAAGGTAGATGTTTCATAATTTAATAAATTAATATGGCTATTTAATGCTTCACTATCATTATCGAACTTTGCTCTTGAAAGCATATCAGCAACGGTGTTATGTTTACCGGCTATATGAACAAAAGCAGGATTAATGAATTTAATATAGGCTATCCATCGAAGCATGGCTATATCCGAAGATGAACAATTAGCTATTAAACCTATTAATGGAAGACAATCGGTCTCTACTATTACATTAGCGCCTATAAAATACTCTTTGTCTATTTTTAAAGCTGTAACTAATCCCCATAATTCTCTCTTAATTTGTGGGTAATTCTTTTGAGTATCATGAAGAATCTTTGCTCCAAAGCGAACTGCGTACCTTTGCTCTTCTTCATCATCCTGCCCAATGACCCAGCCTATACCAATAGGACTAGTGTCAACAGTTAGGATTACAGGCTTATTTCCTGTATAGTCAATACGTTTCAAAACAGGAGCATTGATAAGCAATTGCTTTAGATGCCTCATAGTTCTAGAATGTTCATCAGTCCAAAAGAATTTCTTTCTTTTTCTCAATAAATCATAAAGCGGATTCGCTACATGAGCAAAGTGAGGGATCCAGATGACATAGAAAACACATGCACCTAGGAATCTCCTTACTTCACTTACATTGCGACATCTCTCAGAAATCCTACTAATGGCATCAACTTTTGCTGGATAGGGTCTACGACCATAATGGCCACATAAATGCCCAACCATTAGCACTTCATTAACACCAAAAGTTGATTTCTCTAGGGAGAAAGTTAGTCCAACCTCTTCAAATCTTTCAAATATCTTTTCACAATCTGAAATATGGCTGGAAACAAACTTTCTACAACCAGATGAATCTAAACTTTCATCCTTTTCTTTTTCCACACACCCCTTTATTGGAATATCATCAATAAAAGGCATCGTCACTTTTGGGATAAAGTCATGTAGGACCAGATTCATAGCATTCATCATGTGTGCCACAGAATTCGTTGCTCCTTGTGGTAAAGTACACATACGTACTAAACCCAAAGGAATCTTCATCATGGTCACATCTCGACTCTCAATTGCTAATTGAAACTGATCATACCTTGAATATAGGTCTCCGATTGAATAGATGGAGTGACCAGCAAATGCCTCGGCAAACTCATCTACAATGGGACCCGTTCCTACATTCCTAATAGTGACTTTATTCACAGGCTGTAAATCCTGAATAAAGCATAGCTTCCCACTCTTTTTTGGTACCGTGAACCACCTATTAGAGTATGGTGCTGAGGATGGTTCCAAGATTCTGATGGCAATCTTCTCCTTTAACAGTCTCATTAGCTCATGTAAATGAGCCTTTGGAACTGGAATCGGACGAAGATTCCAAGGAATATGCGGTACTGTGAAAATAATCATCGGAGCTACTAACTTTGGGTCAGCACATCCTATCTCATGAGGGAACAAAGAAAAAGCTTTACCATGACGAACAATCATCTTGGTAAACTGCTCTTTTTCAATTTGAGAAAGAAATTCATCACCAAATTTAATAATTTTCTTACTCTCCTCAGTAAATATGTGACCTATCTTAGATCGATCTCTAAGAATAGGATCATTTAATACTCGACGAAGTATGTCATGACTATCTTTAGGGAAGGGTTGAGCTACAGGCTTTATTTTCTTTTCTACAGTTTTGTATTTGGTTTCTATGCTAACTTCATGTTCTAGGATAAATTCACTAATAACCTCATACTCTTGAATAGAGTTAAGAATTATCAGATTTGATTCAAAATTTTCATGAGAAACACTTTCTAGCTCTTCTAATAGAGTGGAACTTTTTGATAATTCAATTATACACTCAATTTTCTCGTCACTTAAAATTAATCCAGTTTTTCTGAAATATTTTTCAGTTTGGTTTCTAAATGTTTTTGTAAGATTTTCTTTAGTAATATAGTGTAAGCTAGTTGTAGGAGTACAAACTAAGTAATTTTCAAATTTATGTTCATTGATAGGCGAGACATCAAAACAACGTCCACTATTGTCTCGCTCAATAGTGGAGTCTAGCAGAAATTTTGATCATAGTAGGCTCCATATTCTCTTACAGTCAGTGGATCATCACATACATGATTGATTGAGTCAATAGGATTTCTTCTTAAACTCTTTCTATTTCTAGTGTGGTTTGGGCAAACCGTCATAACTTGCAAAGAATCCATCCCTTATTTGGATCGAATTCTTGCATACGTTGATCCATCATTCATTGCTTTTGTTTCCATTCTCATTTCAGCTATAAATGGATGTCCAAGAATCACTTCATATGAACAATTATCTTGAACGAAGAAGTGAAACTCTTCTTGAACACCACCTATCATAATAGGCACATTCGCACATGCTCCTAATAAAATGCCAGAGCCATTGTCAGCTGTTCTCATCTGCCAACCATGCTCTTTATCAATTGGCCATCTAAATTTGTCAAAGAACTTTTTTGAAATCACGTTTATCTCTAACCTGAGTCAATGAGAGCCAAAGCTAAACAAGAATCCTTTTCATCCCCGATTCTAATCTTTACTTCTGGTGTGCCTCGTGCCCAGAAGGTAGAATTGTATTTACTTTCACTCTTTATCATTTCTTCATCAGGTTGTATAGGTCCTAGAAAATTTCTATTTACACTTCCTGTTGTAAATTTTTCATCATCCTCATAATCACTTTCACTCAATGTAACTGCATCATTCATAGCTAGGGTTTCTTCTGCCACGTCTTGCATATCCTCGTCTTGTGGCAAAGGAAAGTGTCTTCTTCTAATAAGTCGAATAAAACTGTCCTTGAACTCTGGTTTCGCTATGGAAAACACTTGCTCAAGTGACATCGTTACTTGACTTTTTAGAAGAATGTCATTTAAAATCTCCCTAGCATCATTTTTCTTTTCGAGCTCAGAAATCATAATAGCACATGGAGCTCTTCTACCCTTCTTCTTTCCTTTCTCTTCATTTTGCTTTTGATCCTCTTTATTTTCAGGTTTAGAGGTTTCCAATTTCTTTTGTTCTTCTTGCAATTGAACATTTTCATTGGTCGGCTTTTTGCCTTCCTTTATCATTTTTCTCTTCTCTTCTTGAGATAAATTTGATTCATCAAATTGAACTTTTTTATCAGTTTTCTTTTCATCTTCTCTTGTTTGCCTCCTAGTTACCCTCCTATCACCTTCTTCTACATCATCCTGTTGATCTTCTCGTCTCCATTTTTCCTCAACATTAGCAATGTGAGAAAAGATAGAGGATTGTTCTACAGGAGATTTCCATGCAGTCTTGTACATTATTTCATCTCTAGCTCGTACCAGTGCCTCTATCGAATATGGATTTTGGTTAGGCGTTGAAGAAGGCCTATCCTCGACCGGATCTAGTCTTGCAACTGAAGTACTGGCAGTCGCATCTTAGACTGTTAAATTTTCATAAAGCTTCTTCATTCCGCCTTTACCCCAATTGACAGACAAAGGAAGCCGAGACCTAAAGTCACATAGTCTTCTATCTATTTCCACAACTAATTGATTCACCTTAGCACTAATTAACTCTTCACAAGCAAATGATGCGTGCTCCAGACTATCACACCAAACACAGCGCTTCACGCCAGTCCCTCTTTTCTCATTAGTTCTTTGAAAGGGTGGCTATACAGCAAACTGAGAAGCTTGCTGTGGTACCGGCTGAAAGACTGGTTGTGGTGGAACATACTGAGTCATAACTTGTTGCTTAAGCGGTGCTTGCCCTGCACCACTACTGCTAGCCCCTGGATCGTTAAAGCTCATGGAGTAAACTTGTTTATTTAAATTAGCAACCTCTTTTGAAAGAGATGCTTGCATGTTCATAACATTTTCCATTTGCTTACATAGAATATCTAGTTGAAATTCTATGGGAGCTTTAGTGGCAGCTGAATTACTAGCCGTAGCCATAGTAGTAGGCATTGGCATATCAACTTGCCTTATAGCAGGAGTCTCTCTAGGCTGCGAAGCATTAGGTTTAGCATACAAAATCGTTTGCCTTTGCTTCATTTGAGCAACAGCCTCTATCTCTTTTTTGACTTTCTCCCAGTCATCAGTTAGCCCATACCTTTTTCCTGGCTCCTCTATTCGTCTTTCAATTTCAGCCCTATCCTTAGGATTAACAATCTTAAGAAAATATATAATTACATCTGGATTAATAGCATTTCTGTCATCTTCAAGAAGTTGAGCGAGACGTCTCATAAACTCACCGTGAAGATGAGTTAAAGACTCATTGCTCTTAACAGTGTTTAACCACCGCAAAAAACCTTCTCGATTGTGCTGGCTAAAATCCTCGAGGTAGAACATTTTATGAAGTTCCTTTCTAAATTCCTCCCAAGTCTTTTCAACGTGTTCTTGAATAAATTCTAGAATTGAACTAGAAACTACACGTCCAAAGTATTTCACTAGTACATCTTCAGGTAAGCCCTGGATTTGCACTTGCTCCTCAAATGCATCCAGGTATTCTGTAATGTTTAATCCGGTAAATTTTCCTTTCTCTTTTAGAATAGCTTGGACTGTACGTGTCCCTTGCTTTTCTATCATCATGTTCCTAAACATCTCCTCCATCTTGCATTCTTGATAACGTTTCGAATAGAGAAGAAGTTCCCTAATAGCCGGATCTAATTGCTCTCTAAATTGTCTAAATCTATCACTAGTTGATAAAGCCAGGGATGGCTTTACCCTAGTCCTAGGCTTTACTAATTCTAATCTTCTTTTCTAAAATCTAAATTTTGACTTATCTCTTATATTTACTCTTTTTGAATTTAAGTTTTTTAGAGATTTTTAAAGTTTTTAAACTTTTTCAATTTTAAAGGGTTTTTTAATAAGGTAATTTTTATAAAATAGTTTTTCTTGATTTAAGTTTTTTAGTTTACTATTAATTTCTTTAAAATTAATTTCTTTGAAAAAATAAAAGCATTAACTATAAGTCAAAAGAAACATAAATTTAAACTATTTTTATGTTATAAGCTTTCTTTTTATGCAATGAAAATAAAACAAACAATCTTTCTTTTTCAAAACTTAAAATCTTTTTCTTTTTAATGATGAAAAAATAATGGCTTTTCCTAAAATGCAGATATTTAAATGCCTTAAGTAAAAATTATATTTCCTAGATACAAAAGAAAGATTCAAATAGTCTTTAAATGCTAATATGAAAGTGCTTAGATCCTAGTGTAGATGAAAACAACTTTTCTTTTTAAGTGATGTACGTAAACTAAAAATAAAGAACTTAAAATAAACACCGTTAAAACAATCTAAAACACAAAATTTATCTTGATTCTCTTGAATGTTGAGGGAAAGGGTTCGAAAACGACGAGGCTCCACCAGTTGGAAACCCTTCTTCCACGGTTTTTTCACAGCTTCAATCTTCAATTTTCCTACACACAAGAAGATAAAATTAGAAATTTAAATTAAAACTGAAAATGCAACGTAAATCCTAGGCACACTATCGTCACCCTTCACGTCGGCTTCACCGAAGCTGTCGTAGAGGGGTGTGAAGGGAGGCTGACGTTCATCTACAAGAATCGCGCTAACCTAACCGTGTGACTACACGCAGGGTGCTTCTAAGTATGCCTAGGGCCTTCGGTTGCTTTTTCTGTTTAGGTGCGATCAAAACCTATATGTTTCTAATATATGTGAGTGCAAATTAATAACTAATTATTTAGGCTAAGGACCGTAAGGACGAGCGTTTCTATAATGTTCTATAGCTTCTAATTGATAAGACATAACTAAGTTCTCGTTTGTAATTTTATCTTTAACAAAGTCAACTTCTTCGTTCTCAATTTGATTTGAGTTAGGTTTTCTAACTAAATTAGGTGGGAATAAGTCTTTTTTGTCCTCCGGTTCTGGCAAAACTATGGTAATTAAAGGTAAAATTCTAGAAAGAAGACGATCGTAATCTAACGTGTGTAAAGTTTCTTTAACTACTTTATATTTAATAATTTCAAGTTCTAAATTTTCGTTATTATTTGAACTATCAATGGAAGACGGAAGCAATGTTCCTATTATTAAGTTTTCTAATTCTTGATTCTTAATATCAGAATCGTTTGGAGATACTAGTTTAGAACTACTTGTAGATCCTGATTCTTTAGAAATACGAAATAAAAAAGTAAAGATCTTAATTATTTTTCAGAGAAACAATATGAAGAATTTCAAAATCAATTTAATTTAAGCCTATACAAATCTTAATTATATCGAAAATTGGAAGTGCTAGAGATCTTTAGGATTTAAGCCTATACAAAAGTTTATCATAAGTGCTAATACAATTCTCTTAATAGATAAACCTATACAACTTAATAAACAATCTTCAAATATTGTATTTTTGTGATCCTGAAAATTTCATATGTTTGTGTTCTCGTAATCTCCTTTTGAAATCTCTTCAATGATCTGTAAAAAAAATCATTAGAAGAAAAATAAGTATGCTTTTAGTAAAAATAAAACACTCATTAAATAATTTAACATTTAATATATAACTCAAACCTAAACTAACATATGCACACAAAGACTCTTAACTTCCAAACTCTCGTGCATATGTAAACATCTACTTTACATGCAAACACACATTTGAATATATGCAAACATGCATCATACAACACTTCAATAAATCTTATGCATACATGCATATCAACATATGCACTTTCACTTCATATGCTTATATTTCACTTACGCACATGCATATACTCTTTCATGCATACATGCATACTTACATGCATGCACATGCACATACATAATATACATGCATACACACATAATTTATATGCACATGTAAAAACTTTAATATAGATATGCACTCTTACATGCATATATGCAAAACTCACTGCACATGCAACATGTATAACATGCTAACACATTCAACTTTATATGCACAAACACTAATACATATATCCTAACTTATATGTATATATTTCTAACATATATGCATATACTAATTTCTTTTACTCATGCACAAGCATTATTAATCACTCATGCATACTACACATGCATATATGTATACATCACACATTTATACACATGCAAAAACACACATCCATACCTATACATGCGTACTTTCTCTCTCTTTTTCTCTCTCTCTAAGTTCTTGCGCAAGAATTAAGAGGATGATAGAGAAGCATTAAGCGAGAAAGCTCAACAATGAATGAGAGTAACAATCAAATTCTATCGATTATAACATTCTATGAAGTATAAACGCTATTTTGGAAAGGAAGCAACAAAAACCTGTTAGTCTATCAAGTGATGTCAAAGTAGAAACTTCTCCTTCAATTTATACTAGGAGAAATTGAAAACATGTACGAGTGTAGAACCAAAAATTTAATAAGTGAATCAAACCCAAAGCATTTCAAGGTTCTTAGAAATTGCAAATGTCAATCAAAATAACTACGCTTGTTTTGGGCATGAAATTCACTATCTTCATTCTTGCGTTATGGATTGACGAATTTGATCACTCCTCCGTGCCTGTTTATTTTTTCTGAATGGCATTATTATTGTGCTCACAATAAGCTCCGGGATTTTATCAAATTCTAGCTCGGCTGATGATTTTAAAATCTATTTGGACTCTCAAAGTCAAACAAAAATCCTAAAGTAATAAACTGAACTTCCCTGATTCCATATCTCATAGCAGCCTTTCCAAGAAAAATGGAAAGTTTTAGCGCTCCAGGAGAAAAATGTGGATGCTTCAGTACTGATCATATGCAAGTATTGAACTATTCGTAGTGCACATAGCAGGTCCTTCAACTGAAGCTTTTAACGGTCTAGAGAAGAAACCATCTTTCCCTCACATACCTGAGAGAAGCAGACATCATGAACTAAAAAGTAGCAATAGATCTGTGTTTACGAATCC
Organism: Ceratopteris richardii; assembly: GCA_020310875.1. Taxonomy (NCBI): domain Eukaryota; kingdom Viridiplantae; phylum Streptophyta; class Polypodiopsida; order Polypodiales; family Pteridaceae; genus Ceratopteris; species Ceratopteris richardii. Next base: position 109,953,755 of record CM035410.1, read on the forward strand.
GAAAAACTATATCAAGATCTCTTTCTATGCATTCTGCTTCATTAAAAAATGAAAGTCAAAGATCGTCCGCCATGCTTTGAGTTGAAAGCGTGAACGATGAACCGATCAAATCTTTTCTCTCTTATGCAGAAAAATCGATGTACATCAACTCTCAATCATTTGAGTGCTCACATAGCTTTCATCTTCTCTCTGCCTTTTTCTCTCTGTAACGTACGATCGTTCTTCATTCAACAGCATCCAATAATTTGAGCATCTCTCTCGTTCTTACACACATACCCGTGCACCCAATAGATACAATATTATTTAAATTAATTTACTTGTCGTATTATACATGCAAAACAAGATCAATGCGGTCATAAAATCACAAAAATAGAGAAACAATTATATGCAAACGAAATCTCTTGTTCAACTTCATTTTCAAGAATGTGAGTGAAAACACTACAACAGGTGCTGGATAATGGAGGCTTCATTACAACATTTCTCGTAAACGTTCTATTGTAATCGATTCCAACTAATTATCTTCTCACTAAAGGACCCAATCCGGGAGAAAAGCTACAGGCTAACTTTGTCCTATCTACTTGAAGATCTTCAGCATGTCATGTCTTTAATCCATAGCTAAACTTATATATCTGTGTGCCCATGGACTAAATATACAAGAGACAAAGGGAAGAGTTACAGCGAACTGAAGGAAATGGAGGCATGAAATCTGTTTTCTATCAGCTTTCTAAAACTTTTTCGCTTTTAAACAAGTTTAAAAGAGAAAACAGTAATCTTTTAAGCCTTGCACGTTGCATATTTCTCTTTTTATGCACTGTTGTGCTCTATAGCAGCCGAGAACCAAAGGAATAAGAAAGACGACCCTCTCTTCTCTCTCCCTATTCATGTTCTGCGCTTAACTTATGCGTTGAACTGGTTAATATATATAGACGAAACTCTAGATTGACAACAAATATATTGACAGCAATGGTTCATTTTTCATGCATCAAAGCAATTCAACTTTTTCAAAACCACGAATAACCTCATACAGTAATATTAACCACTTTCTAATCAACATATAACTCATGCACGCACATATAATCAACAGGGCCTTTAATTAAACGTCCTCCTCTTCTAAATAACATATTTAGAAGATCGTTGTCGAAGACCGAGGATGCAAACTGAAGAGATATAGCATAATGTCACCTTCTCTATCTCCCTTACTCTCTTCTTCATGTGTGTTCCTCAACACACAGCAAAAAGTAGCAGATAGAGGAAGTCAACACAATCAGGAGGAGGGGAAAAAAAACAGATAGGAACAACTTTCTCTCTCTGTTTTGCATGCTCAGCTCTGCAGCCGGAAGAGTCTCATATTTGATTCCATGCAGAAAACTCTCTCTCTCTCTCTCTCTCTCTCTCTCTCTCTCTCTCTCTCTCTCTCTCTCTCTCTCTCTCTCTCTCTCTCTCTCTCTCTCTCTCTCTCTCTCTCTCTCTCTCTCTCTCTCTCTCTCTCTCTCTCTCTCGTTCGCTACGTCTGAAGGACAGAAAAGACATTACCTGTAAAAAAAATCATTAGAAGAAAAAAAAACTATCACATCATACACTTATATATACTTTTTTTAACGTATGTTTGCGCTTATCCTAAAGTGGAGATAACTCACACTTTTATATGCATACTAAATGTTTACTGTAACATGTCATTAATTCATGCATTTGTAGACTTGTTTTTCACTTCACTTTAAACATGCATACACTAAGTTATCTATTTTAATTTTATATATATATATATATATATATATATATATATATATATATATATATATATATATATATATATATATATATATATATATATATATATATATATATATATATATATAAACTCATTATTATAATATTTAATTATCAAATAGTTATTGTAGTTATTTCTTAATTAAATTCCATTTTACCTTCTAATTCATATTTTAAATACATATATATTAATTATTCATATAGACGTATATATATATATATATATATATATATATATATATATATATATATATATACAAAAAATTTAAATATACATATATATATATATTATTTTACCATATATATAATAATCATATATGCATAAATATATTATAAACTTACATTAACATATGTATGTTACCAACTTATTTAATATTAAAGTTCTAAGAACAAAATTAAGCACTTAAATTTAATACACATGCACTTTAATGAAGGTGCTCATTTATATAATATGGGTCTGATACACAATTATTAAACCTTATAAACCAAAACACATTGGCACATATAAAATCATATTAATATATATGCACATAAATGTTCAATTATGAGAAACTAAACTATTAATAGGCTTAAATGTACTCACATTTTTTCTTTATGGAACTTCTATTTTTATATTCGTTCATAGGTTAGTGAAAATATGCAAACACATAGATATAGGTGCACAACTCATACTTATGGCATAAACCCTACATTCACATACATATTCATAGGCACATAATTATCTTTATATAATTATGGATATACATAAATCACTTAGAAATGAACATAAAAAAAAATGAAGATCCCAAGTAAGTTTTCAATTAATCATCCAATCTTTATTCAGAATATATTTTCCTCTTTTTCCTGCAGGTACCCAAGAGAAGAGTTTAGTCAAATTAAATCAAAGCATTAAAAAATATGAGAGAGAGATTTCATTTAACCGACTCTATAAATATATATATATATATTTTTTTTTTATTTTTCCTTATGACAATTATAGTGAGGAAATCCCTCCGACATCTACCCCCACCAAACTTGCACATCGCCCTCGATGGGCCAACCTGCAGTTCAATAGGAAAGCAGTATCAAATTCTTTTGAAAAATATTTCTTGAACTATTTTCTTCAAAATTATGTAAAATATGCTCCTAAAGGTAAGTACATCTTCTGATAGTTAAGAAAAATCTTTTAAAATTATGCAAACTTGAATCTTAAACGTTTTCGTTCAATGCATGAAATTGAAAACAAGTTTTAGAAAGTCCCATAGAAATCAATCAGACAGTTATGGTACTTGCTCTTCTATTAACCCGTTCAAAAGTAATAAATATTTTATATAAATGGTCTATCCCTCACTCCGTAGCCACTCGCCATAAGATGCATCTAACTAATTCCTCTATAGCATAAATCCGCCTCATAATGACCGTATAGAATTTCAGAAGTGGTTTTGAGACCACAACTGAATCATGATAACATTTTTCTTTTCTTTTCTTTTCTTTCTTTTTCTTTTTCTTTCTTTTAATTTTCTTTTTCTCATCTTGCAGTAGACATCAATATACTGCTTGATGTTCTCATTTTTCTCTTTTCTTAATTTTTCTTCGCAACTTTTTTGTTTAAGGGGAAAGGCTTAACCCCTAATCAGAGCAGAGGTTCTAGAGGAATGCTAAAGTGGGAACTAGGATCTCATTAGCTAAATGGTTTGGAAGTTAAGGAAGTCTACCTATATAAAATAAACTTACTTCTACTAGGAATCGCAAGTTAAGTGTTCCCTCTCCTATCCTTATGAAAGCTATAGGGTCTCTAATTCTTATTTTCTATTCATACATATCCCTACTTCAGTTTTAAATTCATTGTTTCATAATTTTAAAATCTTCCTTTCGTATCAGAAGGATCTACATATCTACACATGAAATGCATCACTAAAAAATCATATTAACAACTAGAAAATAAGTAAAGTTTAGAACTCTTTCACCTGATCATTTTTATTCTTCTTCATCGTCGTCCTCCAAGAAGTCTTCGTCCAATTCGAATTTACTGCTTTCTCTTCCTCTAAACAGCTTTATTCTTTTCCCTGCAATCAAATTTCTTAACACAGAACCATCAAATTCACGTAATTTATATGTACCTGTTTCATAAACTGAAACAATTAAGTAAGGTCCGAACCAACGTTTAGTTAGTTTCCGACGTGCATCGTATTGAGTATCAAACGTACTATCATATACAAGCACCCAGTCACCACTCTCTATTGGTTGCGGTCTTAGTCTATGTTTCTTATCAAAATACAATTTATTTTTCAATCTAGATGTTTTTAATTTCTTTATTGCTTCTTTAAGATTTTCATTTCCTTGTTTTAATTGCTTAATTCTAAGTGCTAATAAGTCCTCTCTTGAAACGTTATCTTTCCAACCCAAATTTATCCAATTAATTATCTGAGTATGAATGGGAAATAATGGTTTCTGACAATACATGAGTTCAGTCGGCATAAAACCAGTTGTTCTCGTGTACGTCATGCGATCAGCCCAAAGAGCAAATGGGAGATATTTTGGCCATTGACCAATATCTCTGTGGCAAGCTTTTGAAATAGCCTTCACTATGGAAGGATGTCCTTGTTCTATTTTACCATTTTCTTCTGGGTTATAGGCAGTCGTAAGAGACAATCGAATCCCATGTTGTGCAAAGAATTCTCTCGCCTCTCTCGCATCTAACTCATCTCTATCCGCTACTACTTTTTCTATATATCCAAATCTGGATAATACTTCTTCCAAAAGGAATACGCATACATTTTAAGTAGTATTGGAATGAAGCACTCTACCTTCGACATGATTTGTCAAATCCTCTCGTGCAAGAACAATATATCTCATGCCATCATTGCTTTTAGGCGTGGTCACAAGGTCAACTACCCACTTGTAATGAATACAAGGTGGATACGTCGGGTGAAGGGGATCTCTATGCTTGATAGGGGAATGTAACTGGTACGTACTACAAGTGCTTACAAATTCTTTAACAGTTACATACATCCTCGGCCACCAGTAGCTTTCTCTAATCTTTTCATACGTAGCTACAAAACCTTTATGACCTGCCCAAAGGCTTTCGTGCATCTCTTGCATAACTTGCACTTGGAAAACCTTCAAACCTAGTACTCTTTGAGGGTTTCGAACCTTTCCTCTAGCATGTCTCCAAAGATATCCATCTTTCAAGAAGAAGTTGAAAGACTTCTTCCTGATGTTCCGGAATCGATTTGAAGACCAGCTTGGGGAAGGCTGAAATGAACTCAGATAGTTTCCTATATCTCGCCACTCTCTTTCATAATCGCACTCTCTAAATCTTTCATATGCATAGCTAGATGTTTCATAATTTAATAAATTAATATGGTTATTTAATGCTTCACTATCATTATCGAACTTTGCTCTTGAAATCATATCAGCAACGGTGTTATGTTTACCGGCTATATGAACAAAAGCAGGGTTAATGAATTTAATATAGGCTATCCATCGAAGCATGGCTATATCCGGAGATGAACAATTAGCTATTAAACCTATTAATGGAAGACAATCGATCTCTACTATTACATTTGCGCCTATAAAATACTCTTTGTCTGTTTTGAAAGCTATAACTAATCCCCATAATTCTCTCTTAATTTGTGGGTAATTCTTTTGAGTATCATGAAGAATCTTTGCTCCAAAGCGAACTGCGTACCTTTTCTCTTCTTCATCATCCTGCCCAATGCCCCAGCCTATACCAATAGGACTAGTGTCAACAGTTAGGATTACAGGCTTATTTCCTGTATAGTCAATACGTTTCAAAACAGGAGCATTGATAAGCAATTGCTTTAGACGCCTCATAGTTCTAGAATGTTCATCAGTCCAAAAGAATTTCTTTCTTTTTCTCAATAAATCATAAAGCGGATTCGCTACATAAGCAAAGTGAGGGATCCAGATGACATAGAACACACATGCACCTAGGAATCTCCATACTTCACTTACATTGCGACATCTCTCAGAAATCCTACTAATGGCATCAACTTTTGCTGGATAGGGTCTACGACCATAATGGCCACATAAATGCCCAACCATTAGCACTTCATTAACACCAAAAGTTGATTTCTCTAGGGAGAAAGTTAGTCCAACCTCTTCAAATCTTTCAAATATCTTTTCACAATCTGAAATATGGCTGGAAACAAACTTTCTACAACCAGATGAATCTAAACTTTCATCCTTTTCTTTTTCCACACACCCCTTTATTGGAATATCATCAATAAAAGGCATCGTCACTTTTGGGATAAAGTCATGTAGGACCAGATTCATAGCATTCATCATGTGTGCCAAAGAATTCGTTGCTCCTTGTGGTAAAGTACACATACGTACTAAACCCAAAGGAATCTTCATCGTGGTCACATCTCGACTCTCAATTGCTAATTGAAACTGATCATACCTTGAATACAGGTCTCCCATTGAATAGATGGAGTGACCAACAAATGCCTCGGCAAACTCATCTACAATGGGACCCATTCCTACATTCCTAATAGTGACTTTATTCACAGGCTGTAAATCCTGAATAAAGCGTAGCTTCTTACTCTTTTTCGGTACCGTGAACCACCTATTAGAGTATGGTGTTGAGGATGGTTCCAAGATTCTGATGGCAATCTTCTCCTTTAACAGTCTCATTAGCTCAGGTAAATGAGCCTTTGGAACTGGAATCGGACGAAGATTCCAAGGAATATGCGGTACTGTGAAAATAATCATCGGAGCTACTAACTTTGGGTCAGCACATCCTATCTCATGAGGGAACAAAGAAAAAGCTTTACCATGACGAACAATCATCTTGGTAAACTGCTCTTTTTCAATTTGAGAAAGAAATTCATTACCGAATTTAATAATTTTCTTACTCTCCTCAGTAAATATGTGACCTATCTTAGATCGATCTCTAAGAATGGGATCATTTAATACTCAACGAAGTATGTCATGACTATCTTTAGGTAAGGGTTGAGCTACAGGCTTTATTTTCTTTTCTACAGTTTTGTATTTGGTTTCTATGCTAACTTCATGTTCTAGGATAAATTCACTAATAATCTCATACTCTTGAATAGAGTTAAGAATTATCAGATTTGATTCAAAATTTTCATGAGAAACACTTTCTAGCTCTTCTAATAGAGTGGAACTTTTTGATAATTCAATTATACACTCAATTTTCTCGTCACTTAAAATTAATCCAGTTTTTCTGAAATATTTTTCAGCTTGGTTTCTAAATGTTTTTGTAAGATTTTCTTTAGTAATATAGTGTAAGCTAGTTGTAGGAGTACAAATTAAGTAATTTTCAAATTTATGTTCATTGATAGGCGAGACATCAAAACAACGTCCACTATTGTCTCGCTCAATAGTGGAGTCTAGCAGAAATTTTGATCATAGTACGCTCCATATTCTCTTACAGTCAGTGGATCATCACATACATGACTGATCGAGTCAATAGGATTTCTTCTTAAGCTCTTTCTATTTCTAGTGTGGTTTGGGCAAACCATCATAACTTGCAAAGAATCCATCCCTTATTTGGATCAAATTCTTGCATACACTGATCCATCATTCATTGCTTTTGTTTCCATTCTCATTTCAGCTATAAATGGCTATCCAAGAATCACTTCATATGAACAATTATCTTGAACGAAGAAGTGAAACTCTTCTCGAACACCACCTATCATAATAGGCACATTCGCACATGCTCCTAATAAAATGCCAGAGCCATTGTCAGCTGTTCTCATCCGCCAACCATGCTGTTTATCAATTGGGCATCTAAATTTGTCAAAGAACTTTTTTGAAATCACGTTTATCTCTGACCCTGAGTCAATGAGAGCCAAAGCTAAACAAGAATCCTTTTCATCCCCGATTCTAATCTTTACTTCTGGTGTGCCTCGTGCCTAGAAGGTAGAATTGTATTTACTTTCACTCTTTATCATTTCTTCATCAGGTTGTATAGGTCCTCGAAAATTTCTATTTACACTTCCTGTTGTAAATTTTTCATCATCCTCATAATCACTTTCACGCAATGTAACTTCATCATTCATAGCTATGGTTTCTTCTGCCACGTCTTGCATATCCTCGTCTTGTGGCAAAGGAAAGTGTCTTCTTCTAATAAGTCAAATAAAACTGTCCTTGAACTCTGGTTTCGCTATGGAAAACACTTGCTCATGTGACATCGTTACTTGACTTTTTAGAAGAATGTCATTTAAAATCTCCCTAGCATCATTTTTCTTTTCGAGCTCAGAAATCATAATAGCACGTGGAGCTCTTCTACCCTTCTTCTTTCCTTTCTCTTCATTTTGCTTTTGATCCTCTTTATTTTCAGGTTTAGAGGTTTCCAATTTCTTTTGTTCTTCTTGCAATTGAACATTTTCATTGGTCGGCTTTTTGCCTTCCTTTATCATTTTTCTCTTCTCTTCTTGAGATAAATTTTATTCATCAAATTGAACTTTTTTATCAGTTTTCTTTTCATCTTCTCTTGTTTGCCTCCTAGTTACCCTCATATCACCTTCTTCTACATCATCCTGTTGATCTTCTCGTCTCCGTTTTTCCTCAACATTAGCAATGTGAGAAAAGATAGAGGATTTTTCTACAGGAGATTTCCATGCAGTCTTGTACATTATTTCTTCTCTAGCTCGTACCAGTGCCTCTATCGAATATGGATTTTGGTTAGGCGTTGAAGAAGGCCTATCCTCGACCGGCTCTAGTCTTGCAGCTGAAGTACTGGCAGTCGCATCTGAGACTGTTAAATTTTCATAAAGCTTTTTCATTCCGCCATTACCCCAATTGACAGACAAAGGAAGCCGAGACCTAAAGTCATATAGTCTTCTATCTATTTCCACAACTAATTGATTCGCCTTAGCACTTTTTAACTCTTCACAAGCAAATGATGCGTGCTCCAGACTATCACACCAAACACACTGCTTCACGCCAGTCCCTCTTTTCTCATTAGTTCTTTGAAAGGGTGGCTGTACAGCAAACTGAGAAGCTTGCTGTGGTACCGGTTGAAAGACTGGTTGTGGTGGAACATACTGAGGCATAACTTGTTGATTAAGCGGTACTTGTCCTGCACCACTACTGCTAGCCCCTGGATCGTTAAAGCTCATGGAGTAAACTTGTTTATTTAAATTAGTAACCTCTTTTGAAAGAGATGCTTGCATGTTCATAACATTTTCCATTTGCTTACATAGAATATCTAGTTGAAATTCTATGGGAGCTTTAGTGGCAGCTAAATTACTAGCCGTAGCCATAGTAGTAGGCATTGGCATATCAACTTGCCTTATAGCAGGAGTCTCTCTAGCCTGCGAAGCATTAGGTTTAGCATACAAAATCGTTTGCCTTTGCTTCATTTAAGCAACAACCTCTATCTCTTTTTTGACTTTCTCCCAGTCATCAGTTAGCCCATACCTTTTTCCTCGCTCCTCTATTCGTCTTTCAATTTCAGCCCTATCCTCAGGATTAAGCATCTTAAGAAAATATATAATTACATATGGATTAATAGCATTTCTGTCATCTTCAGGAAGTTGAGCCAGACGTCTCATAAACTCACCGTGAAGATGAGTTAAAGACTCATTGCTCTTAACAGTGTTTAACCATCGCAAAAAACCTTCTCGGCTGTGCTGGCTAAAATCCTCGAGGTAGAACATTTTATGAAGTTCCTTTCTAAATTCCTCCCAAGTTTTTTCAGCGTGTTCTTGAATAGATTCTAGAATTGAACTAGAAACTACACGTCCAAAGTATTTCACTAGTACATCTTCAGGTAAGCCCTGGATTTGCACTTGCTCCTCAAATGCATCCAGGTATTCTGTAATGTTTAATCCGATAAATTTTCCCTTCTCTTTTAGAATAGCTTGGACTGTACGTGTCCCTTGCTTTTCTATCATCATGTTCCTAAACATCTCCTCCATCTTGCGTTCTTGATAACGTTTCGAATAGAGAAGAAGTTCCCTGATAGCTGGATCTAATTGCTCTCTAAATTGTCTAAATCTATCACTAGTTGATAAAGCCAGGGATGGCTTTACCCTAGTCCTAGGCTTTACTAATTCTAATCTTCTTTTCTAAAATCTAAATTTTGACTTATCTCTTATATTTACTCTTTTTGAATTTAAGTTTTTTAGAGATTTTTAAAGTTTTTAAACTTTTTCAATTTTAAAGGGTTTTTAACAAGGTAATTTTTATAAAATAGTTTTTCTTGATTTAAGTTTTTTAGTTTACTATTAATTTCTTTAAAATTAATTTCTTTGAAAAAATAAAAGCATTAACTATAAGTCAATCTTCATGTGGGTTCCTGGAGGGACCAGGATTTGGTGCCTTTTCTAGTACCCTGAGTGCTTGATTTTCTAATTCAATTGTGATGCAGTTTTGGCCTACCCAAGCCTGAAGAAGTCCACTTCTTAGGTTGAGGTTGACTGCATAATCATAGATCCACTCTTGGCCCAAGACAAGAGGTTCAGTAAGTGAGAGTAGCCTCTCCTTCACCAAAACTCCACCTCCTCAAGAGTGTGTGAACACTCTCTCTTCAAGAAGACCTTCACATTTGAGATCTTTGAGTGAGTGATAAACAATGAGCCTTGCCATCTTTATATAGTTGTTGTATAGTACTCAAAAGCACTACTTCAAAAATCTACAATCGTTAAAAGCTACGAACAAAAGAACAATCATGAAAAACGGCATCCGTGTGATTTGCTTTGTTAAAATCATAAAAAAAAACTTTGCCACTGATCTGTGCTCGACAGATTTTGAACCCTAGAGGGTTATTTGAATTGTTTTCTTTTAGCCGCGCTTTCAACACCATTTCCTTGAAGATGACCTATAAAGCATATAAACAATACTTTGTTTTACAACAATTTTGGATCATATGACATTGACTCCAATAGGTAGGTAGGTAGGTAGGTAGATAGATAGATAGATAGATAGATAGATAGATAGATAGATAGATAGATAGATAGATAGATAGATAGATAGATAGATAGATTGATTGATTGATAGATAGATAGATAGAAAGATCGATAGATAGA
>CM035410.1:109972023-109984523 GCA_020310875.1 Ceratopteris richardii
GCCTAGAGCTTCCTAAATATGTGCTTAGAATTTTAAAACTCCTCTGTTTTCTGTCAATCGCGATCGACCTGTCAATCGTGATCGACAAACGACGACGGACACTTGCCGACGGCTCTGTCAATCGCGACCGACTGAGTCAACGACCCACTGACCACGACCGACTGAATTTACACGTGACACATGTCAATCGCGATCAAGCCATCAATCGCGACCGACCCAGTCAATGACTGTTTGACCACGACCGACTGAACACTCGCGACCGACCTGTCAATCGCGATCAACCCATCAATCGCGATCGACAGAGTCAACGATCCTTTGACCATGATTGACTGAATTTTCGGGCCACATGTCAATCGCGATTGACCCATCAATCGCGACTGACAGCCACGACGGACCTGTCAATCGCGACCGACACGTTGATCGTGACTGACCTATCAATCGCGATTGATAGAGCTTTCGATCGCGATTGACGGGCAAATCTGGCCATTTTTCAGGGCATAAATATATGGTTTATTTTGGGTCAAATTTTGAGGAAAAAAGACACTAGGGTTTATCATTGCATTGTGAGGCCGCGACACAAGTAGTTCGAGAATTCCTGTTAGCCTGTTTTAATCCTATTGATTATGAGGAGACTTTCTCTCCTGTTGCAAAAATGCCTACAGTTAGGGTTCTCATTAGTCTTGCTGCATCTAGAAATTGGAATCTCTATCAATATGATGTAAAGAATGTTTTCTTGAATGGATGGATTTTTTAGGAAGTGTATATGGCACAACCTCCTGGATATGAGGATGCACATCATCCTAACTATGTATGCAAACTAAAGAAAGCTTTGTATGGATTGAAACAAGCTCCAAGAGCTTGGAATTTCATATTGGTGACTTATTTGCAGGACCAAGGATTCAAAGCTAGCAAGGCGGATACCTCTTTGTTCATAAAGAGGAATGGATCTGAAGTCATTTATTTCTGTGTGTATGTTGATGATATTATTATCAAAGGCAATGAACTTGAAGGAATCAAACAGGTAAAGAGTCAAATGAAGGAGGAGTTCAAAATAAGTGACCTCGGACCACTCACTTATTTTCTTGGATTGGAGTTGATCTACACAGATTCAAGTATATACATCACACAAAGGAAGTATGTCCATGACATGCTCGTCAAGTTCAAGATGGAAAATACCAAGTGTGCAGGTACACCTATGGAGCAAAATCATAAGCTTAGTGCTTATGAAGGAGAGCCAATTGAAGACATCACAAGCTATCAAAGCTTGGTTGGAAGTTTGAACTATGCAACACTCACAAGGGTGGATATATGCTATAGTGTTAGCATATTGAGTCAGTTTATGCATAAGCCGAGAAGACCACACATGGAAGCGGCCAAGAGAGTCCTCAAGTACCTAAAGGGGACTATGAATGAAGGTTTTTTTTTATTCATTTACTTCAGATATTGAGCTAAAGTTCTACTCAGATGCAGATTGGGCTAGATCTAGAGATGATAGAAGAAGCACATCCAGATATATATCATTCGCACGTTCAAAAATCATTTCTTGGTCATCGAAGAAGCAACCAACCGTGGCATTATCTTCTACCGAAGCCGAATATAGAGGTTTGGCTAATGCAACTCAAGAAATTATGTGGTTAAAATCTTTGTACATAGATCTTGGACTTCATTCTTCAACACCTCACATTTTTGGTGACAACACAACCTCACTACATCTACCAGCTAATCCGATATACCATGCTAGAACCAAGCATATTGAAGTCCATTACCATTATGTAAGGGAGAAGCTAATGAGCAAGGATATTCAACTATCCTATGTCTCTACAGATATGCAATGTGCAGACATGTTGACTAAAGCTCTTGATGGTACAAAGCTAAGTAGATTCAAGTTGATGATTGGCTTGCAGGAAATCAAGGACAATTGAAGACTTATTTGGAGACCAAGCATGTTAGGCTTGAGGGGGAGCTGTTGGTGCATTTCACCCAAGCCTACATGCTTGATATGCTTGATATTATCCTCATTTGTAAGTCACATGTGTAGTCATGTGAACACCTCTTGTAAAAGAGTTCATTTGTATCTCTTGTAATTGAAAAAAGAAAAAAGGAAAAAGATGGCTTACCTCATCCGTGATGTAAAAGCAAACTCGTGGCTCTAACTACCTAAAACCACGAATTTTTGAGCTGAGGGAATCTCTCATAACTTTGGGGATCACTTTTAGGTGGAGCCATTCGAATTCGAATTCAAAACTCCCTCCAAGAATAGCTATAAAAAGAGCAAGAAGGAAGAGGTGATGAGCAAGCCTTGTCCATAGCTCTATCATTCTACTCCCATTGTGGAAAGATTCATTGCCAATGTGGTTGTAATCATATGTGAATCTATACATTTATCATCATTTACTTCTCTGTTTTGTTCTCTGCTATACTCACTCAGAGCAATACCTTCACAAGGTCATATCTCGAGTTCTACTAAACCTTTTTTAGTGATTTTATGAGAGTTGGATAGCTCATACTCTCTACTTTCTACCTATAAATTTTCATGGTCATTGGGTTAATAGTATTGAAGATATCTGCAATTTACTGCTCACTGGTCTATCTCTGCAGAGCCCCGAGAATTGTGGGCATGTTCCAGAAATTGATAAATCTTGTTCTCAGTGCTCAGTCCATCATTTGAAGTGTTTTAACTTGGAATAGCAAGCTTGCTAAGTCTATTTGCTATGCCCAAAAGGAAGTTTTCTAATTCCTACCAGGTTGAGAGCACTATTCATTTTTTCCAGCAGGTGTATGTCCAAAAATAGCAAGTTTTGGGAGCTAGTCATTTCGCAACTATTCTGTCTTGACTTAAACTTTTGGGATACATGTTCCAAAGTACTTGGCTGATATTTTGGTGGATTTAGGAAGCTCAAAGGGTCTACTAATCAACTCTGAAGTCTCAACTGGCTAGTGTGAAGCTGGTTGTAGCAGCACCTACTCATCTTTGGATTGCATCCACCATCTCTCTTCACAATTACAACATGGGAGTACTACTCAACCATATAAAGTGGTACACTCACTAATGGAAGAATATCCAAGAAGATGATGATACAAAATTTAGATTATGTTGAAATAATCTAAGTGTGTGAAGTGAATGAGCAATGAAGCTAACCTTATTCTCACAAAATAGTGTAACAAAATTTGTAAATCAACCAACCCTAATTTTGAGATTAGGGTAGAGAAACACTAAAAACAAAATATGAGGTTAACTCACAAAAGATAGTTACCACCACCTTGTAAAAGACTTCTTGCTCTGAGAGAGTAGCCTCTCCTTCACCAAAACTCCACCTCCTCAAGAGTGTGTGAACACTCTCTCTTCAAGAAGACCTTCAAATTTGAGATCTTTGAGTGAGTGATAAACAATGAGCCTTGCCATCTTTATATAGTTGTTGTATAGTACTCAAAAGCACTACTTCAAAAATCTACAATCGTTAAAAGCTACAAACAAAAGAACAATCGTGAAAAACGGCATCCGTGTGATTTGCTTTGTTAAAATCATAAAAAAAAACTTTGCCGCTGATCTGTGCTCGATAGATTTTGAACCCTAGAGGGTTATTTGAATTGTTTTCTTTTAGCCACGCTTCCAACACCATTTCCTTGAACATGACCTATAAAGCATATAAACAATACTTTGTTTTACAACAATTTTGGATCATATGACATTGACTCCAATAGGTAGGTAGGTAGGTAGGTAGGTAGATAGATAGATAGATAGATAGATAGATAGATAGATAGATAGATAGATAGATAGATAGATAGATAGATAGATAGATAGATAGATAGATAGATAGATAGATAGATAGATAGATAGATAGATAGATAGATAGATAGATAGATAGATAGATAGATAGATAGATAGATAGATAGATAGATAGATACATAGATAGATAGATAGATAGATACATAGATACATAGATACATAGATAGATAGATAGATAGATAGATAGATAGATAGATAGATAGATAGATAGATAGATAGATAGATAGATAGATAGATAGATAGATAGATAGATAGATAGATAGATAGATAGATAGAAAGATCGATAGATAGATAGATAGATAGATAGATCGATAGATAGATAGATAGATAGATAGATAGATAGATAGATAGATAGATAGATAGATAGATAGATAGATAGATAGATAGATAGATAGATAGATAGATAGATAGATAGATAGATAGATAGATAGATAGATAGATAGATAGATAGATAGATAGATAGATAGATAGATAGATAGATAGATAGATAGATAGATAGATAGATAGATAGATAGATAGATAGATAGATAGATAGATAGATAGATAGATAGATAGATAGATAGATAGATAGATAGATAGATAGATAGATAGATAGATAGATAGATAGATAGATAGATAGATAGATAGATAGATAGATAGATAGATAGATAGATAGATAGATAGATAGATAGATAGATAGATAGATAGATAGATAGATAGATAGATAGATAGATAGATAGATAGATAGATAGATAGATAGATAGATAGATAGATAGATAGATAGATAGATAGATAGATAGATAGATAGATAGATAGATAGATAGATAGATAGATAGATAGATAGATAGATAGATAGATAGATAATAATAAATAGATAGTTAGATAGATAGATACATACATACATGCATAGATAGATAGATACATAGATAGATAGATACATAGATAGATAGATACATAGATAGATAGAAAGATAGAGAAATACATAGATAGATAGATAGATAGATAGATAGATAGATAGATAGATAGATAGATAGATAGATAGATAGATAGATAGATAGATAGATAGATAGATAGATAGATAGATAGATAGATAGATAGATAGATAGATAGATAGATAGATAGATAGATAGATAGATAGATAGATAGATAGATAGATAGATAGATAGATAGATAGATAGATAGATAGATAGATAGATAGATAGACAGATAGACATACAGATAGATAGATAGACAGATAGATAGATAGACAAACAGATAGATAGATAGATAGATAGATAGATAGATAGATAGATAGATAGATAGATAGATAGATAGATAGATAGATAGATAGATAGATAGATAGATAGATAGATAGATAGATAGATAGATAGATAGATAGATAGATAGATAGATAGATAGATAGATAGATAGATAGATAGATAGATAGATACACAGATACATAGATACATAGATACATAGATAGTTAGATAGATAGACAGGCACACACATAAACATTCACACACACAATCACACACAGAGAGAAAGACACAAACAAGCAAACAGACAAACACACCGATAGACAAACACAGAGCGAGGCAGACAGACAGACAGAGAGACAGAAAGACACAGAGACACACATAAGCTAAGTGTATCACAGATTGAGTTGCGAAAATTTCAGTTTTTATCACCACACCCACACCATTTCCCTCATTTCACTTGTGAGAGAGAGCGAGAGAGCGTTTGTGTGTTTGTGCTATTGTGTGTTTTCTGAGATTTGTTATAAGAATCAGCATCCCCAGCAGCTGCACCAGCTCCAGCAGGTAAAAAATCTAATTGTGCAGGTCCCGAGGCGTTGACCTCTATCAATCGCGACCGATAGAAAAAATGATCCTTTTGCTAAACAAAGTACATAATCATGATCTACATGCCTAGAGCTTCCTAAATATGTGCTTAGAATTTTAAAACTCCTCTGTTTTCTGTCAATCGCGATCGACCTGTCAATCGTGATCGACAAACGACGACGGACACTTGCCGACGGCTCTGTCAATCGCGATCGACACCTCGATCGCGACCGACTGAGTCAACGACCGACTGACCACGACCGACTGAATTTACACGTGACACGTGTCAATCACGATCGAGCCATCAATCGCGATCGACCAGTCAATCGCGACCGACCCAGTCAATGACTGTTTGACCACGACCGACTGAACACTCGCGACGGACCTGTCAATCGCGATCAACCCATCAATCGCGATCGACGGAGTCAATGATCCTTTGACCATGATTGACTGAATTTTCGGGCCACGTGTCAATCGCGATTGACCCATCAATCGTGACTGACAGCCACGACGGACCTGTCAATCGCGACCGACACGTTGATCGCGACTGACCCATCAATCGCGATTGACAGAGCTTTCGATCGCGATTGACGGGAAAATCCGGCCATTTTTCAGGGCATAAATATATGGTTTATTTTGGGTCAAATTTTGGGGGAAAAAGACACTAGGGTTTATCATTGCATTGTGAGGCCGCGACACAAGTAGTTCCAGAATTCATGTTTGCCTGTTAGCCTGTTTTAATCCTGTTTTAGCCCCAAAACCCTGAACTGGCATAACTTCCTCATACGAAATCCGTTGGCTGTGATTTTCGTTTTGTTGGAAAGATCGTGGGGAGTACAACCAAAACTTCCACTGGTTATGGTAAAATTAATATCAGGATTATTAGATAGGGTATTTTGAAGTTGATCATATCCCGGGGTAGGAAAAACTGAGGGTCCCTTGGGATTGTTTTTCATAAAGGCAAAAGGCAATTTGGTTAGTGAATTACATGCATGAATGTGATCTGTGTGTCAATAGAATTTAAGCCTTGAGCTAACTTTGGGACTTTTTCAGGTTCTTTGAGAGCATCAAAGGGTACTCGAAGCAAGAGTAAGTGCAAGCTTGGGAACACGCTTCCTGGGCACACAAGGGCAACCAAGGAAAGAAACTCAAGGTTGGAAATTCTCAACACCCTCTGTCAATCCCTAGCTTAGGCTAAGTACAGATAGAGGTTTTGATCAATTAAGGATACGTTAAGAACGACCAAGTCCAAGAACTCTAATCACTCAAGTGCAAGTGTTAGGAGATTACAATTGCGAGACAACCTAAGGGAAAAGAATTTAAATCGAGTGACCACACTCAAAGTACGATAAAACTTAAGTGTTCCTTGCGACGAAGATTAATTGGACAAGAAGTGACACCCTAAGGAAAATTAAAAAGAACAAGTGACTAATACAAAAAGAACTCAGCAACGAAAATTGTACTTGGGAAATTCGGGGAATTCTTCAATTGGGCTTATGAACCTTAGATCAGGACGACACCTAGGGAGAGATAGACAAATTCTTAGGTCTTCAGAGGCTAGTGTCAATCATACTGCTAGGTCTTGGGCCCAACAGTTGAGCCATCATTCCTACTACCCTAGCTCTGAAACTAGCGAGTCTGAGATGTCTCAAGGTATGGAGAGACCCACGGGAAGTCCAGGTGTGCCATACCTACACAGGGTAGAAGGCCCTTACAAGACGCAACTCGAATACCTTAGGACTAACCGATTAGGTGCTAGCATCTATGAGGACGGCCTAGGAAGATCTGTGGTCCAGATTAAAAACCCTGACCAACCCATTGGAATTGAGCATCCTGCTGTCAAGTTTGAAAATGGAGCATACATGGACAAAGAAGGAACCATATACGTGGTCACCAGCCACCCAGATAGGACAGATGAATTTGGTAATGTGATCCCAGAAACGGATATAGGTGACTTAGAGCAAGGAAACATGGGTGAAGAACCTAAAACCCCCCGAGGCAAATCCGTGCTTACTAGAATTATCACGCCAGAGTGGATTCCCCAGGACAATAAGAGCATAGATCTGCTTCTCAAACGAGAAACCGATGAAGCCTTCTGGAGGTATAAGCCTAATCAACCGAATGAGGTAGGAATGATCACGATCTATGAGTTCAAAGATCCTGATTGCCCAGGCAATGTGACCTATCTAGACAATACTTCAGAGAGGATCTTTGTGGTCACCGAGCATGGTAGACATGCCTACACTTGGAAGGGGGAATTTATTTTTTCCCAACCAAGATCTAATGTCTCTTTTGGCCACCAAGGGGCTGGAACATCTCAAGCTCATGGCACTCAAAGGGATAGAAGTAGAGATAGGCCAGAAGTGAGCTTTGCCAACCCAATAGACAGAGATGAATAGAGAAGAAACAGAGAGAACTAGAGTTCCAAGGAACCTAAGAAATGCTGAGGATTTTCCTTTGCCAAGGCCTAGGGAACACACCAAGACTTTGAGACCTACACAACTAGTTAAGTCCATGAAGAATTACTTCGATGGCACTGGAGACCCTTATGATCATGTGGCAGAATTTAGACAAGTCTTGAGAGCTGAACAAGTGGAGGATCTATTCACGCAGTACAATGCCTTTGGTCTAACCCTTAGGAACACCGCTCTTACGTGGTTTCAACCACTAAATGAGAGGCACTTCAGAAACATAGACCAACTTCTAGAGGCATTCATTATTGAATTCTCTAAGAGTGTCATAAGGCATAATACTTCCTCACTGATTCAAGAAAACCCCTCAAGAGATGGTTAGACTTGCAGGAAGAAGGTTTAGGCAATATTTAGAGAGATGCCCTGTTTCTGAGTTACCCACACCATCTAAACAAGTGGCTTTATTCCTAGATGGATTGCTCAGTACCAAACTACGATCATATGTGTACTTGAAGGACCCTAGAACTATAGAAGAGTGCGTATGCATGTGCATAGACATTGAAGATAATCTAGGGGAGGAATTAGAACTATCAAAAATCTACAAGGATTCAGATAGTTCTACTAGCCTTAGTTCCACGCAATCCACCTCTATTGAGGAACTAGCTGAGAAGGTAGCTCAGAAGCTAGGCGTATCAAGCAAACAAATACCAAGGTTTTCCCCAGGGAGGCGATGTTATACTTGTGGAGGTGACCATTTTGCGAGTGTATGTCCCATTATGGCTCAACCCCAAGTGAATCCTAGTATCCAGTACTACACAATAGAGTGAAGATACACCAACCACACCGCACAAGATTGCCCCTATAACAAACAAGCTGTCAGACAAAATCACCCTCAGCCTCCTCCACAACAAGGAAGATATCAGAACCCATACCCACCACAGTAGTTTGCTAGACCTCAACAAGCCTACCCACCACAATATCAAGCCTAGCAGAGACGTCAACCAGTGTTAGCACAACAACCCCCTGCTCCAGCTAATGTGATTTCCGTAAAATATGCAGCTGCAGAAGAGAACCTGAATAGAGCCATAGTGCCAGTGACACCATTGCTTTCAAAAAGTGATCCCAGTGACCATAGCTTTGATTCTACACATATTGATAGCCCCCAGGCTTACTACATGCAGTCTCCTGAACATGGTGAATCCTACTATAGTGAAGAACCGAGTGAACCTAGTTGGGATCTAGAGTATGCAAACATCATGTACACAAATCCCAACAGTAGACCTCAACCTAGGCAGGTAAGATCCCCATTCCCTAGAGGACCATGCTATAGATGTCAAGGAGATCACCTCATCCGTGATTGCCCAATGCCTGCACCTACACAACCCCAATCAATAACAATACAAGGCTTTTGTCAAGATTGTGGAAAGGAGCATCTCGTACAAGATTGCCCAAAGAATCCCAATAATAGGCCAAAAATCTCCACAATTAATGTTATTGGGTTAGTAGTAGACACTACAGGAAGTGTAAATTCCACTGCACCAGTATAGGTGGTCACTAGAGCCCAGGCGTTGCAGCAGAACCAAGGTTTAGGTCAAGAAAAGAGTGCAGAGGTTAGTGAAACTGAGAGCATAGCCAAGAAACGGTCGAGAGCTTGGAGGGATAGCCGAGAGAGAATGAAAAGACAATGGTCCAAAAAGATGAGCGACTTAGAAGAAAGCATAAGAGAAACAAAAGCCAAAATTGTGGAACTCACCTCTCAAACAAACACTCACATACCACCACCACCTTCATCTCCATCACCATCCAATCCACCATCTTTCAACCCACCTCAGACCATCCCACCACCCCCTAGAGTAGGATAAGTACTAGCTGACCCCACTCCTGAAGACATAGACATGATGCTTAAGGCATATCATGCCAGAATCTAAGAAGGGCCAAATGTGACGGATCATGACAAGTGCTACCCTAGAGCTGACCTAGAGATAGAAAGAACCAAGCTTTGCGCGAAAATGGTCGCATTGACTCAGACCATGTTTGAAGCAAGTCGCCTCTTCAACTACTCTGGCTCAGCTAAGACACAATTGCACTTGGATGGACTATTAGAGAAGTTAGAGAGCATAATTGCAAGATTTGCCAAGGAAGAAAAAAACCAAGGGAGAGATGAGGCAAGTAAAAGAATAAGCATTTCCGCACAGGAAGCTTATGTACCCAATTCCACTGAACCAGACACCTCCTTTTCTATGAATAGATATTCCCCAGAATTATTGCGAGAGATTCAAGAAGAAAAATGGGCAAAAGGGAGCGAAGTCCATCCTCCCATTGAACTGGTGGATGACGCACATGACCAATTCCCGCAAGATATTCCCTCCATTTATGGACAGCAGGAGAGTGCACAAAGTCAAGAGAGGTTAGACTTCGAGTCTAACTCCCTACAAGAATTACCCCACTTCACAGGCCCATGGGAAGCCAAGTCTACTTGTATGAGAGCACCCACCGTCATGGTAAGAAACGAAGACTCAGTCATACGTAGGAATACAGAGGTAGTGAAAAACACTAAAGTGCGGTGCAATCTCACTTTAGAAGAGCTACTCAAAGTTAGGCCAGAGTTATGGAAACATGTAGCGAACCAAGTGCCAAAAGTAGCGAAACCTCGTTCGCAGGTAGGTTCTCATAGAACAGTGCGAGAAATTCCTCTAGACAAGATAGGAGATATGAGTGAAGGTGAAGAAGGAAACACCTATCTTCCCATTACCCATCAAGGGTACACAACCAAGGCAATTCTAGACTTAGGTGCAGGAGTTGCTATTGCTACCACTTCTCTATGGAAACGTTGGGGCAATCCAGCACTCAGGCCCACGAGGATGAAATTGCAGATGGCTGATGGTCACATAGAAAGACCCTTAGGCTTGCTAGAAGGAATAACTCTCACTACATGTGGTGTAGAAATTGAGCATACATTTGCTATCTGTGATTTTAGCAAGAACCATGCCTATGAGATGATTTTGGGAAGACCATTTATGCGACAGTTGCAAGTGGTACAGGATTGGGGAACCAACTCATTGTACTTGCAACACTTAGGTGTTACAACCAAAGTCAATCTCAAGGATTACTCTCATAGAGATGTCCCTCCTATCCAATGGAATCCCATCCATAGAGCCAAAGATGATACTGAGTATGTGCATTCCATAGGATCAGGATCCTCATGGATGCACGAAGACACACACTTATGGATGTGCAAAGTGGCAGTAGAAGAGGAGAAGAGAGAAAAATCCAGAGAGGTAGTGCGAAAGAGACACATAGATCAATTCAAGACCTAGCCTATGCACCTGTAGTATTTCCTGACGAAGAGTTTGAACCTCATGGTTGGGCAGAAATTTTAGCAACAATGGATGTAGCCATCAATGAAGAACAATGGACACCCCACTGTGATGAGGATGGCTATGACATTTCAGTCTTCTCCATAGAACCAATTATAGGAGATGCAATTCTGGAAGAATGTGAACCTAGCCCTGATGCATTTGAGGATGCAAGTGACTCCGATCTAGAGTCAATCATTATGGACCCACCTTTTGCATCAGATGAAGAATACTTCTATGAAGTAGAATTTCAACCCCAGAGACACGGAGAGTTTACAAATGATGTAAGGTTAGCCACACAAGTGACCCCTAAGGATGAAGGAAAGAAAAGAAAGAAGAGAGAAGTCACACCAGAAGAGGAAGAAGCTTTGTTTGAGGTCCCTGAAAATTTTAAAAAGTATGAGATAGATGATAGAAGAGTCATGGTAAGGATGCCAAAACGTGAGGCTCAATCAGGAGAGGCCTATGATAACAAAGAAACCACCAAGAAAATAGTTGTAGCCATGGAAGAAGGATAAGAGAGATGCGCTTACATAGGGCATGACCTGACGGAAGAAGAGGAGTATGAGTTGATAGCCTTGCTAAGAGAGTACCGAGATGTCTTTGCTTGGAGCTACAAGGACTTGAAAGGTGTAGACCCAGACATATGCTCACACACAATTCCCATGACCTCAGACGCGAAACCCTCTAAACAGAAGCCATACACATATAATGATAATTATGCTGCTAAGATCAAAGAGGAGATAGATAGACTGGTAGAAGTTGGATTCATCTATGAAATTGAGCACACTTAGTGGGTATCCCCCATTGTAGTGGTGCCCAAGAAGAATGGAAAGCTACGTGTGTGCATTAACTTGAAGAAGGTTAATGCAGCCACGATTCGAGATAACTATCCGCTTCCTATCACAGAACATCTCTTAGAAAGAGTAGCAGGCAAGGAAGTATACAGTTTCCTTGACGGATTTTCTGGCTACAATCAGGTAGCCATTGCTCCTGAGGACTAGCATAAGACTGCTTTTGCCACAGAATGGGGCATATTTGCCTTTAGGCTAATGCCATTTGGGCTTACCAATGCCCCTGCAACCTTCCAGAGATTGATGTGCCATGTATTTAAAGAATTCTTGAGGAAGAACTTAGAGGTCTATGT